>CM049320.1:50000-1250000 GCA_026874595.1 Sipunculus nudus | reverse complement strand
CACACCCCGGTCAATCACCACAACACCCCAGTCTATCACCACCTCGACCCGCTGTATCATCACAACACCCCGGTTTATCACCACAACATCCCAGTCTAGCACCACAACACCCAGGTCTATGACCCAAACACCCCAGGCTATCACCACCACACCACGGTCTATCACTAACACACCCCAGTCTATCACGACAACACCCTGGTCTATCACCACCTCACCCCGGTCTATCACCACCACACCCCAGTCTTTTTTTACCCGGTGTATCATTACCACACCCCGGTCCATCACCATTTCACCCCGGTCTATCACAAGCACACCCCGGACTTTTTTTACTACCACACCCCAGTCCATCACCACAACACCCCGGTCAATCACCACAACACCCCAGTCTATCACCACAACACCCCGGTCTATCACCACCTCGACCCGGTGTATCATCACCAAACCCCGGTTTATCACCACCTCACCCCGGTCTATCACCACCACACCCCAGTCTATCACCACCTCACCCCGGTCAATCACCACCTCACCCCGGTCTATCACAAGCACACCCCGGACTTTTTTTACTACCACACCCCAGTCTATCACCACAACACCTCGGTCAATCACCACAAAACACCAGTCTTTCACCATAACACCCCTGTCTATCACAAGCACACCTCAGTCTATCACCACCACACCCCGGTCTATCACCACCTCGACCCGGTGTATCATCACCACACCCCGGTTTATCACAACAACATCCCGGTCTAGCACCACAACACCCCGGTCGATGACCCCCACACCCCAGTCTATCACCACCACACCACGGTCTATCACTACCACACCCCAGTCTATCACAACACCCCGGTCTATCACCACCTCACCCCAGTCTATCACAATCACACCCCGGACTTTTTTTACTACCACACCCCAGTCTATCACCACAACACCCCGGTCAATCATCACAACACCCCAGTCTATCACCACCACACCCGGTTCTATCACCACCTCACCCCGATCTATCACCACCACACCCCGGTCTATCACCACCTCACCCCGGTCAATCACCACAACATCCCGGTCTATCACCACAACACCCCGGTCAATCACCACAAAACCCCAGTCTATCACCATAACACCCCTGTCTATCACAAGCACACCCCGGTCAATCACCACAACACCCCAGTCTATCACCACCTCGACCCGCTGTATCATCACAACACCCCGGTTTATCACCACAACATCCCAGTCTAGCACCACAACACCCAGGTCTATGACCCAAACACCCCAGGCTATCATCACCACACCACGGTCTATCACTAACACACCCCAGTCTATCACGACAACACCCTGGTCTATCACCACCTCACCCCGGTCTATCACCACCACACCCCAGTCTTTTTTTACTACCACACCCCAGTCTATCACCACAACACCCCAGTCAATCACCACAACACCTCAGTCTATCACCACCACACCCCGGTCTATCACCACCTCAACCCGGTGTATCATCACCACACCCTGGTTTATCACAACAACATCCCGGTCTAGCACCACAACACCCCGGTCTATCACCACCTCACCCCGGTTTATCACCACGACACCCCAGTCTTTTTTTACTACCACACCCCAGTCTATCACCAGAACACCCCGGTCAATCACCACAACACCCCAGTCTATCACCACCACACCCTGGTCTATCACCACCTTGACCCGGTGTATCATTACCACACCCCGGTCTATCACTACCACACCCCAGTCTATCACCACAACACCCCGGTCAATCATCACAATACCCCAGTCTATCACCACAACATCCTGGTCTAGCACCACAACACCCCGGTCTATCACCACCTCGACCCGGTCTATCACCACCACACCCCGGTCTATCACCACCTTACCCCGGTCTGTCACAAGCACATCCCGGACTTTTTTTACTACCACACCCCAGTCTATCACCACAACACCCCGGTCAATCACCACAACACCTCAGTCTATAACCACCACACCACAGACTATCACCACCTCGACCCGGTCTATCACCACCTTGACCCGGTGTATCATCACCACACCCCGGTTTATCACCACCTCGACCCGGTCTATCACCACCACACCCCGGTCTATCACCACCTTACCCCGGTCTGTCACAAGCACACCCCGGACTTTTTTTACTACCACACCCCAGTCTATCACCACAACACCCCGGTCAATCACCACAACACCTCAGTCTATAACCACCACACCACAGACTATCACCACCTCGACCCGGTCTATCACCACCTTGACCCGGTGTATCATCACCACACCCCGGTTTATCACCACAACATCCTGGTCTAGCACCACTACACCACAGACTATCACCACCTCGACCCGGTCTATCACCACAACACCCCGGTTTATCACCACCACACCCCAGTCTATCATCACCACACCCCAGTCTATCACCACCTCACCCCGGTCAATCACCACAACAACCCGGTCTATCACCACCTCACCCCTGTCTAGCACCACCTCACCCCAGGCTATCACGACCTCACCCCGGTCTAGCACCACCTCACCCCGGTCTATCACCACAACACCCCGGTATATCACCACCTCGACCCGGTGTATCATCACCACACCCATGTTTATTACCACCTCACCCCGGTTTATCACCACCACACCCCAGTCTATCATCACCACACCCCGTTCTATCACCACCTCACCCCGGTCAATCACCGCAACAACCCGGTCTATCACCACCTCATCCCGGTTTATCACCACCTCACCCCGGTCTATCACCACCTTGACCCAGTGTATCATTACCACATCCCGGTCTATCACTACCTCAACCCAGTCTATCAGAAGCACACCTCGGACTTTTTTTACTACCACACCCCAGTCTATCACCACAACACCCCGGTCAATCACCACAACAGCCCAGTCTTTCACCACCACACCCAGTTCTAACACCACCTTGACCCAGTGTATCATCACCACACCCCGGTTTATCACCATAACATCCTGGTCTAGCACCACAACACCCCGGCCTATCACCACCTCGACCCGGTCTATCACCACCACACCCCCGTCTATCAACACCTTACCCCGGTCTATCACAAGCACACCCCGGACTTTTTTTACTACCACACCCCAGTTTATCACCACCTCACCCCGGTCAATCACCACAACAACCCGGTCTACCACCACCTCACCCCGGTCTAGCACCACCTCACCCCAGGCTATCACCACCTCATCCCCGTCTAGCACCACCTCACCCCAGTCTTTCACCAGCACACCCCGGTTTATCACCACAACATCCTGGTCTAGCACCACAACACCCTGGTCTATCACCACCTCGACCCGGTCTATCACCACCACACCCCGGTCTATCACCACCTCACCCCAGGCTATCACCACTACACCACGGTCTATCACTACCACACCCCAGTCTATCACGACAACACCCCGGTCTATCACCACCTCAGCCCGGTCTATCACCACCACACCCCAGTCTTTTTTTACTACCACACCCCAGTCTATCACCACAACACCCTGGTCAATCACCACAACACCCCAGTCTATCACCACCTTGACCCGGTGTATCATTACCACAACCCGGTCTATCACCACCTCACCCCGGTCTATCACAAGCACACCCCGGACTTTTTTCATTACCGTACCCATGTCAATCACCACAACACCCCCGTTTATCATCACAACACCCCGGTCTATCACCACAACACCCCAGTCTATCACCACAACACCCTGGTCTTTCACCACCACATCCCAGTCTATCACCACAACATCCTGGTCTAGCACCACAACACCCCGGTATATGACCCCCACACCCCAGGCTATCACCACCACACCACGGTCTAGCACTACCCCACCCCAGTCTATCACGACAACACCCCGGTCGATCACCACCTCACCCCGGTCTATCACCACCACACCCCAGTCTTTTTTTACTACCACACCCCAGTCTATCACCACAACACCCCGGTCAATCACCACAACACCCCAGTCTATCACCACAACACCACGGTCTATCACCACCTCGACCCGGTCTATCACCACCACACCCCGGTCTATCACCACCTTGACCCGGTGTATCATTACCACACCCCGGTCTATCACCACCTCACCCCGGTCTATCACAAGCACACCCCGGACTTCTTTTACTACCACACCCCAGTCTATCACCACAACACCCTTATCAATCACCACAACACCCCAGTCTATCACCACCACCCCCCGGTCTATCACCACCTCGACCAGGTGTATCATCACCACACCCTGGTTTATCACCACAACATCCCGGTCTAGCACTACAACACCCCGGTCTATGACCCCCACACCCCAGGCTATCACCCCCACACCACGGTCTATCACCACCACACCACGGTCTATCACTACCACACTCCAGTCTATCACCACAACACCCTGGTCTAGGACCACCTCACCCCGGTCTATCACCACCACACCCCAGTCTATCACCACAACACCCTGGTCTTTCACCACATCCCGGTCTATCACCACAACACCCCGGTCTATCACCACAGCATCCCGGTCTATCACCACCTCATCCCGGTCTATCACCACAACACCCCGGTCTATTACCACAACACCCTGGTCTATCACCACCTCATCCCAGTCTATCACCACCTCACCCCGGTCTATCACCACCTCACCCCGGTCTATCACCACAACACCCCGGTCTATCACCACAGCATCCCGGTCTATCACCACCTCACCCCGGTCTATCACCACAACACCCCGGTCTATTACCACAACACCCTGGTCTATCACCACCTCACCCCAGTCTATCACCACCTCACCCCGGTCTATCACCACCTCATCCCGGTCTATCACCACCTCACCCCGGCCTATCACCACCTCACCCCAGTCTATAACCACCTCACCCCGGTCTAGCACCACCTCACCCCGGTCTATCACCACCACACCCCGGTCTATCACCACCTCACCCCGGTCAATAACCACAACACCCCGGTCTATCACCACCTCACCCCGGTCTATCACCACAACACCCCGGTCTATCACCACCTCACCCCGGTCTATCACCACAACACCCGGTCTATCACCACCACATCCCGGTCTATCGCCACCTTACCCCAGTCTATCACAACAACACCCTGGTCTTTCACCACCACATCCCAGTCTATCACCACAAAACCCCAGTCTATCACCACAAAACCCTGGTCTATCACCACCTCACCCCAGTCTATCACCACAACACCCCGGTCTATCACCACAACACCCTGGTCTATCACCACCTCACCCCAGTCTATCACCACCACACCCCAGTCTATCACCACAACACTCTGGTCTTTCACCACCACATCCCGGTCTATCACCACAAAACCCCGGTCTATCACCACCTCACCCCGGTCTATCACCACAACACCCTGGTCTTGCACCACTTCACCCCGGTCTAACACCACCACACCCCGGTCTATCACCACAACACCCCGGTCTAGTACCACAACACACCGGTCTATTACTGGCAAAAGTCGGGTTTAGAAAAGTTCAAAATATTGTTGTTAAACCTGACCGAAGACTATCACCCGAAAAAGGGTTGTGCACTATCGAATGTCAGGCCGGTCAGGAATACAATGTGGTCAATCGCCAGGCTTCAATTTGTTTATTCCTTTCAAATTTTATTCAACTATTTTACGCATTATTTCAAGTTCTACTCGACTGATTGCAGTGAAAAGTTTGCCGAAGACTGTCTGACATGAAATGATGTCTGATTTCGAATTTCAGTACGTGGAAAGACAATATTGCCGCAAGGAAGCGATCTTAAATTCTTGTCCTAAGCATTATTTCAAGAACCATTTAAAGGATTGTCATGGACATTTACCGAAGATGTCAATCTCACCACATTCAGACCTGATGATTCTTGTTGTTTCGGGGGTCGCGTGGGGGGAATAGACTGCAGAAGCAGATATAAAAGAGAAAGTTTGTTATTTATTCGACATTTGTCATATTAATCAAATACTAATTAATTCTTAGCTGATGAGACTGCATCATCGCGGTAAGAGCTTGGCTAGATGTCTGAGATCCGAACACGAACCCACAGCTACAGGTATATGAAAAGGGTATTGGTGATATTCTTATAAAAACAACAAAAAGATTCTTTTGCATGATAGCTGATTGTATTATTGACACGTTTTCACCTTTTCTTAATTTTTATTTTGCTGTGGGATCCGAACTGTTTCTCTTAATTTGAATATTAAAAAGTTAAGAGTATCATATATATATATATATATATATATATATATATATATATATATATATATATATATAAATATTAAAAAGTTAATAATATCAAAATGCTAGGCTAATCCTTGGCAGAATAAAAATATTGGATTACATCTCGATTGTCTCAGATTTAAAACGATTATAATTATTTTTTCAAGATATCTAGATATCTTATTTTGGTTTATTGCTTATTTTTTTTTATATCCTGTCTTGTAAATAAACGATCCCAGATACCTGTTTAATTAGTTTGTCTTTCATTTCAAATATCCACGGCTTCATTTTCGCCTTAAAACCATGTATGATGAAGATGACCCGATACCGCGAGTCAAAACCGTACCTGTAAATAATAATAATAATAATAATAATAATAATCAGCATCATAGATAAATAAATTAATCATTATAGTATTGATAGTAAGTTATAATAAAAATAACAATATATTTTGTCAACAAATATTATTTTCTTGAACAATTAAATAATGACCCACAGATGAAACAGATTCGTCTTACCTTTAGACATTTGCGAAATCTGCCAATCAATCTGTAATTCCATATCTGTATGTCTTATTTACCCTAAGCAGATATCTGGTCAAGTAAAAATGCCTCGCCTTTTATTTACAAGACACTTGACCTGTGAACTGATCTAATATTCATTCATGGGATATATAGACTGTCTGGTTAACTGTCTGAATTAGCTGCAAGTCAGAGGATCATATAAATATGCACAGAGGTCATTTTAGCCCATATCTCACTCTTCTGTACACTAATTCACTTACTTTTGTTCTTTATCTTTCTTACCTTTGATTGGTTATTTGGTTTTCTAGTTAGTTTTGAACATATTTAGATAAAACGGGTGAAACATTGGAAAAACATACGGTGTTATCTTGTTCGTCAGTTTGACCGGATGTTGTCTGTTTTCTGGGGTGTAAGAGTTGAACGCCGGCCATGTTCCATCCGGGCACCGGGGACGAGCGAAATGGTCATACGGGGAAGAGTTGTCGTAACATCCAATGTCGCAACAAATACGGTACGGCCTAGATGACAAAATGAATAAAGAATAAAAAATATCACACGAGGTGTCAAGAAATTTCTGGGTTAAAATTAAGATACACAAATTTAGTTATACAAGCATGACATTCAGAGACAAGTGTACTTAATAATTTTTTTGGGAATGTATAACGGGCTTCAATCGGAAGAGATCTCAGGTTTTATATTAGTTTTCTATATTAATTTATTATTATTCATATCATTTAAATCATTCATATATTTTTCATATATTATTTTGAATTTTATCTTATTACATACTGAATTTTCCAGTGAGGCATATGCGTGAGTTTATTCGAGAGAGTGTTTGTCCAAATCTTATGAGATTCCGTTAAAGAGAACCTCATTACAAAGTTTCTTATCTAAGTAACTTGTTATCTCATACAGTTTGTAATACTGCGCTGGTAATAAGTAGAAAATCTTGATATTTGTTCAGATCCAGATATGAGCAATGATAAATTATAGCTGTAAAACATTCCCTTGTAATACTGATACCGCAGCAAGGATGATTCAAGAATAACCATAATTGTGTATACATTTACACACAAATAACACCCTATTAATCGCGTTCGGACTTATTGCATTTCGGACTTGCGCGGATGGCCTGTTGGTTTTCGAAATCGCTGCCACATGGAGATGCAATGACACGCACGAGCTTATCGTATCTGATTACCGCAGCTCATTTGAGCATTGCGCGGCCGCTATGAAGAACGGTTGAGTGCGCGTGATATGACCGGTGGTCACTTGCGTCAGCAGACCGCTCTCGCTGCAGCAGGTCTCTTCTGGGGGTAGCTAATTAAGCATGGGTATATCAGCTGCAGTTATCAACAGCACCTCAGGCCCTGGACGGCAGTGATAATATAATAAGGAGAGGGCTAATAGGAGGGCGCAGGGTGATCTTGAGCGAGGCTCCAAAGCCCTATAATATTATAGGATTCAAGACGCTATAATATTATAGGGTCCACGGGGTCCGTTGCGGAGGCGCAGGGTGCAGTCACACACACACATACATATATATAATTTTCACTAAATTTAATCTTGCGTTCATCTTACGTGCATCATAGGATCGCTTAAAGGTCAAATATGTAGCCAGGTCGACATATTGAATACGGAAATATTATAATTTATAGTGTAACAGATAAAACCATGCAATATATAAAATAATTATCACCCATAATATTCTAGTCATATAAACGGATACTGAGACTATATTTAATATCGTTATTTTTTTTGCTACATCACAAAATTATTATTTTTTGTTTATTTGTTGCAAACATTTAAAATTTTACTAATTTAATATGATACAAAATTCTACTGGTCAGGATCATTCGGGTTATTCTATTACCAGCATTGAATATGGTGGAACAAATATATAATCAGCTGTCCAAATGGAGCATTCCAAGGCACAGAATATGTTTTTGGATACCTTAATAAAAATAAGACAATATATATATATTATAAATAAATTTATTACATATATATATAATGTACATCATATAAAATGATATATATGCTTAAATTAACACAAAAAGTTTAAAATGAAAAAGGTACATTTCCCTGAACTTTCTGAATACTATACTCAGATACCTAATGTGAACATTAATTTTAATCTTTTACTTGGCGTTTTATCATTATTCATGGAATATGTAAAGTAAAAAATATGTATAGTTATATAGATGTGGTGCTGTACATTTGCAAAGCCGAATAACGCCTGATATTGCCAAAATCCAGAGTGTGCGGCATCCCTTTGAAGTCCCCCATGCTCCTCCCTGGGGATTCTTAATGAGCTGACCAGCTGTATTATCTGGTTTTCAGGGCCAGTTTGATAGCTATAGGGTGGAGGCTCCGTATCAATAAGACCTTATAAAATATGGTTCACATTTAATGTATATATTTCAGGGTTCATATAACAGAAGACGTTTATTCATAATCCCGTGACCAAGATAAGTTTAAAGGTTAAGTTGAAGTGAACATTGTTAATGTATCAAATTTCTTTTTAAATTAATTAAAAGTTAATAAAATTCATTAAGAAAACTGAAAGATTGTGGATTAAGTGGAAAATATGCGGGAATTATATATTTGCGTATCAACATCTAATTTATTTCTAACATGATGTAACTATGATTTTAGCATACCCGTTGTTCGTGCAACAAAGCAACGTCAATGTCCAGGTTCTGTTTCAAAGCCTATCTTCAAAATTTTTCATCCATATATTCATTCAATTCAATTTATGAAATATATAATAAACAACAACTGTATAATCATACAGTAACCATTTGTATGGTATACAGTTTATTCCGATTTTCATTTGTTTCATGGATAAGGTTTATTACTTATCACCTGGATGGCTGCCTGCTCAAAATGTTTTTGTATGTTAAGTAAAGAGCTATCCTTGGGATGTTTGAACAACCTCTTTCATTGTTCTATAAGACAAAGCTATGAACTATAAAAAAAAATTATTAATGTAACTATAAATAAATAATAAACTAAATGCATTTGTTTCTAAAGAAGGCAACAATTAAAACTGAATATTGAAATTATTTCTGTTACCAAATTGTATGTATGAAGCAATCAGTGCTGCTTTCTAACCGGATTAAAACTCTTTAACTGATCCCTAGAGGCTTGACTAGTAAGTGACACTTCATTATTATCTCATCTGGCCACCCCACCCCATCTGCCCAGCACTGGCCTGACTTGCATTCATGCACAGCTGTATTACTGGTGTCTAATGCTGATCTGTGCATGTAGGTCAGTGCGATCAGGGCTGTGTCACTTCCAGGCATGCAGTGCTGGCTGCTTTCTGGTGTGTATTCACATATGTACACAGTCCAGTTATTTGTACTGACTAACCAACAGTATAGCCACCACTAACGCACAGTACACACAAACACGGCCGATCACATAAACCCTGCCACCTTCGTTTGCGGAGGTATTATTGTACCTCATATATATTTATATATATATATATATATATATATATATATGTATTGCGATCTCAAAATACATATTACTGTGGTTGACTTCAAATCCGCGGGGTTCTAAATTCGTTGGGTTCACAATTCATGTTACTGTGGTTGACTTTATATTTGTATTCGCGGGGTTAAAATGTCGCGCTTTTCACCTTTCCAGTGTTTTGCGAGGGTTCCATTTTCGCCATCTCACAATACAAAGACCTATACACAGAGTATAACCAATATCATGTTAATTAATTAAATCAAATATTATGGGCACTTAATCTTATTGACAAGAAATATTTTTCGTCAACGGCAGACAAGTGGAATGATCTGATATAATTAAAAATATCAATCTTTGAAGGTACCCTATTTATTCATAAAATCAACCGTTCACTTGTCAACTTTGCTTTCGACAGTGGGACCTCTTATTAACGAAGATTAAAATCGGGAAGATCAGGAATTTGATACTTTTGCGAACAAAAAGGCAACCACAGTATGTTGATATATAAGGAATAAAAAAAAAGAATAATTTAATATTACAAAGCCAACTGATGGATGCTTAGTTGGCTTGAATACAGCATAGGATTCTACTGCTAGGCAAAATAACGTTTCCTTGCATATCTTCATCCCATGAATGTGTATAGATAAGTGCCTTTTTGACAAATAATAATAATGCTGTTGGTAAGGTAGAGTCACAAAATTACATTTGTGTCACTGATAGTTTTTGTTCCTATCTTTGTCTTTACACCACAGTCTCAAACATAAAACTTTGAAGGGTTCAGTGATGTTAGACTCGAATCGTGTCAAAACTTGGAGTCTTGGAATCGAGTCCGTACTCAAGTGCACTTTTCTAGGGACTCAGACTGAGACTTATACTCAAACTCAGGCATATGCACTCAAAATTTAAGCCGAGTCCAGCTTGGTTCGAGTAGTGATGTAGGAGTCGAGTCCGATCTTGGACTCAAGGGTCCTTGACTCGGACATGTCCTCGCGGACTCGGAGGATCTATATATACGGACTACAGAAATCAGGCGGCGTCCATCTCATATAAGTCCTATTGAAAACAACTCATATGTCACATATTATAAAGATTTATGTATATGTGCGAACTACTAACAGAATATTAATCAATAATAATATTATATATACCAAGCTTTGCTCAGCATCGGGAGCTATAAATGTAATTAACCATTAAAGTAAAACCATGTGTGAACTAACGTAAAAGTGTACATGTTAATCTGACATTTCCATTTTAATTTACTTTTTTGCAGACATATATGTATTGGAATTACACTCGGACTTGGACTTGGGGTAAAATGACTCAGACTCAAAGAAGATGGACTTGGACTTGAACCTCAAGGGCTCGGTATTGACTTGTCTGGACTCGGACTTGCACTCGGACTCGGATGGCATGGACACAACTTCATCACTAGATTCCAGTGTGGACAAAAACTGTCACGTAAAGTCTGATGCACATCGAAAAACACTCTACCAACACGTGTATTGTTGCAAAAAAATATTTAAACAAGCCTAGACATTCCACTGCACATTTTAGATTTATCTCTAGCTTTGCCCGTATATCCTCCAGGTATCTAAAGCTTGTTGCTGTTTCACAACTAATTGTCAGATTTAAACCATAGTAATTTTATAAAATTCAAAACTCAAAGCTTGTCTACAGAATTTACATATAGACATTTAATGACAAATATAAGTTCATCAGCCTTCAAAATAACTTAACAATGCAGTAATATTAATTCAATATCATATTCTATGCAATATTACTTTCAATTTAAAAATTCTCTATTATATCACTCAGATTTATACCTGTTATGACCGGGTAAACAAGTTTCATTACATCTTATATACAGCAGCTCCAAAATAATAGTAGAAAACCTCGTTATTTTAACAGTGTATAGGTATACCTATTCATTTCTTATTTAAATTCAATGGGAATTAGAGGAAAACAAAAAACACTTCTCAAGCTGAAACATATGATTATTTTTTAAGACGAAGACTGCATGTGAAGTGAGAATCTTCTTCTTGTTGAAAGGAACAAAGCATCAGAGTAGAAACATTGTCGTCTTTTAAACATGAGATAACTCTTGCCAAAGAAAATCATGCTGTATTGTAATTATAACCCTATTTAAACCGTTAATATTAAATCTGAATGAAAAAAATGCATATTTATAAAAATAAACACTCTTTCAAGTTTTAAGATGTTTGAGCCAACAGAAACCGAATGAATGTCTCAAATTCTTGTTTATAGTGATCTTTTTATCAAGAAAATTATTGCCTGTTTTGGGTGTGCCAACCTGATGCTGGACATGCTGCAGAGTATACAGACCCCACCTTGATCCAAAAATCATATGGTCTCAAATTCAGTATGCTAACTGGTATCAAAGATTTAATTTTAAATATTATTAATGTTGCCGATCTAGTACATGTACTAGGTTCAAATGGCAAGAGTAAAATGAAAGGTCAGTATAAAGCAGTTGCCTTCAATTTTAGTGTATAGTGATCAAAGCCTCATCATGTACTTTCTTGCTTTGCTTCATCACTTCATTTTAGGAACTTCTGTTAACTTAATACAAACATATATATATACACATAATCACACCAACATATATATATATATATATATATATATATATATATATTATGTGTGTGATAATGATATATTTGTATATATTGCGAAAAGGCGATTCCCAAATTGCGTTTTGCTATATCGTTTTCAAATATCAATATTTTTAAAAACTTTGTCAAACTTGACTGCATATAGTTTCTTATGGTAAAAAGGGGTTTTGTTACAAAGTAATACATTGAAATGGGTTAGGATTAGTGAAAGGCCACAACCATGTCTATAGACACGACTCTAGAAGTCTTGATAGACCACATGGTAAAAGGTCAGTCCTAGCAGTCCCAGGAGTTATGGACTGCATATACTTTAAGTTTCAATATTTCACATGATACTGGATCAATAATTTTTACATATTCTCACGAAAGCCTGAGCTCGTACTGTATATAATTCGAGGCAAACACATCCAGACCTCGGACATAAACATACAACCCAAAACACGAAATACGCATTAACCCTTTACTGTTTACATTTATTTTAGATTTCCGACGAATTCTGACACTATTTAAATTGACAATAAAAGCAATATCTTTTCAAGCTTTGTTTGTATCTTCATCAAATTTTCAACAGTTCCCACTAAGAGGGTTTGCTGAAGATTATTGAAAATCATTAAAACTTAAAAATGATATGCAATATTTATGGCCTGAAAGAATCTATACATATCATGGCATTCTAGCTGACCATTTTGAGTGCTCTTTAGTGGCTTGTAAACAGTAAAGGGTTAAAGAATATACAGAAATTTTACTTCATATCAAAACGTGACCAGATACATGTGAATATACAAGAAAACTAAATTTGAACAAAAGATTATAATGAGATGTTCAAGCCACTGAATAGTGGTGACGGTCCATCTGTGCTGGGCGCTATTGAACAAAATTTGCATTAAACATACATAAATGCAAAACATTATGAGGGGGCTAAACCCTATAAGCAACCTTGAATATCATATACATGGTCCAAAAATTGTTAAGGCTTGCTCATTAACCGAATTCATATCACATCTGGACCAACCAAGATCTGAGCCCTAATAACGGCTCAGTGCTTTAGCTCCTAGAAATATGAACATATATACGAGCGGCGGACGAATCCACAAGACAGGAATACTGAAGAAAATTGTGATACGGGTAAGGAAAATTTACGTCTCTCGAACTACGACAGGATGGAATAATGAGGCCTAATAATAGGTGTAGTCCAGATGAGAGAAAATAAGTATTTAAAGACAACTTTTCTGGTGGAGGGAACCGTCTCCATTTGTTTGCTAACGTAACTATGTATATGTACATCTGCAGAATTCCATTCCGGTTTCTTACTACATGAAAGGGCAGTATCACACGCTTCCTCTCACATTAAATCCTTGCGTCAACCAGGCCCGGTGACTTCTGCACCTGCGGACCCTGGGTTGATAATCGTTCCCACTGATGGGTCATAGAAAGGCGCACACGTTTGTGAGTGAAACACAGCCCATGTCCGAATAAAGTCCCCCCGCCCACCTTAACAAATAGGACAATCCCCTCCATATGTATTCAGTTATTTAAACAAAACCATGCACTTAATACTTAATTACTATGGATTTCATATTTTTGGTTATACAATGGTAATATTAATGGGTACTTACATAAATACATGATCCTTCAGATGTCTGTGTCAGAAAATATAGACAACATAATCCTGTGTTTAAATACTAAGTATAAATATAAATGATATCAAATAACGCACTAATTATGTATATACAATAGGTTGCTTTCATGGAGCAATCGTAAGCCCATAAAACAAGCAAATAGCGTCATATATGAGTGAACTGCCACACTCGGGATGAGACCGGTGTGGGAATTTGCATGGTGTTCTATTAGTTTAATTTTTGTTACACATGTATTAAAATGTTATTTCACCATCTTTCAGTCGTTGTTGGTCATTGCAGTGCCGGGAACATAACTAAACTATAAAATCTCATTTGAAAATATATTCACTACTGATGTGGCATTCATTTGATGTAGATTTCATTATAAATTTCCCCAATACATTCAGAATGAGACCATAGTTCATACTATCCCAATTCTATTGATCTAGCAGTAATGACATCCTTTTTATTTCCTGTACTTATTAATTTTCCTGATAATTCAAAGAATATCAGATTGCTTGAGAGGGCGCTGGTGTGCTTACTGTGTGGGTTGTGTTCAACATGCTCTTCAGTATTCTGGACCTAACACAGCTTACAGGCAAGTAAAATTCTTAAAAAGTGCTACAGATATCCTGTTTGGATCAATAAAAGTGCAGTTTAAAAATTGAGTACTGGGACAACATAATTTTGATGAATTTGATGACTGAACATTTTAACAGTGACATGTTAACACTGTAAATGTGGGTGCCCTAGTACACTCGCACTTGAAAGGATCAAGTGACCCCTCACATGAGGGACTCTATTCATTAGCACACCAGGGCCTTCAGTACATTCTTTTGTCTTGTATTGTTGTAATTATGTTGGACATGGTAGCCTAACTCAAAACTCAGGCCATTTCCACTTTGTACATTTACAGATCTTACTTAAACATCATGGGTGTTATTCTCGAAAAATGTCAGTAGAAGACAAAAAGAGAAATAGGTCAGACACATCTAGTCCTTCCTCTGAATGTTCAGAATATAGTTACAAAAGAGTTAAACAATTATTATCTATTAGTTCCTCTGAGAGCAGTTTTCAAGAAGAAATGGGTTCTCCAACACCAGTTACAGAAGACAGACTATTAGAAATATTAAATACATTCAAACAAGATATTGTCAGGGAAATAAAAGATTCAATTATTACACAAATTGAGGAAAACATCAAAGAAGCATGTGTGAAACCTTTAGAAATACAAATCAAGAAATTAGAGGGAGTTATAAATGAGCTCAGGGAGAAAAATGAATCTCTGGAAGAACAGTGCAAAAATTCACTTGAGCTCGCCCAGTTAGCAAAAGCCCAGTCAGTGAGCACAGAGCAATATACAAGGAATTCAAACATAAAGATTCTTGGTGCTCCACAGAGGAACAAACTAGAAAATTCAAAACAGGTTGCTTTAGACATGTTTAAAAACAAACTGGGTGTTGAATTGTCTTCAAAAGACATTGAAGTGGCACATAGATTAGGACCATATAAAAAGGATATAAATCGGAATATGGTGGTAAAGTTTGTCAATAGAGAGTGTAAACTTAGTTCTGAAAGAAAGAAGGAAGTTAAAGAATACTGGTGTTACCATAATTGAAGACATGTGTGCCGACATGCAAAAACTATTTAACAGGGTTAAAAATGACGAACGAGTGAAGGATGCCTGGACATGGGACGGCAAAGTGTTCGTCAAAGATGATGCAGGCACAATATTCAAGGTACAATATGGTGAATCCCTAAATGATGTATTCAACAGGGAATAAAAATATGTAGGTGGGAATGCGCCTGAGCGTGACTGATACTATACCTATGTATATCATTGTGAACGTATTGTCTTATTCTGTGTCTTTGTCTATTTTGTATGTAGAATATCGTAAATGGATTAACAATACAACTATAATTCCAATTTATGTCAACAAGTGATTTCAATCTAGATTTTTCAGTTAAGACTTTAAACATTAGAGGTATCCGTGACTACTACAAGAGAAGGAAAATATTTAATTGGTTAATTAAGCACAAAATGGCGAAAGGAATTACTTTTTTACAAGAAACCCATTCAATTGAGAAGGACATGGGCAGCTGGATTAACCAATGGAGGGGTAAAATATATTTCTCTCACTGTACATCCCGCAGTGCTGGAGTTATCATCTTGATTGGAAATGACGTTGAATTTGAGGAATTTAAAATACATACTGATTCAAATGGCAGGGCCATTATTATACATTGTAATATTCAAGGATCCCCGTTTCTATTAGTAAACACTTGTGCACCAAATACAGAGTCCCAGCAGGTTCCCTTTTATAAGAATTTGATTCAACAGATTGATGAAATTAATGAGAACACTGATTTACAAATAATTTGGGGCGGTGATTTTAACCTACATTTTAATGAAATGGATGCATGTGGTGGTAACGTACATAATATGAAAATGAAATCTCTTGATGTTTTACACTCAGCTATGGAGCAGTTTAACCTGTGTGATATATGGCGGGTAAGAAATGAAACAAGTCGAAGATATACATGGCGTTCTGTGAAACCACTCATACAGAGGCGCCTGGATTTTTTTTTAATTTCTTCAGGTTTGCAATCATTCATTAAAAGCTGTAGTATAATTCCTGCAATAGCAACAGATCACTCTGCTGTACATATGCAGTTAAAATCACGTTCCATCGAAAAGCATGGTCCATCGTTTTGGAAATTAAACAACTCGCTACTAGATGATCAAATGTATATAACACAATTGAAGCAGAACCTAGACGAATGGATTTCAAAATTATGAGAAAAAACAGGATGCCCAATTGCTCTGGGAATACATAAAATTCAAAATTAGGGAATTCACAATTAATTTTAGTAAACAGAAGGCCAGTAAGTTTAAAGTAAAGCTCAAAGCATTGGAAGAGAAAATTAAATATCTGGAAACCAAACTTGGCCATGAAGATCTGATTGAATATACCTCTACGAGAGAAGCATTAGAGTCGATGTATGACCATATAACAAGGGGTATTATAGTACGATCTCGAGCCCAGTGGGTCGAACAAGGTGAAAGAAGTTCCCGTTACTTTCTAAATCTTGAAAAAAGAAATAAGGGTAGGTCCGTCATTAGAAAACTTCTGGTTAATAATCAAGAACTTACCAAACAGTCTGCTATTATGGAATGCTTAAAAAAGTTTTACTGTCAAAAATATACACGAACATTGATTACCACTAAAACGGAATGCGAAAATTATTTAAGTACTATAGATCTACCAAAACTGGGGAATGCTGACGTACAGAAATGTGATGGAATTATATCAAAAAAGGAAGTGTTTAAGGCAATTCAAGACATGAAAAATAACAAAGTGCCTGGAAATGACGGTTTAACCAAAGAATTCTATTTATGTTTTTTCTCGGAAATTGGGGATCTTTTATTAGATAGTGTAAATGCGGCATATGAAAAGGCACAGTTAAGTGTGAGCCAAAGACAAGCTATTATTACACTTTTGGAAAAGAGTGGTAAAGATAACCGTTTAATTAAGTCATGGAGACCAATCAGTCTACTCAATGTAGATGCAAAGATTATCAGCAAGGTACTTGTGCACAGAATGATTGCGTTATTGCCAAAACTCATTCATAATGATCAATATGCATTCGTTAAAAACAGATTTATTGGTGAGCCTATTCGTCTAATTTCAGATATGTTATATTATACAGATAAAGAAAATGTAGAAGGCATTTTATTGGGGGCTGATATTGAGTCAGCATTCGATCATTTGGATCATGAATTTATGTTCACTGCTTTAGAAAAGTATGGGTTTGGAGAGTCATTTATACGATGGATAAAGATACTTCATAATAATGTTCAAAGTGCAGTGGTCAATAATGGCTTCAGTACGGATTATTTTACTTTGACTAGAGGTACCCGGCAAGGGGATCCCTTAGCCCCTTATCTATTCATATTGTCTGTTGAAGTCTTGGGAGCCTTAATAAGAAGTAATACAGCTGTTAAAGGAATAAAGCTTAGAAATTTAGAAATTAAACTATGTATGTATGCTGATGATATTACATTATTTTTGAAAGATATTGAATCTCTGAGGAATGTTT
Source organism: Sipunculus nudus (assembly GCA_026874595.1). NCBI lineage: Eukaryota > Metazoa > Annelida > Sipuncula > Golfingiida > Sipunculidae > Sipunculus > Sipunculus nudus. The sequence goes on along the minus strand of CM049320.1, from coordinate 1,231,406 downwards.
TGTCTATCTTTGATGTTTATGCTACGTATTCATCATTAAAGATAAATCTTGGTAAATCTGAGGTTTCCTGGATGGGAAAATGGAAGAACAAATCAGATAATCCTTTTAATCTTAAATGGATTAATCTGTCCAAAGATTCTATGAAAATACTTGGGATATATTTCTCTTACAATGTAAAACTGTCAAATGAACTAAACTTTTCAAGAAAACTGTTACATTTTAAAAGTGTACTGAAACTGTGGAAAAGTAGACAGTTAACTGTAATAGGGCGCTTGGAAGTAGTCAGAACCTTGGCCATCTCAAAAATATTATATGTATTGAATATGTTAGATCCACCACATGGTTTTATCAGAGAGGTCCAAGGTATGGTAAACAGTTTTGTTTGGAAAGGGAAAAAAGCAAAAGTTAAATTTAGCACAGCAGTTGGGCAGTACACTAATGGAGGTCTTAAATTACCAAGTGCCGAGGCTAGATACAAGACACAGCGTGTAATATGGGCATCTAATATACTGAATAAATTCAATGGAATGGCCAAAATGCTTCTTAATGCATTCTGTAGATCCATTGGTGGTTTGCAGTGTATTCACAAGGACTTTGAAATGAAATGTTTCCCAAATGTCTGTGCACCATTCTATGCGTCTTGTTTTAAGGAATGGTATCAGTTTTTAAAAAAGTCCATATACAGGTATAGAGGATGTATCTAAACAATTTATATGGAACAACAGACATATCAAGGTGAATGAATGTTCAATATTCTATAATGATTTATTCAAGAACAACATCAGGTGCGTGAAGGATTTACTAGATAGTAAAGGTTTATTTAAACGTGTAACACAGATAGCAAATGAGTGTTCAGGTGTTTCCAAGGATTTGGTGTGTTTCCATTTGAACTGTATCATAAGTGCTATACCAAGTGACTGGAAAAGAAAAATCAGAGATGGCATTGAAAAAAATTCAGATACTAGTACAGATGCATCTGTGACAACCCCAAAGAGCAAACATGTATATGAAAATATGATATCACTTATCTATCAAAGTCCTACTTCTTTAAAACATATTTGTGGGGTTGGTCATGTTGAGTGGCAGCTGGTATTTGATAACGTATATAAATGCACCAACGATACATATATGAGAGAATTTCAATTTAAAATCATTAATAACTACCTACCTGTGAATAAGAATCTTTACAAGTGGAACTTGGTTGATTCACCAAGATGTAGCTATTGCTTTTTTTCATAATGAGTCAATCGACCATCTATTTTACTTTTGTTCGGTAGCAAAAAATCTTTATCTCAGAGTTCAGCAATGGATAGGGCAAGTGAACTATGTACTACCAGAATATACAAAATCTATTATAATTTATGGTTACCTACCTGCATGTACAAAAACTTTGCTCACTAATACTATTTTGCTTATATTTAAATATGTACTGTATTATAAGAGAGATGCTACAACTCCTCACCTGTTTGAGTCTCTACGGCTGAAACTGAAAGATGTTCAAAATATTGAAGGTTATATAGCAAAACATAATGGGAAAACAGATCTGCATCTGCAGAAGTGGTCACCAATTATGCAACTTTTAACTTAATTCATATTTTTAATTGTCTACAATGTACAATTTATAATACACGGTATTCTGTAAAGCTTTGTTTAATGTTCAATGTTGTCCAGATATATGGATGCATTCATTTATGCCAGGCAATTACTACATCTTGCTAACACTGATATAAATGTGTCCTTGTCAATGTCATAATGTTTCAAGTGGTTATGCGCATGGAAAAACGATCAGTAGTTCGTTTAATTAATGATACTGGATCCAACCATAAGGCTGACGTAAGCAAGTGGTTTGCCCTCTCATCTCTTGCAGTACTGAGGGACAGGCTTTGCCACCACCGGGTGTTTAGCTTTGCTGGAATGGGCCATGTTGGGTTTTCCATAAGCAAAGTTCAATATTCGATCAAACTGATTGTGTTTATTATATGTACAAATATGTATGTGGTTTACATTTGTATGTAAATACTGTGTCACTGTGTATACTGTCATCATGTATATCGTTTGGTTAATAAAAAAAAAAAAAAAAAAAAAAAAGATTGCGTGAGTGTATGGAATATAAGTCAAAAGGGTGCACTATATATGTTTTACTTCTACAAAGAGCCAAGTAAAACAAAGGACATATATATATATATATATATATATATATATATATATATATATATATATATATATATAAACATATGGAGTGAATGATTGTCAATAGCTGAATAATGCCCTGCCCAGTGGCTGTGGTCAGGGATGAACAACTGGCCTCTAAGCTCCCATGTACACACAGTTTGGCTGGCCAGCTAATACAGAGTACTGCATACTCACAAGCAGTGACAAAGCCCTGCCCAGATGCGCTGGTCAACTGAAGCATCATTACACACTAGTGAGCACAGTATAGGCCAGGCAATGCAAGTTCAAGGGCTGTGCTGTGCTGGACAGCAGCCGGGTGGTCAGATTAGATAATGAGGTATCGCTAATCACCCCAGCCTCTGGGGACCCATCAATGAATTTTTCCTGGTAGAAAGCTTGTTTGAGTGTTTGCCCTTTAAGTATGATTCGTTTCATTCGTTATGATTCGTTTGTATTTTTGCAACTGCAATTATTACTATTGCATAATAATTACATACACCGTCATACTTGAGGTGAGAGTAAAGTACCCGTAAATTATGATAAAATGGGGGGGGGGGGGGGACTTTTGTCCCCTTTATAATTAAGGAGGGGGCCTTTTTATTCCGAAGGAAGGGGGCGAGGGGAGCGAGTACCCCCTTGTTGGGTGTGTGCTGAATATAGATCAAAGTGACTGAAGTCCAGTGTCAAATATGATCATCATATCATCTATCATATGGGTCATAAATGGAGCTTACATATAACTTTCCTTTTCAAATACCACCCAAAGGAAAAAAAAATATGCTTCCCGAGGAATTCGTTAGGTTTTGCCAAGGCGCGAAAGAGGGGTCGCATGCGGATTCCTGGGAAGTGGATATATGTGTGCGACACAAAGGACAACTTGTATCAGGCGAGAAAATCAATGCCCTAGTTCAACGTTACAAAGGAAATCACCGAACAGTGCAAGGCGGATTATCCTGAACTGAATGAGCACGAGTATTTGCCCTGAGTCTCTCTCTCGCTCTCTCTCTCTCTCTCTCTCTCTCTCGCTCTCTCTCTCTCTCTCTCGATCGATCGATCGATCGATCGATCGATCGATCGTGTTTTTTAATTTTATAATAAAAGTAATTCTTGTAACATGAGAAACAATTTCCACAGCATAAATGAAAATTGAGAATGAGTGGAAAAGATTGTCTATGATTGCAAACATTTGAACACCATAATTTGTGTGGAATTCATTAATTCGATCTTTTTTATCTTCAACTTGTTGCAAATGAAAGAATACAGTAACGAAACTTTATGTAAATATGTCACGCTAAGTAAAAGATAAAAAGTTAATAGTCACCTGAGGAATTTGAGTATATTATTCATAAAGTTCAGGGAAATGTAACTTTTTTTATTTTGAATTTTTGCTTTTATTAAGACATATATATAATTTTATATGATGTAAATTATTTACATTTTATATGTAATATATATATATATATATATATATATATATATAATTCATTTATTTCCTTATTTTAATTATGGTGTCCCAAAACCTATAATCTGCAGCTCCTCCAAAGTCACTTTTATAATCCATTTATTATTTTAATCAGCAATATAATATATGCAAATTCGATATAACAGTATAGGAGATGAGGAGATTTTTAGGGAAATTCACCACCATGCAGGGGCCTTCCCCTTTTGCATATTCAAGTTTTGCTAGTATGCACCCCCCCCCCCCACACACACACACACTTCATGACCTCGCTATAGGACCCCCCCCCCCCCCCCCCCGTTCTTGTGATCTCTAGTTTGACGAAGATCTACACCAGTAACCAAACCTTCTGAAGCCAGCTGATAGGAATTATATAAAAAAAGAAGTTACATATGAATTATTATGTAGTTTTAAAAACTATCAGTCGGATATTTTGTGATACGAATAAAGAGATGGAATGTGTTTCGATGTCCTGCTGTTTCTTAATAAATCATGTAATTTTAACAAGACGATGTTGTTTCTTGAATGCAGCTGGGACAGAGGGTTTAATTTTTACAGGATGAACTTCACAAAATGTGTATGGGTCTTTTTTTGTGATCTATAAAGAGATTTTTTCCTTAGGAAACAGAAGTTTATTCTATAAACGGCTTTTAAATATGTGAATAAAATGACCCGAATGATCCTGACCAGTAGAATTTTGTACCATATTAAATAAATAAAAGTTTAATTATTTGTGATGTAGCAAGAAAACAACGATATTAAATATAGCCTAAGTATCCGAGTAAGACAAAAATATTAAAGAAGATACATATTTGATTTATTTCATTGATTTATCTGTTTGGTTTAAACATGTATTCAATATTTCGACCTGTCTGCATAATTGCCTTTGAAACAACGATCATATGATGCACGATGAACCCAAGATTGAATTAAGCGCTAATCATGTGTGTGTGTGACTGCACCCTGCGCCTTCGCAATAGACCCCGTGGATCCTATAATATTATAGGGTCTGGAATCCTATAATATTATAGGGCATGGGATGCTCGTACAAGATCACCCGGCGCCCTCCTATTAGCCCTCCCCGAAAATATTATCACTCCCGCCCTGGGCATGGGATACTGGTACCAGATTGACCAGCTGTGGGTTACGGCAGCTGATACACTCTTGCTTAATAAGCTACCACCAGATGCGACCTGCTGCAGCGAGAGCGTTCTGCTGACGCAACTGACCACCGGTCATACCACCCACACTAAACGGTTCTTCATAGCGACCGCGCAGTGCTCTCGTGAGCTGCGGTAATCAGATACGATAAGCTCGAGCGCGTCAATGCATCTCCATGTGACAGCGAGTACGAAAACTAACAGGCCATCCGCGCAAGTCCGAAATGCAATAAATCCGAACGCGATTAATAGGGTGTTAAATGTTTATGTATATATATATATATATATATATATATATATATATATATATATAATTATATATAGGAGAAAGAGATGTTTGTGTGTGTGTCACATTTATATAACTGTTTGCTGATCTGTTGAGCTACGCCGTAACTGAAGACATTGGTTTTAGACAGTCGTCCTTTTATTTAGACATCAGTCATTTGAAGATACAATAACAACACACTTATAGCCTCCACCGGGAGGGTATAAGTTCATTCGCATTGGTGTGTTAGTGTGTTTGTTTGTGTGTGTGTGTGTGTTTATTCACTACATAACTCACGCAATGTGTACGCAATCTCATGATATTTCAGGGTATTTCGGGAATGGGCCAATGAGGTATCGATTAAATTTTGGTGTGGATCCGGAACATTATCCGGATCAGGAAAGTAATCAAGGAATACATGTATTCATAAATCAAATGAACAGCCACTTAAGTGTTTAGGAATGCATCTAAAGTAATGGTGTGTGCCAACCTTGGCCTGTGTTTGTATCCGAGGTTCACAATCCCCCTTATACCGCTAATTACCATCATCTCTCTCGCGTTAACAACTTATTCACGAATGAACCTGGGAATATGGGCCAAATAAATGAATGGCGGAGGCTTGCGTTCATCTGAATGCAGATTTTTTTTATGTTTATTGCAATCCTTGGAAGTTAAGTCGACAAACAAGCACAGCAGACAGGGAAAATGTAAAGTAAAAAAAGTATCACTCGACTTGAATCTATGTTTCTATAGTTGTTTTTTTTTTCCAAAGTTTTTTTTTTCTGATGAGACCTTGAAGGAGTTTCTTATAACCTTAGAGTGTAAACCACCTATTTTTACGGTATGTAGTAGATCTACCCGCTTAATGACTAATTACCTATATTAATGTAAAGTGGATCTACACGAGTACTCGGATCCTGAATAAGGACTCGAGTACTAGGGCCCTGCGCGGGGATTATTTGCGGGGCGGGGCGGGCTATATCGAAGTAAGTGCGGGGCGGACCGAAATAAAGTATGTGCGGGGCGGGGCGGGCTGCGGGGCTGAAAGAAAATTTTGCGGGGCGGGTGCGGGAAGAAAGAATCATAGTGACTGCGGGGCGGGGCGGTGTGAATTTTATTCATTGATTGCGGGACGGGCTGCGGGCACACAGACCATGATGCGTGGCTGGTGCGGCTGCGCAGATCCCTATCGAGTACGCGGTAAGAACTAAGTACTCGGTAAGAAGTACTCGAACAGAGGTACTCGGTAATCAACAATCGAGTAATCCTCTCAGTCCTAATGCTTTATAAAAGACATATTATTAAAAGACAGTCCCTCTTAAATCCATCTATTTGGTACAATAGTGATAAACCATTACATTCGGCAAAACAAATACACACGCACTATGGCATGTAATAAATGTGTTTGTGTGTGGGTGTGTGTGTCACTATAATTCAGTGGCTTTTAACATATGGAACCCAGATGTTACGTGATAATGCCTGCACTCACTTGACATTTTCCACTGCATGAAGCATCCCAATTAACGATAGCCATGTTAGAATGTCCATTCTCCCTCAGTTTCCCACACTGCAAGTATAAACTAATAATACATATACATTGGTTATAGATCATGTATAAACCACAGCCTGTATCAAGGATACAGTCATGTCACGTGATATCTGATGGGTAGTGTGCTGGTCACAAGACTGCTGATGCCAACAGGACTAAGTTCCGAGAAAATCATTCACAATGAAGGAAGCTGTGTGACGTCACAGGGTATATCCGAAGACAGAGATTTTACAATAAAAACAAAGTTTTAACTAATTATTGATGATGATACTTTGTACCCACCACCCACCACCCCCACCCTAAAAAGGTTTTTCTACTGAAATGTTTTATAATTTAAATGTAGTTATTATGCTACACTTATATTCTGCATATTAATCAACAGACATATTCACACACGGTGGTTAAATCATGATAGTCGCGAAAGTAAATCATAACACAAATAAGCTGCAGAGAATAAGTGCTTAATTAAGTATAATAATGACTGTGGTATAACCAGGAACAAAACCGTATTTAATATCATTGAAATAGATCGGTTCTTATTTTACATAGCGCACTCATATATTTTTCAAGAAGATAAAACAGGACAGGCAACCAGACTACAAATAAAATGCTGGTCGAATAAACCTGTCACAGGGACTTAGTCACAAAACAGGCCTCCACGTCAGTGCAAACATGAGGGTTCATAAACCCGAACATGAATATATGAATCAATAGTGATAAACTGTGAAGAGACAAACGTTAACTTGATAAAGTGGTCGCATTTTCGAGGTGGTCGTTTAAGCGAGGTCTGATATAAACACAAAAGGAATTTGGGCTGTGGAAAAGATGTCTTTATTGTCGCTTATCCAAGGTTTTACTGTATTTACAGTAGTCTTAGTGCCTGCTGGATGGAGCCATTAGGTTTATCAGCAGAAGAGATCTGTGTATAGTTACTGTAAATAGGGAATCCATCAGGTACGTAGTCTGATCATCCGGCTGGTATATACACACTGACATCTGTCTCTTGACCCCACTATATACATAAAAAAGTTTCTGGCGATTTGGGTATTTTATTTATATCTGCCCTTAAAACTTACCATTCTTGCCCCTCTCTCACAGCTTGTAGATAATGTTAATGTAATTGCCTCCCCCCCCCCCCTTCCGGTAAATGTCCATTCGCATTCGTGTGTATGTTTGTGTGTATGTATGTGCGGGGAGGGGTTTGTTCAAAACAAAAATCACACAATCCTGAACGAAATCTCTTGACTTTTTCGGGAATGGGCTAATGAAGAATCAATTAGATTTTGAATATTCACAGAAGTACAGTCACTAATGTACGAAAGAACCCTGGAATATGGGCCGAATAAGTGAATGCAGGTACGGATTTTGGGAGCATCCGGAGGTGGCTTGCGTTCCTAAGAATGCAAAAAAAATCTGTTTTAAATTTTATTTTATTTGCTGCATTACCGAAGCGAAGTGCAAGTAGCTGAACATTTGACCTCTTCTGAATCGCTCAACAGGGGTCATATCATGTTCTTGTTCGTCTTCAACCCGTAGAGAGAATACTCGAGGTAAGTATGCGGCCTATGTATGTTCTGCGCCCGGGGGAATACATAATTAGCACTTGTATTCTTATCGTAAACTGGTATCAGCAGCTTGGCTGGCGCGGAAAGTATTTAAGAGACTGTTAAAGAGGCCTACTCATGTATCTGACGTCTACAAACAAAGATGGCCCTTTGAACCTTGTATAAAAATAGGAAAGGAAATGCAGATCCCACCGCACACAGGTTGTTTGTTTTGTTTAATTACGTGCTGGTGCTACGTTATGTGGGGTGCCTCTCAAAATAATCCAAACATGGTGCAAGTACCTTTTACTAACAGCTTGTATAGACTGAACAGAATTACCAACTAGCCCTTCATATGTACAGATATCACATAAATTCTATTAAAAAAAGACGCGTGAATAACTAGCTTTAACCTGTATATACCAGAACAAATTTCAAGAAAATACCTTGACATTTCCCTAATGTATAATGTGGGTTGGTCAGATACCTATGGGTTAATGAGAGGTGTATGCTCTTCTTTTAAAAGCACCTGGGATTTCATTTAAAGCCAGCTATTCAGATAATCTTTTTATGGGATTTGGGTGTGAATTTGTACTAGTATGCGTATAGTACCTAGTACCTATATTTATGAATTTCATCTAATTCCTGCTAAGAAATGTTCTTATCAGGCCTCTGTGACGGAAGTATGAGATTCGATCGTATCGGTGTTAGTAAACACGGTATTGTTGACAAACTGAAGAACCATGAAAGAGAAGGTTATGGTTGCATATGTGCGGAAGTTGATGGGTCACTAGCTGTAAGACTCCATTTGATCGTCTGATTGAATGTGTTTGGATATCTTGGCGTTTCCCCTACATGTTATAAATCCGTGGCCTACTTTTATTTAGGGTTCACGGGATTACCTTCCGTTAGTAGATGTTCGTTAGACTTGGTATAGGCCCCTTTAACTTGACTTTGCCTTACCATCGACGTCAAGCAATCGTCGTTCAAAGATTTACGAAAGTATTTATGAAACTATCCAAGTATTTATAAAATACCGCTAGAGCCATAATGTCAAGTGGCCTGGATATTTGCAAGCAATATATATACCTATGCGTCATAGTTAGCCAGTTAATGTGCTGTTTATATAAAAAAGGATAAAGTTCTTTCAATATCATTTTTTTTTCAAAATAAATCATTTAACATAAAAAAAACAAATAATCTTTAATCCGTAAATCAGTTGAATACATGAACTTTATGAGGTGGAAAAGCCCCTACAGATAGGTGTCTGAATGAATTGTAATTCATTCTTTTATGGCAGTCACTAACAGAAACGTAATATTCCCAACGTTATTGTATACCTTGAGTTGTAACTATGCCTAATAAAATTCGGCTTGTTTAAAATTTAATATTCCTGTTCCCTAACACTTGTACCAACACTGGTTCAGCACGATACAATCAAGTAAAGACCTAAATTATACCTTCTGCTTACTCCCTGCTCAAAACAGACTCGCACGACTCAAGTCTAATGGTGTATATAAGTTCATTCAAATATATATATATATATATATATTTATGTAATGGTTTTCTGCAATAAACAACTGCTAAAGTGCTCTAGGGTATGACACGAGAGCTTTATAATTATAGAAATTGAGGAATCAAATTTTGTCAGACATTTTTACTACTATACGTAGTTTCGTGCAACGTGCTGCACTATCGAGTAAGCCTGTCTGATTGAAATTGCAGCTTACCTGCTCAAGTAAGTGTCACACTTGCCAGATGAGTAAACCTATGACGCGTTTTATACAAGCGGACACGGATACAGTCAGGGTACGTACACCTTAATAAATGAGAAGCCGCCATGCAGGATATGACCGATCTAGATTGTTCTGTAGAGCGTCATTCCTCTGTTGGTAAGATACTGACACTCACAAAACAGCCTATTATTTGCACAGAAGTCATTAACATACGCGCTTAGAAAGACTGATATGTTTTTCTCTATGTTGAGGTAGCCACCATGCATTACCAGTTACTGATCCGGCCTAGACCCACCCTCCCCCCTTTTTCCTAGATCAGGGGAACAAACAATGATTAGGTTACTTTAGTCCCCCTGTGTTGGACTCCGTTTCCAAAAAAACTTTATAGTTGACATTTTACTTATATTGAATGGGGCATTTCACAATAAATAATATGTCATTAAAAAGCCAACATAATTATTTATTTTTAATTTATCTTTAAGTTTAGAATACTTCAAAAGGAACAGCATGATATAACAATCCAATGCGCACTGGCGGAATTGGGATTTGAACCAAGGCCTCATACATTAGGGCACGTCCCATGTCTCTCCTAACATGTTCATCCAACACGTAAAATCTGATTCGTGACGTCATGAAGCCTGTATGAGAGTAGAGATTAAGAGAGTCCCAGGGATATCAATATTCCAAATCCCGAAACTGAATCCACGCACACGAGCATAATAAAACTGGATATAAATTTGCCTCTGTTGGATATGAGTGTACATATCGGGGTTTTGCGAGACTGATAGCGGTAACAAGAAATTATCTTATATTAGATAATGTTCAAGTAAACTCCGCCCGGGTCGGATATCAGTGCCACAGCGTTATCAATAGAAAGTTTTACATAAAGTCAAGTAGAACCCGTGTTATTTTGGCATAACTCCTGGTAATCTTTATCTTTTCCTACTTCCCCTTATCTTTTCACATGTATATATATATATATATATATATATATATATATATATATATATATATATAGTTAGGTATTTAGTTATAAATATTAACATGTAAAGCATGTTTTCAAAAAAAAAATTCTCTAAACAGTGCCGGTAACAGTAAACATTTCATGATAACATGGGAAAAACAGAGTGTGAATATAAAATCCATGAAACAAACAAATAGGACCGGTTAATAACGATTATTAAGCCCTATATAAACCTCTTGCTTTCATCCTCTTCTTTCTTCTTTTCATTCCCACCACCAGAGCTAATGCCTCTCTCTCTCTCTCTCTCTCTCTCTCTCTCTCTCTCTCTCTCTCTCTCTCTCAAGCACACACACACATGGTGAATTCAAAAACAGAACATATTATGTCAAGGAGCCGAACTCTGTGACATTTACCCCAACGTCTGTACATACCATGCAGTTACGTAATATGTATTACATATACAACGAAGGATTTGGTTTAAACAGAAATGCTGCATATTGATGAAAAAACCTGGAGAGGACCTGACTATATATTTTTAGCCAGAAATCAAGATTTAATGATATTTAACTATAAATGTGACCTTACCTGGCCGTCGGGTTCCTGGACAGCTGAATCTTGTTAGCTGGATAATCAGCCTGGACAGGACTGATCCATAAACAAGCCGACAGCAAATAAGTACTGCTGCAGGCTTGACTCAGGGCTGCGGACTTTCCGATGCAGCCCAGTTTAGCAACCAGATAACCATTGTAAACGGTCTTCCCGTGTGATCGGGACCCCCCGCAGAGCTTGTAGGTCAGGGTCACCCAGTGCATTCCGCTGATATGGACCAACCACTGAAGATCGATGGTGGGGATGAATTTGGTGGAATGTCAGAGACTGCTAGAGAGATGTCACATGACATCTTGTCACGTGATGGATTCAGCAGGGACGTAAAGTATCCAATAATGCATTATTTATACATTGTCATCGCGCGTTAACCTGTAATAGCCAGGTTGGTACAGTTGGTGCACAGGACCCTGATGTTTGTTGTTTTTAATGCTAATGTTTGTAACAATACCGCCTGTTCTGTAATAAATAACTGTGTTAAATAGAGAAACAGACTCAGACTCCCAGCTCCAGCAAAGCAGCTCTATAACCGCGTGCCCTATATATTAACCTGTTTGTGTGGCAGTCAGGTATAGGTAAGTATATATGTGTGTATCTGTGTGTATGGTGTGTGAATATGATATATAGTTTTGATATATTTTGTGACATAAACTTAAAGTCAAAGCAATGTAACATTATAAGGAATTCATATAAATGTATAAGTAGTTAATAACAACTATTTCACACATTTATAACGTTTGTTAATTAGATGCTCACAACGTGGTCCGTTTATTTATTTCTTTTGCACACGTATATATATATATATATATATATATATATATATATATATATATATATATATATAAATATATATATATATATATATGGTCTGTTAATAGTAAATATGAAATAAAATGCGTAACTTTTTCGGATGCTATAATCAGCAGACTGTGAAAATCAGTGCTGATACTATCACTGACAGTAATACAGATAATCGATCGTGGTGACGTAACAATGAAGGAAATGATAGACTCAATAGTTTAACTCTGGAACTTTTGTAAGTGCATTTGTTAAAGCTTTTGCCGCGAGCCTCATGTGACGTCACACGCAAGCCCACGTGGTGTGGTCACGTGACATCACGGCCATGCCCATCCCGTATGTCGACCAGAAATTATCGTCCCATGGTTGATAAACATAACGGAAGGAGTTAATGGAAACATGGATACAGTGGGGAGGTACAGAACAGAAATGTGGCGAACACACGCGTTGGTATTTCCCTGTCCAGCCCAGCCAACATGTTCTTGGGGTAATTACGGTAAATGTAATGTGTTTCATATGTGCTGGGTGTGTGTGCACCCCAAAGCACCCAAAAATTGTTGCAAGGTGACGGCATGTTACTACCAAAGTATCTAAAAGAAAGTGAATCAATATATATATATATATATAAACGTGTACATTGAACTGAATGATAGTGCATTGTTTAAAAAACAATATGGCCTCTCCCTTGTCATATAGTCAATGCCTTCTGAACGGGGGATGGGGGTAAATATATATGTGTGTGTGTCGCCGACGGGCGGTAAGGCAGGGTCCGTGGTCCACTCGCACTCACACACAAATGGTAAACGATATGCTGCTGACACTTGACACTGGTTTATTCTTTGTTTTCTGCAACAAAGTGGACAAGATCTAATTCGACGTGTTGTCGATAGCATGACATGACGCTGGACTCACGTGTTCATATTGTTTACAAATATTGGATTGTGTATCATGTATAAAAATGTACTCAAATGCAATTTATGCATCTGCAACAAGTACACAAGATATTCAGTAATATGTGTTTACCTGAAATCTTCATGTTATTATATCACCATGTTATTTTAAATATCTTTTACACAACTCCTAATCTCACACTATCTTACATCTTGATATACATGTCAATTCCTAATCTCATACGATCTTACATCTTGTTTATATATGTCTATCAATCTCATACTATCTTTCGTCGTGTTTATATTTGTTTACATCTTAAAATACATACACAAATTAAATTATGTTCGTTTACAACTTACACAAACAATACTCTTAAGATTTCACTTCGTTTGTATCTCCTATCTATAAAAACATACCTTAAGAAAGTACACAAATGTGAAACATCTAGGCTAAGTATCATTAGTACAGAACGTATCATATTGTTATCATTAAAAGTAATTCTGATATCATTACGAGTTGTTACCATTCAATTAATATGATTATAACCAAAGGGTGCAGTATATTTCTAAGTTAAACGTTCAGGGTGATTATTTTCTGGGAGTCTATGATGGAAGAGCGAAGGGGGTATCCCACTATATTTGGCGGGATGGATAATGGTTGTATATCTGCCCTAGGAAATTTAAGAAATCTAACTCGGTATATATTTATTTACTTGTAGGTATGGGATATCTTTGGTTGAGCACGCATATTGACATTACTTTGTAACATGATAAATAGAAGGACTAATGTCTGTTATAAAAGGGGAATGCTTTATAAATGGAACAGCTAGTCAAAACAACGAGGCCGCCGCGCGTAAACAGGTGGTTCCCGGTGATGAATCATCAACATCGCTAGGCGCAGAACGCTTGGTGAAAGTTGTGTATGAATTTAACGCGTATTTTGCAGCAGGACTATCACAGGTGAGGTTCAAAATCATTAATTAAGTGGAAAATTACTTGGAGTTAGTCAATGGTAAATGATCAGTGGTACTGGCACTTTTAATGCATAGGATCTTGCTTTTAATGCAAAGGATCAGATTTTTAAAGTTGAAAGTAACTTGGCGTATTTCCACAGTGAGTTGTGCCACAATGTTAACTGGTTTAAGTTTAAAATACATGGGATGTTTATGAACGTTTGTAGGAATTTATGGTTCATCTCGCTAACATTTCGTGGTAATTCAAATTGTCAAACATAAGGTTGGGGGGGGGGGGGGGGGGGTGTTATGGGTTAGCTCGAATTAGTGCATGCATCCACCGCTAGATGGCAACACGGTTTTAGTCATAACGTCTGCGTTTGTTTGAGAGAAGGCTTTTGTTGTAGAACCATTTTCTCTTTACTCATATTTATGCTGTAGAACCATATAATTTTATAAAATGATTAAATTAGTAATGATTTATTACATTAAGTTCTGTTATATTTTAAATTATCTGTTTACTTATTCTATGCATGTTCAAGCTAATTTTTAAATATTGCTGCTGCCTTAGGAGTGGGAGGAAAATAAATGATAGACAGACGGTAATAACGGAGGTTAGATGTACCGGTACAGATATAATTCGTTTATTGGTCCTCCTTTCAGTCCCACGTGGAATTCTGTCTAGACACGTGGAGATTATCTAGACACGTGGGAATTATCTTGGACACGTGGAAATGCTCTTTTTGTAGGACAGCAATACTATGGCATATTGACTTGTGGTGTGGGTCCCTTTAAAGATTTAAAGGAATATATTTTGGGGGTTTCCAGTACAACCAAAGAACTCGAGGTCGAAGGTTCGGGGGTCCCGTAGTCATAAGGATATATAATTTAAGCACCAAGATAGAAAAAGATTAACATCATTAATTAGGGAATATTATATTGACATTCAATTTATACTTTGGCATCCATCTACAATATTTTGAATATAATTTCACATACCTGCGGATTTCCCCAAAGAATCCATTCCGATCAACGGCGAAATGTTGAAAGCAAAGTTATCAAAGATTTGTGCTCCCTTGCTGGTATCGAAAAGTCGCACACTAGTCCTTACCTTGCAATGGGCAGTGCGAGCGCTTCAACCGCACGCTACGGGATATGTTAGGCTGTTTAGAACCTAGTCAAAAGAAAGATTGGAAACTATATGTTAATTCTGTAACCCATGCCTATAACTGCACCAGACATCAGACCACCGGCCTTCTCCCTTTTTCTTAATGTTTGGGAGACACCCCAGGTTACCCGTGGATGTTCTCTTCGAACTAGACCACGATCAAAGACCAAATATGGCCGACTATGATAACTATGTTCAATCAATCGGGGAAACGCTTATTAAAGAATGCCTATCGCAAAGCCCAGCAACATTCGGTAGCTGAGCAGAAGCGGCACAAGGCCCGATATGATCGCAAGGCGAAGAGCATTCAATTAAATATTTGAGACAGAGTTTTAGTAAGAAACTTGCACTTAATTGTAAAACAAAAATTGGCCCTCAGTATCTGTCATTATCGACCAACAAAAGGCTGATATTCTAGTATATAAAGTTCAGAAAGATGGCTCGTCCGATCCGCCCCGAACTCTCCATAGGAACTTACTATTAATAATTAACTATCTCCCACTTGATTCTGACACTTCTGCAGACACTGATCCAGATACAAAAAAACGCCTCCTAACCATCTTAGATCTTCACATGAGATCAAGGGAAATAGAGGAAGAAAGTCTGGATGAGGATGATTATAACGATCCCGATTTAACCTTAATCCCCTTTCAAAACCGCTCCAATGTCCACAGCTCCAATTTCCACTGAAGTGGAGGCTGATAGTACATCAGATAGTCATTTTGAAGTGGAACCTGATGGGATATCGGTTAGTCATCCTGAAGTGGAGCCCGATAGAATATCAGTTAGTAATTCTTAACCGAATTTAGACAATTCTGATTTAAGTTCTCCTTCCGGTAGTCCTGCCGCTTCCCATTATATTAGCCACCCCCCCCCCCCCGAAGAGGGTATGTTAGACAGAGCGACAAAGAGGGAAACGCGGAAATAATCAGAAACCCATCCCGAAACCTTCAATGGGGATATGACCATATCTGAGGGTACAGAACCTCAATCCGCTTTGAGACGGTCCGCACGTGAAAGACGGCCCCCAGTTGGATCAGATCTGGGGATTATTTTACTTCCTTTAGAATGTCCTTAAGTGATCACGACCAATTAGTTGGGTTTACTTTTTAATGAGCCATCACTAAGAGTCTTATAAGTTGTCGGGTCGACAACTTTTCCGAAGTGGGGGAGGATGCAGCGAGTGTAAAGCCGGGAGAATAGCCGGCTTGTCTCCCCTGCGTAATATTTCTTTTTCTCTTTTCATTTACTATGGCATTGATGGCATTGTCGTCTTGGTGACGCTGTCACTGGAAACTCTTTTAATCTCAGAGTCTCTGATTTACTCCCTTGAAAAGAAATAAATCTTTCACATTTATCATTTTTATATAAAGTTTTATATCATTAACGTTGAGATTTATATTTTATAGCGGTTAGAATAAAGGCGATATCAATACAAATATCATGTATATAGATCCTCACCATTACGAGGATTGCCGGAGGTTTCCGATACAGAACGGCTATGTGGCATAACCCTTCCCTGACCGGTTTTTGAGAAACCTTAAAGCAACAATAGGACAGGTCGCTTGGCATGGGTACCTGGGCGTGACGTGCCCCTACTGACGATCTTGTTAGGGACATCTTCAGTCCAGCATCATGTCATGCTATCGACAACACGTCGAATCAGATCTTTGTCTACTTTGTTGTAGAATAAACCAGTGTCAAGTGTCAGCCGCATAGCGTTTATACCATTTGTGTGTGTGTGTGTGCGAGTGGACCACGGACCCTGCCTTTCCGCCCGCCCGTGACATATATATATGTATATATTACTTCCAACTTTCAACGATGTAATCATCCCCCTGCTGTTTCCAGAAAAAATAATTGGAAATATAACGTATTATTAATTAGGGTGCTACACTTTGGTTCGTTTTCTCAATTTGCTGATATATTTATGTATATATAAAATCAAATAATTTCACTCCCCACGCTTTCGAATCGAATTCCTACCACCACCCAACCCTCCCACACCCACCCCCGGCACCGCCACCCCGTGCTCCCCACCACTATTTAACGATAAATCGACGCCACTGCAAATTGTTCTCAGCCATATATATATATATATTGATTTTCTGGTAAGAAACATTTTTTAAAGAAAATCTTTGTGGACATTGTGTACTATGATATCCGGATTATATGAAGAATCGTTGATAAAAGTTGGAGAAAGGCAGGTCGAACTACACAGGGTTTATGTCAGTTTCTGTGGGACTGGGCAGCAAAGTGTCTAAAGCAGCTTGGGGCATTTTCAAAAGTATTACCATTATATATATTATAAAACCGCATTGGAGATACATTTAAGGGGCCAAACTACATATCTGACCTTTATAAACTAAAGTTAACCCCTCAAAGATTATTTAAAAATAGGCAAGAAAACGTGGATATCACCGCACTCGGGCTGCTTATTTTTTATGTCAATGTGTTTATAATATGTGGCGTCCCGCCAAAATAATAAAAACAAATTCAACAGGGGCATCTGGCGGCAAGTCAGATAAGCCAAAGATTTGCTACCTTCGCATATATATGCAACCTACCAACTTAAGTTACATGTTTTTATCGTATGTCAATATTGGTGTGTTAAAACACATGTTGTCCATAAACAAGGTCATACGTCCTTCACGGAGGCTTAATAAGAACATTTCATAGATAAATTAACCTTAGATCATTATTATATACACACAAGAAGCGAGAAATCACATAAATTCATTTGCAAAAGGTAAGTGAATGGACGCCTTTAACATACCAGCTGTTTCATTATCAGTATTAACTGAAATTGATGGAGCTGCCAGCTAGTGACATCATGTTACACTCATTAATCAGTTAATTGGTATTTCTGGTTCCGAACTCCCAAACTGCATTAAAATTATCATGTCATCTGGCCATTCACAGTGAGCTGAGTAATAAAAACTTTGGACTAATTTAAACAATGAGCTATGGATTATTATAAACTTTGCGAAAACAATTCCCTAACGTTATAATTATTTAAATTGCAAATTTAAATATATAGAATTCCTTTAAAGTTGTTCTTAATTTTTTTTGGTGGATTCCAGTTTTTATCAAATAAAATAATAATACATAGATATTATTTTTATATATACACCGTTCCATCAACTTATTCTTATCCAACGTATCTGGACGGACTACATTTGCCTCCTCACTATATTTATACCTACGCCGCTATTTTAAGAGGCAGCAGTGCATTGTGGGATATGATTTCTACACCTACAAACCTTAACCAGCAGAGTCGTACTCCCTTGAGTCTGCGCATTGAGTCTGCGATGTGTGTTATTCATATTAAAAATGTTATTATAATTATCATTATTATTATTATTATCAGTTGTTGTTGTAGCAGTATATGTATATACGTGTGTATGAATGTAACAGTCTGTGACCTCATGACTCATAGACACATCGGGGCCGATCAGCGTCCCGGTTATGTACAGACACGTGACTGTAGTCCGATAACTCTATGCGTTATACATTAAGAAACATAACACTGAGAGCGGCTGTGTGAATCAAACACTGTGTAAAGGCCATGTAACTGTGAGTATGTATATAAACGTAAACTAATGTTTTTTGTGAGATTCATTTGTATATGCATTTATGCATATGTGTGCTCATGCATGTATATTGGATACTAGACGCAGAGTTTTATAGGTTTTATTATGTAAACATACACACACATATTTGTAGATATCTGTGTTAATATGTGGTCCAGTAACAGATATAGGCTCATATGCACTATGTGTTTACTGTTATCATGCATGCTTGTTCGACGCAACAGTATTTATATTGTTCCTTGCAATACACACACCTAAAATAGTAGACCTATATTTATATATATATATATGTAGGGTCACACTTATACACGGAACGTGTGTGTATGATTGAAAGTTCACAATTCATTATTTCATGACATACTATAAGACATATATTAAATACGCACTTTCATTTTTTTTTATTTGAAACCCTGTAACACATAATTTAACTAGGCCTACATATGGGCCATAGTAATATTAACCAAGTCTAAACTGTTCTACAACTGCATGTGTGCAATAGTTAACATATTGTAAAATATACTGCATTAACAACATTAGCTGTGCCTAAAGAGGATTAACTCACTCTGAACTGTCCTACAGCTGCAGCTGTGAATCAATAATATTAACACATGAACTGTCCTACAACTGAAGCTGTGAATCAACAATATTAACACACTCTGAACACTCCTGCAACTTATTTGCGAATCAACAATATTAAAACACTCTGAACTGTCCTACAAATGATGTGTGAATCAACAATATTAACACACTCTGAACTCTCCTACAACTGCAGCTGTGAATCAACAATATTAACACACTCTGAACTGTCCGACAACTGAAGCTGTGAATCAACAATATTAACACACTCTGAACTGTTCTACAAAAACAGTTGTGCCTCGAGAGGATGAACACACTCTGAACTGTCCTACAACTGAAGCTGTGCCTAAAGAGGATGAACACACTCTGAATTGTCCTACAACTGCAGCTGTGAATCAACAATATTAACACAGTCTGAACTGTTCTACAACAACAGCTATGCCTAAAGAGGATGAACACACTCTGAACTGTCCTACAACTGAAGCTGTGAATCAACAATATTAACACACTCTGAACTGTTCTACAACAACATCTGTGCCTACAGAGGATGAACACACTCTGAACTGTCCCACAACTGCAGCTGTGAATCAACAATATTAACACACTCTGAACTGTCCTACAACAACAGCTGTGCCTAAAGAGGATGAACACACTCTGAATGGTCCTACAACTGAAGCTGTGAATCAACAACATTAACACTCTCTGAACTGTCCTACAACTGAAGCTGTGAATCAACAATATTAACACACTCTGAATTGTCTTACAACTGAAGCTGTGAATCAACAATATTAACACACTCTGAACTGTTCTACAACAACATCTGTGCCTAAAGAGGATGAACACACTCTGAACTGTCCTACAACTGCAGCTGTGAATCAACAACAATATTAACACACTCTGAACTGTCCTACAACAACAGCTGTGCCTAAAGAGGATGAACACACTCTGAATGGTCCTACAACTGCAGCTGTGAATCAACAACATTAACACTCTCTGAACTGTCCTACAACTGCAGCTGTGAATCAACAATATTAACACACTCTGAACTGTCCTACAACAACAGCTGTGACTAAAGAGGATGAACACACTCTGAATGGTCCTACAACTGCAGCTGTGAATCAACAACATTAACACTCTCTGAACTGTCCTACAACTGAAGCTGTGAATCAACAATATTAACACACTCTGAATTGTCTTACAACTGCAGCTGTGCCTAAAGAGGATGACCACACTGTGAACTGTCCTACAACTGCAGCTGTGAAGCAAAATATAAACCTAGTCAACACAGTGCATGACCTCATCATTATGTCACAGTGACATCACATTTTACATCTTATCGCGACCTCGAGGTAGAATCACTGTTTAAAACGCTTATATTTAAATCAATCCAGAAGGGGTTTATATTTATGTTAGACCCTTTAAAGTATACATTACTTCAAACCTGGTGCAGTGATCTGTCTGACAGTATACATATTTTTTTTCATTAATTTCACATAATTTTGAAAAAAAAATTTAAAGGCAGACTTTTTTAAGCCCCCAGTAACTAACATTAAACTACATGACAATATCTTCTGTCATGATTCTGTCTTTACCCTCAAACTGAAATTTTAAGTTTTTTATTCAACAGTTTATAGAAAATTTACCATTTATGTTTAGGATAGATAGAATCATGATGGGGAAAAAAATTGAGATGTTGTCATGTGGCTTAATATGAATGCATTAAAAATTAGTTTACTGTGATGCAACATTTAGGTGAAACCACAAATTGATATCACCCTGACTTCACATTGTGATATCACAGATATGATGTCATTGTTATATAACTGTGATATACTAAATACAATACATTTTTATGTCCTTTAGTTTATTTGAATTGTTCCGAAAGCCATGATTATTATACAAGCTAGCCCCAAGTTTCATGTCCGTGTTGGAGACAGGGCAAGCATTCTCAGATAACTCTGAACTGGAGGCAGAGACAGCAGGCTTAGAGAAGTCAAGGCTAAAAGGCGGATAAGTTATTTCCGGAGAAACCTGGGCAAGAGGCGGCGACATAATGCTCAGTGACGTCTGGACCAGAGGCGGAGACATAATGCTCAGTGACGTCTGAACCAGAGGCGGAGACATAAGGCCCAGTGACGTCCGGATCAGAGGCGGAGACATAAGGCTCAGTGACGTCCGGATCAGAGGCGGAGACATAATGCTCAGTGACGTCTGGACCAGAGGCGGAGACATAAAGCTCAGTGACGTCTGAGCTAGAGGCGGAGACATAAAGCTCAGTGACGTCTGGACCAGAGGCGGAGAAATATTGCTCAGTGACGTCTGGACCAGAGGCGGAGACATAAGGCCCAGTGACGTCTGGACCAGAGGCGGAGACATCATGCTCAGTGACGTCTGGACCAGAGGCGGAGACATCATGCACAGTGTCGTCTGGGTTGGAGGCGGAGACATAATGCTCAGTGACGTCTCGGCTAGAGGTGGAGACATAATGCTCAGTGACGTCTGGGCTAGAGGCGGGACATCATGCACAGTGACGTCTGGGCTAGAGGCGGAGACATCATGTTCAGTGACGTCTGGGCCAGAGGCGGAGACATAATGCTCAGTGACGTCTGGGCTAGAGGCGGAGACATAATGCTCAGTGACGTCTGGACAAGAGGCGGAGACATAATGCTCATTGACATCTGGACCAGAGGCGGAGACATAAAGCTCAGTGACGTCTGGACCAGAGGCGGAGACATAATGCTCAGTGACTTTTGGACAAGAGGCGGAGACATAATGCTCATTGACGTCTGGACCAGAGGCGGAGACATCATGCTCATTGACGTCTGGACCAGAGGCGGAGACATCATGCTCAGTGACGTCAAGGCCAGAGGCGGAGACATCATGCTCAGTGACGTCAAGGCCAGAGGCGGAGACATCATGCTCCGTGACGTCAAGGCCAGAGGCGGAGACATCATGCTCAGTGACGTCTGTGCCAGAGACGGAGACATCATGCTCCGTGACGTCTGTGCCAGGGGCGGAGACATCTTGCTCCGTGACGTCTGGGCCAGAGGCGGAGACATCATGCTCCGTGACGTCAAGGCCAGAGGCGGAGACATCATGCTCCGTGACGTCAAGGCCAGAGGCGGAGACATCATGCTCCGTGACGTCTGTGCCAGAGACGGAGACATCTTGCTCCGTGACGTCTGGGCCAAAGGCGGAGACATCATGCTCCGTGACGTCTTGGCCAGAGGCGGGACATCATGCTCCGTGACGTCTGTGCCAGAGGCGGAGACATCATGCTCCGTGACGTCTGGGCCAGAGGCGGAGACATCATGCTCCGTGACGTCTGGACCAGAGGCGGAGACATCATGCTCCGTGACGTCTGTGCCAGAGGCGGAGACATCATGCTCCGTGACGTCTGGGCCAGAGGCGGAGACATCATGCTCCGTGACGTCTGGGCCAGAGGCGGAGACGTCAAGCTCCGTGACGTCTGGACCAGAGAGGCGGAGACATCATGCTCAGTGACGTCTGGGCTAGAGGCGGAGACATAATGCTCAGTGACGTCTGGACCAGAGGCGGAGACATAATGCTCATGTAAGTCTGGGATGGGGGCAGAGACAAACGATCAGTGAAGTCTTGGTTATAGAGAAATCTGGGGTTGAGGCGGAGACATATCCCAGAGAGTGTCTAAGTTGGAGGTGGAGACATAAAGCTCGGAGAAGCCAAATAGATATAGAAGCAGCGACATCACCTGTCTTGGCTGACTCTTACTCTTTGCATTGATGTATTATTGCTTATATTTTGCATAATTTTAACTACCAAAATTTGACTAAAAAATAAGGCAATTCGTTATGTGAGACTGGTTGTTTAATCAGTCATTTTCCATGGTGTAGGTGCTCTGTGGTCCTGAAAATGGGCTACAATTTACTATCCTTTACTTATTTAGACTGCCCATTGTACTTCACTTAATATCGTTACCAATACTTCGTTGCTTATATAGCATTCCAGCAATTTTCGACGATAACTGCTCATAACAGAGTTGACGATTTAGACCTATTTGCATGGAGTGTTCTTACCATTGCTGACTGAAACAACAGACTTATCTATGAAACAAGATCTACTAAGAACAAGAACACTTGTGATGTTGTATGTTGTTGACGCCCGACTTCGTCTGCCAAGTGAACAGGACATGCGCTGTAGCATAGTCACTGAAATATGTTCTAACGTTACATACATCACAGCAACATCACATATACCTCACAAATGGCACCCCAGACGGTGAGATCACGGTGGCGTACTGATGTTTTTGCGTTACTTGGTATCATACACAAGA
This sequence comes from Sipunculus nudus, assembly GCA_026874595.1. Lineage (NCBI taxonomy): Eukaryota > Metazoa > Annelida > Sipuncula > Golfingiida > Sipunculidae > Sipunculus > Sipunculus nudus. The sequence continues at coordinate 1,207,661 of CM049320.1, read as the reverse complement.
GGTAGCAGTGATATCAGGAAGATTCCACGGTTTTTTTTATCATTAGCGTGATTAGATACGTGAGGTCACACTGAAATGTCATGATATTATGTGTTGAAGGGAATAAACATATTATAAACTATTTACATACTATAAACTGTCCGATTTAGCAAAATTTATCCTCTTTTATGTCTATAGTTGATGTTACCCAGAATACACAACATTATTGCATTAAAATGAGTACATTTCGTTATTATACATTTGTTCCACAGGTATACAGTCCCTGTCTAAGGATTACAGACCACCATGGGATCGTTACGGACGGCTCTTCTGGTTGTCATCACTGCTGTCCTTATCAATTTATTACCGAGTCTGCTCCGGAAGAGGGCACCAGTGCATGTCACGGGGTTCACGGCGCCCGGATGGGAGCATGTGGAACAGGCTTTCCGGTAAATATCAGTCAAAGTAAAAATACTGAGTTTTAGCCCAAGGGAACTGTCATTATCATAGTCATCTGTTGAGGCAGTTATAACAAAGATATTTAAAAAAATGAGATATAATCTCGGACCTCCCTTTAAGTTTTTCCTTTATGATAAATGCCATAAATTTTATACTATTTTACAACTTGCTCAGTGGTCAATATAATGGTATATGAAACGAAGAACTCATTGGTGTATTTTAATCTTGTTTTAACATTAGCCAAGATATTTGAATTTTAACAAGTGTGTTGTTCTTAACGCTCGGGAAGAGAGAACCATTGAGCTGGCAATAAACGACGATTTTTCAATACTTTTCATTTTATTTGCTTATTTCGCCTTTTTCGTCCCCAAAAATTTAAAACAAAAATGACAAAATGTAAAATTCAATTAAAAGGCGTTCTATGCTACCTGAATCTTAATGACCAAGGCAGATATTAAACTTCCGCGCTAGTTATAACTGCTTTATCAAATGGACTGCATGCAAAATGTTAGGTCCTGCATTACGATTTACTCAAGGCCCATGTTCTACTCCTAACAGTAAAAATATCGAGTCAGGACTTGACGGCGGTGGAGGTTTCTCGGTGTACCACAAGGGGGAGCTGGTGGTTGACCTAAGTGGTGGTTATGCTGATATCGAGGCCCAGTGGCCCTGGAACAAGGATACTCTGACCTGTGTGTATTCCTCAACGAAAGGCGTGGCGGCTCTGATGGTGGCCATGTTGGTGGATAGGTCAGTATCAAATAAACTCATTATCAGCGTAAAACAAGGGTATACATATCGGTAGAGCATGCATGGTTCAATGATGTTATTTTGATATTTGCAGAGAAATCTTATTCTATTTTGTTTCACTATGTTTGTTTTCTGTTTTAAACTTGTTTTAAACTTGATTTTTAGAATCACGATGTTTGATCATGCTCTTTTCATCTGTTTTCTCTGTTGACAATTCTTATACCCTTTATATTTTTGCTAACTGTTATTTGTACTAAGAAAATCGATTTACTTTGAAGTAATGAAATCCAATGAAACAGGTGTATAGTTTGCCTGGAGAAACATATTCAGCTTTTCATTCCAACCAGGGTTGCGTCCTATTACAGTGGTTCTATAGCTGTTAATATTACTATTACTTCTTAATCCGTCTCTTACTATTAGATTTTTTTTCCATATATTACTATTGCTATTTATTTAACTATTACTTGGCTTTTATTACTATTACTTTTATTTCATTTTCAAAAAGTGATATTAGCATATGTTGACCTTGCCCTCCACATTACCCCACTCCGTTCCCTGTATATCTTTAGCAATTTATGTGCACAATTTTGCTAAATTAAGGATTCATTCCAGCAAGCGCATGATCAATACAACATAAACCCAGACCCGGTAGGTTCATATTCACCATAGTTAAAGCACTATCTTTTACATTTAATTATACCTTTCACACACTGTTTAAAAGTACAATTGTTAAGTACAATTTTAAAAGAAAAAAGGAAAGGTTTGAATAATCCTAAAACACAAAATATTTAAGGAATGTTTGGTACAGTTAGCTGTCATTAAATATCAGTTCATGTTTAACACAACATAAACCAAGTAACATATATTTATATATGTATATATGTATATATGTATATCTTTTAAGTATAGAGCAAACAATGTGCGCGTAGTCCTATTTGCTTGTAACATTTAATTCAAGCTGTTTATGTTCATCAAAACACAGAAGTCGCGTGAATTTTGTGACTACCACCAATTTATTATGGCAGACGGACGTTTCGGACACGCACGTTTCGGACCAGGACATTCCCCACTCGTCTGTTCAGGATCAGGGCAATTCGGGCAGGCTTTTTTGCAAGAGAGGACGTTTAGGGCAGATCAATATTTTTACCATAAAATAACCTTTCAAACTATAAGTTTTATGAATGTATCATTATACCCATATGTTTATTGATATAATATTTATTTGGCTCCAAATATTTGAGCACTCCAGCAGCACTGTCTAGCCTCAGTTGATTATAACTTGCCCCACATAATGTGTAAACTGACCAAGCACTGCTGCAATGTTTACTGACAAAACCTAGTAAATGAATATACAAACAAGCCCATGTTTTATTTAATTGGTTATCATCTGAAGCCAATACCTGTCACCGCCCAACTGAACTGAGGGTGTTTTGAATTACCCATGACGCTAACAATTTTTGAATCCTTGCAGCAATTACATGCCAGGTAAAGCGTCAGCCTTGATCTTAATCTGATGTACAGATATATAAATGGGAAGAAATCAGTTCTATCGATGCCCCTGTGACGCACCAATATGCATATATCAGGGAATCACCCTGTTCATTTGACAGAGCCCTTCAGTGCCACCCAGGAATTGGAGTATACTTTATTGTACATACTTTAGTGGAAATATTATCACTTACGGCCTGGCAAATTACCTGTTGTATAATTACAGGGGTTTGTTGGATTACGATAAGCCTGTGAGTCACTACTGGCCTGAGTTCGGTCAGAACGGGAAGGACAAAATCACAGTCAGACAGCTCATGTCTCATCGGGTAACTAATAATGTAATGTTTTTTAATGGAATTGTAATATTTCACGAAATCGGGCCTACTTTAAAGTACAAGCGGACTGGCCATCAAACAATTAGAACAAATAATAACCAAGGATGGACAGAATGCGAACTAGTCTTATATTGCTACTTAACGGAGGCTCAGATGGTTATCTTTGTCATTAAATGGAACGTAATTTATCGATTACATTACCATGAACACAAGTAGACACAGTTCACACACACACACACACACACACACACACACACATATATATATATATATATATATATATATATATATATATACGAAACATTGTTCTAGGCCGGTGTTCCAGTGTTAGACGAGCCATTTCTTACAACGGACGTACTGTACTCCCCCGAGAAAGTCCTGACAATAATCGAGCAGCAGAAACCTATCTGGGAGCCAGGTAAACGGATAAACATTATCTCTGCTGGATAATCCTCAAGATTGTGTCAGCACCGCCAAAACATCATGTAACAATGGTATATCTTTAGGAAATATTATAACTTGTGTTGTTACAACAAAGTTGTGACCGAGCGTTCCCTATTAGCATAAGATATATAAAGGGTCCGCCTGTAGAGGTCATCAGATACCCGGACAGAGAGGCTTTGTCCTTGTAATTTCAAGTTTGGTCCATTACTGCAGTACCACTAGGCCTGGAGTTTTATTGATAAAAACATGCATTTTATATATATATATATATATATATATATATATATTTATATATATATATATATATATTACATAATATAACATAATGTTTTAAAACTCATATCAGACTTAGAGTGGAAAGAAACATTATCAGTTACTCTTTGGCATAAATGTAATTTTTCAATCTTTGAGGGGAAGAACTCCTTAAATTCTTGAACTGCACAAATCAACCATTACAAGAGTAAATGGAATTAACCAATGTACAAATAAGATTCAACTGCACGTTAAAATAAGCCTGATTGTTAAAAAGATTTTCCTAAGACTCTTTTTATCCGATCTTAACCAAATGGTATTTTGCCTAACGTTTGTAACAAGACAGAGGTTGGGCACTGTAATATAGGAACCTCATTGTCTGTAAAAGGAATTTTGCTAAAAAAATAACTTGGTAAATATTGTTTAGGTACAAAACACGGATATCACGGTATCACCATTGGTTTATACGCGGATAACTTGATACAAAAAGTTGACCCCAAACACAGGAATATCCAGCAATTCGTGAAGGAGGAGCTGCAAGACCCGTTTGGTGAGTTATGTCTGACACCCTGTCATTCTTTTCTCCCCCCCCCCCCCCCCCCCCCCCCCTCTCTCTCTCTCTCTCCTCTGTATCTTTCTCTGTTTTCTGATGTTTCATTAATGCAGTTCCATGAATATCTGTCAACGAAGGAAAGTTTAAAATAAAATAAGAAAAGATAAGAATTTATTCAATTGTAAAGCTGTGTCAGAAATGTCAAGATATAAATATGAACATGATGCTTTATAAGTCTTCACTATGGCATGACTAGATACGGGATGTTTTATAATTAATGCATTGAAATACGACTGAGAAATAAAATATTTTTTATTGTGATCTGACTTCATATTGCTGTACCCAAGCATCTATAATATGTGTCACACTGTTTGTGGACGCCCCACGTTTGTAAAAACATGATGCATGATAAAAGTCTTCAGTACAATATGACTATATATTTGGCAATATATTGTTAGTTATCAACAAAGTAATAGCCTGAGAAGAGTTTCTATGGCGACTGGTTTAACATGTTTCTATTTTATGCCAACAACAATTAGGCAGTGGGTGTGATACATTAGGTTTTCTTTCATATCTTCTAATAAATATCATAAATTAAGCACACATAATTCTCTGTGCAGTTCGTTGGTTCGATGTAAGTAATGTAGTTTCTTGACAGTGAGTACTTTAAACATACAACTGTAACACTCCTAGCATGTGAGGAACAAAACATGTTTATTATTATTTGTTATATATTCAGCTCCTCCTACCTTGATGCAATAAACTTTGAAAAAGATATTCAGGATGGAATGTTAATAGATCTAACTACCTGAGCTATTTTAGATGACTGTGAGTGTATGTTTGACGTCATCTTTTGTAAGCTTGATGCCCTAATCAGGGTGTTCGGTCATTCCCGTTCATGTGTGTGTGTGTGGTAAAGCATGTGAATCTAAGAATATAGGCCGAAATAAGTGAATGAACAGAAGGGCTAGCCTCATGTGCCGCGCATTGTGGCCTGCCACCTGAGCAGGTCATGGTTGAGCGTCCAGCAGCTTCGAATGACGGTCTTCAGTGTGTTCGCAGAGCGTTTTTTAAACGAATTGTAAAAGTTTTGAGGTGAGTAGACTCAGGCATGGCGATGACATGTATCCATTTGGATGCAGAATTCTAGTTAATATGGATATTTTTCTTTTCGTGATATCAGAGTTCAACTGTATACATCAGTCTATCACCTTGTTTGAGTGGTGTGATGTTTCTGGTTATTAAAGCAGCAGTTGACTGCTGTATTAACTGACCCCCTGAGATTGTTTTGTTAGTGATACATTTACCTGTCGCCGACTACCTTTTTTATTTGTGATATGATACCTGTAGGAGTGGACTTCAGTGTCGGCCTGCCTTTGGACCAGTATTACAGGTGTGCTAGGCTGTACCCGATGAGTCCGCTACAGATGTTAGATTTGTCTGTCGTTGACTACCATTCTTTCAAGCTTTTCTTCAAGATTTTTACACAGCCATCCAGTCTGATCAGTAAATCCTTGATGAATCCAAAAGGACTGAACCTGGTAAGATATTTCAGGATAGATTTTACGTACTCGAACAAACATTTGAACGCAAGACAAGCAAATTTATTTCAAATTCATTATGCATTACTAATAATATGATTTGCAAAAGCAAGACGAAAAACTAAAATATTCACGAAGTATCAATGTTCTGTTTAATTAATTCTTCATTTTAACAATCATTTAATATATGCAATCAATCACGATCGAAAAATATACAAATCTGGAGAGTGGTCTCAATGATATGTAGTTTGTCTTCCATTCGTATATCATATTGGGCCCATTTATAATTCCAATCATTGGCCTTTTTTTTCAAGAAGAATATCAAGTTTTATTAAGCAAAGTTCTATATTTATTGTTTTATATATATATATATATATATATATATATATATATATTAAACGTTAAGCACGCTGAAGCATCGTGTTATTACACGTGTAATTACACGAGGCTCCAGCGTGCTAAACGTTTAGTTAATCTGCTCTACCTTAGCTGTATCGAGCATTATACTGCAACACCGGAACATACTTAGGATAATATATATATATATATATATATATATATATATATATATATATATATATAACTCTGGAGAAAAACAACACTGTTAATTCACAACAGTCTGTTTCATGGGGTGCGACCTGATCATCAGGTGAATGTGGTTAGAATGAAGCTAACGCGCGTGGTTTGAAAAGCCGACACTTTACGAGATTACGAGATTATGCTTTGTTGCGATTCGGGTCGGGGGGGGGGGGGGGTATGTGAAAGACTGACACTGATCCTATTGTCCTAGGGTGCACAATAGGATTGGTCGGGGTACACGTGCGATACTGGAACATAACAGGACAGGCCAAAGAGGTTATTTAAGTTGCAAATTTCAAACCACGCGCGTTAGCTTCATTCTTACCACATTCACCTGATGATCGGGTCGCACCCCGTGAAACAGACTGTTGTGAATTAACAGTGTTGTTTTTCTCCAGAGTTATACCGCTCTGGCCTAGTCTGTAGGCCATAGAGCACTTTCCATCGGAGGGTAACACTACCTTCTATATATATATATATATATATATATATATATATATATATATATATATATATATATATATATATAATTTAATGTCATTCAATATGTGAACCAAAGAAGTATTTATATATAAAGTAAATAGAATGTGTTTTTCTATACCGTTAAAAAGTTCACGTAACTTTTTTTGTGTGATTGAATTTTACATGTAATCATTTTACTCCGTTCCACCGCCCTTGTCAACTATTACATACAAAGGAAGATCCGTACTGATAACGTCACAGTGGTATTTGTACGCCAAATGTTCGTTAACTCACACGTGCGTTCTCCCGCATTATATTGATACACAGGTCTGGCCATTTGTAACGCTTCCAATGTCGCACAGTAAACATATTTATTTCATGGTTATTTAAATCATCATACATCACCAGATCATCTCCTTTGATAAGCTAAGTGGTATAGTGGCAAACGAAATGCATTTTGAATCTGGTTGCAAATATTTTAAGACAATGTATAATAGCATAATTTTGTACCTCCCAGTAAACTATTATTCGTGACGCTTACCTTGCAGCTGAATCCAGAACACAGACGGATCCCCTGCACCGCCTTTGCGGGTTACGGATCAGCTCACGGATTGGCCAAGGTCTACAGTATCCTGGCCAACGGCGGAACGTTCAACAAGCAGCGCCTCCTGTCTAGGAAAGCCATCAACGACATGATCTCTCAGCCAACCACAGAGCTTGATCAACTCCTTGACCTTGATATCACGTGGGTCGCCGGAATGGTCGAAAGACCGTCTCCAGTGGTGAGCTTCTTGTCGACTCTAAGCACATTTTCCCCTGCTGCACAAGATCCTTTAATGTACCGAGATGCAGCTATCAGCTTTGTAATGTTAAATGTTAAATATTCACTATTCGCCATGTTGCACCCCAGAACTAAGTAAACAATATAGGACAGAGCTGACTTAATCGTCTGTTTCGACATGAGACTTTCATCGGGGCAATCTGCCTTGTGTTTGGATTATCCATCACCACCGAAAGCTACTTACACTTACCGGTAGGCACTGCCATTTTATTAAAAACATTTTCTTTTCAAACAGTCTCCACTTCCTTTTGATCCCGAAATGGTGAAACTAATTCTAAAATATCGGCAACATCTTGACCGAAGCGTAGTTTTGCCCAGTTCTCTGCCGATATGTATCCAATCTCTGAAAAACTCTCTCCAAGATATATTCGCGCAGTGGTAATGTCCTTCAAATATTTTCGTATTTCTCTGTCATGATTAAAAGCTCAGTAATTCCTTACACTTAAACGTTTCACAACCATTCCCGTATCACGGTTGTTTTCTGCAGGCTGTGGTTACAATTCGGATGCCGGCACGGACTTAAACTGAGATATTGTTTTCTTTTTAATTATGAATAAACGTCTAACAATGATCGTTAAATCGTGAGATCTGGAATAGTTCCAGTCTATTAAATGGCCTATTGTGAACTCAGCAATCATTATAAACTCAACAAAACGAATTAAAGCCTGGGAAAAGTAACATATTAACAACACGTCTGTATGACATTTTCTAACATATACAGAATATAACATATTAAAAATATTGTATTCAAACAAAAATACATATAAACAAAAGAACCTGATAGGAACATATTTACATATAAGAATGAAACTACGTAGTTTATTCAAAAGATAGTGTACCATTGGAAATATTTCATGTGTAAATATTTTTATTAATTATCATAAGGTACATAGTTTAAAAATAAACTACATTGGATGTCTTTGGTTATAAGGTTATGTTGCGACAACTTAAACTTTACTTCCACTGGATAGCAAAACAAACAAAAAACTTATTCATTTTAGGACCCTTTTCCACATAAGACATTCATGTCAATGGGAGATGCATTCTCCTCTGGTAACGCGCGACAAATTTAATCTTTAGCATGTCGCAAAAGGAGCCACATATTAATGTTAGAGAAACTTCAGCACGCAGATTGAGGACTTGATTTAGGCTTTTTTCTTCAGAAAACTGAACATACAATCTACCAGGAAAAGAAATAAAAGGAAACGTGTACCATGACCACGCTTTAGAAAAGCATGCAAATGATATTTAGAGTGAGTAAGACAAGTCGCAAGAGAGTGGAGGAAACATAAATTTAAGATGACCATAATTATGTCATTCTTAAGGTTCTTTCCTCAGCTTGTATGAAAAAAAAATTATCATATTTGGATACTAAGTTCAAGATTATTTAAAACACATTCAACTTCCGGTTTTGAATTTAAGTTAAATGGTTTGTTCACTGTAATGTTTGCATGTTTCTATATTTGTTTGTTGTAGGGTACCAAACTGTACGGTACAGCAGGATCCGGGGGTCAGATGGGGTTCGCTGACCTAGAAAATCAACTTGGCTTGGCCTACGTCACAAATGACCTGAAAATGGCTCCCCTAGGCCGAGATCCAAGATACACGGCCCTCGAGGAAGCAGTTTATAAATCACTGAAAAATTTAAAATAACGGATTTCATATCATACATTTAATATGTATAATCATGTTTCGAATTACTGTCTGTATCCGTGGTCAATCGAGCACTTGTATCCCGTCCTACAGGTTGTAGCCTATAATCATGTGATTTAATTACATCAAGCACTTTTTGTGCTAATACATCAATTATCGACTATTCTGTTCTCCCCATGTGATGTCTCCTGTTGCCTGTTGTGTGTTCTATTATACCCCGCCATGATTTTTTTTATATTCTTTCAGTTATTAATAAAAAAGAATAAATTAATATCATTCGTGTTGATTTAAATATATACAAAAGATCTTCGCTGATAGCAATTGTGTGTGAGTGTTACTCAAATCCTGTTTTTTTTTTTGCTCTGGTAGTCTTTCCGTTTAGAATATTAAATTATTTTCTGTCGTTAATAGTATTTTGACTCATTTTGAATGATTGGGGGGGGGGGCTTATAGATGTTGATCAGTTTAATTCTATTTTCATATTTGATTAAAAATGTGTTGTGAGTGGACCTACTTGTTTCTTATTACTTCCATTTTTACCTATTTATCGCCCAGTTGTGGGTAAGTGGAGAGGGTGGGGAGGCATACGGTGATTTATATAATCTTATTCTTCTTATTATTATTTTGATTATTATTATTCAAGCCTCTCCCGAACGGGGGGAAGGTTTATATGTGTTGATGAGTTCTATATCTATATTTGATTCAAATTTTTGTGTGGATGGACTTTCTCCATGAGTACTAAACCGTCGAATTTTTTCTTCTTTTTCATTCTTTTGCATGCTAGATTCCAAATAAACTATCTAAAAAAAATTGACAATGAGGAACCAATTGACAGATTTGCACCAGTTTTTTTTCTTTTGGCCCTGTTCTCATTTCAAAGGCAGTACACTCCGTGGCCGATTCAAAATTATCGCCCATATATCATCCGTGGCGCAGAACCGAACTCACAGCTACATATCTCTGCTGGCCATTTAAATTTAAGCCCCACAATGCAACGGGGCTTCTATGTACACCAGTGGCGTAGGTATAAATGTAGTGAACATGTAGTCCGTTCAAATATGTTGCTCAAAATTATTTCAGTGCAAATTAATTAGACATTGATGTTTCGTGCTAAGGATTTCACGGTATAAGTAATATTTTGTATGCATGCGCATATGAAATGTGAGTAGAAGATGTTTCTTTGAAATGTAACAAATATTGAAATATATCAAGTTTGACATTTTAGATACGTAGTCCCGGTTATCCTCACAATGCCACACTCGGAGAGGCTGTAGCAACAATAAACGTTTTTACTTTGGTCCTTCTAATTACATTGGGCACGGCTACACAATGATTTGTTTAGACAAATTTACTGGTAAGGAAGGAATTGCGCTGTGTGATTCAGTTGTTCTAGATAAAAAAAAAAATGTTTTCCCAGATAACAAAACATAATTTACATTTTTTTTATCAGTTTCAAGTCTGAAATACTGACTGTAGGTTTGTTTGCAAAGACACGGTTAGTGTGTCATCCTGTAAATTGCATGTTGTCATATCCTTTAATTAAATTATGGCATCATAGAGACGAAATGTTGAGCGTGTTAGATAATCTGTAAAACATGTTAGTGAAAATTTGACACATGTGGAAGTTAAAGCATGCTTAGAATTACAAACAAATTTGATAAAATCGGACAAAAAGGCGTTTTACACTTTTTTCATAGTTTCAAACTAAAACAAGTGACCACATATTTGATACATGTCATGATTCGTGTCAGTAGGACACGTATTTTAGGTTAAGAAGGGTAAATGCTAAGACATGCAATTCATTAGAAACATATTTCAAAACATTTTAACATCACCCGTCCCTGAAATATCTTTCAAACTGAAGCGTGAAAGCATAAATTTGAAGTAGGTTTTGATTTCAAACCCCATTAGGGGTATTAAAATGGAACAAAATGATGTTTTACTTTTAACCTGAAACCAATAATAGAGAATTTAGCACCCTGCCCTTTCTCTACACAAATGGTTATTAGATTAGGCAATATTGCTCTACCTTTGATGTTAAAGGGCTCCTACCTTTCAAAGCTCATGGAAACACGAACTAGTTCGCTTGAATAAAATAAATCGTTCATCTTAGAAACGAGACTGCATCTTACTCAAACATACTTTCTTGCCCAGGTTACTTTCAGCAGAATCTTCCGAGCACGTCGACATACAATATTAGGTTTGAAACGAGCATCACATATTTATGGAGGTCCCTGTTTCTGCAGGTTCCGATGCTGTAAAAGTAACAGATATATAGTGCATGGTTCCGAACTCCTAACCTGCGTCATGTCTGATGGCCTGTGCCTGTCAGCTATCTAACAAACACTTTGGACTAATTTAGACTTAGAGCCATGGATTAATATAAAGTTTGCGATAATAATTTTCTTCCAATGCTATTTCTTTGACGTTTTAATTCAATAAATTGCTGATTTAAATATATTATAATAACATTGTTTTTATTAAATGGTTTAATTAAAGTTATTGCTGAATTTCAGTTTTTATGAAGTACTAAAATTTTAACAAAATTATTATTTTTATTCATATAACCTTCTACCAGAGGTCGTTTCTACTCAAGACGACCCTCTTTCATTTGAAAACTGAGTCTGGGACTACTTTCTAACATTAAAAATAAAAAATGTAACATTTCAAGGAAATAAATTCTAATAATATAGCATACACCTGTGAGTCTGCCCAATGTGTTATTCGTATTTATATTATTATTATTATTATTATTATTATTATTATTATATGCATTATTAGCATTATTAGCATTATTAGCATTATTAGCATTAGCAGTAGTATATAAATGAATGTGCGTATGTATGTATGTAAAATGTGTGTAAATCCCGACACAGCCACGTATATATATATATATATATATATATATATATATATATATATATAGTTACTTTTGTCTTTTTCCGTGCATCTGTTACGTCATGACGCATTAACACAGAGCCGGGGAGATCAATCTCCGGGTCACCGTACAGACAGGTGCCGGTCCGGGCAATGTCAGATCGACTGTGTGTATACTGTGTACGTGCTATGTAACTGTGAGTATATAAACGTAAATTAGTGAAGTTGTATTCATGTGTTTACCAGACGCACAGGTCTATATCTAACATTGTAACATACATGCACACTCTGTAGATATGTATGTCAATATGTCATTCAATGACAAGTAAGGGCGTACGCACTCTTTACTGTTAGAGCATGCGTACTTGTTCCAAATCAGATTATATGTATATGGTACCCTGTAACATGCACACATATAAACGTAAAGACATTTGCTATACATATATATCTTTTAACCTATATAAATATATATATGTATGTGTGTACACCTGTTACAAGAGGCTCGTATACCCAAGCAGCACACCCACACATGATAATTGTCACATAACCTTCATACTGTCACAGACAACATGCACGCACTCATATGTGTATGAATCCTGTTTCTGCAGTTCTAAGCTACAGATCCGTAAACGGCACGATTCGGTACCCTCAGTCCATGGCGATAGAAGGATACTAATTCAGAGGGTTTATTCAATATGTTCTTCTGTTTTGAGCTTAGGATTGCCAGTTTCTCGGGTAAACTGAGGTTGCCTGGTATGAAGAGGTCACTAATGTATTTGACTGCTGGATCATAGGTCACGTGATGTTTAAACTTTGTTGTTTGTCTTTCAGGATATTTTGCGTGCTCTGTTTCGTTTGAGAGGGTCCTGTGTTTGAAAGTTCTTTCTTAATATTATTCTTGTTTCTAAACAAAGAGCGCTGTGTGACCCCGGAGGAAACTTTAAAACAATATATATATATATATATATATATATATATATATATATATATATATATATATATATGAAAACTCACAGGCGATTTCCATAACGGCATACACATAAGCATACCCCATGACATACACAGCAAGGATAACAAAAAAGGCATACATATATGTTAAAATAAAGCACGTATTCACTTTCACTTTGAACCCCTGTAACTTACAATGTAACTATACCTGAGCCTTGGTAGTATAAGAATATGCTAAACTGTCCTGCAACTACATTTGTGCTTTAGATAACATTTTGTAAACTGTCCTACTATAACAGATGCGCCTAAGATAACATAAACTGTCATAGAACAACAAATGGGCATGAGGTATATTGTAAACTGTCCTACAATTAAAGATCTGTTTTAGTGAACATACTCTAAAGGGTCCAACAACTTCAGTTGTGCCTTAGTTTACATATACTCTAAAACTGTTCCTAAACCACAGCTCTGCATGCCTATGATGACGTACTCTAACACTGTTCCTAAAACCTTTCTTAGCAGACTCTAAACTGTCCTACAACAACATCTCTACCATAGTTTGCATTCTCTAAACTGTCCTAAAAGAACATATGTGCCTTGAAAACATACTCTAAAATCCCCTACAATTGCAGTCTACAGCTGTGCCTTGAAAACATACTCTAAAATCCCCTACAATTACAGTCTACAGCTGTGCCTTAGATAACATATTCTAAACTGTCCTACAATTACAGTCTACAGCTGTGCCTTAGATAACATATTCTAAATTATCCTACAATTACAGTCTACAGATGTGCCTTAGATAACATATTCTAAACTGTCCACAATTACAGTCTACAGCTGTGCCTTAGATAACATATTCTTAACTGTCCTACAATTACAGTCTACAGCTGTGCCTTAGATAACATATTCTTAACTGTCCTCCATCTACATCTGTACCTGAGATAACATCTTCTAAACCATCCTACAAATACAGCTGTGCCTTAGATAACATACTCTTAACTCTCATAAAAGAATATATGTTTCTTCGGTAACATGCTCTAAATACTGTATTTGTTGTGATAAGTCTAAATATATGAGTATTTTTATTTATCCGTGCATTATATAAATTAATTTATATCCAAGTATGAACTGACTTTGGTTGAAACTCTCCGCCCTGAAACGGGTGACCACTGCGCTAGCGGAAGTGATTTTTTAATAGTGGTCTCCTGGCAAACATTCATTTATGCAATTGAATTTCAGTTACATATTATACATGTATATCATACATTTGCGTTATGTAAAATTATCATTAACTTACTGTTCCGAGTTCTGACATACTCTAAACTGCGTTTCAACTACAGCTGTCCTAAACTGTCCTAAAAGAACATATTTGCCTTCAGTAACATACTCTAAACTGTCCTACATCTACATTTGAGCCTCAGTTTACATACTCAAAAAACTGTTTTTAAACCACAGCTGTGTCTTATTTAACTTACTTGAAAACTTTAAATAGTGGTAGAACTAAATATTGAACTTAGCAGTATTAACATACTCTAAACCAGAGATTCCGGTTTTCAGATTGGATTTCAGTTCGGACTCGAGCCCACTTTTTGAGGAACATGGACTTGTACTTGGACTCGTAGGTAATGACTCGAGATATCAGACCGAGTCGATCTCGAGTCCGAGAGAAAGAATCATATTATAAACTTATGTACATTTTCATTTTAAATTTCCTTTTAAAGGATATTTGTACTTGGCTCGGACTTGGACTCGGGTTCCAGATTAATCGGTCTCGAAGAAGCTGGAACTGATCTCCTCACGGACTCGGACTTGGGCTCTGACTCGAGTAGACTGGACTCGGACTTGCACTCGGACTTGGATGATGTCGACTTGACCTATTTGCCGCTCTTAACTGTCCCATAACTACATTTTTGCCTTAGATAACATACAGCAAACTGTCCGATAACTACATTTATGCCCTAGTTAACATATTCTTAACTGTCATAACCAGGCGTTAGCAGTATTAACATACTCTAAAATGTCCTGCAACAACAACTCTGCCTACATATGATTAACATGCTCTACGCTGTCCTACATCTACAACCCTAGTTAAGTAAGGGTCATATACTATAAACCATTCTATTGTTATAGCGAAATTTATTCTCTTTCCTTTGTTACAGTTGATATTACCAAAAATACATGCTACACTAGAATGTGTACATTTCGTCGTTTAAACATTTGTTCTACAGGTACAGTCCCTGTCTAAGAATTACAGACCACCATGGGATCGTTACGGACAGCTCTTCTGGTTGTCATCACTGCTGTCTTGATCAATTTGTTACCGTATCTTCTCCAGAAGAGGGCGCCAGTGCATGTGACGGGGTTCACGGCGCCCGGATGGGAGCTCGTGGAACAAGCTTTCCGGTAAATATCAGTCCCAGTAAAAACATAAATTTTTAGGCCAAGGGAACTACCACTATTATAGCTTTCCGTAGATGCTAAATATTATCAAGACATTTAAAAAAAAGACAATTTAGCACATCTGTCGAAAACCCATTTATTTAAATCCCTTGAAAAGTGTCACATAATAGACTCCATGATGTATATGCCACTTTACACCTTCAGTGCTCAATATAATAGTATATGAAGTGAACAACTGTTTGATATATTACCATCTTGTCTGAACATCAGCGAAGGTATTTAAATCCTAAAATGTGTGTTGTTTTAAACGCTCAGGAAGAGAGAACCAAACTTGGTGGGCCCATGTTAAAATGAATGGCGATTTCTCAAGACGATTTTCAATAAGGATTTTAAATTCAGGACAAAAATGACAAAATCTTAAAATTAACTTTAAACGGGAATAATGCCAACTTACTGGCCTTTATGCTACCTTAATGGCATAGGCAGATATCATACGTCCACACTTGTTATAGCTGATTTTTATCAAATGGACTGCGTTACGATTTAATTTAAGTGCATGTTCTTCTCCTATCAGTAAAAATATCGAGTCAGGACTGGACGGTGGTGGGGGTTTCTCGGTGTACCACAAAGGGAAGCTGGTGGTTGACCTGAGTGGTGGTTATGCTGATTACGAGGCCCGTTGGCCCTGGAACAAGGATACTCTGACCTGTGTGTATTCCTCAACGAAAGGCGTGGCGGCTCTGATGGTGGCCATGTTGGTCGATAGGTCAGTATCAAATAAAATCATTATCAGCGTAAAACAAGAGCATACATATATATCGGTAAAGCATGGTTCAATGATGTTATTTTGATATTTGCAAATATATCTTATTCCAGTAGATTTTACTATATTTGCTTCTTTTTTATACGGTGTTTATAAAATAATATGCTTTTTAACATCTCGATGTTCGATCATGTTCAATTATTACAGGGGTTTGTTGGATTACGATCAGCCTGTAAGTCACTACTGGCCTGAGTTTGGTCAGAACGGGAAGGACAAAATCACAGTCAGACAGCTCATGTCTCATCGGGTAACTAATAACATAATGTTTTCATGGAATTATATGGTTCTATCACACGGCATTAGACAGAGCCATTGTCAAAAATATTATATCTACTTTAAATAAGGTGCAGGCTGACCATCAAGCAATTATAGCCAATGAAAATCAAGAATGAACAGGATGCGAACTACCAAATAAAAACTTCTTTAGGGGTCAGAAGGTTATCTTTATCAATATAAGTAACGTAATTTATCGATTTCATTACCATAACACCTATGGACAAAGTTCCTTCAAATATACTAATATATATATATATATATATATATATATATATTACTTTGCTTTAGGCCGGTGTTCCTGTGCTAGACAAACCATTTCTTGCGACGGACATACTGTACTACCCCGAGAAAGTTTTGAAAATAATTGAGCAGCAGAAACCTGTCTGGGAGCCGGGTAAGCGGAATTTTCTATAGGATTAAAAATATCATGAAACGGTGTTTTAACTAGAACAGAAACTCCCGTACTTTTATAACTATTTGCTATTTACCTAACATTTGTAACAGGACAGAGGTTTCCCTCTATAATATACGTACAACATATTTTAAGAAAAGAATGTAATTGAATGATAACTTAGTACTCAGAGTATGCAGCTCTCCACCAAGGAAGCTCATTACTCTAATAGATCATTGTCAGAATGCATAATTTTCCCTTGAAAGCAAGCACACTCAGGATACATGTGCTGCCATCTGGCGTGGGTTCAGCAAACAAGGCAGCTAATTTTTTGTTATATAGGTAAGAACTGCCTTGTTTCTCATGCCGGGAGTATATAATGTAAAAATATAATACATGTGTATATAATTCTTGGATACTGATGGTGATCCGGATTTTATTATTTATTCATCAGTTCCTTGTATTAAAATCCGTTAAGAACTTTTCGAGGAATGTTGCTAACAGACAAACGAGAAAAAAACATATATTTCTCAGTGTGTGTCAACACCGCGAAAATCCCATGTTACTAGGGTATATATATTTTTAAATTTCAGAACTGCACAAACTTGTAGTCAGGCGTTCCCCATCAGCAATAAATGCTGCCTATATATAGAGAGGTCGCCTGTAGAGAAGAAAAAGGGATACAAAACC
Source organism: Sipunculus nudus (assembly GCA_026874595.1). Lineage (NCBI taxonomy): Eukaryota > Metazoa > Annelida > Sipuncula > Golfingiida > Sipunculidae > Sipunculus > Sipunculus nudus. Next base: position 1,189,920 of record CM049320.1, on the reverse strand, counting down.
TCATTGTTTATAACTGCACAATTCAAGAATTACAACTGCAAACTTCTATTAATTTACTGCACACATAGGGTTCAACTGCATGTAACAGTATTTTTACTAATGGTCTTTTACATAACGTTTGTAACGAGGCAGAGATTGGGCACTATAATATAAAAAAAGAATGAGAATGGTATTGCATGACAACTAAGTTAGTAAGATGATGACTCTGTTGTTGAGGTACAAAACACGGATACCACGGTATCACCATTGGTTTGTACGCGGATACCTTGATACAGAAAGTTGACCCCAAACACAGGAATATCCAGCAGCTCATAAAAGAGGAGCTGCAAGACCCGTTTGGTGAGTTCTGTCTGACACCCTCTGTGTTTTTTTGTGCTTGTTTTTCTCTCACTTTTCTGTGTCTTTCTCTGTTTTCTGATGTTTCATTCATGCAGTCCAATGAATATCTGTCAACGAAGGAAAATTTAAAATAAAATAAGAAAGATAAGAATTTATTCAGCCCATACAGACATACGGTACAGGTTATTGTAAAGCTGTTGTCAGAAATGGCAGGAGATTAGAGTGATCGTGATAAAAATATGAACATGATGCTTTATAAGTCTTCACTATGGCATGGCTAGATATGGAAACTTTTATAATTAATGCATTGAAGTAAAGGACTGAGTAATTAAAGAATTTCTGTAGCGATCGGACTTCAGGGTGCTGTTCCCAAGCATCTATAAAATGTGTCTGAATGTTTTTGGACGTGTGGAATTAAAGGACAAGAACATCTCAAACTGCTGACCCGTTTAAATTCATCAAGACAAGATTCAAAACAAGATGGCTTCTAAATCTCTGTTACTCTAGTTGTGGGAGACACAAAAAGCTTTATCAACACATCATATGCCATCATATTGAAACAATCAGGCAGTTGGTGTTATATCAGTATACATTTTATTTCCCTTCTTAATTTCGTTTTTTTTACAGATCGGTAAAATTCTGAAAGGAAGCACAAATTAATCTTTCAGCTTTTTATAGATTAATTAAATAATTCACATGACTCCTTAATCATATTAACAACCGCAAAAAATCTTAGCTCATGAGGAGCAAAACTTATTAAAGATTTTTTTTTTCAATATTAATTCTACTTTAAAGCAGCAGTTGACTGCTGAATTAACTGACCCCCTGAGTTAATTTTTAGGGATACATGTGCTTATCACGGACTTCCGTTCTGTATTTGTGATTTAATATTTGAAGGGGTGGACGTCCATATCGGCCTGCCCTCTGACCAGTATTACAGGTGTGCCAGGCCATACCCGATGAGTCTTCTACGGCTGTTAGATTTGTCTCTCGTGGACTACCATTCCATCAAGCTCTTCTTCAGGATGTTGACACAACCATCCAGTCTGATCAGTCGGTCCGCGTGGAACCCAAAACAACTTAACTTGGTAAGATAAAACAGGAGAGGTTTTACAGTATACTGGTAAGACATCACGGGAGTGGCTTTACCGTTTCTTGGTAACATATTGCAGGAGAGGCGTTACAGTACTCTACTTAAAAAGTGAACAAAAGTCATATAAGTGAGCCGAAGTTTAAAATTCATTTTACATATAATCTGATATACAAAATAAAGACGAAAACAAATATATTCGCGAATACCCCGTGTTTTGTGATGATAAATTTAAAACATTATACAACAATTCACAAATCGTCTCTGAATAACAAGTATTTACCGTAAACTTTCCAAATGTGGAGAGCGCTTGGTCAGGTGTTTGATATCTGAAAAAAAGGTTCCAAAATAAAGATTTAACATTATATATTTTGTCATACGTTCCTCCTGTATTATTTGGATAAACAGATAGGGCCACTTAAAATGAGGCCATCTTGTCTGCACCTCTTTCATGACAGGTCAGCGCCCACCAAGCGTTGTAAATTTATATTTTCATGCTTACTAAATCATCATAAATCAACCCCATTTACTCCTCCTATAAAAGCGAATTTATATTGGTAAACAAAATATATTTGAAAGATATATCGCCAAAATTTAGCTGGATAGGGGTATATTTTCTCTAGGGTTGCGTTAAGCGCAAAATAAAATATTTGTGTTGGTCTCTGCTTTGAAAACTGGTTTTACACATTTTCAGACACAATTCAAAATAGCTTAATTTTGTACCTCCCAGAGAGTTATTATTCATGACGCTTACCTTGCAGCTGAATCCAGAACAGAGACGGATCCCCTGCACCGCCTTCTCGGGTTACGGATCAGCGCACGGATTGGCCAAGGTCTACAGTATACTAGCCAACGGTGGAACGTTCGAGAAGCAGCGCCTCCTGTCGAGGGAAGCCATCAACAACATGATCTCTCAGCCAAACACAGACCTGGATCAAGTCCTTGACCTTGATATCACATGGGTCGCCGGGATGAGCGAAAAGGCGTCTCCAGTGGTGAGCTTCTTGTTGGTTTCTGGTACATTCCTTCATACTCCTACTTCATTTGATGTCATGAAATGTTTTGTGACATGTTCACTATCATCATTACTTGATTACTAATTACTAATGTAAGACAAATTAAGGTGATGGAGCTCCTGTTTATAAATTGGACTCAGTTCATCGAAACAATCTGCCTTGTACTCACGACTGCAAGGCAATAACACTTACACACATGAGGCTTGGCTTTCTGTTGATAAATCTCTGTTTTGGTCAGGTGTAGTGAATTCTACTAATCGTCCAGCATGGCGATGCCAGTACGGGTCCAATCTCGGTAAACTCTCTCCAAGATATTTTCTTCAAATACATAATCTTTTAAGCTTGTTTTGCAAAAGACTCATGATTGGGAAATAGATACTAGATAGACATTACATCTATATGACAATTATCAATGGATAAAAATTGAAATTTATTTCAAATATTTTATACAAATATAAATACATATAAAGTAAACGAAAGTATACTATATATACATTTATTTACATATAATAATGAAAATCAGTATTCAATGAATAGAAATTCAAAAGAATATATATTCTATTTTGAAATATTCCATGTTTAAATTTTTCGTGCTCTCTATTACTAAACAAACAAAACTGAGTCTCATTGTTTTGGGAATAATTGGTAATAATTTGGTTTTCTTTTTGGTACACTTTCGCATGTGGAAACTAGTATCAGTAAGAAATGTCTTCTCCTCTAATATCGTGCGATAAAATTTATCTTTAGTATGTCGCAAACGGATGCACATTGTAATGTTGGAGAAACTACAACACACATATTTGATTTAGGCTTTAATCATCAGACAACGTAACAAAGAATCTGTCAGGAAAAGAAATAAAGAAAAAATCTACCATCACCATGTATCAGAAAAAAACATGCAAAGGATACTTAAAGTTAGTAAAGCAAGAAGCAAGACAGTGCGTATGGGGGTAACTTAGCTTAACGATAACCTCACGAATATCCTTCCCAACACTAATTAATCACATTTTCCCAATCTTGTTTGAAAAAAAAATATTTTACTGCTCAGTTCAAGATTTTTAAACAACCAATTAGTTCTGAACACACGTAAACTTCCCGTTTTGAATTTAAATCAAATGTTTTGTTCATTTTAATGTTTTCATGGGTTTATGTTTGTTTGTTGTAGGACACCAAAATGTACGGTACCGCGGGATCTGGTGGTCAAATGGGATTCGCTGACCTGGAAAACCAACTTGGCTTGGCCTACGTCACAAATGACCTGAAAATGGCTCCTCTAGGCCGAGATCCAAGATACTTGGCCCTCGAAGAAGCAGTTTATAAATCACTGAAACATTTAAAATAACGGATTTCAAATTATACATTTCAAATGTATAATTAAGGTTCTGAATTACTTTCAATATTTCTGGTCAATCTTGCCTATGTATCTCGTCCAACTTATTTGTAAACGATAATAATTTTATTTTAATTATATCAAGACCTTTTTGTGCTGAAACTATTACATTATTTATCGACTGTTCTGTTCTCTCTGTGATTTGTCCTTTGTTGCCTGTTATTTATAATATTATACCCAACAGTTCATTTTATAGTCGCATTCTTGCAGGTTTTAAATAAAAAAATCATTCGTGTTGATTTAAAATATATACAAAAGACCGTCCCAAAAAGGAAAATGTGTATGAGTGGTACTTTTCATAAACTTTATTTATTTTACATGGATTGTACAACTAGTTATAATTACTAATACGAGGCACTCTTCATGGCTCGGATGTTGCCGCTCAGTAGTCGGCAAGGTTGGAGGAAACCGGAGGACCCGGAGAAAACCACCGGCATTGGTACTTAAATCCTGTTTTTGCCTGGATGATCTTTCCGTATAGAATATTACAATATTTTATATCATTACTGATATTTAGCCTCATACCGTATGATTGGGAAGCTTTCTATTTTTTATTTCTATTTATATTTCTTTCTACTCCCATTTTACCCGTTTATCGCCCAGTTGCGCGCCTGTGGGGAGGGTGGGGAGGTTGTAGGATATGTTTGTGATTATTTGAAACATGCTTAGAAATACGAACTTCAAACATTTTACACAGTTTCCAGTTTCAAGTTGAAATAAGTGACCATTTATTTCAAACATGTCAGGATTTGTTCTGAAACCCCACAAGGTGTTTAAAAATGATGTTTTATTTAAACCATGAAATAGAAATCAGAAAAAAAATGCACTGTACCCTTTCTCTACACAAATTTTTCGTCCACTGATTTTAATGGGCTACGATATTTCATAATAAAACACCTTGAAACTAATCCACTTGAAAAAACTAACATCTAAGAAAGGAGATATGACTCAAACAAGTTACTTTCAGCAGAAACGTCCATGGGTGTCGACGTAGAATATAAGAGATATTGTACCTGACTGCTTTGATACGAACAGCACATACATAAGTAGTCCCCTATTCCTGCAGGTTCTGATGCTGTAAAAACTCCTGACAAGTAACGGATGACAGGATAAGGCGCAGTTAAATGAACTAAGATTTTTACTTGTTATTTGAGTTTCTATATTTTTATACATTTGTTTTAACTTTCTTGTATTATACACAATGTCATGGTAACCAATAAGTTACCTAGTAAAGACGGTCCCTATAATACCAATTAACGAGCCTCGTCTGGAACCAAAAAAGAGTTTACCAGAAAAGGAATATATAAATTAAATCATGGTTATGTAGATTTTATCGAAAATGTAATGGGTTTCCTTTACATAAAGTTCATCATCTGTTACGCTACTGTTCATCAGCTGTTGATAGTTTTGCAGAAGTTTGTAAAAGAAAACAATGAATCATGGGGAGGATAATATCTGCCAGTTGTTGGAGTAATAATTTAACAAAGGGCTCAGATGAAAGTTTAATCGGGTAACTATTGGATGTAGATGAAACATGGGACATTTCATGAAGAGAGATAAGGTGAAAGAGAATGAGAGAGAGAGAGTGTTGAGAGAACAGCTAATACACGTCACCTGTTTTTTCACCTGTGTTGTCTTATTTTTCCGAAGAGTTTATGCAACCAGGATGGTGCCACGTAAATTTGCATACAGGCCAATTGTGATGCGGAAATCTTTGATCAAAGAAACAGTTAATCAAATCTGCAATATAGAAACCCATGGAATTTTATGCACTGTTTCAAATATCCTGGATCAAAATATCAAGAAACAACAAAAATATATTTTCAATATTATCACGAGTGCCTCTTAACAGAACTGAACTTTAAACAGGCAGGTGCGGAAGCCGATGCTATCGGCAAATATATAGAGTGACGAAATCTTATTTAATTAAAGAATGTAATCAGATTAATGTATAATTATCACTAGGGATTTTGTGTATACTTAGAATGAACTAGTAGTAGATTTGTGTATTACATGCTTGTTTAAATTCCGACATAAGAAAGGTTATTGACAAGTACATCTTACACGCTGTTTCACTTTGCTTTAACTTTGTTAATGATTCACTTTGGTCAAATGGCCTTCATTAAAATGTGACGTCATTAACCATTTACTGTGTTAGAGTTTGCTTTTCGTATCGAACTGATTCCGCCAAAGAAGACAATTAATTAACAAAGTAGGTCACAGAAATGTGTCGCGTATCAGGGCACTAAAAATACTGCATATAACTCTACCCTAACTATAGGTAGGTCATTAAGCATTTAAGCTACTATTACTTCAGTCGGTTGTAAAATCGCACAGTAAGGCAAAAATAAAAAAAAGGTATGGTTCTCAGGCACTTTTATTCAGAAATCAATGCGGGCGGGCGGTTTTTTTTATTTTTTGGTATGTTTCGATAAAAATTTCAAATTATAAGAGAAAAGCATGATAATAACATATTTATTTTGCTAAACATGTAAAAGCACTACATAATAAAGGAAATTGGATGATTTTATTTTCTTAAAAGAAATTTCCGAGTGGCTGAAGCTCAAAATTGGTAAGTTTCCATTGAAAATCAAAATAAAAATTTTTGATGCGGGGGTTCAAAATTGATGCGGGCGGTGCCTGAGAACCATACCTTTTATTTTTTTTGGCCTAAAGTATGCACCTTGTATAACGTATTCACACACAGATCTTACTTACGCTTTGAATGTTTCCTTCGTACTACTTGCAGCTTGTGTAATATTTATTTTGGTGACCTTAATGACTGACATGAGAAAACTTAAAACAGACATACGTGAAGGTATATTTCTTATTGAATAAAATAATATAATGCTTACTAATAACAACTTTAATATTTGGATGGGGAAGCGGTTATTCACGAGTATTTAGTATCAATGCACTATACCACATAACTCAAAGAAATATATAGAGCAGGAGTTTAATCAAATTTCCTTTCAGATTTTAGGTCTGTGGTAAACGCTGAGATGAAATATATTTGCAGTTGTTGAATTAATTTCAAATTTATTGTTAATAATTGTTAACAAATATTTCACATTCTGGTAAAGCGACTCTTTCCAGGGGGACTTTTGTGTCGGCACGCGTGAAAAAAAAATCAAGGCGATAAAGTACGGAATATTGTACACCAGCGGGATTTGGTGATACAAGTTGAAACTACCATGCATGTAATTCTGATTTTGGAATTTCAAGCGTCAAACTAAATATTTGATTTGATTTGATTTTATTTATTTATTTTTTTTTTTTGCTAGTAACGAAAAATTGTTAATGTTAAATATACTATCATATGACTGTGAGCCATCTTATACAGCCCTCACATAGGCTAATTGAAAGGAATATAACTTGTTATTATCCGTAAAATATCCGTCAGTCGAGCCCCTAGATGAACAAGCGACATGCGTTGGTTCTTCAAAAGGCAATAGAAAAAGGTAGCGTTTTTACTCTATAGCAATATTATAAACGATAAGCGAAATGTTCAAAACACAGAACAATAATTGCCTGAAGATTAGTTTCGTTATTTTCGCTATATATATATATATATATATATATTATCGTGTTGGTCTGATATATTCTACCATACATTAAATGTGAAACAAAACAATACATTGTATACAGTCTACTTCATTTTATTCGCCGGTTTCGGGGTCCATGAAAAATGGCGCTAGGTGAGGGTGGAGGATCAACGAGGGTGTCGTGGTCGTGTTGTAATGTCAGCTTTTCAAAGTGAGTACTGACAACGTGTGCAAATGTGTTCAGACGTGAAAGCGAGCAAGAAGTGAATCCTTTTTTTTAACCTGAATTCTTATTGTTTTTCTTGGTGATATCCCGGCCATATAATATCCTGATCAGATGGAGATAACAGATAAGAGAGATAAAATACGCCATTACAAATCGGAACGGTAAATAGAGCGTTGATTCCATAAACATCGGTACTCAATATGTGTGATATACTCGTACATGGGTCCCGCATTTAAAAAAGATCTTAGCAATAATATTAATAATAATAATAACAATATAATAATAATGCTGAAATAATAATAATACATAATAATAATAATAATAATAATAATTATAATAATAATTAAAAACAATAATAAATATAATAAGGTAAAAAATAATATTAATTATGGTCACCTTATCGGAAAAAACACAGAAAAATAGAATTTAATTACACCACTTACAGACAGCGGTGTTGAACTGAGTTCACTTAAATCATCAAGGATGCATTCATGTGTTGTTTTATTCGAATAAAACAAGAAAAAGAGCATATAATGTAATATGTAGAGGTACAATAGAAGAAATAACCGGCGATAGACGACATAACACATGGAGAACCGTACAGCCGATGAATTGTATTAAATATAGCAAAGAGCGTGCTTGGTTTACAGAAGGTACATTAGTATTGATAAAATTGTGTAGAACTACCTACAGTGCATATTATATATAGTAAATATATATATATATATATATATATATATATATATATAAATATATTTATATATATATATATATATATATATATATATATATATATATATATTAAGGTATATGATTGATTCGAGTCCTTAAAGCTGGTTTCGTCTCATCGGCTTATCAGGTGACTCCATCACGGTGTTGATATCCGGGCTGAAATGGGTGGCCATTGTACTGCAGGAATGCAGTCTTTCCTCCGCGGTCATACAGCGCTCAATGTTTCCTAACAGAGCATGATATATAAAGGTATGGGATACATTTGAGCATCATCGGTTCATTAGGTAATATATATATATTTATAATTATATATATATATATATATATATATATATATATATATATATATATATATATATATATATATTCGGAACGTTAACTAAACATTTGAAATGTATAATTTGTAATTTGTTATTTTAAATTCGTCAATGATTTATAAAGTGCTTCCTCCAGAGCGATGTATCTAGAGGAGCCATTTTAGATCATTTGTGATGTAGGCCACGCCAAGTTGGTTTTCCAGGTCAGCGAATCCCATCTGACCACCGGCTCCCGCTGTACCGTACATACTGGTGTTCTACAATAAACAAACAAACATGCATACAAACATGCAAACATCGCAATGAACCATACATTTCATTAAAATTCAAAACCAGAGGCATTGTTTTGAATGTATCGGTTGTTAACTAATCTTGAGCGCCGAAATATGAACTGATTTTTTTACACAAGCCGGAGAAAATATTTATTTATCTTGAGAATGACATTATTGTTCATATCTGTAAGTTATTTTAAGCGTTCTTGCTATACTTGTCTAAATAAACCTAAGAATCATTTGCTCATCTTATACAAGGTCATAGTAGATTTGTCGCGTTTATTTCCCCTCCTGACGATGTTTTTTTTTAGATTTCTGAAGATTAAAGCCGAATTCAAGGTCTAAATAAGCGATTATAATTTCTCTAACATAACAATGTGCTTTCTTTTACGACAGGGTAAAAATGAATCGCGGGTTAATGGAAGATAATACATTTCCCGCTGTTTTTTATATGTTACTTGCAAAAGAGACAACAAAAAGAGAACCAAGGTATTACAGTTGCCAAAACATTGGAATAAGTTTATTGTTTTTTATATGTGCGGAATAAAGCGTAGATTGTTTCACCATAACCAAACATACTTTACTTTTAATCTAAGAACTTTATAATTAATGTCATAAGAGCATCATCATATAAATATCTGTTCACAGAATTATAGTTTCATTTTTTTATGTAAATATATGCTCAAATATGTATTTTGTTTACTTTATATGCATTTTATTAAAATAAAATATTTAAAAAGTTGAAATCTTTATATGCTGGTAAATGTAAAAACAATGTATTGTTTATCTGTGATCTTTTCCCCAATTTCTGTTTTTTTTTTCGGGAATCGTTTGCTAAACAATCGCAGAAGATTATGCAAACATATTTTACTGTATTTATAGAACAGTAAAGAAAAAGAGCCAAACATTTTCTAACTGCATATGACGGCCACAGGGTTCACGACAAGTCATTCAAGATTACTTCCTCCATTAGCATTTTCTTGCTTTAGGGATCATAATCAAATGTTGCTCATACTTCTAAAGACTTGCTAGGTTTTAGGTTTCACTCCGTGGCCGGCTTCCGACTTGTACCATGCGGGTTTTAGTCCGCGGGAAACAACCATGGCATGTGAAAGGTTGCCAAATGATAAAGAGGAATGAATTATTGGCCATTATGACAGGAAAGTACTTAAATATTTTGGAGACAGTACCACTTAGAAATTTGCCTGGATTGGACTCGTATCGGCATGATAAAATCACACGTTAGTAAGATTGTTACCGATTGGTAGAATTCGCTTCACTCTTTCCGGATAACACTGGCGCTGTCTGACAGAAAGACTGTTATTATAAACTGGCAGCGGCTACCTTTTTAGTAATTGTTGTGAGCGATAATACCGGCTCAAGGCACACTGTCCCAATGAAAATCCGATGTCTTTATGGTAGCTTCAGTCACCTCTGCCTTATATTTTTTTTTGCGTTGAGCAAGTATACATTGGAAATAGGAACTATTTCACATTCGGAAGCTGATAGCTGTAACTCGTTACATTAAACGATCTCGTAAATTAGGGGAAGTGAACAAGAGGTCGACAAGAAGCTCACCCCTGGAGACAGCCTTTCGATCATCCCGGCGACCCACGTAATATTAAGGTCAAGGACTTGATCCAGTTCTGTGGTTGGCTGAGAGATCATGTCGTTGATGGCTTTCCTAGACAGGAGGCGCTGCTTGTTGAACGTTCCGCCGTTGGCCAGGATACTGTAGACCTTGGCCAATCCGTGAGCTGATCCGTAACCCGCGAAGGCGGTGCAGGGGATCCGTCTGTGTTCTGGATTCAGCTGCAAGGTAAGCGTCACGATGAAAGTTTACTGGGAGGCACAAAACTGTGTCAATAAACATTCTGTATAAAATGTTTACAGAAAGTATTCAAAACGGAGATCAACACAAAAATCATAATTTATAAACCGATTCCCATGCTTACATATACAATTGAATCAAATGATAAATGTTACGTGAACCTTATTTATGGTGAAAAAAAACATTACATTGGGTTCATGCAATTAAAACTAATTTGTTGCCTGTGTACAATAAATACATGTATAATGTACGTCAACATTATACAAAATATCTGTTATACGGCGCCCTGTAGATATGCACACTTTACGATCAAAACTTGTTAAATGGAAAAAAATGTGTATTTAAGCATATTGTTTATAATTTATAACAACAAAACATTGGTTATTCGTGACTATTTTTGTCTTCATTTTGTATATTAAATTATGAAGAATGTAAAGTGATAGTCAAACGTCAGCTGTTTATTTGGTTGCCTTACGGCTCTTAATAATACATGTACCACTGTAAAGTCTCTCCTTAAAATATCTTACCAGATTAAGTTGTTGCGGGTTCGTTAGGGACCGACTGATCAGACTGGATGGCTGTGTCAACATCTTGAGGAAAAGCGTGGCAGAATGGTAGTCAACGACGGAGAAATCAAACATCTGTAGCGGACTCATCGGGTACAGCCTAGCACACCTGTAATACTGGTCAGAGGGCAGACCGATATGGAAGTCCACCCCTACAAATATCATATCAAAAATAAAATATGGTACTCTACGTCAGACAAATGTAGCACTAACATAATCAACATGCTCAGAGAATCAGTTAACACAGCAGTCAGCTCCTGCATTACAATAGTATTACCGTCGCAGCCCTCAATAATGAAGATAGATAAACCTAAATGTTGATTTCTGATGTCATGAATACAGAAATACATTCATGCAAAGAAGGTGATATTTTGTACACATCATGGTCACCTCACACACGGTCAGGAAGTAACACCTCATCATGAAAACTGTGTTACTGTTTTATAATTAAGGTTTATTAAAGGTAGGGCAAGCAGATGGAGCTTAAATTTGATCAAATAATACTAATTATGTTTTGTTCCTCTGATGCCAAGATTGTTGCCGTTATTTATATGATTATATCATATAATATAATTATAGGACTCTCTGTAATGGAACTAAATCATTGACACCGAACAAAGAAAATACTGAAAGAATAAAGTGTGCTTCCTTACAGACTTTTACTGATTTTACTGATTTGGGTACAAGGAGGCCAAATGTTTACTCAGAGAAGTATAAGACCCACTCCTTAATTCTTTCCACATAGTGCCATAGGAAAGGCACCACGTAAACACTTTGATAGTAGTCATAATAACTCTTATTTCTCCGGCTATTTCTTTTTTTTTTTGTATTACTAAAAACAGTTTGCCTTTTAATTTCTCAGAATATATGGTTAAATTTTACTGAAATATAATGTATCATGTTTTATCAAAATCACTAACAGTCATTCATTGTTAGGCTGATCACACCATAAAATTTAGTCTATGGCAGTTTTGTGGAAATAAAATTTCGACATTTGAAGCAAGGCTGATTTTTCGAGAAATGGTACTTTTCTTCAAACCACGTTGTAAGTAGCAAGTTTGTAATCAGCTGGGGGAAATTGGATAAGTGGTTTGGGGTCACAAACTCGACTGTGACTTCGTTATTACTAGTTCTGTGGTCGTGGAATAGACAGCATTTTATCCCTCTTTTATTTACAAACAGGTTAGATATTAATGTGTTTGTACATGGATGGGTTACATGCTTACTTAGTGCAGTTATGTCAAATTCAAAATATAATTCGGATTTTTTAAATGTGTGCACATTTCAACCAAAGGTTTAAACACAACAACATAGGAATACCAATCATTTTATTGTATACACTTTTGTTTGAAAAACTGTGAATAAAAAAAATGAATCGGACATAAGTGTATTGGACATAACTGCAATTTATAATCATATAGGTTATCCCAATGAAAACACATCTAAACAAGAGTACAATGGTGTTATTTCACGACCGAAGGTCAAGTATTCAGAGAGTTACAATGAATTATGTGACTATAGCTCAAATCCGATTTCATTGGTACTTTGACCCGTTTTGTTCAACGGACCATTCCTCGAGACTTACCAAACGGGTTTTGTTACCAGAGATTGCATGAATGAAGCAGAAGAGAGAGAGAGAAAGAGAGAGAACAAAAAAGAAAGAAGAAAGAAAGAATGTTAGAAAGGGAGGGTGTCAGACAGAACTCACCAAACGGGTCTTGCAGCTCGTCTTTTTATGAACTGCTGGATATTCCTGTGTTTGGGATCAACTTTCTGTATCAAGTTATCCACGTAAAACCCAATGGTGAGAGCGTGGTATCCGTGTTTTGTACCTAAACGATATAGTCGCAATCTTATAAACTAAGTTATCATCCAATAACTTTCTTTTGTCAGATTATGTTATACATATTTGATATATTATAGAACACAGTAACTATCTTGTCACAAATGTTAGGATAAGAATATTTGGTCAAAATACAATAGGAGTTCCTAACTGTGATTGTAAAAATACCGTAACATGAGATTAATCCTAAAGATTAAAGTTAATCCGCTTACCTGGCTCCCAAATAGGTTTCTGCTGCTCGATTATTGTCAGGACTTTCTCGGGGTAGTACAGTACGTCCGTTGTAAGGAATGGCTCGTCTAGCACTGGGACACCGGCCTGGAGATGAGTACAACATAAAATGTACTTGCTGTAGATTACTATTGTTATACTGAGAAACAGCAATACATTAGTATTTTTGAAGGAACGCATTTAATTTGAAAAAAAAATGTTGATACAACGTTACTCAATATCAGTAACGTGAAGATGAACTGTTTAATTACGTATCTTGTACTGACAAAGATAATCTTCTGATCCTTCAAGAAGTAGCCAAAAAAGCTAGTTCGCATTCTCTTCATTCTTGGTTTTCATTGGCTATAATTGCTTGATAGTCTGCTCGCTTTTTATCTAAAGTAGATTTTTTTAATGAGTAAGTCTCATGCTGTGTGATAGAACCATTATAATTCACTTATAGCATTACATTAATAGTTACCCGATGAGACATGAGCTGTCTGACTGTGATCTTGTCCTTCCCGTTCTGGCCGAACTCAGGCCAGTAGTGACTCACAGGCTGATCGTAATCCAACAAACCCCTAAAATAAAACAATAGGTATAGTCCGGCAGGCTGCTACAGGAACCCTGCATTGGCGTACGCATGAAATAATAGTGCATTTACCTGACCCTTGGATCCTACTTTTAATATTAGAGAGGGTGTCGCCCCGACACCTTTGAGTATTCTGCATAAAACACTTTTACATGCATATTAACTGTCTTAAATATTGGAATTTCTTATTCTGCTCACATCTCTCGTAGTTCTTGTATTATCTTCGCGATTAAGGTGTCAACACCGATGTTTTCATGGTCAAGGATTAAGATAAACCCTTTGATGAATTTTTAATATGCAAATTAATCGTCGCCATTATTGGAACTTCTAGTTATAATGGTATCTCTCTCGATTTTCGTACTATATGTGCATTCACTAGGCTGCAAAAGACTAAGGTGTGTTTGTAATGATGTTGCTTGAATGGAGATGACATGATAAAGCCACCAGTGGCTGTTTGTGAAATTCGTTTGATATCTGCTGCTGGAGAAGGGAAAGCAATGTGGAACTACGTTTGTACAGCAAGGTCTATAGTCACCTAGTGCTTTTTCGGACTGTTTGTTGGATTCCGCGACGATCATCGTTTTTTTTCCTATCCGATCCAAGGCTAATTAGTCATCATTTTCTGTGTCACGCACGAACCAAGTTAAGAAATGCTGATGCTCTAGCTACTGCACACAATACAAAACTGACCACACCAATAGTACAGGATCTGCTCCTCTTATCTTCAGATGTTCGACAGATCGATATTCAAGACATATCTGCGTTCATGGCAATGATGCACATGGGGATCAATAATTACGGCAGCCAATACTGACAACTTAATACTCGTGGCAACATAACCAGTGTAATCCGAACTGGCATTGCATGCATCCAGAAAAGATTGGGTGTTCCCCGATGTAGGCAGTGAAACTATACCCCCCAAGGTCAGGAACTTTAGAGTCCTTTCCATATTACAAGATTCTCTGCAGAATAAGAAAATGTTCCCTAACGTTTAAGGTGGAGAATTAAATCAGCGACGCTGTTAAAAGATAAGGGCTCCTTTGAGGTGTCATCATTATTTTAATTTTCTTTGGTCTTTCTTGTATAGGATGGACCTCAGTCCTTGTGGCATTTTAAGACGTGTTGTTCTCAAGCGTCAGAGCCTGCTTTAGGTATGCCACTTTACTATCCGGTCTTGTCTTCTGGTTCCTACAATGGTACGGAAACAATCTGATCTGTAATTTTTCAGCGGGTTCCTGTAGACTTGTTTAACTGGAAATAGCATTCTACTTCCATTCCGCCATGTACATTAATTTGCAAATAGAAACACGATAAGTTTAGCCAACCTTAGGTTTTGCTCTGGAATTAAATCTTGAGAGATGCTCATGGCAACTGGTTAAAGATCAAATGCATAAAACCTTCCAACATTTGAATTCTGGAAATCTTACTCGGTCTGAGTGCGTTGTCACTCGCCACGCGGATCCAGTGCACGCTTTACTCGAAATCGGGGGTTTGACTTCCGGACTAGTAGACGTACCATGACGTATTTGATTATATTTCCACTAAAGAATATAAATATAATGTAAGGATCGATAACATGTCATGTCAAATTAATCGGGCGAATCCCTTTTGTTTGCATATTTGTACGTCACAAGGGCATTGCTCGATCTGGCGATTCCTTCAAATTTACATATTGGTGCATCACACTTATTTTTTTAAGGATTACGGTGACCGAATGATCAGCGCTTTATCTGATGTGTAATCCCAAGAGAGACCCCAAATAATACTGACGTCACAGGAAAACACCCTCAGTTCAGCAAGACGGTAGCAGAAGACGCTAACTATGGTCCTCGTTGTTTAGTATACCAGTCATATAACTGAATATGTGTTTTGGTAAGATGAGTTATTTAAGTTTCTCTCTTCCCGAGGCAAACTATAAAAAACGTGGTTCATGAAGTCACCAATTAGCGTCCTCTTCCATTTACATCAGTCACTGATACCTCAGGGGGTGACAGAACCTCGTGCACAGAGGCAGTCAAGATGGTGTGGTAGGAAGGGCGACCAAAGAACATAATCAAACATCGAGTTGGTAAAAAATATAAATTTTATGAACACGGTGTAAACGGATAAACAAATATAGTGACACAAAATTGAATAAAATATATCTGCAAAAATCAAAATAACATCATTTAACCATGCTGTACCGATATGTATGCTATTGTTTAACGCTGATATCGAGTTTATTTGATACTGACCTATCCACCAACATGGCCACCATCAGAGCCGCCACGCCTTTCGTTGAGGAATACACACAGGTCAGAGTATCCTTGTTCCAGGGCCACTGGGCCTCGATATCAGCATAACCACCACTTAGGTCAATCACCAGCTCCCCCTTGTAGTACACCGAGAAAGCTCCACCGCCGTCTAGTCCTGACTCGATATTTTAACTGATATAAATAAAACATGCACCTTAAGGAATTTGTAATGCAGGGCCCAACTTGGTGTATGCAGTCCATTTGATAAATTAGTTATTACAAATTTAATAAGCATACCACCTTCCTTGGCCATCGAAGCTAAAGGTAGTATAGCTGTCGTTTGAACTGAATTTAAAGATTTTTCTCATTTTGTTAAGATTTGAGAGGACGAATAAAATGTAGATGAGCAAAAATAAAAAAAAAGTCTTGAGATATCGTCATTTATTCTAACATGAGGTCAAATAACCCTGTATAAATATATTGAAATAATCAAATAAATAATAAAAAAAAGATTTTTTTAATACATTTTGCCTCTTAAAAAAATGAAGAATAATGAATGTTCCCTCAGGTTAACTTCATTTTTACTTGGACTGAAGTTTACCGGAAAGCTTGTTCCACGAGCTCCCATCCGGGCGCCGTAAACCCCGTCACATGTACTGGCGCCCTCTTCCGGAGCAGAGACGGTAACAAATTGATCAAAACAGCAGTGATGACAACCAGAAGAGCCGTCCGTAACGATCCCATGGTGGTCTGTAATCCTTAAACAGATCTGAACCTGTGATAGCAAAAGACAGTTTATAGTATGTTTATATGTGATGGTCAAAAAGTGATGAATTGCTGAGAAAATGATACAATGAATATTATCTGAAAAATAAAGTATATAATGCATCAAAATAAACAAGAAGTGATAAAGCCAGCCATATTCAAGAACATTAAAGGTCAACGTACATATGTATAGCAAATGTCTACAATTTTATGTGGGTGTATGTTGGAAGGTACAATGTAGTTCCGGTAACAAGTGCCCACATATACATACACACACCCATATATAAAAATACAAATATATGTACAACATGTATAACAAGTTTTAAATAAATATACATGGAATATATATATATATATATATATATATATATAATATTAAATATTAGATGATACGTGTGTACAGAAAATACCTATAAATACATGTGTATGCGTAAGTTTATTGCAAGGTACGATATAGTTACATATTGTAACAAGTATGGATCAATTAACGATAAACACATGGTGCATAGCCATGTTACAAGACGATTTGTGTACACACATTTCTACAAATACGTGGGTGTGTGGGACAACATTAGAAATAGGTGCGGCTGATATCAAGCAACATGCATTGACGCACATTTTATACTATTTATTTACAGTACATATACACAGTGAGCTGTTATACTATTTTTTGACAGTACATATACACAGTGAGCTGTTATACAATTTTTTACAGTACATATACACAGTAAGCTGTTATACAATTTTAACAGTACATATACACAGTAAGCTGTTATACTATTTTTTACAGTACATATACACAGGAAGCTGTTATACTATTTTTTACAGTACATATACACAGTAAACTTTTATACTATTTTTACAGTACTTATACACAGTGAGCTAATATACTATTTTTTGACAGAACATATACACAGTGAGCTGTTATACAATTTTTTACAGTACATATACACAGTAAGCTGTTATACAATTTTAACAGTACATTTACACAGTAAGCTGTTTTACTATTTTTTACAGTACATATACACAGTAAGCTGTTATACTATTTTTTACAGTACATATACACAGTAAGGTGTTATACTATTTTTTACAGTACATATACACAGTAAGCTGTTTTACTATTTTTTACAGTACATATACACAGTAAGCTGTGATACTATTTTTTACAGTACATATACACAGTAAGCTGTAATACTATTTTTTACAGTACATATACACAGTAAGCTGTTATACTATTTTTTACAGTACATATACACAGTAAACTGTTATACTATTTATTTACAGTACATATACACAGTGAGCTAATATACTATTTTTTGACAGAACATATACACAGTGAGCTGTTATACAATTTTTTACAGTACATATACACAGTAAGCTGTTATACAATTTTAACAGTACATATACACAGTAAGCTGTTTTACTATTTTTTACAGTACATATACACAGTAAGCTGTTATACTATTTTTTACAGTACATATACACAGTAAGGTGTTATACTATTTTTACAGTACATAAACACAGTAAGCTGTTTTACTATTTTTTACAGTACATATACACAGTAAGCTGTTTTACTATTTTTTACAGTACATATACACAGTAAGCTGTTTTACTATTTTTTACAGTACATATACACAGTAAGCTGTTATACTATTTTTTACAGTACATATACACAAACTGTTATACTATTTTACAGTACATATACACAGCGAGCTAATATACTATTTTTTTACAGTACATATACACAGTGAGCTGTTATACTATTTTTTTGACAGTACATATACACAGTGAGCTGTTATACTATTTTTTGACAGTACATATACACAGTGAGCTGTTATACTATTTTTTGACAGTACATATACACAGTGAGCTGTTATACAATTTTTTACAGTACATATACACAGTAAGCTGTTATACTATTTTTACAGTACATATACACAGTAAGCTGTTATACTATTTTTTACAGTACATATACACAGTAAGCTGTTATACTATTTTTACAGTACATATACACAGTAAACTGTTATACTATTTTTACAGTACATATACACAGTAAGCTGTTATACTTTTTTTACAGTACATATATACACAGTAAGCTGTTATACTATTTTTACAGAACATATACACAGTTAACTGTTATCTGATAATTGTTTATTCATTGTGTGAACAACATAGCACAGCCATATGTGACAATGGTCCATTAACATTTAATCTTTTTTATGATTTTTATGACTTTTGTATGGTGATTTAAGTCATGATTTGATACCAGCCCAGACAGATATCGATATGATTTTTTATTCTTTCATTCTTGTATATAGTATTAGTATATATAGATAGAGTAGTATGTTATCTACTACATCTATCATAGTTATATATTTGAACGACCATGATAGTCGGATTGTTTGACTCATTAGCCTGGTCCCAGCACTCCCAGGCTGACCTGAAGTGACCTTTGTGATTACACATTGGTCCGTGGGGACTGACTACTTAGCTGTCTGCTCACATACACATACACTCAATTCAAGGAAAATCAATCCTAACTATGTACCGGCTTTGTGCCTCACGTTAACACTTTAGCTCAGATTTGTCAGGTTTAAAACTCCAGATTATCTATGACTGTTTGAATTAATCCAATTATTGTTTTTAATGTGCCTTTTCACCTGCCTTTTGATAAAGACTTTATATGATTTCTGGCTTCCTCTGTGTATATACATGTATAAGCGATCTAAGGGTAATTCTGGTTATGAAAAGTACTTATAGCCGCCATCGTGAAGGATGTATGAACTTGTTTATCAACAACGTGTTTGTAAACACAGCAATGTTGACAAACGGGAAAAACATATAACCTAAGGTGGTCGGTTGCATATATGCGGTGGTAGATAGGTCACTTGTTACAAATCGCCATTTGCAAACCTCTATAGCTTATATTTGACATGCCACCAGATGCGCTTGTTGAATAGTTGTAGAAGCGTCAGTAGACCCCTGGCGGCGGAACGCGCGTTAGCTTATCAGAGACGGCAGTGGGGCCAGAGCATTAATGGGTTTTGGTCCGGTAGTGAATGTATAATACGCTTACTCATTAAACACCTGACGATATATCACCGATAGGACTGGAGGTCTGATTTGCAGGTAAGTGGACATTGTAGAAATACGTAGCCCCAGGGTACCGTGTTGGGGCATTGGGCGATATCGTGGTTCATCATTTTTCTGAGAGCGAGATGTGCTTTATACATTGTGCACTCGTGTTGCCAATACAACAACACCTGAACGAGCTGGTATGGTTTACTTAGCTCGTTCACGCTAAGTCACCATGCACTCTGTGTAGTCTCCTCACGTGTCTAGAAAAATGGGTCATTCAACCAACACATTTATGTAAGAGTGATTAACTAGTTTGTGTGGCTGCATGCAACCGTTACCCAACTGCACTTACTGCAATTTCTGTGACCTTTAACCCGATCAGGTCTCGGAACAGTGTAGACTCGTACCTCACGTTATTGCTACCTGTTGCTCTCGGATCGGAATAACGCGGGGTACCGGTCTAGAAAAGCTGAAGGCGTGGATTTATTCTCTTACACAGACACGCGGTGGCGCTCTGCACCGCTCTGGCAAACAAACGTATTCCTCATTTCATTATATTTTTGTATAACACACTTGCCTATAACAAAAATTATTATATTGTGGATTTTGCATAAAATAAACAAAATTCCTTGTTAAAAAATTATTTTGCCATAAAATACATGTGGTTGTGTGTAATCAGCTGTGAGCACTGTCAACTCGGCAGGGAATATCTCTGTGACTGAAATTCTATGACATCTCAATAAAACTTACAAGCTGACACTCTCAGCAAAAAAAAATCATGGTAGGATAAACAAAGCTATCTACATTAACTCGGTTTACTTAAGCCAGATTTACAGTAAACCGGTTCCTGGTGCGTAAAGGCAAATCCGTGTCTTTTCTGCGTCAGGTCTGTTTAGCTACCATTTTACCTAATCCTTCCCCCGAAATACCTTTTTTTTCGGTAAATCCAATTATCAAGTGAGGACAGCAAACTCACGTTTTATTGAATAAACCGAATTAAGCTTGTGTAAAATGAAGTACAGTGCGGACGCAAAACTTGACTTAAGTAAACTGGTTTAGTATAGTCCGATTAAGATGAAAACCCATAGCGGAAATAAATCATGTGTGTATCGCTTCATTAGGCGTGTTCGTATAGGCCTAAAATTACCAACGACCTACACTGCTTTATGAGCATGCTGGAATTAATCCCAGAGCTGGTATAGAGACATATATAACAGTTTTTTTAAAGAAAATTTAAATAACTTATATTCGTCTGAATAACTGCCGACCCCTATAAAACAGACTTTACTGGTAAATGTAAAAGATAATATCACCGGCCTGGGGAAGTGTGACCTCCGACTATGTGGACTAGTTTCAAATTATGACTATTAAATGAAATGAAATCAAAACACATATTTACCCCATTATTTTTACACGTTTGTAGTCAATGTAAGATTTTGGAGAATGCCACGCCAGAAAAGGCCTGTATAAAAATGCTTTGAACATATAAATAAAGATAATGTTTACTTATATATGCATCATTTACACAACCGCTAATAATGTCACTTGGTACGCATCTGTGACAAAATGGCTGTTTTTTCTAGTCAAATTGTACATGTTAGGTTTGTAGCCACCTTTCGGTACAATTGAAGTTGAATAGCCACCGCTGATGTATAATTATAATTGAAAATTAACTTTTAATTTGGATTTGAAGTGTGAAATTACTTCGTGGGCATAGTTGCCCATACGTTAGTATATTTTACAATAGATGTGTCGAAATTGGCGGAGGTATGCTCTTCCTGAGTTCTCTAGGTTCTTTACGTGTTAAACCTGATTTCCAGGGTGATGAATGCATGTGCATGTGGAGGCATGTATTTGTTGTTATACCTAATTTCCAGGGTAATGAATACATGTGCAAATGGAGGCATGTATTTGTTGTTATACCTGATTTCCAGGATGATGAATACATGTGCATGTGGAGGCATGTATTCGTTGTTACTCCTGATTTCTAGGGTTAAGAATAGGCCTACATGTGCATGAGGAGGCATGTATTTGTTGTTATACCTAATTTCCAGGGTAATGAATACATGTGCAAATGGAGGCATGTATTTGTTGTTATACCTGATTTCCAGGATGATGTATACATGTGCATGTGGAGGCATGTATTCGTTGTAACTACTGATTTCCAGGGTTTTGAATACATGTGCATGTGGAGGTTACTTTATCCGTTGTTATACCTGATTTCCAGGGTGATGAATACATGTACATGTGGAGACATGTATTCGTTGTTATACCTGATTTCCAGGATAATGAATACATGTGCATATACAGTCATGTATTCGTTGTAACTCCTGATTTCCAGGGTGATGAATACATGTGCATGTGGAGGCATGTATTCGTTGTTACTCCTGATTTCTAGGGTTAAGAATAGGCCTACAGGTGCATGAGGAGGCATGTATTTGTTGTTATACCTTATTTCCAGGGTGATGTATATATGTGCATGTGGAGGCATGTATTTGTTGTTATCCTTATTTCCAGGGTGATGTATATATGTGCATGTGGAGGCATGTATTTGTTGTTATCCTTATTTCCAGGGTGATGTATATATGTACATGTGGAGGCATGTATTTGTTGTTATACCTTATTTCCAGGGTGATGTATATATGTGCATGTGGAGGCATGTATTTGTTGTTATACCTTATTTCCAGGGTGATGTATATATGTGCATGTGGAGGCATGTATTTGTTGTTATACCTGATTTCCAGGGTGATGTATATATGTGCATGTGGAGGCATGTATTTGTTGTTATCCTTATTTCCAGGGTGATGTATATATGTGCATGTGGAGGCATGTATTTGTTGTTATACCTGATTTCCAGGGTGATGAATACGTGTGCATGAGGAGGCATGTATTTGTTGTTATACCTGATTTCCAGGGTGATGTATATATATGCATGTGGAGGCATGTATTCGATGTTATACCTGATATCCAGGGTATGAATACATGTGCATGTGGAGGCATGTATTCGTTGTTATACCTGATTTCCAGGGTGATGTATATATGTGCATGTGGAGGCATGTATTTGTTGTTATACCTGATTTCCAGGGTGATGAATACGTGTGCATGAGGAGGCATGGATTTGTTGTTATACCTGATTTCCAGGGTGATGTATACATGTGCATGTGGTGGCATGTATTTGTTGTTATACCTGATTTCCAGGGTGATGAATACGTGTGCATGAGGAGGCATGGATTTGTTGTTATACCTGATTTCCAGGGTGATGTATATATATGCATGTGGAGGCATGTATTCGTTGTTATACCTGATTTCCAGTGTGATGTATACATGTGCATGTGGAGACATGTATTCGTTGTAATTCCTGATTTCCAGGGTGTTGAATACATATGTGTGTAGAGGCATGTATTTGTTGTTATACCTGATTTCCAGGGTGATGTATATATATGCATGTGGAGGCATGTATTCGATGTTATACCTGATATCCAGGGTATGAATACATGTGCATGTGGAGGCATGTATTCGTTGTTATACCTGATTTCCAGTGTGATGTATACATGTGCATGTGGAGACATGTATTCGTTGTAATTCCTGATTTCCAGGGTGTTGAATACATATGTGTGTGGAGGCATGTATTTGTTGTTATACCTGATATCCAGGGTGATGAATACATGTGCGTGCGGAGGCATGTATTCGTTGTTATACCTGATTTCCAGGGTGATGAATACATGTGTGTGTGGAGGCATGTATTTGTTGTAATTCCTGATTTCCAAGGTGATGAATACATGTGCATGAGGAGGAATGTATTTCTTGTTATACCTGATTTCCAGGGTGATGTATACATGAGCATGTGAAGGCATGTACTCGTTGTCATACCTGATTTCCAGGGTGATGAATATATGTGCATGTGGAGGCATGTATTCGTTGTTATACCTGATTTCCAGGTTCATGTAAACATGTGCATGTGGAGGCATGTATTTGTTGTTATACCTGATTTCCAGGGTGATGTATACATGTGCATGTGGAGGCATGTATTTGTTGTTATACCTGATTTCCAGGGTGATATGTATACATGTGCATGTGGAGGCATGTATTGCGTTGTTATACCTGATTTCCAGGGTGATGTATACATGTGCATGTGGAGGCATGTATTTGTTGTTATACCTGGTTTCCAGGGTAATGAATACATGTGCATGTGGAGGCATGTATTTGTTGTTATACCTGATTTCCAATGTGATATGTATACATGGGCATGTGGAGGCATGTATTGCGTTGTTATACCTGATTTCCAGGGTGATGTATACATGTGCATGTGGAGGCATGTATTTGTTGTTAAACCTGATTTCCAGGGCGATGAATACATGTGCATGTGCAGGTATGTATTTGTTGTTAAACCTGATTTCCAGGGTGATGAATACATGTGCATGTGGAGGCATGTATTTGTTGTTATACCTGATTTCCAGGGTGATGTATACATGTGCATGTGGAGGCATGTATTTGTTGTTAAACCTGATTTCCAGGGTGATGAATACATGTGCATGTGGAGGTATGTATTTGTTGTTATACCTTATTTCCAGAATGATATGTATACATGTGCATGTGGAGGCATGTATTGCGTTGATATACCTGATTTCCAGGGTGATGTATACATGTGCATGTGGAGGCATGTATTTGTTGTTATACCTGGTTTGCAGGGTAATGAATACATGTGCATGTGGAGGCATGTATTTGTTGTTATACCTGATTTCCAATGTGATATGTATACATGTGCATGTGGAGGCATGTATTGCGTTGTTATACCTGATTTCCAGGGTGATGTATACATGTGCATGTGGAGGCATGTATTGCGTTTTTATACCTGATTTCCAGGGTGATGTATACATGTGCATGTGGAGGCATGTATTTGTTGTTATACCTGGTTTCCAGGGTAATGAATACATTTGCATGTAGAGGTATGTATTTGTTGTTATACCTGATTTCCAGGGTGATATGTATACATGTGCATGTGTCGGCATGTATTGCGTTGTTATACCTGATTTCCAGGGAGATGTATACATGTGTATGTGGAGGCATGTATTCGTTGTTATACCTGATTTCCAGGTTGATGTAAACATGTGCATGTGGAGGCATGTATTGCGTTGTTATACCTGATTTCAAGGGTGATGTATACATGTGCATGTGGAGGCATGTATTTGTTGTTATACCTGATTTCCAATGTGATATGTATACATGTGCATGTGGAGGCATGTATTGCGTTGTTATACCTGATTTCTAGGGTGATATGTATATATGTGCATGTGGAGGCATGTATTGCGTTGTTATACCTGATTTCCAGGGTGATGTATACATGTGCATGTGGAGTCATGTATTTTTTGTTATACCTGATTTCCAGGTTGATGTAAACATGTGCATGTGGAGGCATGTATTGCGTTGTTATACCTGATTTCCAGGGTGATGTATACATGTGCATGTGGAGGCATGTATTGCGTTGTTATACCTGATTTCCAGGGTGATGTATACATGTGCATGTGGAGGCATGTATTTGTTGTTATACCTGGTTTCCAGGGTAATGAAGACATGTGCATGTGGAGGCATGTATTTGTTGTTATACCTGATTTCCAGGGTGAAGAATACATGTGCATGTGGAGGTATGTATTTGTTGTTATATCTGATTTCCAGGGTGATGTATACATGTGCATGTGGAGGCATGTATTTGTTGTTATACCTTATTGCCAGGGTGATGTATACATTTGCATGTGGAGGCATGTATTTGTTGTTATACCTGATTTCCAGGGTGATCTATACATGTGCATGTGGAGGCATGTATTTGTTGTTATACTTGATTTCCAGGGTGATCTATACATGTGCATGTGGAGGTATGTATTCGTTGTTATACCTTATTTCCAGGGTGATGTATACATGTGCATGTGGAGGTATGTATTTGTGGTTATACCTGATTTCCAGGGTGATGTATACATGTGCATGTGGAGGCATGTATTTGTTGTTATACCTGGTTTCCAGGGTGATGTATACATGTGCATGTGGAGGCATGTATTTGATGTTATACCTGATTTCCAGGGTGATGTATACATGTGCATGTGGAGGTATGTATTTGTTGTTATACCTGATTTCCAGGGTGATATGTATACATGTGCATGTGGAGGCATGTATTTGTAGTTATACCTGATTTCCAGGGTGATGTATATATGTGCATGTGGAGGCATGTATTTTTTGTTGTACCTGATTTCCAGGGTGATCTATACATGTGCATGTGGAGGCATGTATTTGTTGTTGTACCTAATTTCCAGGGTTATGTATACGTGTGCATGTGGAGGCATGTATTTGATGTTATACCTGGTTTTTAGGGTAATGAATACATGTGCATGTGGAGGCATGTATTGCGTTGTTATACCTGATTTCCAGGGTGATGTATACATGTGCATGTGGTGGCATGTATTCGTTGTTATACCTGATTTCCAGGGTGATGTATACATGTGCATGTGGTGGCATGTATTCTTTGTTATACCTGATTTCCAGGGTGATGTATGCATGTGCATGTGGTGGCATGTATTCGTTGTTATACCTGATTTTCAGGGTGATGTATACATGTGCATGTGGTGGCATGTATTCGTTGTTATACCTGATTTCCAGGGTGATGTATACATGTGCATGTGGTGGCATGTATTCGTTGTTATACCTGATTTCCAGGGTGATGTATACATGTGCATGTGGAGGCATGTATTTGTTGTTATACCTGAATTCCAGGGTTATGTATAAATGTGCATGTGGAGGCATGTATTTGTTGTTATACCTGATTTCCAGGGTGATGTATACATGTCCATGTGGAGGCTTGTATTTGTTGTTATACCTGATTTCCAGGGTGATGTATACATGTGCATGTGGTGGCATGTATTCGTTGTTATACCTGATTTCCAGGGTGATGTATACATGTGCATGTGGTGGCATGTATTCGTTATTTTACCTGATTTCCAGGGTGATGTATACATGTGCATGTGGTGGCATGTATTCCTTGTTATACCTGATTTCCAGGGTGATGTATACATGTGCATGTGGTGGCATGTATTCGTTGTTATACCTGATTTCCAGGGTGATGTATACATGTCCATGTGGAGGCTTGTATTTGTTGTTATACCTGATTTCCAGGGTGATGTATACATGTGCATGTGGTGGCATGTATTCGTTGTTATACCTGATTTCCAGGGTGATGTATACATGTGCATGTGGTGGCATGTATTCGTTGTTATACCTGATTTCCAGGGTGATGTATACATGTGCATGTGGTGGCATGTATTCATTGTTATACCTGATTTCCAGGGTGATGTATACATGTGCATGTGGCGGCATGTATTCGTTGTTATACCTGATTTCCAGGGTGATGTATACATGTGCATGTGGTGGCATGTATTCGTTGTTATACCTGATTTCCAGGGTGATGTATACATGTGCATGTGGAGGCATGTATTTGTTGTTATACCTGAATTCCAGGGTGATGTATACATGTGCATGTGGAGGCATGTATTTGTTGTTATACCTGATTTCCAGGGTGATGTATACATGTGCATGTGGTGGCATGTATTCGTTGTTATACCTGATTTCCAGGGTGATGTATACATGTCCATGTGGAGGCTTGTATTTGTTGTTATACCTGATTTCCAGGGTGATGTATACATGTGCATGTGGTGGCATGTATTCGTTGTTATACCTGATTTCCAGGGTGATGTATACATGTGCATGTGGTGGCATGTATTCGTTGTTATACCTGATTTCCAGGGTGATATGTATACATGTGCATGTGGAGGCATGTATTCGTTGTTATACCTGATTTCCAGGGTGATGTATACATGTGCATGTGGTGGCATGTATTCGTTGTTATACCTGATTTCCAGGGTGATGTATACATGTGCATGTGGTGGCATGTATTCGTTGTTATACCTGATTTCCAGGGTGATGTATACATGTTCATGTGAAGGCATGTATTTGTTGTTATACCTGATTTCTAGGGTGATGTATACATGTGCATGTGGAGGTATGTATTTGTTGTTATACCTGATTTCCAGGGTGATGTATATATGTGCATGTGGAGACATGTATTTGTTGTTATACCTGATTTCCAGGGTGATGAATACATGTGCATGTGGAGGCATTTATTTGTTGTTATACCTGATTTCCAGGGTGATGTATACATGTGCATGTGGAGACATGTATTTGTTGTTATACCTGATTTCCAGGGTGATGTATACATGTGCATGTGGAGGCATGTATTTGTTGTTATACCTGATTTCCAGGGTGATGTATATATGTGCATGTGGAGACATGTATTTGTTGTTATACCTGATTTCCAGGGTGATGAATACATGTGCATGTGGAGGCATTTATTTGTTGTTATACCTGATTTCCAGGGTGATGTATACATGTGCATGTGGAGGCATTTATTCGCTGTATACCTTATACCCGGAATCTTAAAGTGCACATGACCCATCAACCAAACATTGCATACCAAGTCTTGACTCTCCGATTTCTATCAAAGACCTGAAGCACGTTCGATTTGTCATATTTTATTGACAATGTAACTACGAAATGACTGCCACGTCTGCAGACGTGTAGATTGCGAAGTAAACATGATTCATGTGTCTTTGTTAATGCAAAGAGGCAAATTAAACATCAGCCGATAGAGAGCCTAATTGTTCTCAAACGACAGCGAGCTCAATAGACTAGATGTTGTTATTGTTATCATGATATCTGTTGACTTATTTCAGGTGATTAGCTCATTATATGCCATGAGAATTGGGCTTCTTGGAGTTAGTGCAGTGGTGCTGGTGACCGCCATTGCTGTAAAAGTTATTCCGTGGCTGTTCCGGAAGAGGGCGCCAGTGCATGTGTCAGCGATCACGGCGCCCGGATGGGAGATCGTGGAGCAGGCGTTCAGGTAGGAATATCCCGGCATGCCCTTCTTGTATTTCAAATTGTACTCACCCTGTCACCAGGCTTGATGTTCTGTGTAAATTAAGTAAAACATATTTGCCAGTGATAATTATGAAGGAATTGACAGCTATCAAGAAACGTTCATTTAGGATTTTTTTTTTAATTTTTACAGGGAAAACACACAGGTGTACCCCTGTGGGTATAACATTCTCCATCAATAACCAATAAATGTGTTATAGGTACAAAGACGTTAGTTAATATGTGTTGTAATAAGTATTACTGAGATTTAATCGTGCAATAGAGACAAATTACGCACGCTAAATTTAAATTAATTCTGTCCATGTTTTATTTTTTTTATCAAAACAGAGAGAATATCGAATCGGAACTAGACGGCGGCGGAGGTTTCGCAGTATACTACAAGGGGGAGCTGGTGGTTGACCTGAGTGGTGGTTATGCTGATTACGAGGCCCGTTGGCCCTGGAACAAGGATACACTGACATGTGTGTATTCCTCAACGAAAGGTGTGGCGGCTCTGATGGTGGCCATGTTGGTGGACAGGTCAGTACCGAATAAACTTAGTATCAGCTTAATTAATATATATATATATATATATATATATATATATATATATATATATATATATATATGTTGGTGTATATGTGTGTAGAGTCTCGAATAATGCATATAAAGCATTTTTTCAGTATTGATATTAGCAGATAGGGTTCATAATATTTCATTAAATTATTTTTTTTAACTCTGTTATGTGAGAAACATAATTTTATCACCTGGGAATATGGTTATTTTACATGGTTTTCTCTTTCGATAATTCAGATAACCTGTACAATGAATGCTTCCTGTTGTATAATTACAGAGGTTTGTTGGATTACGATAAGCCTGTTAGTCACTACTGGCCTGAGTTTGGTCAGAACGGGAAGGACAAGATCACAGTCAGACAGCTCATGTCTCATCGGGTCAGTTCATCCACAATATACCTGTACTCTATACATCTACAATATATGTGTTGTTACGGGATGACATAAAAAAAGCGGACCAAACTGTCTCGCTAGTTAAGCTTGCTTTGCTAGCGAAGCGGTTGGTACGCCGGACTTGTACGCCACTGACCTGGGTTCGACTCCCGGGTCGACCCAGGATTTTTCCCCTCAACTATTTGTCTTCGTAACAATCTACAATATACATGTACTCTTTACATCTACAATATACATGTACTCTATAAATCTAAGTATACATGTACTCTATACATCTAAAATACATATGTATTTTATACATCGACAATGTACATGTCTTTTATAAAATCTATAATATACATGTACTCTATACATCTACAATATACATGTACTCTTTACATCTACAATATACATGTACTCTATAATTCTAAGTATACATGTACTCTATACATCTAAAATACATATGTAGTTTATACATCGACAATGTACATGTCTTTTATAAAATCTATAATATACATGTACTCTATACATCTACAATATACATGTACTCTTTACATCTACAATATACATGTACTCTATACATCTAAAATACATATGTATTTTATACATCGACAATGTTCGTCTTTTATAAAATCAATAATATACATGTACTCTATACATCTACAATATACATGTACTCTTTACATCTACAATATACATGTACTCTATAATTCTAAGTATACATGTACTTTATACATCTAAAATACATATGTAGTTTATACATCGACAATGTACATGTCTTTTATAAAATCTATAATATACATGTACTCTCACATCTACAATATACATGTACTCTTTACATCTACAATATACATGTACTCTATAATTCTAAGTATACATGTACTCTATACATCTAAAATACATATGTATTTTATACATCGACAATGTACGTCTTTTATAAAATCTATAATATACATGTACTCTATACATCTACAATATACATGTACTCTTTACATCTACAATATACATGTACTCTATAATTCTAAGTATACATGTACTCTATACATCTACAATATACATGTACTCTTTACATCTACAATATACATGTACTCTATAATTCTAAGTATACATGTACTCTATACATCTAAAATACATAAGTATTTTATACATCGACAATGTACATGTCTTTTATAAAATCTATAATATACATGTACTCTATACATCTACAATATACATGTACTCTTTACATCTACAATATACATGTACTCTATAATTCTAAGTATACATGTACTCTATACATCTAAAATACATATGTATTTTATACATCGACAATGTACGTCTTTTATAAAATCTATAATATACATGTACTCTATACATCTACAATTAACATGTATTTTATCCTTAGAATCTTCTACAATATACATGAACTCTGTTCACCAACAATATACATGTAATCTATACATCTTCAATATACATGTACTCTTTGAGGCCGCATTGACCTGCCTGACCTCACCTTTTAGCGTTATAGATTGTAGTGCCCAATTGTTATGTTTCCTACGTAACCAAGTGTCGGGGGGGGGGGGTCGATTTATCGTCGGTTTCTTTAAAACGTAGGTGTTAGACCTGTCAGAAGCACGTCCTCCTGTTCTCGTTTAAGCATGTATTTTATCTAAAATAATTCTGAATTTGACCCAGAGACTTTTTTATCGTCGGGCACGACTCATTGGCGATCGTTAGACTACGTGCTTGGTTTCAATTAAGAGAATGCATCTCAAATGTTGAGATGTATTCTGCCTCTAAACGGTAAAAAATGTCATTTGAATATAAGTTTTTTTTTAAATAATACACAATGGAACCCCTAGGTTTGAATTTACATTAATAAATCTTGGCCCCTCTTTTTGGCATTACTCAATTACTTTCATTCTAAAATAGCCGAACGTTTCACAGTATGTGCTGTTACGCTTTTCGGAAAAAAATTAAAAACATGAATTTAATGAATGGTCATCCCGAGGAGATAGCACGATGCCAATAAGGGGTACAGTGCAGCGTCGATATGGCCACCTGAAAATAATATGAAATGCATCGGAAGAACTGATCGTCCAGTGTGAATTTACTCCGGTTCCGGGTATTACTTAATATTGCATGCATCACTATTTACATGTTGTATACCCAGTTTGTTCGTTGGAACTTTTACTAAGTTGAGTTGCTGTAGGTGTGGAAACCTTGTCCCCCGAGATCTTCGGATGAACGGCGCTCCACTGTATCTTTGAGTAAACGAATATAGATAATATGAATTTTCCTGAGATTTCCCTACCCTGTGTAATGCTTGTTTTTCAGGCTGCTGTTATTATAGTTATGTAAATTAAACTATTTTTTCAGGCCGGTGTACCTGTACTCGATGAGAATTTTAAACTGACCGAGATCTCTGATAATCCCGAGAAGATTACAAGATTACTAGAAATACAGAAACCTATCTGGGAACCAGGTCAGTTACAGAAACTTATAATGACCAATGATAATCCATACCCACGACCAGTGACTAATTATAGCTCCAAAAACATTAATTAGTCATTCTATAAATATTAACAGACTTGGTTTGTGAATGAGCAGGCATGCAAAGGTTTTTTCATTGGGCATGGATTGGTTCTCACGCTATTAAATAACACCATATATACAAACATATATATATACACATATATATATACACATACATACATATGAAAGCGCATATCCTGTATACCATAGTCGAATGGAGATGTTTGAACATTTGCGCTTAACTTTTTGTTTGGACTGTTTTTTATTTACTTGACATAATATACTTGTGTGCGTGTTTATGTCAAAAGCCTCGTTTCTGGGCGGGGGGAGGGGGAGACATGTCCAACTGGTCTTTTTTAACGAGTTCGGGACATAATACCTTTTGTTACATATTCTGTATTTTTTATCAATAACATTTCTACTATGCATCTCATGGTAAAAAAGAACGAGGAAATGGCAATTGTCCCGACTGATTTTATTAAATATCAGTTCGTGTTTTAGAATGAAAAAAAAATCTTATGTAAAATATGAATAGTATAACCCTGAAAAAGTGTTCGTATAATGAAAGCATATATTTACTAATAATATGCGGTGACTTTGCGGAAAGAGCAAAAAGAGCAAAGTTATGATATTATGGAAAAGGATATTATCCGCATTGTTATAGGGGGGGGGGGGGAGGTGTCTCGAGTTTTTGTGCGGGGGTCCGGGGGGTGAGGGTTGGGGTTGTAAGGAGTTTTTTGCGGGGGTCCTATGGGTGGAGTTGGGGTGCTCTGGGGTGTTTGTGCGGGGGCCTCGGGGTGGGTGTTTTTTGGGGTTTTTTTTGGGGGGGGGGGGGTTGACGGTACTCCTTATGATGGTCCCTGTTCATTATATAAGGCCAATGGTTTGTGTATTTTTTGCTTGATAGAATTTGTTACACCCTAAAATTGACACAACGTTATCGTGTATAGGTACACAACACGGGTACCACGCCATAACGATCGGACTGTATGCTGACAACCTGATAAAGAGAGTAGACCCAAAGCACAGAGACGTTCAGCAGTTCTTCACAGAAGAAATACAACAACCATTCGGTCAGTTTCAGTGTGTGTGTTTCCGTGTTGCAAGTTTGCGTGTGTCTGAGTTAAGGTGTGTGGACTATCTATAACATTAACCAGATTTCATTTTTACTGAGCATTTAAAAAACTTACCTTGTGATCCTACTAAAAAGCTGAAGAGCAGTTTACCCTGAAACCCTAAGTTTTCCCTGAGTGTCCATGGACATGAAGTACAATAAGGGCATGGAGTGGGTTGTCATGGAAGCCTACGGTGTGTATGATACTATACTTTTTAGAAGATAACAATTCTGGGAATCACCTACAATTAATCCTACTATGATTTTAAGATTTGGGTGTGGTCCAAAAAGAGTTATTCCGCTTTCAACTTTTCATTTCCGTCACACCTCCCCTCCACCACCAGACTCCCTCAACAATTTCTTGTCTGCACGCTATCCTCAGAGTACTTTTCCCTCTACAGTTTCTAGTCTGCACGCTATCCTCGGACTACTTTTCCTTCCACAGTTTCTGGTCTGCACGCTATCCTCGGAGTACTTTTCCCTCCACAGTTTCTGGTCTGCACGCTATCCCCGGAGTATTTTTCCTTCCACAGTTTCTGGTCTGCACTCTATCCTCGGAGTATTTTTCCCTCCACAGATTCTGGTCTGCACGCTATCCTCAGAGTACTTTTCCTTCCACAGTTTCTGGTCTGCACGCTATCCTCGGAGTATTTTTCCCTCCACAGATTCTGGTCTGCACGCTATTCTCAGAGTACTTTTCCCTCCACAGTTTCTGGTCTGCACGCTTTTCTCGGAATATATTTTCCTCCACAGTTTCTGGTCTAGACGCTTTCCTCGAAGTACTTTTCCCTCCACAGTTTATGGTCTGCACGCTTTCCTCGGGGTATTTTTCCCTCCACAGATTCAGGTCTGCACGCTATCCTCGGAGTACTTTTCCCTCCACAGTTTCTGCTCCGCCCGCTATCCTCAGAATACTTTTCCCTCCACAGTTTCTGGTTCGCCCGCTATCCTCAGAGTACTTTTCCCTCCACAGTTTCTGGTCTGCACGCTATCCTCGGAGTACTTTTCCCTCCACAGTTTCTGGTCTGCACGCTATCCTCAGAGTACTTTTCCCTCCACAGTTTCTGTTCTGCACGCTATCCTCGGAGTAATTTTTCCTCCAAAGTTTCTGGTCTGCACGCTATCCTCGAAGTATTTTTCCCTCAACAGTTTTTGGTCTGCACGCTATCCTCGGAGCCCTCATCCCTCTACAGTTTCCGGTCTGTACCCTTTCCTCGTAGTTTTTTTTCCCTCTACAGTTTTTTGGTCAACACGCTGTCCTCGGAGTACTTTTCCCTTCAAAGTTTCTGTTCCGCCTGCTATCCTCAGTGTTCTTTTCCTTCCACAGTCACTGGTCTGCACGCTATCCTCGGAGCATTTTACCCTCCACAGTTTCTGGTCTGAACGCTATCCTCGGAGTACTTTTTCCTTCAAAGTTTCTGGTCTGCACGCTATAAATGCATTTTAAATGTATTGCACAGCTGAACAGTTTGCAATTAATCTCGTATACAATAAATATATTCACATTAAACCATGAGTATACAACAGACACCTTTCACATAGGAAGCCATGGCAACATAACTTTTACCTGACTTTACAGGTATCGACTTTTTTATCGGTCTGCCCCCTGAACAACACTACAGATGCGCGAGGCTGAACCCAATGGACCCGCTCCAGATCTTCAATCCTAAGACCGTTGACTGGCACGTGTTTCTGCTGATGTTGAGGATGTTTACACAGCCAGGGAGTCTGATCGGCAAAGCCATGAATAACGTGCAGGAGTTCAATTTGGTATAAGCTTTCTCTTTCTTTCTTTTTTTAATATTTTTTTGGAGGTATCAGTACACGCCTGGCTAAACTATAGCTTATGCATGCTGGCTAATCTATGTGTCCACAAATCTGCAGAAATCCATTCCGGTTTCGAACTCCGTGACAAGCCAGTATCACACGCTTCCTCTCATTTTATATCATGGCGTTAACCAGGCCCGGTGACTCTTGCGCCTGTTGGCTTGGGTGTGTAATCGTCCCCACTGATGGCAGATACAACCCAGGAACCCACGAAAGGCGAACTCCCATTAAACATGCAGAGCGCTCAATTTGAGTGGGGTCCGACTGTGAAAAATCTCACCATCTCGCCTGAGGTTTGAACCCACGACCTCCTTTGAGTGCTGTGCTCTACCCCTAGGCCACAGAAGCCGGTCTTATAAACCAATACTTTGTTGTGTGACTGACGTATATGGAATAAGTAATAACAGTTAATTTGATTTGATTATATACCCGCTGTTCCAACCATTGACACCCGCAAAAATAAATGACAGAACTAAATTACGACCCATCTCGAGATTATCCTTTATCTTCTATTGTAATTTCTGCAAACTAATTGTGGCATTCAAAATCCGAGCAAAAGAGACGTAAACCCCATAAAAAATCGAAAAGATATCGACAAGATATATTTTCAATAGTCAGTATTATAAATATGATTAGGTTATTTCTGTGGATAGCTTTGTATCTGAACTATTGTTATTTTCTCAACGTCATAATTACATTTTACACAACTAACATTTAACTTTAACACAAGATAATGTGTCATTTATTTTAAGTTTTCTTTCTTGTTCATTTGATTTCTTATCTTGACCACATGTTAATATTTATGTTAGTTATTATGCTTTAGATGATGACAAATTTCTTAATAATAATCCACGTGTCACGATTTTTTTTATCAGAATATGATATTTTATTTATTTAACAGCTCAACCCTAAAGCCAAATCCGTGGCATGCTCCTCGTTTCTGGGTTTCGGATCAGCTCACGGCCTGGCTAAGTTTTACAGTATTTTGGCGAATGGCGGGTCACTCGGAGAGCAGCGCCTCCTATCGAAGAAAGTCATAAAGGACATGATCTCTAAACCCAACACCGGCTACGACCTGGTGGTCAACAAGAACCTGACGTGGGTGGCCGGGATGAAGAGAGGAGAGTCTCCCATGGTGAATGATTGTTCTTATTAAAAACATTCTTATGTAATCAGTAGTATCCCAAACGAAGAGCCTGGAGTGCTTTGGTCGCAGTGTCCCCCTCTCTCGCTTTAGGCGATACATTGGGAATGAGGCTGGAATCTTCAAGTCAAATTCAATCAAACATCTGTTTAAAAAGTTGTAGATTGAATACATCGAAGATTATGTGAGATTAATTTCATCAGCCATTCATCAGCATTTTATTTGTATGTTTCGATTATATATCAGCTGTCTTTGACTTTTGATTGTCTAATGACCGAACTTTCGGTGTCGCCTGTTTATCGTACAAAACCATTATCATAGACAGGTTATAATATATCTTTATTTACATTCCCCTTTTGCTGTCGTAAATACTACCGGACCGAAACAGAAAAGACTTTATTAAAAGGATGCTTGTACCATGTAACTTGTAGTAACCTGTGCGTCCACTAGGGGAACTTCTATGCAAATGAGGACTTGCCTAGATTCCTTAAAAGTATTCTTAAGTTATTGAAATTTAACTTTTTGTGTTAATTATATGGACTATGTCTAGAATGGGAACGAATTTTCGCATTTGTCCAGGCAAGTTTGCAAAGTTCGACTGTCCT
Organism: Sipunculus nudus; assembly: GCA_026874595.1. Taxonomy (NCBI): domain Eukaryota; kingdom Metazoa; phylum Annelida; class Sipuncula; order Golfingiida; family Sipunculidae; genus Sipunculus; species Sipunculus nudus. The sequence goes on along the minus strand of CM049320.1, from coordinate 1,152,768 downwards.
GATAAGTTTGCATGTTGCCTCGCCTGAAACATAATAAAGAAAATTATGATAATCAGTATTTATGTGAAGTTGTTTCTTTTTCAGGGTGACGTCATGTATGGGTCATCAGGAGCCGGAGGACAGATGGGATACGCTGACCTTGAGAATAACCTTGCCCTTGCTTACGTCACAAGTGACTTGAAGCCCGCCCCGCTTGGTCGAGACCCCCGGTATTTGCGGCTGGAGAAGGCTGTCTATGAGGCACTAGAGAAACTAAAGAAAAGTAAATAAAGAAAATTTAGGGTAATAACATTATATATTATGAGGGGTCTGGTGGCCTTGACATAATTACGACAATGCTTCATCATAAATAATAATTTTAAGAGAAATCGGCACGTTTATCATCAGCACTAGTCTTTATTCCTTGAGTTAATTTGAAGTCCTTAAAACAATAAGAACAGAATGAATGTCTTGTATGTCGGTCCTGCATCAGGAAAACTAATACCACATTTGTACATAAAATCTTATTAATGTGCACTGCATGGTATTAAAGATCTTTTATGCACGAGCAGAAAATGTATATTTTTAGCGAACCTGTGAGCTTATGCGATGGTGTGGCGTCGTCCGGCGTCCGTCGTCCGTCGTCTGTACTATCTTGAAAACGGCAAGAGTTAGCATCAAGAAATTTTATGCAAAAAAATTAGTCATCAAAAAAACTCTATCGGATTTTGCTTATTTTTTGGCTTACTGCATTTTCTTAGATTTTATAGGGAAAAAGCTAAAAAAAAAATTTAAATCTTCTTCTTCGAAACTGTTTAGCCAAATTGTCCAATATTTCACAGAAATGATCCCTGGAACAATCTCTCTCAAGTTTGTTCGAATGGTTTAAGATCGGTGATTTTTGGCCGAGTTACAGCTAGTTGAACTTAGTCATCTGTCCAAAAAAGCATACTAAAATTACAATCTTAGAAACGGCTGGAGCTGTCATCACCAAATGTTATGCCAATGTTGGTCACATGAGTCATGTCTGAAATTGAGGTATTGGTGGCGTCACCTGCATCGGCCTTTTTTGAACGGGGGTCATCAGTGCCCGTACCATACTGACAGCTACAAAAACATTCTTCTCTGAAACCATATGGCCAAATTGTTTAATATCGCACAGAAATGATCCTAGGGTAGTGCTTTCTGAAGTTTGTTCAAATGGTCTCAGTTCAGTGACTTTTAGCTGAGTTATGGGAAGCTGAATTTAGTCATATGCCATAACAACCCGTTTTAGCTCAATGGCTACAAAGATCTTCTTCTCAAAAACCACTGTGCCTAATTCTTAAATCTCACACATTAATTATCTTAAGATGTTGATAATTCAAGTTTGTTCAAATGGTTTTGGTTTAGTGATTTTTGGCTGAGTTATGGGAAGCTTAACTTAGCCATTTTGCTTTATCCTTAGATGTTGATAATTCAAGTTTGTTCAAATGGTTTTGGTTCAGTGATTTTGGCTGAGTTATGGGAAGCTTTACTTAGCCATTTTGCTTTATTTTCCCATACGAGTTATAAACCTGCAGAACGTTTTTTGACTGACGCCACTAAGGCCAATTTGTTTAATATTTTACAAGAATAATCCCCTGAATAATTCTTATAATAATTGTCTTTTATGGTTCCAAAGAATGAATTTTGGCTGAATCATAAAGAATGAATTGAGTCATTTTACCATATATGTTAGCTGTGTGAAGCAGATACATCTAGCCTGGAACCAGTTTATCAGCATCCGTTACATCATGCCTCCAGACATTTAGATTTCAGGTTATCTTCGGTTAATATTGACAAGAGTGTTTTTTAAAAACTTTCAAAAATGTAGATTTATGATTTTAGATATTCCTCATGCCAGGCAATGTTTACAATCACAGGTATACGTTAACCCATACTATTTCGAAAACGACTGGAGCTAGCATCATGAAATTTAATGCAAAAATCTAGCCATCTGAAAAAAAATCTGCATTTTCTTAGATTTTATAGAGAAAAGCTAAAAAAAACTTTAAAAATCTGTATATCAACCCATAATTTCTCAGGAATACCAGCAGTTACAATCCCCAGATTTTATGCAATTATCTGTCACATATCAAATGTTGTGGATTCAGTTTATTTTATTTTTTTTTTTTTTGGCTATATGCATTTACTTGGATTTTATAGGGGAAAAGCTGAAAAAAAACTTTAAAAGTCTTCTTGTAAACGGTCCAGCCAAATTGTTCAATATTTTACAGAAATGATCCAAGAGGCAAGCACTCTCAAGTTTGTTTAAATGGTTTGCATTTGAAGAATTTTAGTGGAGTTAAATGATTTTGAACAGTAATTTGGCCAAGTATGCATACTGACATAGTTATCTCAGAAATGACATAAGCTAGCATTACCAAGTATTGTGCAAATGTTGGTCACATGACTCATATTTGAAGTTGCAGATTTTGATGTGCCACTTACATAGACCTGTTTTTATGGGCAAAAACCTCATAATTTTAGCCTCTTTTAGCTTAAAATGTTTATGATGAAACTGTTAAGTTGAATCGTTCGATTTTTCAAAAGAATTATCCTAGGACATGGTTCTTTCAATCATATCAGAAAAACGTAAGTTGGTCTTATGGCCATTATTATGTCTAAACCAAACTGAGGACTGCAAAACTGTTCTTCTACAAAATTATTGTTTCAAATATAACTTCTGTTACATGGCACAAAAATTATTCTTAGGTGGCCTTTGTTCAAGTTTACTTGAATGATTTTTGGCAGAATTATTGGATCTTTAACAATGCAAGAACTGAATCTTTTATTATTCTAGATATTTTGATAAATGTTTCTGAATATTTCAGCTTGAAAAAAGCATTTTAGCCAAAGTCTTTCAGGAATTGTAAACAGATTTGCCAACAGGCCAAGATTGTGTCTTTATATTTAAATAGGTTAAGAAACTGCCAACTGTTTCAGATTTGGCAATAGATCAAAAGTTCATTCAGTGCAGTCAGATATAGGTCAAGAATTCAGTCGGTGCAGCCAAGCACAAGGCATGTGATCCCCTCATGGGGGACATGTGAACACCGCATGGGCACTATGTGATCACCTCATGATTGTCCTGCCTCTCAGGGCTGCATGTGGAGCCAATCTATTTATAGCTTTGGCAAACTGCCAACTGTATCAGATTAGGCAACAGGTCAAGAGTTCACTCAGTGCAGCAAGGTACAGGTCAAAAGTTCACCCAGTCTAGCCAGGTGCAGGTAATGAGTTCACTCAGTGCAGTAGCCTGAGCCACCAAATTTGTCACAGTTCACTCGGGGCAACTGCCTTTCTCACCTAAGCGTGGTCAGCCCCATGCATCAGACTTAAGGTAAGTTTGATGTATTGGCCTAATATTTTGACCTGTCTATGTGTCTTTGGTGGGTTTCTCGTTCACAAGACAGGTGTCTCCAACTACAATGACATTTGCACAGTGTGTGACTTGAGTGCCTGCTTCTTTCTCTAGAGGAATTTGATATATCATACTGAAATTGGGCATATTTATGCCTATCGTATTTTAATTATCGTATACTTGTCATATACAAGACTGGTGGTGCCACCTACAATAATTGTTTGCACAATGTGTGTCCCTGCTTATTTCTCAGGAGGGGTTTGATATATCATTCTGAACTTGGGCATATGTATATATCTCTGATAGCTTTGTTGTATACAAGACTGATGGTGCCAGCTACAATCATTTTTAGCTCAGCTGACTGTAAGTCAACTGAGGTATAGGAATGGCGCTTTGTCCGTCGTCCATTTGGACGTCCGGCCGTCCTTTAGCAGAGCACAAATCGTAACAGCTAGTCCTAGAAACTTTTAAGTGAACATCCTAGGAGGTCAATAAAAAATCTCCTTGGAAACCTGAAATAAGGTCACTGCGACCTATATCCTTCGAGCTATATGGCTTGAAAGTACCCCCCAGAATAGTAAAACATTTGATACAAAACCTCCAATATCTTGATAATAAATGCATGGTTTGTTATGAATCTTGCCTTGAATATTGACCATGACTAGTTTTGTCAGTTCCTGAAATATGGTGGCGCCACCTGTATTTTTTCTGTTTTAACAAATATTTTTCTATTTATTTACAATAAAATGAAAACAATCATGTCAGTTTCTCAGCTGTCATTACATCTGGTGTCACAAAACCTGGTGTGTTTATTGATCACAAGTGGCTGCCCTATACTAATCACCCTGTCTGTCTGTTTGTATGTCTGTCTGTCTGTCAATCCGTCCATCCACACAAATTAGTTTCCAGATGATAACTCCAGTTAAGTTTGATATATTGGTTTCAAACTTAACTTATAAATGGCCCACCACTAAAGGAAGAACCATGTTGATTTTGGGGTCCTACGGCCAAACCTTTAATCGCAAACCTTCCATCTTCAAGGTATTGCTAACCTGCCACTAGAGGAAGATTCTGTCTGATCTTGGGGTCATAGGTCAAAGGTCAAGGTCACAGGGCCCATCCATTCACAAATTAGTTTGTTGATGATAATTCTGCTTTGGATAGACAGATTGGTTTCAAACTTGATTTAATAATGACCAACCACATATGTAAATTTATTTTGATTTTCAGGGTCTAGCAATCTAAGTTGAAGGTCACAGAAGCCACATTAAAAAGACTGTGGATGCACTGTAAATCAAACTTTTCATCCTGAACTTTCCATCGTTCACACATGGCTTACTTGCCCAAAGTGAGGAAACCTGTAGAATTTAGGGTTATCTGGTCAGAGGTCAAGGTCACTTTTTAAAAGATTGTTACAATAATCCTAATGTTGCAAGTTCAAGGATATTAAGTTCTAAGATTTTTTGGTCACAAGGTCATTGGTTAAGGTCACAGGACTGTCATATTTCTTTAAAAATATCCTTATAGACAAATTCAACTGAGCGTTGAGACCAATGGGTCCCTAGTTGTGTTGTGTGCACCTATGCCAGAATTTCAGCAGTGATGTTTGTGTAATTGTTTCTTATTTAAAATGTTTAGTACCTGCATTGTTCATATACATGAGAAGTAATGGTCCAGCATTGAAGCATAATACCTGGTGTATTTCCCAATGCACAGGTTCGCATTAGGCCTGTAGGCCTTGTTTCTATTGAAAATCAGTGTAACTATGTATGTTACATTAAATTCTTATACAAAAATATCATTGGCTTCTTAACTAATCATTTTAAGCTGATTAAAACAAAAAATCTTTGTCAGTCACGTCTGGAAATCTGAACGTCACGACGGATAACGTGTCTATATATACATGGATTATGTGGTCTTGGTGTAGAGCACGTGAATCAAAGTAAGGATATCGAAGAGGAGCATTGAGATGTCCATGGTCGGCCTCCACCCAGGGTCTGTCTCCACCAAGGTTTAATAGGAAGGCCGTGTCCCAAGGCCTCGTGACACTCACAAGTGCGCCTTATTAGATCCTAAGGGTTACAACCAAGCAATGGGGAAGATTACAGACTCAGGATCCACAGGTGCGGTGGGCACCAGGCCTGGTTAACACCAGGATATAAATGAAAGGAAGCAATTGCTACCAAGTGTGAAACAGAAATGGGATTCTGCAGATGTATATAGTATTTTGTTAAGCCAAAATTTAAAAACTGGAGGCGGCCATCTCCGTAAAAAATTGATGACGTTGTTTTTCTATACGCATAACATTGTTATTAGCTCATCTGACTTTCAGTCTTGCTGGGCTATAGCGATGGGTCTTTGTCCGTCGTTCTTCCGTCTGTCCGTCCGGCCGGCCGTCCGGCCGGCCGTCCGTCCGTTAGCAGGGCACAAATCGTAACCGTAGGGGCTAGGGCCATGAACCCTATGCAGTCTTAGAGGTTATAAAAAAGATCTCCTTGCAAACCTGAAATTAGGTCACTGCGACCTATATTCTCGAAGTTATGGGGTGTGTTTGCACCCCCCCCCCCCCGAAATAATTCTTATAGCCAAAATTTTCATCCCAAACCTTCCATCTTTCACATACAGCTCACCCATCAACAGGGGAAGAACCATAATTATTTTGAGGTCACAAGGTCAAAGGTCAAGGTCACAGAACCAACTTCTTTGAAAAGCCTGTGGATGCATTTTAAGCCAAACCTTTCATCCCATTTCTTTGATCTTTCACATATAGCTCACCTACTAAGTGGGAGAAGAATCCTATAGATGTTGAGGTCACAAGGTCAAAGGTCAGGGTCACAGGATTCACTTCTTTGAAAAGGTTGTGGACACATTTCAAGCTAGACCTTTCATTCCAAACCTTTCAGCACTGATATCGCTTCTCTGTCAACAGGGGAAAAGACCTGTTGATTTTGAGGTCAAAGGTCAAGTTCACAGCACCCTCTTCTTGTGTGGAGTCATTTTCAGGCAAACTTTTCAATCTATACTTTCCATCTGTCATATATGGCTTACCTACCAATAGGGGAAGAAGCCTATTGAAGTTGAGTTCAAAAGGTCAAAGGTCAAGGTCACAATATTGTTCTAAATGCTTGTGAACATATTTCAAGTGAAACTTTTCAACCCAAACCTTCAGTCTTTCACATATGCCACATCTATGCATCACTCAATGTGATTCAAACTTCATATTTATGGGTCTTTTTGCATGAAGAAATAACTAATTGATTTTGAGGTCAGCTTGTCAGGAGGTTAAAGGTTGCAGGTCTAAGTTTTTCACTCAAATGTTGCCAAGTAATTACACCTGGCCAGATGTAAGTGGTTAGTAGTTACCCATCATTTAGAAAGAATCCAGTTGAAATGTGGGCAAAAGGCCAAGGTCATAGGTCAGGGATGTTCACAATAACTTATTTTGTGGACCATCATTATTTTTCTTGTATATATAAGCTTGCACTCCAGCTGGTACATCTCACCGTGTGGCTGTAATTGTGAGTGACACTGGTGACATATGACTCCCTTTTATATCAGGCTATTAAGTGATAAGGCTGAGTGATAAGTACCTCGTTACTGCATAACAAAACACTGTTGTTGGAATACTTCAGCCAGGAATTAACACTATGAGAGTATAGTATTAAGGTTTAGCTACTGATTTATAAGATGATGGGAACTTTTGCAGTTTATTTTATGGAATCATAGCAATAAACTTAGTTTCCTAGATATCTGAATATTTTTATATAAAAAACACATATAAAAGCAAGTGTTTGTTCTCATAATATGTGGATGTGTACTTGATTTAGGATGGCTTTATTTTATTACAAGATTCTTAGTCATGCTTTCTGCATTTTTATTCTTTCAGGTTTTGCAGTTTACCAACCCTGCTGACCCCATTGAAAAGCAGAGTGATAATAAAAAATATTGGACCTACACTTTTACATTTGCATATCTGTAAATCTGATAAGAGCGCCTGAACATGCCTTTTGAATTGTTTTGGACATTCATTACTGTAACATCATTTGGAGAATTTGCCCCATGTTTGGTCTCTTATTGGAGGATGTGTGATATCCAATATCAGACTTGTCAGAAATCCATTATGTCTGCCAGTTAGCCACCTTAGAAATTCTTTTTTCAGTGCAGTTTCAGTAATTTAACTTCAATTTTTGGTCCGATTTAGAGAATGGTTGTTGTCTGATTTCAGACCTGTCAGAAGTCCAAAATGGCCACCAGGCAACCATTTTTAAATTCCTTTTGATCATATTATCTCAAGAACTGTTAAAGTGAAGGCAGTCGGACGTATATTAATTTAATCTTGCAAAGGATTGGGTCAAATATTTCTTAATAAATATTATCATCATATATGAAAGTGCAGTACAGTTGGCTTGTATTGAATAAAAATTCATACAGAAGCACCTGTTTCTCAATAATTCTTGCATGGATTTCCTTGATTTTTTGCTATATATTTTGATCTTATATTTGCCCTTTGTGGTGTTCCTTTTGAGATTGACAGGTATCAAGTAAGCTATGGGAATAGTTCTGGATACCTTAACAATCATAAATTTTCCTCAGACCATCAATTCACTGTGTTTTAACTAGACATAGGTGATATATATTTCTGTTGTCATAGAAAATTTCAACAAATTGGCAAATTGGTTCTTCAAAATTTGACTGGAAGTTGTGAATCTCAGCCCATGATGTCGCAAGTCATGCTTGGCAGCTGAGCGTCATGACCCATGGGTCACTTGTTTCTGATTTTGATGTGATATAGGTTGCTGTCGAAATGGATTAGATGAATATTTATATACCGTTGCGGAACCCTCAGCTCTCCTCTTGGAGTTCATTTGTTGTCACTCAACATCTTCACACTGCCCTAAAGAAAAGTGTCGGAACGTGCAGTGACGATCACAAAATCCATTAGACTGAAAGACCATTAGACAGGATGACGCTTTCCTAAATATCCAACTCACTGTGTAGGCAGACTGAACTGTGAACACAGAGCTTCAATAAACCAATATTTTCCCGAACATTTAGCCAGAGACGCACCAAAAATCAAAATCATTATATATCAGTATATATATATATATAAATATATATATATATATATATGTGTGTGTGTGTACGTTTTCTCACACTTGTGTGTCAGAAGAACCTCTGAGTTGTACAGATCTGATAGTATCAGCAGCTGTTTTAACGAGATCGGTACAATTCTGATGCCGGGGATTCTCACTCCAACATGACAACCTTTATAAATGGACCTTACGAAGGTACTTACGAAGTCGTGGCAACGGTGATAATGTAAAATTATCATCATATAAAGTTTATTTATAAATAGCATGTGACCATGTGGTTAATAACTGGCATTTGTTATAAAGATACAAACTGCATGTTAAATGCTAATGATGACTGTCCGTCATTAGTTAATTGTTAACGTAAATAATTGCGTCCATGTAAGACTGGAGGCTGGACTATGGAAATCAGATGATCTCTCATTTTGCTGATGTTTGAACCCACACTTCCCAGTTTTTTACGTCAATTACGGGAGACGCCATTCGTATGTTATATAAATATATATATATATATATATATAGAGAGAGAGAGAGAGAGAGAGAGAGAGAGAGAGAGAGAGAGAGAGTTTAAGATGACACAGGCATTTTTGCAAGTTATAGAAAACTGTGGTTGCCTTCATAATCGCGAGGGTTAATTTCGCGATATTCGCGAAAGGGAAATATTCGCGAATATCAAAACTTCTCGAATTAGATGCGCTATCAACTAAAGTGACCAAGATTAAATGATGCACCTGCATTGACGGAACAGTTATTTCACTTTTTAAAACATGATTCATTGACCAACAACCTAATGTGTGGATGGTATCCGAACTGGCCCCGGCAAACACGCATTAATTACAATATGACATGCATGAATTATAGTTATTTTATAACAAATACAAACACTGTCTTACTTAGATTTCATAGGTTCAGGTACAATCGCGAAAATAAAACCCTCGCGAAACAGCGGTTCAGCCTCGCGAGTATAATACCAACCGCAGTTTTTCCTGCGTTGTGCGTCATCAGTTTTTCGTCAAGATTTTAACTGCTACACAGCTAGGTACTGACTGTTTACATACACATTTCTATAGAAATTCTTGTTGTACAGCCCAGTGGTTACCTGAATTGGAGTTCAATACATCAAAAAATGGAATAATGGATAGTAATGGTTCCTTGTTAAAGAAAATTTATTTAGAGGTTCGTTGGTCGGATTTCTCTTCACAGGAACACGCTACTTTTATTTCCATGGCAACCAGGAAGTCCCAGGTAGTCGCTATGTCAGTGTGCACGTATCATAAATCTACTGTATTGACATGAGAGTCGGTGTTACAGCCCGTCTGTGCCGGTTGTACTCTTACGGGTTCCTTCTTCCTTTCTGCAAGCATGAATCCCGCTGAAGCTAAGGAGAGGATCCGGACTGCGGCGAGCCGCATGGTCAGTGAAACCATAGTAATTATATCTCACACATTTGAAATATTTAACGTATTTGTCCATAATAACCTGTAAATCTGGAATTTATATTACATGTATGTAAACTCTAAAAGGCAATACGGGGATCCTCGGCTGTTGTTTCTTGACCAGATTTTGAGTTTAATGTCTTTCAGGAATTTCGATAACGAATACAAATACATTGACACATATAGATAAAAACATTTAAATGTATAAATATAATATGTATATATAAACGTATATACATATACATATATAATATATATACATCCATATAATGTATCATATACAGTTAGTTTTACTTCATGTACTATAGAACTGTTTCGTGAGTACAGCTGACTAGCCGGCTCACTCTTCAGGTACTAACTCTTCAGGTATATATATATATATATATATATATATATATAACTCTGAAGAAAAACAACACTGTAAATTCACACAACAGTCTGCTTCACGGGATGCGACAATTCTAACAACATTCACCTGATGATTGTGTCGCATCCCGTGAAACAGACTGTTGTGTGAATTTACAGTGTTGTTTTCCTCAGAGTTATATCGCTCTGGCCTAGTCTGTAGGCCATAGAGCACTTTACATCGGAGGGTAACTCTACCTTATATATATATATATCTGTTATGTCAAATGAACGAAACCAAGTTTTTCCAGGCATTTTATTACTAATTAGTAACAATTTATTATGTGTACATATAACAGAAATGTGTATATATATATATATATATATATATATATATATATATATATATATATATGCCTTTTTTCTTAGGGAGATATTCCTTTAAATGATGTAACATATATCAAGACCGCCAGTTGTATTTTTGAAACTTAAGATACATATATAAAGAGTAAACTGTTAAACCCTACAGCCTCTATTGATCAGACTAACGACCTGCTCATGCAGTGAGAGGCTGTAACGACCTGCTCATTCAGTGAGAGGCTGTATGTAGTCACCACTTCTGTTGTGATGCTTTCCTACTTCGTCAGACTGTACACTTCGGGCGTCTGGCAAACCGCTACTTCACGTATGCAAACCTGCAGGACAGGCGAGTGCGGATCATGATCCTGCCGTCCCTGGTGGCCGGTATGATCGTCCTCGTCACCTTCTATGCAGGTCAGTTTTATGTAAAGCAGTACAAGAGATCCATCAGCGAGCACCTGTCAATTCTCAGATCACTACTGACAGGATCCCTTTTATGATATTCGGGACTAGTAGTCCTCTGTTTTACGGCAAGGAAGCCGGGGTTATTTATGTAACGTTCCAGTCGACAATCCCAAACTAAACAAAATATGGGCATTTATAAGATAATTACAGGTGAATAGCACTTAACTGTGTTGGAACTCTATTAATAATGTAATCATGAATATGAATTACTAGCTGATAAACCCGGTATACTGGGCTTTTTACCAGATGTATTAATTGACAGGATTGTTGGATCCTTTTTTTTTATTAAAAATTAAGAGAGGTTTACAGTCTCAATAAGATATGTACAAATATTTTCTTAACATTTATTTTGTTGCGCTGTGCTCTTAGCAAGGAATTCATACACAGGTATGTTGACCTGGTCAGTGTTGATTTTTACATTAATTTGCGAATCGGAATGGGACGCGGGGGCCCTCCGGTTTTGCGATAACCTTTGACTGGTTACTATTTTTGGACGTTGAAAGTACAGGCTAATGTGAGGAAGACATTAATTCAACATAGCTTAACTGAAGCTCTAATTTAATCTGAGTAGGAAGACATGAAAGATGAATTGAATGTACGTTTAAGGCAAGAAAACTGTTCGTGACGAGAGAAACGCAAATATGCACACCTCGTTAGTAGCAGAAGCGGACCCAAGGGGAGTCCAGGGGGTCGGTCCCCCATTTTCAGCTGCAACTTTTTTTAATCGTATCAGACCAATTTTGAGGCCTGGAACGTTCGCCCGAACCCCACCCCAACATTTTTCCGGGAATGAGGACCTTGTATTGAGGACCTTGTATTCGGTTTTGTAATTAATCCTCCTGCGTTGAACCCCTCCTTTTCGTAATGCGAGCCAGAGTCATTTGTTTTTCACATTGACTGACCACACACGTTGGTCAGAGCCTTTGTCAAATGCCAGCCCAAACGTGCATAAATCCGTCAATGAAAGCCAGGTTGCATATGTAGCCCTTAAATCGGCTTAATTCTGGACTTGAGGTGACCATAAAGAAAATCCGGTCTTTGCCGAAGGCAGTTCGGCTGTTTTCGGTGATAGCCTCCGCTCATATCAGAAAACACGCCAAAATCACTCAAAATGATGACATTAAAAATCATTTATTCTAATATCGGCCATGTCACTGAGGGAACAATAACCTTTAAATTGAGATATGGCAAAGTATCATACGCATTGCGGTTTCAGAGAACATTGCGAACAGAGGTGGACCGAATTCCTTTTATAAGTATTAGATAGGCATAGATACAAAACCACGGAATTCAAATTTAAAATACATAGCACGCCACTTCTCAGTTTCTAGCTTTGGCACTGACGATCTGCCGCGAATAAGTTATGACCAAACATCGAGGACATACAAAATTCTAGGTGCGATAAGCCAGTCCCACTTTTTCACACAACAGCTTGGGATCCCTGGTTTCACTAGCTGTATCACAGTCGGAACATTGAGGAATGGGGCATGGCAGTATGACAGACCTAATAGTCACAGTATCAGTAACGGAACACAGGGTTTCTGGTCTCGACTGACCTTTGGTGTACACTTCACCAGACAAAGGCCACTGTTTTTTTTTTTCACAACATTTAAGGTTATACGAGATCGTTTCGTGTGGAATAACTTCAATAAACAACTACACGAGAAAAAGTCGAAATGAACATAATGTTATACCAAGGAGATTACAGACTGGAGTATCAACTGTCAGAAGCCCTGCCAGGTCGCGAGTGTCAGTCGTGCGCTAATTGCATTGGCAATTAAGACATGATAAGCCCATTAACTCTATTGTGCGCCTGTTGTACCGCGATGTCATGCGCAGCGGCGGCACGGCCTTTGATAAAGCGAGCCTGCTAGATGTTACTTCTGCGGTCCGCTGTAGCTCGCTGAAGCGGAGAGCGATATATCCAGTAACTGAGCAGTAAATCACTGGAATAACATTGACCGGAAATATGAATGCGCAAATGGTTTGTTTTGTCAAGAATTATGCGCAACAAATATATCTAGAGGGGTCTCGTGTTGAGGAATCATTTGATCGATTTTGGGATAGATGCGGTCACTCTACATCAACTTCTGCCGTGGTTCATGACGGACGACTGGTAAGTGTAAACCTTACTATCCCTGAATAACTTCGGAATTATATAAAATTCCATCAGTTCCTACACTTCTAACTTATATTAATAAATAGCCATGTATAATAGTATTCCGTCAATAAAAAAAAAATTAAAAATTTTGACGCTTATGAACGGATGACCTTCATTTTAATGGAGGTGAGCCATCGCCCGCTTTGTCACTGACGGCGTTGTTCTCGTATTACCGCCCATATTTATCGCAGCCAAGCTGTAGCTCGGGCGTCATTAGCAACGACAGCTTCCCACACATTTCCCACACATATGAAAATATGGTGTTCAAACTTATGATTGTTTAAAAATTTATATTAAATACTATCGGAGATAAATTTTGGGAGAAACGTACTGATCCTTGTCACAATATTTATAAAAATTTAGTAAGTTCACACTGGGGGTTTCCAGGAACTAACGAGCTGTTCCGAAATCACGCCGAAGGGGGGTCTCTCGCGCTGTATCAATTAGCGCCGGGCTTATCAGCGGCATCTCTGTGTGCCATTGAGCAGCGAGTTATAGGACTCCGTCAGCAACATTTGACACGGCAAGACTCTCACTTGATACTCCAGTCTGTAATCTCCATGGTTATACTATATATATATATATATATATATATATATATATATATATATATATATATATATATAGGTCCGGTAAAATGTGACTTGTGCCTTCAAAAACTAATTTTGCTTCGGTGTAAAATGGAATATTATCGTAATATCTTAAGTCTTTAGTATGGGCCAACGATTCATAAGGACGTTCAGTATAATGTTTCAACAGCTGAAAGATCCCCTGTTAACTTTCCAAATAAACTTTCGTTATTAACCGGATTATTACAGTAAAACCTCTCCCAACGACAACCTCCGGCACCTTGTTTAAGCGACCACCTCAATACAACAACCACTTTTTACGGTTGTCGATTCTTCTTGCTAATTATATAATACCTCGCTTAGACGACCACCTCAATACAAGGACCACTTATTACGGTTGTCGATTCTTCTCGCTCGTTATATAATATCTCGCTTAGACGACCACCTAAAGACAACGACCACTTTTTACGGTTGTCGATTCTTCTCGCTCGTTATATAATACCTCGCCTAGACGACCACCTCAATACAACGACCACTTTTTACGGTTGTCGATACTTTTTCGCTCGTTATATTATACCTCGCTTAGACGACCACCTAAAGACAACGACCACTTTTTACGGTTGTCGATTCTTCTCGCTCGTTATATAATACCTCGCCTTGACGACCACCTCAATACAACGACCACTTTTTACGGTTGTCGATTCTTCTCGCTCGTTATATAATACCTCGCCTAGACGACCACCTCAATACAAGGACCACTTATTACGGTTGTCGATTCTTCTCGCTCGTTATATAATACCTCGCTTAGACGACCACCTAAAGACAATGACCACTTTTTACGGTTGTCGATTTTTTTCGCTCGTTATATAATACCTCGCCTAGACGACCACCTCAATACAACGACCACTTTTTACGGTTGTCGATTTTTTTCGCTCGTTATATAATACCTCGCTTAGACGACCACCTCAATACAACGACCACTTTTTACCGTTGTCGATTCTTCTCGCTCGTTATATAATACCTCGCTTAGACGACCACCTCAATACAACGACCACTTTTTACCGTTGTCGATTCTTCTCGCTCGTTATATAATATCTCGCTTAGACGATCACCTCAATACAATGACCAATTTATCGACGTCCCCATGGTGGTCATAATCCGGAGGTTTATTGTGTTAGTTATGATAGTGTATATCGTCATTGTGAACTGTATATATTATAATAACATTTTTATTTAACTTTAATAGTTTCAATTAGAAGTGGCGGGACATCCAGGGCTCCAGAGCCCGTCATGCTATCGACACCGAGGTGGCCGAGAAAGGTAATAATTATCGCCTATACGTCACTCAGCTCAACGTTTGTTGGGGAAATCTTCAACCAGAACGAAGACGCCTGCTACTGGTATGACATCATGGAACCCATTCTACAGCATATTTACGGTTTTCTGGGATCCCATAAACCGCTGGATATCTTCTATGATTCTGATGGGCAGAGACGGTAGGTTTCGTCATATTTTAAATAATTTTATTTCCTTCTAAATCGGTATTAGAAGGTCATGGCCATTAAATGTCTCAGCAAACCCGTTTCACATCCCCGGCCGAAGCAAAAACATTTATGCGCTTGTCATAAATACCTGTTATATTTCATACACACTTCCGCACATAAATGTAATATTATCTTAATATTGCCTGTGGACATTACATACAAGGATTCTGCTCTGGGCGCAGCAGTCTTAGATGTGAACGAACGACCCGGCAGATCACATCAATCACTGGTTGAGCCGGACTTATGCGCATGCGCATGAAAGGTCAATCCAGAGCAGACCTTAGCGCATATGGTACAAGGAAGGCTTGACACCTGGGCTAGGGAGTAGGGTCCATATTTAATTGTTTTAGGGTGTTTGTGGGGCTGAATGGTGGAATGGTGGTAACTTTCTACAGATCAATTTTCAAAAGCATCTTTTGTGCCACCTACAATACTTAGATTTTAAAGTCGGTGCAATATATAGCTTAACAATCCTAATAGTCTAAAACAGGGATCCAGAATTTCGTAAGCTGAAATCTCGGACAAGGCTCCAGCATAGGTCGAGCGCTCTGCAGGCTTTATGGGAAAGCTGTGCTCCGAGCCGTGTATCAATCACAAATGAGTGCGCCTTTCCGTAGATCCTGGGTAGTATAACCCAACATTTGGGTTGATTGCACACCCATTTTCAGGAGGTGCGGTAGACACGGAGCATTATTGACATCAGGATAAAAAATACCATGATAGGAAGCGAGTGCTTTCGCCTTGTCACGTGGTCCCAAACCGAAACAGAACTTTGCAGATGTACATACTTATATTAGTAATTAACCCTAGATAAGACTGCAAAACATTTGATGCGGTTACCTCCACCAAAAATCAAAAGATACAGACATTGGGAGTCCGTCACATGCAAGAAAAGGACTAGGAAGCAAGTACGTGTATGCATTCTACTTAAACCTGACCGAGGCAACTGACATGGTCAGTAGGGAGGCCCCTTGGATAATCATTTGGAAATTCGGTTGCCACTTGGCATTGTTAAAACTGAGTCTGCTGGTTGCATGGATTAAAGTGTACAAGGCAATTGTCCCGATCACCCTGTTCTATTGACCATGGAACTGGACTGTACAAGAAGCAAGTTTTATGATTAGAAAGCTTCCTAAAGTGTAGTCTGAGGTGATTCTTTCTTATTATGACATGTATTGCGATCCTGAGCTTTTAGACAAGGCTGAAGACCGGAGCATCGGGGCAATGATTAAAACATTCAGCTTCACTATACTCCATTACACTATCCCTGTCCACCTAAATTTTCGTGATACATATTATGCAATGCACTAAAGTTTACCCTTATTTGCCTCAGAGGCAAATCAGACACATGTAGCGATTATCTAACAGCAAAAAAAATACCCGCGTATGGATTTCATATATTTAATTAAGAAAGAAATATGACTGAAGATATAAACGGTCTTGCCATATATCAGTGACCACCTGACGACGATGTTAAACTTCATTCATTTGACGGTTTGTGTTGATGACGTCACACATATGTCCCTCCTACATCGCAAGGATAAGCAGATATGGCCACTTGTAAACTGATGGTATGTTTGCACCTCTTTCTAGACAGGTCAACACCGTCCTAGGCGTTGCAAAGTAAATATATTTATTCCATGCTTGTTTAATTCATAAATTTTTAGTTCATCACACTACTTCCTTTGATAAAAATTAATTTGTGGTGCCAAACAAAGTATATTTCAAAGAAATATCGCGAAAAAATAGGCGGGCAGAGGTGTCGGAACAGAGTACTGACGGGACGTGTCACGCTGATGGATATCTCAGGCGCAGCAAGTACCTGACTTTCAAGACCAGCAACATCAACACTGAAATCATCCTAAAGCGACCACGGGTTCACGCGACGATCAAGCACGATATAAGCCAGAGAGGGGAGAAAAACGGTCCCAAACGCACTGTGGTCCCAAACCGAAACATAACTCTGCAGATGTACAAATTTGGATAAAGAATTAGATAAGACAGCAAGACATTGAGGCCGTTAACTCCCCCCCCCCCCCCCCAAAAAAAAAAAAAAAAAAAAAAAAACAGGAGAAGAGCAGTAACAGCGGTACCCAAGAAAACAAAAATTATCTGCGCCTGATGCAATCACACAAATTTGATATTTAAGACAACCTGGTTACGAAAGGCACATGTACTAAGTCTTAAATTCCTCTTAAACCCTTAAACCCAACGGTAAACCTCAAACAACGGTAAACCCCAAACAACGCTGAACCTCAAACAACGGTAAAACTAAAACAACGCTGAGCCTCAAATAACGGTAAACCTCAAACAACGGTAAACCTCAAACAACGGTGAACCTCAAACAACGGTAAACCTCAAACAACGGTAAACCCCAAACAACGGTGAACTTAAACAACGGTAAACCCCAAACAACGGTGAACCCCAAACAACGGTATACCTCAAACAACGGTAAACCCCAAACAACGGTAAACCTCAAACAACGGTAAACCCCAAACAACGGTAACCCTCAAACAACGGTAAACCCCAAACAACGGTAACCCTCAAACAACGGTAAACCCCAAACAACGCTGAACCTCGTACAAGGGTGAACTTAAACAACGGTAAACCTAAAACAACGGTAAACCTCAAACAACGGTAAACCTCAAACAACGGTAAACCCCAAACAACGCTGAACCTCAAACAAGGGTGAACTTAAACAACGGTAAACCTAAAACAACGGTAAACCTCAAACAACGGTAAACCTCAAACAACGGTAAACCCCAAACAACGCTGAACCTCAAACAAGGGTGAACTTAAACAACGGTTAACCTTAAACAACGGTAAACCTCAAACAACGGTAAACCTCAAACAACGCTGAACCTCAAACAACGGTAAAACTAAAACGACGGTGAACCTAAAACCACGGTGAACCCCAAACAACGGTAAACCTTAAACAACGGTGAACCTCAAACAACGGTAAAACTAAAACGTCGTTGAACCTAAAACAACGGTGAACCTAAAACAACGCTGAACCTCAAACAACGGTAAACCTCAAACAACGGTAAACCCCAAACAACGCTGAACCTCAAACAACGCTGAACCTCAAACAAGGGCGAACCCCAAACAACGGTAAACCTAAAACAACGGTCAACCTCAAAATATACTAAAAAAAATGGGAATGCATGGTGTCTTGCCATTCAGTGGCCAGCTTGGACGCATCTAGCATTTCTTTTTTTTTTATTTATTTTCTAGATTACTGGAGTTTCACCCGTATTTGACCAATGAACAAATTTGTTAAATCCTTGAAACATTGGGTATAGACACCGAAATTATAGGAATACTTTAACAGGATGTGAAAGCACGTTGGTGTAAATGGCATGCAATGGACAGCCATTTCGGACGCCATACTGGAAAAGCTAGTCACATGGCTGCATAACAATATTTGATTTTGTTTCTGTGGACTTAATGACCTAGTATAAGATACCAAACTGCAACGCTAAGATGAAAAATTAATGATTTTTGCTCATTTTACGCCATTCATGGAAATCTTCGTAATTTTCTTGGATTTTTATTATGTTATGTCTTATGTTTAAAACTACATAATAAAACAAGCCAAACTGAGTAAAATACATTATTTCGATTGAAAATGTCCCTCTGTGGAGTGTAAAATATAACTGTTATTCTGAATTAGGAATTGATTAAAACACGCGTATTAACTTAATATTGCGGATTCGAATCGTTTGCATGTAATAATAAACTTGACTAATGTTATTTTGGTTATTGTGTTTTGTTTTCAGCAAATTACCACAGGCTGAGGTCGAGAATATTTTGCATTACCTAACAACCATCCTGTCAAACCCAAGTTCTAATACTCTTCCTCTGGAAATACTGGCAAACGATTACATATGGCAGAGCCGATGGGCTATAGAGATTAAAAAATGTCTGGTTTTATCAAACCGTCATCGCCAAGAGACTTTTAGCTTGGTCTCACATAGAAATGAGAAATGCCGTGCATGTCTTCCTGAACCCAACTTCCACCAGCTGAGCAGGTGTTACTTGGAAGAGGAAAAGGTCAAGGGTTACAATACTACAGACAGTCACGTGATGGATCACGAGGGCAGTGATTGCTTCTCTTCAAAGACCAGTTGTCACAGGAACTGTTTAATTGTAGCAGCGAATAGCCTAAGGAAGTGTTTCAATTATGTCGATTCCGGCTGTGCCGACCAGCCGTTACATGCACTAAAGACGGTGCGATTAACAATGGATTCAGCCATCCAGCTTTTGGAGAGAGACTCTAATATCAAAATTGTTCACTACGTCATAGACCCACGAAGCATATTCATCACACATCAGGAGGGTGGAGACTGGATGTTAGCCGATGTGTCTAGGAACGATTCATTTAGAGAAATGCAACTCCAGTGCCAATTCATGGTCGAAAATCTAAACATGGCAGAAAAACTTGAGGCAAAATACCCAGGGCGCATTTTACTTGTTAAACATGAGGATTTCATGAATGACCCAGTAACGTCCGCAGAAGCAATCTACTCCCACATCGGCCTTGAACTCCCGGTGCTCACTCACGCTTGGATATTGAGGACGCTAGTACCGGCGTCAAAAAGACGTTTGCTTAAACCCGCACATACAGACTCAAGAGATGAAACCAGCCACTGGGTTAAGAACATACTCCTTTCAGATACACAAAGAGTTAACGAGATATGCAGCCAAGTCCTCCAACGTTATAGTTATACATCTTTCCCTACAATATATTAGGGACATTATCATTTAGTGGGATCAATTTCGACATTCTTAAGTGCTTGCAGCATTGAAATTTGTCATCATAGATGTTTTTATTCGTGCTTTTGATTTATCTTTTAGATGAAGAATGCATTAGACAGAGAAAATACCCCACTTTGTAAAAACCTAACAATACCTTTTATGTTTACTTTAACAAATAAATAATAAATATACTTATTTACCAAAATCGTGTTGACAATTTTTAATGTGCTGTTTGAGTATTTTTAGGGCAGGGTGATATCAGATATTTAGGGTTGGGGCAAGACGTGGAGTAGCAGTTAGTGAGATGACATTTCCGGTATGCAGCACCATCAAAAACATGATAATCAAATATAATATGTTCAAATGGACCACACCTGTATCTGTATACAATCTATATGAGACGAGTACTTTAGACGTTCTGGTCTGCAATAGAGAACTGCGACAAAGGTGTTTATGCAATGAAGACGGTGAATACTAGAAATACCTTGGGAAAATATAAGTATATATAAATAATAGATGGGCCATTGACATTGTGACATCATGGCTCATTGTTACCAATCTGAACATAAAACAGGTATCATATCAACACTTACTGGGGAACAATAACCCCTGTATGGGAACACACCTAGAGGACACTGGCAAGAGGCACCTATTGTTAAAGGAACATTCTCAACTCATCAATCGAGAAGAAAACTGAACATTATCATAAGATTCACCTGTCTGGTTTTTGACCTTGTAAAAGGGATAAAATATGTTACACAAATATTAATTACTCTGCTACCGTAGAAGAGTCTCACTAATACAACATACGGACTGTATAATATTTGTTTATTTCCAGGAAATCAGCCAGTGCGGAGCTGCAGAATACAGTGTACTTCCTGTCAAGCATACTGTCAAATCCAAGTTCTCTAACGCTCCCGCTGGAAGTATTAACAAACGATGGTATTGAGGAGAGCTTGTGGTCGGATAGACTGAGGCAATGTCTACCCAAGAACTTCCGTGGAAGGTTTAGTTTAGAGAGGGAGAGGTCCCAGCGCTGTCACTCATGCCCTAATCTTGAACTTCATCAGATGAGCACATGTTACTGGCGGGCAGAGAGAGGCAAGGTCAGCAGTGTCACGAATAGTCACGTGATGGATCACGTTGGTGACGAATGCTTCGCTCAAAATGTCAGCTGCCACAGGAAATGTATGAAAGACATGGCTAACAGAGTAAGACGATGTTTCAAGTTTGTGGACGCGGATTGCGCTCACCAACAAATACACGCAGTAAAAACAGAACGTGTCTCAATGGAAACAGTGAGAGAACTTCTGGACAGAGATTCCAACATCAAAGTCGTCCATTATATTGAGGATCCAAGGAATATATTTATAAGTCATCGGGACGCGGGAGATAAAATGTTAGCTGATGCATCTAATCGTGACCCTTTTAAGGAAATCGAGCTTCAGTGCAGATTAATGATTGAAAATCTACAAAATGTAGATAGACTTCCGCCTCAATACCGCGGGCGGGTTCTGACTGTAAAACATGAGGATTTCATGAACGACCCCGTGACTTACACTAACCAGATCTACAAACACATAGATATAGATGATCTGCCGGTCCTTCTCCACGCGTGGTTATTAAATAATTTAGTTCCAACCGCAAAAAGACGCCGCGTGAGACCGATCATCAAGTCAAAAACTGACCACAATCGTTGGGCAAAAAACATTCTTCTGTCAGACACAAACAGGGTCAACAAACTCTGTGGTGGGATCCTGTGGCGTTTTAAATATCCCCAAATTCCTATCACATATGAATAATTAATAATTAATTATACTAATCATAATTGTGGAGACCATGATACATAGTCTACCACAGTTTAATCTTGCTGGAGTATTATGTACGATCCGTCATATCTAGGACTCTGACTAATGCGGAGCATGTTGTTATCACGTGATTTATAAATTGATTTTCTTAAGTTAAGACAAGTCAGATTGTCACTTCCAAGGGAAGTGTCGGACCACAGTACCTGCGGTGTTGGTAACACTCAATTGTAACGCTCCTCACACAGCGGTTATACACTGCAGTCGTCCAAGACACCGCTGCTTTCTATGGCACGGTTCTCCGGGCAGGAACACCAGGGTGCGCAAAGAGCAAAATATTGTAATCAGCCCACTGAGAGCGTTCTATCCAGTCCAAATTTTAAGCATACGACAACCGCTCCCGTTGGTCTGATATAACACACGTTTTGGTATAAGGCCAAGAATCAGACCAATGAGAGCTTGTGTCCGGGTGAAATAGAACTTTGGACTGGATACACTATGCAATATCAATGGTGTGATAACAAATCTTTGCTCTGTGCGTACCGAGGTGTTCCTGCCCAGAGAACCTTGCCATAGAATGCAGCGGTACCCAAAAAACTATATCTCGGACGACTTCTTTATAACCACTGCGTGAGAAGAGTAGTAGATTAAAAAATCACAAGTTTTGCGATAAACATTGAAGATAAGACTTGACAAGGTATATAATGTGGAGGAATATTTAAATATATATAAATATATTAGAATATAAAAATTGATACCCGTATTCATATTTTTTATCTTTATTTTATTCCATGCTAATAGCAGAAGTAACGAACAATGAAGTGATCACAACAAATCTGTCAACATTTCATATAATTTCACAAAACACCACAGCGGAGCTTGTCAAATTCCTCTGCAACTTCATGAATTCTAATGCAAACTGTTCTAAGACACGGTAAATAACCAAAACCGTACATTATATTGGAATTAAATATTAAAATATGTTCATGCCAGCATTCAAATAAAATGTAATTTAGTGCGCTGTTTCCAAAGAGTGATCGATGTGAGAGATATTGTATACAGTCCACGGGCGACAATTTCATGAAAATAACGCACACAGTTAAAATAGCATTGCTATCATACTGAATTCATAAGTGCTTGCAAAGTGATCTGCCGAGCCATAACGCATTTCGATATGTGTAGTGTGTGTGCCGGCGTATGTTTATATGGGTATATACATGTTTATACACATCATGGGCACACAGTTATCTCGTATATGTTAATACACATCGCGGGCACACAGTGATCTTAATCATATTTAAAACACATGGCGGGCACGACGTGATCTTATACATGTTTATACACATTGCGGGCACACTGAGATCTTGTATATGTTTATACACATCGCGGGCACACACAACGATCTTAAACATATTTAAAACACGTGGCGAGCACGACGTGATCTTATACATATTTATATACATTGCGGGCACACTGAGATCTTGTACATGTTTATACACATCGCGGGCACACAGTGATCTTAAACATATATAAAATACATGGCGAGCACGACGTGATCTTATACATGTTTATGTACATGGAGGACACAATGTAATCTTATATATAATTATAAACATCACGGGCACAAAGTGGTCTTATATATTTTTATATACATCGCGGGCACACAGTGATCTTAAACATGTTTAAAACACAGGGCGAGCACGACGTAATCTTGTACATGTTTATACACATTGCGGGCACACAGAGATCTTATGTATGTTTATACACATCGCGGGCACACAGTGATCTTAAACATATTTAAAACACATGGCGAGCACGACGTGATCTTATACATGTATATACACATTGCGGGCACACTGAGATCTTGTATATGTTTATACACATCGCGGACACACACAATGATCTTAAACATATTTAAAACACATGGCGAGCACGACGTGATCTTATACATGTTTATACACATCGCGGGCACACAGTGATTTTGTACATGTTTATACACATCGCGGGCACACAGTAATCTTAAACATGTTTAAAACACATGGCGAGCACGACGTAATCTTATACATTTTTATACACATTGCGGGCACACAGAGATCTTATATATGTTCATACACATCGCGGGCACACAGTGATCTTAAACATATTTAAAACACATGGCGAGCACTACGTGATCTTATACTTGTTTATATACATCGAGGACACAGCGTAATCTTTTATATAATTATACACATCACGGGCACAAAGTGATCTTAAACATGTTTAAAACACATGGCGAGCACGACGTCATCTGATACATGTTTATACACATTTCGGGCACATAGATATCTTATGTTTATACACATCGCGGGCACACAGTGACCTTAAACATGCTTTAACACGTCGCGAGCACACCATGATCTTATACATATGTATTAATATATACAGGGCTCGTAATAACGCCTTTCCGAAATAACGCCTTTCCGAAATATTTTACAGGTGGTGCTCCAAGGACTCCCTGTATATAATATATTTTCCAATAATAAATGGTTTAAGATTTCTTATACTTTCCCGGCATTTTCCTATATTATTCTGGTTTTGTTTTCTGCACAATCGTGTTTCTGATATAACAGCCTTACTATTGAAAACATTCACTTCTTTTTAATGCTGGTGTGCGTGAAGGATGGCATGTAAGATGGCAGAATCAGGTTAACACTGTGCGAAGTGTGACTTAAAGTTTGATTACAAATATATTTTATCAGGAAAGCCCATTCAGCATAATGCTGTTTTTCAGCTGGGTCCTGTTAAAGTTGCACATACATTATTACAACAGAAGTATATCATAGAATATATATATAGGCAGTGAGGTGAATATGAACTACAACGTGTATACTAAGATATATTAAATAAAATACTAAAATCCTACCTGATACTATTAACGGATCTGCGAAACATGATAAGTAAAAACAATCACATGTAACTCATATACACAGTCCATAATATTAAATATCGGATAATATCCATATGTAAAAAAATAAATTTAAACTATAAGAGTTGATGTGATTCACGAAAGTAAGAATGCAGATTATTCAGTATTAAGACTTGGAGAAAAAATGCTTTAACTCTCTCTTAATTAGGGAAGTGACGTAAGGATTCGGATATGAGCTGGCAGTTTGTTCCACTGGAAAGGTCCAGAATAGGCAAACGTAGATTTGTAATGTTCAGACTTTGGTTTTGGTATAGGCAAATTATTATTAGAAGTCCCCCTTGTTTTGTATCTATGGGTTCTCGCTAAATTAAAAATAAAAACTGATTAAAGGCTTTGGTGCTTGGCCAGAAAAACATTTAAAAACCAAAACTAATAAAATTAGCGGTAACATTTGTCCACGGTCAACCAGTTCATTCTTCCTATAAGATATGATGAAGGTATAGATATATCGATGGTTCTTGTTTCTATATGAGCTGCTCGGTTTTGAATAATTAGTAGGTGAGAAACACTTCACTATCCGACAGGCAGTAGTCAATGTAACATTATATTAGAGTATCATACATACCTTATACCGAGAGGCGGTAGTCAATGTAGCATTATATTAGAGTATCATACATCCCCTTTACCGAGAGGCGGTAGTCAATGTAACATTATATTAGAGTATCATACATACCCTATACCGAGAGGTGTTAGTCAATGTGACATTATATTAGAGTATCAAACATACCCTATACCGACAGGCGGTAGTCAATGTAACATTATATTAGAATATCATACATACCCTATACCGACAGGCGGTAGTCAATGTAGCATTATATTAGAGTATCATACATACCCTATACCGACAGGCGGTAGTCAATGTACCATTATATTAGAGTATCATACATACCCTATACCGAGAGGCGGTAGTCAATGTAACATTATATTAGAGTATCATACATACCCTATACCGAAAGGCGGTAGTCAATGTAACATTATATTAGAGTATCATACCAAGGAGTTTACAGGACTGGAGTAACAACTGTCAGAAGCCCTGCCAGGTCGCGAGTGTCAGTCGTGCGCTAATTGCAATTAAGACATGATAAGCCCATAAACTCTATTGTACGCCTATTGTGCCGCGGTGTCAGGCGCAGCGGCGGCACGGCCTTTGATAAAGCGAGCCTGCTAGATGTTACTTCTGCGGTCCGCTGTAGCTCGCTGAAGCGGAGAGCGATTTATCCAGTAACTGAGCAGTAAATCACTGGAATAATATTGACCGGAATTATGAATGCGCAAATGGTTTGTTTTGTCAAGAATTATGCGCAACAAATATATCTAGAGAGGTCTCGTGTTGAGGAATCACTTGACCAATTTTTGGATAGATGCGGACACTCTACATCAACTTATGCCGTGATTCATGACGGACGACTGGTAAGTGTAAACCTTACTTTCCCTGAATAACTTCGGAATTATAAAAAATTCCATCAGTTCCCACACTTCTGACTTATATTAATAATTGGCCATGTATTATAGTATTCCGACGATAAAAAAAATTTTTAGCTTATGCTCGGATGACTTTCATTTTGATGGATAACAGCGAGTCATTGTCCGCTCTGTCACTGACGGCGTTGTTCTCGTATTATCGCCCATATGTACCGCAGCCAAGCTATAGCTCAGGCGTCATTAGCAACTACAGATTCACACACGTTTCCCACACATATGAACATATGGTGTTCAAACTTATGATTGTTTAAAAATTTATATTAAATACTACCGGAGATAAAATTGGGGAGAACTTACTCATCCTTGTCACAATAATTCCGAAGTCACGCCGAAGGGGGGTCTCTCGCGCTGTATCAATTAGCACCGGGCTTATCAGCGGCATCTCTTTGTGCCTTAGAGCAGCGAGTTTTATGACCCCCGTCAGCAACATCCGACACGGCCAGACTCTCACTTGATACTCCATCCCTGTAAACTCCTTGATCATACATACCCTATACCGAGAGGCGGTAGTCAATGTAGCATTATATTAGAGTATCATACATACCCTATACCGAGAGGCGGTAGTCAATGTAGCATTATATTAGAGTATCATACATACCCTATACCGAGAGGCGGTAGTCAATGTAGCATTATATTAGAGTATCATACATACCCTATACCGAGAGGCGGCAGTCAATGTAACATTATATTAGAGTATCATACATACCCTATACCGAGA
This sequence comes from Sipunculus nudus, assembly GCA_026874595.1. Lineage (NCBI taxonomy): Eukaryota > Metazoa > Annelida > Sipuncula > Golfingiida > Sipunculidae > Sipunculus > Sipunculus nudus. The sequence continues at coordinate 1,125,706 of CM049320.1, read as the reverse complement.
GGCGGCAGTCAATGTAACATTATATTAGAGTATCATACATACCCTATACCGAGAGGCGGCAGTCAATGTAACATTATATTAGAGTATCATACATACCCTATACCGAGAGGCGGTAGTCAATGTAACATTATATTAGAGTATCATACATACCCTATACCGACAGGCGGTAGTCAGTGTGACATTATATTAGAGTATCATACATACCCTATACCGACAGGCGGTAGTCAGTGTGACATTATATTAGAGTATCATACATACCCTATACCGACAGGCGGTAGTCAATGTGACATTATATTAGAGTATCATACATACCATATACCGACAGGCGGTAGTCAATGTGACATTATATTAGAGTATCATACATACCCTATACCGACAGGCGGTAGTCAATGTGACATTATATTAGAGTATCATACATACCCTATACCGACAGGCGTCAGTCAATGTGACATTATATTAGAGTATCATACATACCCTATACCGACAGGCGTCAGTCAATGTAGCATTATATTAGAGTATCATACATACCCTATACTGACAGGCGGTAGTCAATGTAACATTATATTAAAGTATCATACATACCCTATACCGACAGGCGGTAGTCAATGTAACATTATATTAGAGTATCATACATACCCTATACCGACAGGCGTTAATCAATGTGACATTATATTAGAGTATCATACATACCCTATACCGACAGGCGTTAGTCAATGTAGCATTATATTAGAGTATCATACATACCCTATACCGAGAGGCGGTAGTCAATGTAGCATTATATTAGAGTATCATACATACCCTATACCGACAGGCGGTAGTCAATGTAACATTATATTAGAATATTACATACCCTATACCGACAGGCGGTAGTCAATGTAGCATTATATTAGAGTATCATACATACCCTATACCGACAGGCGGTAGTCAATGTAGCATTATATTAGAGTATCATACATACCCTACACCGACAGGCGGTAGTCAATGTAGCATTATATTAGAGTATCATACATACCCTATACCGACAGGCGGTAGTCAATGTAGCATTATATTAGAGTATCATACATACCCTATACCGACAGGCGGTAGTCAATGTAGCATTATATTAGAGTATCATACATACCCTATACCGAGAGGCGGTAGTCAATGTAGCATTATATTAGAGTATCATACATACCCTATACCGAGAGGCGGTAGTCAATGTAGCATTATATTAGAGTATCATACATACCCTATACCGAGAGGCGGTAGTCAATGTAAAATTATATTAGAGTATCATACATACCCTATACCGAGAGGCGGTAGTCAATGTAGCATTATATTAGAGTATCATACATACCCTATACCGAGAGGCGGTAGTCAATGTAGCATTATATCAGAGTATCATACATACCCTATACCGAGAGGCGGTAGTCAATGTAGCATTATATCAGAGTATCATACATACCCTATACCGACAGGCGGTAGTCAATGTGACATTATATCAGAGTATCATACATACCCTATACCGAGAGGCGGTAGTCAATGTAACATTATATTAGAGTATCATACATACCCTATACCGAGAGGCGGTAGTCAATGTAACATTATATTAGAGTATCATACATTCCCTATACCGAGAGGCGGTAGTCAGTGTGACATTATATTAGAGTATCATACATACCCTTTACCGAGAGGCGGTAGTCAGTGTGACATTATATTAGAGTATCATACATACCCTATACCGACAGGCGGTAGTCAATGTGACATTATATTAGAGTATCAAACATACCCTATACCGACAGGCGGTAGTCAATGTAGCATTATATTAGAGTATCATACATACCCTATACCGACAGGCGTTAGTCAATGTAGCATTATATTAGAGTATCATACATACCCTATACCGACAGGCGTTAGTCAATGTAGCATTATATTAGAGTATCATACATACCCTACACCGACAGGCGTTAGTCAATGTGACATTATATTAGAGTATCATACATACCCTATACCGAGAGGCGTTAGTCAATGTGACATTATATTAGAGTATCATACATACCCTATACCGAGAGGCGGTAGTCAATGTGACATTATATTAAAGTATCATACATACCCTATACCGAGAGGCGGTAGTCAATGTGACATTATATTAGAGTATCATACATACCCTATACCGACAGGCGGTAGTCAATGTGACATTATATTAGAGTATCATACATACGCTATACCGACAGGCGGTAGTCAATGTGACATTATATTAGAGTATCATACATACCCTATACCGAGAGGCGGTAGTCAATGTGACATTATATTAGAGTATCATACATACCCTATACCGAGAGGCGGTAGTCAATGTGACATTATATTAAAGTATCATACATACCCTATACCGAGAGGCGGTAGTCAATGTGACATTATATTAGAGTATCATACATACCCTATACCGACAGGCGGTAGTCAATGTGACATTATATTAGAGTATCATACATACCCTATACCGAGAGGCGGTAGTCAATGTGACATTATATTAGAGTATCATACATACCCTATACCGACAGGCGGTAGTCAATGTAGCATTATATTAGAGTTTCATACATACCCTATACCGACAGGCGGTAGTCAATGTGACATTATATTAGAGTATCATACATACCCTATACCGACAGGCGGTAGTCAATGTGACATTATATTAGAGTATCATACATACCCTATACCGACAGGCGGTAGTCAATGTAACATTATATTAGAGTATCATACATACCCTATACCGACAGGCGGTAGTCAATGTGACATTATATTAGAGTATCATACATACCCTTTACCGACAGGCAGTAGTCAATGTAACATTATATTAGAGTATCATATATACAGAGTGCACGAGGCCGAATGCGGTAAAAATTGTCTCACTCGATACAAAAGTCCAATTCTAGGTTTCAGTTTCTTTTGCAGAAGCGGATGGGGGGATGGGTCGTGGGGGTCCGGAAGCCCCCCCCCCCCCCCTTTCATCCGAAACAAATTTTTAAGGGTTTCGGACGAAGTTTAGCGGCCTGGACCCCCCCCCTTCCCCATTTACGGACCTGATGACCTTTTTTAGGCTTTTCACTCGTCCTCCTGGATTGGACCCCCTCCTTTTCCTAAATCCTTGATCCGCCCCTGTTTTGTAAACAGGACACATGAGACTCCACTTAATATCTTAATTCAAACCAAGAAGCTTAACGGTTTTTTCATCATGTTTTTGCCTAGCTGAAGTGCAACCGATTTATCCGAGTTTGTCATCAGTGTTCCCAGTGAACTATTCATTGGCTTTATCCAAGCTCATCTTAAGGCTTTGAACAGCTTTATTCATAGAGCGTGAACTAAAACATTGTGTGGTATCCTCCGCAAACATCATGCATTTGCAGTCGATAAACCCGATAAAATCGTTAATGTATGTAGAAATATAACCGGACCAAGGACAGTTCCCTGCGGAGCACTTTTATTAACAATTTTTGCTTCAGATATCCCCTAACTGCCTCTCACGACTTGAGTTTTCTCGTTCAGGTAGGTATTAAACCAAGAAAATTCTTTTTCAAGTATACCATAACTACATAGTTTTTCAAAAATTACTTTATGATTAAGGCAATCAAACCCTTTTTTAAAATCTAAGAAGAAGGCAGCTGTAAATTGTTTTCTGTTCTTGGCAGCCATCAAGTCATCAGCTTTAACGGTAAGTGCAGTTAAGCTAGGTCTGTTAGGTATATGGCCAGATTTTTTATATATATCAGAAAAGAGATGATTCACTTTGAAATGAGACATTACAAGCACTTCACACGTACGTCGATTATTTTTGGTATATGACCAATAATTGATATTGGCCTTTAATTATTAAGGTCGGATTTGCTCTCAGTTCCTTTATAAATCGATGTTATACTAGTGTCTATAGGAAAATAACTAGTACATGTATTTAAAGAAAGATTTAAAATGTGCGCAAAAGAAACTGAAATAACTGGAGCTGCAATTATTTTAAAGGAAAGGGCACATTCCAAGGATATCTGGATTTTGACTGTCCGAAAGAGAAATTAACGGTCTATATACAAACGAGTTTTTAATTAAATTGAATTTAAAACTAAAGTTTTTATCGCACTGCAGACGAGACAAATGATTGGTACACGTGGTCTTTAAAGAATTTGAGACTGTTTCTCCGACTTTGCTGAAAAAGACATTAGCGTTCCTGATTGATTGACTACAATACCTGTAGTAATTTATTTATGCGCTCCGTATTGCCTTAGTTATAAAGTTACGCGTTTGTCTGTATTGTTTCCAAACGTACTTTTTTTTTTTTGCTTTTTTAAGGTCAGTTTATGTAAAACACGTCTGTCCATTAAACGTAAGTTGTTATTAGGAAAACAAAGATTTTTTCTACAATTTAAACGACATTTTAATGGTGCGTGAACGTTGCAGAGCCTGAGGAACTTAGACTTTCACATTATCCATGCAACATCCGTATCCTTAAGTGATATTATACATGAGTGGATAGACAACAGAATAAAGTCCATAAAAAACTGAACAGGATCAATTTTTATTTATAATCTCTAAATTCTTATTTCGCTGACTTCCGGTCACGTGATGGTGGGGTGAAGACGTGTCTTTACCGGAGCTGACGTTAAACAGAAAAAAGTAAACGGAAAGTCGCATCAGTGGTTGATAAAATGCCTAAAAATAAAGGAAATAAGAAGTCAACCAACCCGGCTGGGGAAATTGATAAATATATACAAAAGGATGCAGGAAATACGACGGTAAATGACCAGGACGAAAGCAGTGAGCAGGGGGCTGATGTGTTGACAGTTGCCACGGACACAACCGGACAATACAAAGGTCTCATGGCCGAAATGAAAGCGCTGGTGAAGAACTCGTGTAAGGAGCTCAGTGACCAGATAAGTTCTATGCACACTGATTTAACGAAAAGATAAGATGAACTGACAGCTGAACAGGAAAACCTTAAGCAAAAAGTAAATGTGATTGAAAATGGATATGATACAATGGATAAAAATATCACCGAGATGAAAGGTCGAGAGGAGGTTCTAACAGAGCAGGTCACCGATCTTAAAAGTGAAATTGAACGGGTTAAAGAAGAAAACAAACGCAAAGAAATTGAAATAGAAAATTTAAAGAAGAAAGTGTCTGAAGAATCAAACAAACAAGAGCGGTATCTGCGCGAGTGGAACCTGCGTCTTGTCGGAATGGGAGAGACTGGCCAAATGGAAAACTGTATACAAACAGCTGCAAAAATAATACACACACACAAGCTTCTGGCTGAAAAGAATGAAGATGAAGTGAGAGAACTGATAGAAAATGCTCACAGAACTGGCAAGAAAGGTGATCGTCCCAGACACATTCTGATAAGATTTTTCAGTAGACGGGTCAAGGACAAAATCTTAGTGAATGGGAAAAAGTGTCTGCAAGGGAAAAATCTCCGGGTGACAGAGGACCTCACAAAGGCCGATTACAAACTAAAACAAAAGGCAAAACCGCAGATGGAGGAAGCATACGGGGCAGGCCAAAAGGTTCGTTTCTGGAGGGGTCAGCTGTACATTGAAGGCGAACGGGTCCAGATCAGGGGTGCATAGAGTTCAAGCATTGATACCCAACAGGGATTAACACAAAGTCAACGACAGGGCAACACCGACAGAAACACACACTGGCTGATGAGGGTTCGCACCAAGACACGTGGTAAACGTTGTGCGCATGCGCAAGAAACTGACCTCTCGCACAAACCGATTTAGTGTTATTGGTTGACGACAGAGGGCAGCATGGTAATTGGAACTTTTTGGTGAAACGGCGACGCAAACAGTTGGACTTGGTGCAATTGCGTAGCTCCGGTAAAGTGCCAGTGGCCGTGACCATACCAGTAGGGAAAGTATAATTATATTATTTCATGTTTAATTTAAATGTCTCATGTTTCGTCCATACCTTTTTGTGTTTCAGTTGAATACAAATAAGAAGTTACTTAACAATCTAATTGCAAACAGTTCATATAAGAGTCAATTATCGCTCACTAGTACATTGATACGTATACGGAAAGATAATTTCTATAATACGAAAAACAAAATGTTAAAATCGCTATTTGGTGAAGTGTATATCGTCTTAACATGTTTTAACATTTGGTGGTTTTGGTTTACCCGTAACTGTCAATACAAGATACTCTCATAATGGCAGGTACTCCTACAATGAATGCACATAGTGTGCATGTACTTTCAGTGAATGTCAGGGGTCTAAGGAATTTTATGAAAAGAAGGGAAGTATTTTATTGGCTACACAGGAAAAAGAATGTTAGCATAATATTTTTGCAGGAGACACATAGTTGCAGTGAAACAGAACACTTATGGAAGGCTGAATGGGGACACAAAATAACTTTTAGTCATGGTAATACCAATGCTAGAGGGGTAGCTGTACTTGTTAAAAACAATGTATCATTTGAAATATTGGAACAGAGGTCAGATAATGAAGGTAGATTCATAATTTTGGACTGTTTATTGAACGATTTTAGAATAACATTGGTAAATATATATGGACCAAATAATGATTGTCCAGGATTCTATGATAATATTTTCGAAATCATAAATGACCTAGGAAACGACCATAGAGTAATAGGTGGGGACTGGAATGTTACCCTTGATATAGAATTAGACCAGTCAGAAGGACACCAGAATAGAAATAAAAAAGCAAGGAGAGCTATATTAGAGGTTATGGAAGAAACTGAATTGATTGATATATGGAGAACTCGTAATAAAAAAGAGAGAAGATATACCTGGTCCCGGCATTTTCTTACAACAGTCGGCAGCAGATTAGACTACTTTTTAATATCAGCAGGTCTTGAAGGTAGAGTTGAATGTGTAGAAATTATTCCAGGATATAAAACAGACCACCAAGCATTGCTTTTAGGATTAAACACTCAGATTCACAAAAGGGGACCAGGTTTCTGGAAACTGAACTGTTCCTTGCTTTATAAACCTGAATATGTTGATCTCATAAAGAAAACCATAATCAATACAGTGAAAGACAATGCAGAAGCTAACCCAGCTTCTTTATGGGAAGTACTTAAAATGAGAATACGAAGTGAATCAATCGCGTTTAGTATTAAGAAGAAAACAAAGGAAAAATGTAAAATAAATGAACTTGAATCAAAAATTAAAACTCTACAAGAGGATCAAACCAAGGACAATCAGATACTTATTGCTACACTCAAGAATGATCTAGAGAAGATTATGGAGGATAAAACTAGAGGGGCTATATTTAGGAGTAGAGCCAGATGGTTTGAACATGGTGAGAAACCAACAAAGTATTTTTTGAATTTAGAGAAAAGAAACTACAACAGAAAAGTGATAAACAAAATAAATCTTCCTGATGGAACAGTAACTGAGAACCCTGAAAGGATTTTAAAAGAACAAAAGAAATTTTATGAAAAGCTCTATGAATCTGTGGTTACAGAACAAAATATAACTAACAGTTTTTTTTAGAATTGTCCCCTCATGAAAAACTGAATGAGCAGGAGAAAGAAAATTTAGATGAACAAATTAATGAAAACGAAATTCTAACAGTCCTCAAATCTTTTGCAAAAAACAAGTCACCTGGCCTAGATGGCATTCCAGCAGAATTCTATAAAGTTTTCTGGGAAGACCTAAAAGAATTACTTATGAACGCAATAGAATACAGTTTAAAAGAGGGCAAACTTGGACCATCACAAAACAGGGGTGTAATAACACTTCTACCAAAAAAAGACAAAAATCTATTAAATCTTAAAAACTGGAGACCAATTACACTTTTGAATACAGACTACAAATTAATATCCAAATGTATTGCAAATAGAATTAAAAAATTACTTCCAAATCTTATAAATGAAGATCAAACTGGCTTCATGAAGGGAAGATACATTGGCGAAAACATAAACAAGATAATTACAGTTATAAACAGTGCAAATGAGCAAGATTTGGAAGGATATTTAATGAGCATCGATTATGAAAAAGCTTTCGACTGCTTGGAATGGTCTTTTATATGGAAAACATTAGAATACTTCAATTTCAACGAAAACATTACGAAATGGGTGAAAACATTATACAAAGATTCAAACACATGTGTAATCAATAATGGATGGTGTACCCAGTTCTTTATGCCATCAAGAGGTGTTAAACAAGGGTGCCCTTTGTCACCATATTTATTCATTCTCTGTTCAGAATTATTAGCAAACAAGAACAGAAGAGAAAGGAAAATTACTGGAATAAATATAAATGACTACAATTACAAGGTTCTGCAATATGCAGATGACACCATTTTGCTATTAGCTGATATAAAGAGTATTTCTGAGTCGTTAAAAATCTTACAAGAATTTGAAAGTCAGTCAGGATTAAAAATCAACATGAGTAAAACGGTAATAATGCCCCTCACAGTTAACGACTTTAACACACACTATGCCAAAATGCAGGTTGCAGAAGCCGGTTTAAAATGGACAAATGGCCCAGTCAAAGTACTGGGAGTTTCCTTTAGACCATCTTTACAATATCTGTTAAAAGACAATTACCAGCACAAACTAGTAGATATAGAAGGAATCCTAAAATCATGGTCAGGGAGGAGATTGACAACAATGGGGAAGATAACAGTACTTAAAAGTCACGCTTTATCTCAGTTAACATACCTTCTGTCAGTGTTACCTTACCCAGGAAAAGGTTACCTGAAGAAATTAGAAATTATTCTTTATAATTTCATTTGGTCAAATAAACCAGACAAAATTAAACGCACAACAATGGTAGCACCATATGAAAAAGGGGGATTAAATATGGTTAATATACAGACACAGAATAAAGCCTTAAAAATTAGTTGGATTAAAAAACTGCTTATAAAGAATAATAAGAATGTATGGAGGAATCATATACTAAGTATGTTTCCTCTGAAAGCAGACATGTTTAAATGTAACTTAGACTTTAAGGATGCAGTAAACTGTGTGTCCATTAAAAACCCTTTCTGGAAGGAGGTTTTTCATGAATGGTGCAAATTTCATTATCACATACCAACAAGCAAAACAGAAATCCTCAATCAGCTACTGTGGTATAACTCTCATTTAAAAATCAATAATAAAATAAGGTTCATACAGAAGCTATATTCAACAGGGATCAGGTGTATAAAAGACATACTTTTACGTATTGATGGAGGCAAAACCAGGTTTTTAAATTATAAGGAATTTTGTTCAAAAACTAATACACAGATAAACTACTTATTGTATCAAGGGTTAATCAATTGTATACCTACTGAATGGAAGAAAACCATACAAATAAACCAGGAAGAAAATGATGATCATGTAATATACAAAATAGATTCTTTAACTGGGATGAAAACAGTAACAAAATATGTGTATGGAAAGCTCATAGAAAAGGTTTATACAACTCCATCAAAATCATTAAAAAAGTGGGCATACGAGCTTAATATTGATAACACAGACACAGTTCAGGGAGTGTACATGAAGCTTAGGAATACTACAAACTCAGTAAAGTTAAGAATGTTTCAATATCAGATATTGAACAGAACATTGTATTTAAATGACAGGCTATCAAAAATGGGAATAGTTGCTGATTCTAAGTGCACTTTCTGTAGAACAGAAACTGAAAGTTACATTCACCTTTTTTGGTCGTGTATTTTTTCAAAGGCTTTATGGGATGAAATACGTAACTGGTTGACTATATGTGATAATATATCACCAACTTTTACCTTTAATGCAGAAAGCGTAATATTGGGTAACTATAATGGTTTGATAGGCAGCGTTATTTTGTGTGTTAAAAGATTTATATTTATAAGTCGGTGCAGACAAAAGAAGCCGACACCAACCGATGCACTTATTTTCATAAAACAAATTATGGAAATAGAAAAAAGTATAGCATGGCAAAATGGTAAAATTGATATACATAATGAAAAGTGGCAGAAATTCTGTTCACTTGGTTCAACCATCGGTTAAAACAAAAACCAAAATAGTAATTAGTTACATAGTTAAGATTGATACACTGCTAATGGTGGACAACCACAAATGAACTGATTTTCAGAACACTGAATTATCTTTCTTAATCTGTATAAAAGATTAGTTGGACAGGTCTTGTCTAGCTGTAGTGACAGAAAACAGCAGAATTATCTATATGAGCTATATGAGAGATACAAAGTAACCTGTTGAACAGTTTAGAGTAAAACAATGTTCTGTTGTCAATGTATTGTATGCTATGTGTATGTATTGTATGTATGTATTTTTGTTTAATAAAAAAAAAAAAAAAAATTCTTATTTCGCTTGTGCTTGATGAAGACGGTTTATTTAAAAAAAATAATTGTCATATAATGATCGCTTAACGTTATGGGGAAAACGCAAGTGAACTGATGGTAGATGAGTCACGTGTTACTCGGGTTGGGTCAGAAACTAATTGCTAGGGGCCAAACATAGGTTGCACGATTGAAAGTTTACTTTTCTTTGAATTATTGCGATGCTATAATCAATATTAAGTCCCCAACGATTATAATGTTTATTTGAAAAGCAGTATTTAAACTCACATAAATGATCAATCAATAAATCCCAGATCGGAAGCGAGTGGTCGGTATAAGTTATACATTAGGAGAGGCTTATGCCCAAGCTTAATCTTTAAAATCAAACATATAGCAGGATTCGTAGTCATGCTTATGGATTCATGAAATACATCTTGATTATATGAAGTTACATCATCGCCAAACCGGTTTCGATCTAGCCTGTTAAGAGCATATCCCTCTATCGAGACCTCACAGTCAAAAACTGTATGGCCCAGCCAAGTCTCAGATACCGGGGGGTGGGAGGGGGCGTCAAGATAAAGGTTGTAGCGTTGTTGTCGTAGTTGAGTATATTGAGAAATACTTCGAACATTCAGGTTAGCGATTTTAATGCCTTATCATTTACGTAATTCTAACGGATTTCTCATCTAACTGAATTCATTGAGAGAATTTTTTGTTGTTTTTTCGTTTGCCCTGGTGAACCTGATGTCGTTAAACTAGTTGTATTGATTCGACCAACCCGTAATTATCATACAGGTGGCGTAACATATTTATGCATGTAGAGAAATTAGATTACAAACACTTACTGCCAGTTTTGTTAAGGTGTACACCATTTCTGTTTTAGGCATGATTGAACACTATATCTGCTATCCAGGAATGACCAGTTGTTTTTCGAACACCACAGTTCAATGGCAGCATTCACCAAAGTCTATTCTTTTTCAGGATGAGCGTCCAACTTTCCTGTTTACAATAGAACTAATAATAACAATTTTAGTGTGTTTACTTTTGTGAATTTCTGACTATGATAATCGAACTTTCCTGATCAAACCAGTTGATTAATGCACAATGTGACTGTAGCCTGCGTGCCCATGACAGCGTAAGTTTGAACATTTGGATGCGTTTAATGGAATTTCAGACTTGAATCAACGGGAATCTTTTGACACTTCAGGTATCGCAGTAGAATCCAGTGCTTAGGTATCACGACTCTATGTAATTGAGTCTCCTATAATGTGTAGCTTTGTACTGTTGACGCCAGTTGTTTTTCTTCTGGTAACACGTTTCAGCTGATTTGTGCTGTTTCGCTATTGGCGTGGTGTCATCATCTGATACAACAACACTGGAATCTGAGAGATCACCGTCATATGACTCAATGTCAAAGACGGTTACAAAGTCGACGGAGATTGTCCTACTCAACGAATGACGACTTCCACTCGCTGTTTCTGTAGACTAAGGTGTTGATGTCACACAAACAGGAGAACTTGTATTTCCGGAAAGACTAACATCCTTACATAATAGGTTGTTTAATGAATTAGGTTTAAGTCGCCTGAATTCTGACTGAAGTTTCACAGACTCCTTTGTTTTATCTACAAGTCTCTTTACCAAAGTTTCACTGTATTTGATGACAGAATGGAGTTTATGTTTGAATGTCTGAATCAGTGTGGACTGTGAGCGGCAAGTCAGTCAACTCCATGCAGATGGATAGTTTATCTCTAGTTCATCTACAAATTCCCAATGGTACCAGTGAATACACATATTACACTGTACCATTGATTTATCATAGCTTTTTTGTTCAAATTTGCAATATCCTGCACAATAAACACATGCAAACATATCTGGTGTTTCAGTATGCTGAGCTGATTCAATGACCTGAGAGCTATTCTCATGCACTTCACTGTTATTGGCAGGTTGATTGCATTTTGATGTGATACTATTAGCAGTTGGTTCCTCTGTGTCCGTTTTAGTTCTGTGATACTATTAGCAGTTGGTTCCTCTGTGTCCGTTTTAGTTCTGTGATACTATTAGCAGTTGGTTCCTCTGTGTCCGTTTTAGTTCTGTCATTCACGCTTTCATTCTCGGTGGTTTTCTCACTGACCTACTTTATTTTGTATTTTATTTTTTTATTTTATAACCCATTGGTCATGAACCACATTCAGTTCATGTGTCACATTCAGTTACAATCTGGAGACACCGATGTTTTTGTGTGTCTGTGTGTTTATAAGGTAACAAATGTCAGTCAACTGGCTTTTCTGAATTTGCTAAGTTGATTGAAGGACATGTTATTTATTTTCAGTTTCCAAACTTTTTTTTTATTTGTTTACAAAGTTCATCGTGTGCATCAAGCACATCAGGATCGATGTTCCTCTCACTAGTCTTGCGTTTTGTACTTTTGGTCCACCCATTTTGGCAAAATTGTAAATAAGTCACAATACTTTTAAATGTCCATTTTGATCTGCGGTCAGGTAGTTCTTTCACTATTTTTCAGTCTGCCAGGTGCATAGCATTAACAGATCACGGTACTTCGTCCATGTGATAAGGCCATTTTGGGTAGCTATTAGTCACAGGTAAACAAACGTCGCCACCTGAAGTTTCCTTGAAGTAAAAATAGTACTTTGCGAATAATAAAAGTAAAAAAAAATCATAAAACTCAAGTCGATCCTCTTTTACAGTGCCAAAGCGTTCTTTGGGCCATCGGTGGTAAAATCCATGCGTAAAATAAACTAAAAATTGTACTTTATATCAGAGCTGCTTTGACAATCGACCATACACCTACACGCATGCTCAAGTCCGATGGTAGGATGCATCTTTAGCGAAAAAGCATATTTTCTGCGAAAAGGCAAATCTGTTAAAGTTAATTAATGCCTATATTATTATTATTTTGAAATTTTATAAATATATTTCGTCTATGATGACTCTTTCAAGTATGTTTATAAATATTATTCTGTCGTTTATCTCGTCTGTTATGACCGTTTCACAGATGTTTCTCGATATTTAACGCTTAACTATGCCTCTTAAGACTTTTATACAGATGTTTATATAATATACAGACGTTTCATCTTGTTAATGGTAACTGTTTATAAATACTCTACTTATGTTTATCTCGTCTATGATGACTATTTGACATAAGTTTATAAATATTATAGTGACGTTTATCTCGTCCCTAATGACTATTTTATATATGTTTGTAAATTTTATACTGACGTTTATCTCGTTCGTAAAGACTATTTTACATATGTTTATAAATACTTCATTGACGACAGCACTGTGGAGGATCCTTCAAAATGCTTCTTATTTTTTGCTATGTAGTACATATGTCATCTTTAACCTTTTTAACCTTACCTAGATAAACTGATATAAATATATTATGTCCCCCATGTTCATTTTAATTTTATACACATTTTTGTGGCATCACACAAAAGTCGGTATGTTTTTCAGCTAAATTAATATGTCTTATTGTATTCTATATCATGTCATGAAGTGTTGATAGGGTAATTAAGTGCTTTAAGAACATCAAAACAGTAATCGGAAATCACGGTCAGCTCCTCCGTGGTTATCTTCTGTTTCCACCTGGTTGACGTCAGACTGGAATTCGCCCGAGTTAAACACTTTCTACAAGAATCTCTTGGCGCTTGGGTGTTGTTTATAAGGAAATTTTTAACCTCTTCTGGCAAAGGTAAGTTGATAAAATTATATATTATCGTTGCATACTTCATGGGATTCTGAGCGAGGTTCTCATATTTAAATGTAATTATTCGCTCAGGATACTTAGCCTTGAGTTTCTCTGTTATTTCTATGTTTTCCATCATGTTCAAGCATGTTAGCTTTATATCAGTCATGAGGGCTTTCTTAGGTTGACCTAAATAATATCCTAACACATAGATGGCGCGCGGGTCTCTGACATTATGGACAACTTTTATTGCTGGGTCTTTATTCATCAGCCCCTCTATCACTGACATGCGCAGTCGGGTCAGTTTGGCAACACGTAATTTTTTATTTTGGCAGAATTTATCCACGGGTTTGATGCATTCTTTCGTTGTATTGTACAGATGAGTCATACATGTCACGTGACATTTAAAAGACCCAGGCAAACACTTCATATTGGCACTTCCGTCTGTTAAAGGACTGTCGTGATCATAGTCAAACCTTTCCAAGCATTGTTTTATTAAAGGAAGCGCTGGCTCAGGGCCGTCACATTCCTTACAGAAGATATGTTTGTACGTCTCCGTGGTGTTGGCTCAGGACAGTCACATTCCTTACAGAAGATTTGTTTGTACATCTCCGTGGTGCTGTTTCAGGGCCGTCACATTCCTTACAGAAGATATGTTTGTACATCTCCGTGGTGCTGTTTCAGGGCCGTCACATTCCTTACAGAAGATATGTTTGTACATCTCCGTGGTGCTGGCTCAGGGCCGTCACATTCCTTACAGAAGATATGTTTGTACATCTCCGTGGTGTTGGCTCAGGGCCGTCAGATTCCTTACAGAAGATATGTTTGTACATCTCCGTGGTGCTGGCTCAGGGCCGTCACATTCCTTACAGAAGATATGTTTGTACATCAGTGGTGCTGGCTCAGGGCCGTCACATTCCTTACAGAAGATATGTTTGTACATCTCCGTGGTGCTGGCTCAGGGCCGTCACATTCCTTACAGAAGATATGTTTGTACATCAGTGGTGCTGGCTCAGGGCCGTCACATTCCTTACAGAAGATATGTTTGTACATCTCCGTGGTGCTGGCTCAGGGCCGTCACATTCCTTACAGAAGATATGTTTGTACATCTCCGTGCCTTCTTCGTCAGACAGGTCTCCACCTCGTCTCCCCAGCTGGACTTGGGATGCAGTAACGGAGTGCTGTAGAGAATGTCTGACGGCAAACTGCTGGGAACAGAAGCTGCAAACAGACGGATCAGCTCTCTTTGTACTCCTTCACGCTCAAAATCCGGGATGCTGCTTCATACAGAAAGAAAATATAGAAATATTCAAATTTTTTCTTGAACATTTTTTTATAAACCATATATGAAATATTGTATTACTGCATTAATGCAGTGTTCATGTGTAGACGTTTCACTAGAAAAAAGCTCAGAGGCTATAATATAATCCGTAAATATCAAAGATTGTTAAACGTATGACGATCTCTTCATTTACATAGATGTAGGTATTTATTAGAGAGCTTTAATTTTGCGTGTATTAGCTTTTTAGCAAATATCACAGAGTGAAATGATTCCACGAAAAGTTGAAGAAAGTTTTTTTGCTAGTCACATTTATTTACGGATGATGTTGATTATTGTTATTAACGGTAACTACCGCTGTTGCTTCTGAGCCCGATCTAGTATTCAAAGGTTGACCTATTAGAAGTTAAGTATAGCTATAGTTTTGATTAAACGTTAACTTTAATCATGTTTTACCTTAGCATAGTGAAATTTATACTTTTTTTTCTTTCGTAATCCACTCAAATGTATAAGAATATACAATGGAATTATCTAGTTTTAATGCAATACTTCTGTAGGGTTTTTCCCACAGATAATGGAAATCAACTAAGGAATGTAAGTTTAACATCACCAATAGATCAAAAACTATCCGAATTTAGAATTCTTATTACTCACATGCCAAAACAATATGCTGCCAGGTAGTGCATAGGGTGTACACATTACTACAGATACGGAGGGTATGCCTCGGATGTACGCTTTACTAAAGATCTGAAGGGTGGCCAGTTACTCAACTTCAACATTGGCGTCACAGGCTTCATTTCCTTAAACATAAGTAGGGACACCAGCTCCTCCCTAAGGGACTTACCTGTGGGCCCTTGAGGACTGAACTCCATGCCAGCTAACTCGTGACTTTCTCCTATGCCCTCTCCCTTAAATGTGATTCATTTTCAGTGCATTGATGGTTGAGCCCACTTATCGTGTGGGGGTGAGGGGTTATCTATTAGGCGTATATGGAATATCCTACACTCAAACGTGATTTGATGCATTAATTGAACGCATGATGGCGCTGATATGCAAAAGCAGCTATACAAAAATTAAAAAATGACGAAATACTATGGTTGCATTATATTCGTGGGGTTTCAAATCGGCGATATTCGCGAAACGGGAATTATCGCGAAAATAAAACCTGCGTGAATAAAAGGTTCTATCGTTGAAAGCAAATGTGAATAGGCTGAAAGGTTGACATTATGAATAAAAGTAGATGGTTTCCTTAACAGATTGATATTTTAAATGATATCAGATCTTTCCAATTGTCTATCATATTACAATATTTATATTAATAAGATTTTGTGCACATAATATTTGAAATATCAATTAACATAATTATGGTTATACGTTATCGACAGGTTTATTGTTTAGTGAGATCGCGAAAATGGAACCCTCGCGAAACACTAAAAAGTGAACCCCATGAATACGAAGTCAACTATAGTAATTTGGCCACCTTTAAATGATAAGATGAAGGTTACCCACCTGAGTACAATATACGGGTCGTGTGGATGGAACGGAAGAGTAGATTTATAGATATGTTGGAGGATTCCCTGGTCCGGCTCATACCAATAACAAGCGTCAGAGTTTGTACTGAATAGTGATCCCAGAAACGAAGAGCCGCGATCAGGATAAGTTAATAAAACAAGTCTTCTCGGGTTAGTCAGGGTGGCCGGACTCTCCATTCGATGTGGGTCTGGTGTATAATTGATCAGAACTGACACTTGAGAATTAAAAAAATTAACAATCATTTTAATTAAATATATCTAAATAAAGACTTATTTAAAGCTTATTTCGCATGTAAATAATAAGTAAATATTGATTATTGACATAGAATTAAAAAAAAATGTGACCCAAATTTGATGAAATGAACTGCTGAAAAAATACCTCTTGAAAATTTATCATTTAAAATATTAAGACATAAATTATATTATTATTTATTGCCATATCATATATATTTATATACACACACTCTGACATATATTCAGTAAAACCTCGAAGTTAAGACCACCAACGGGACCTCGATAAAGTGATCCGATTTTCAATGTGGTCGTTTAAGCGAGGTTTTACTATGTATATGTGTATTTGTATATATATTTTATTATATATATATATATATATATATATATATATATATATACATGTAGAAAAAAAAACAGAGAGAGAGAGAGGGAGGTTGATGGCAGACTCACTGTATCCAATCGTCACATACAGGATGACGCACAATGACAGGACACAGATACACTTCCGTTTCTTTCTCGTCATTTCCTTAACAAAGGTCATTGATCTTCCACTTTTCTTGCAGTGAAGCATTGGTGATATCGGGTATTTCTGATGCCTCACTTTTCCCCCCACCCCACCCCCACCCCACCGTATTGTTACGAAGAAAAAATGCTCAGATTGGATTATTTAGCCGATCCGGGATTCGAATCTATCTCGGGGGCGCACATGTCCGACGTTCAAACCGCTTCGCTAGTTAAGCATCCTTTATATATATTTATATTTATATATATATATATATATAATTATATTATGTGTACGTATGTTCAATCCTTGGCCAACGGATATGCTGTTGTACCCCCCCCCCCCCCCCCCCAGCCTTCGTGTGAACTCTTTGCATAAAACGAAATGTGTGAAAACAAAATTTAAAGTTTGACAAGGGCGTAGGGATGTGACACCAAAATACTCCGAGGTGGGTGTGGAAGTTATAGTATATCTGCGGATAGGTGTCAAGGGGGCGTGTATCAAGAGTGTAATAACCCTTTTTTTACCACGCCCCTCCAATTATAGCAGGATAATACCAAGTTATTTTTTAATAACTTTTTTTGTTTTCCTAGACCCTGTTGCATGATTATACAAGTGTGTAGCCAGTAGTCATATCATGAATTTTATTGAACTATAAACAAGAACATAAAGGGAAGGTCAAGGCCAATGCAAATGGCAGGTTATGTTTTGGAGTAGCTCCAAAATCCATTTCCATCCAGGCCATATATTGAGAGAAAATGGATAAGGACACTATGGAAATACTGTTAAAGAACATGGAAACAAATATCTTGAAACATTTAGACAACAAATTGGCTGAAATGGAAAATAAAATGGACTGTAAAATTGAAACTCTGAGAGCTGCGATTCAAGGGATGCATCACTTAAACAGACAGAGACCCTGGTACAGAACATGCAGACTGAGGTAAATAGTGCTATTTGTCATTTAGAAAGTGTATTTGAAAGTAAGATTCAAAAGCTGAAAGAGGAATGTAAGAGGGAGCTGACTACTGTAGCTGAGGTGAATGCGTCTCTTGAGAAAGACTTGGAGTCAGCCAGGGCCCACTGTGAAGAATTAGAACAGTACAGTCGCAGAAATAGCATAAGGATTATTGGTGTCCAGGAGGACGAAAATGATAACTTAAGAGATAAAGTCTGGAAAATTTTCGAGAAAATTGGAGCCCAAGTTGACCCCTGGATGATTGACAGGATGCACAGGGTAGGACGCACAGGGAAACAGAACCGGCCAATTCTGATCAAATTTGTTAGCTACGCATGTAGACAGAATGTGATAGTGAAAAGAAAATTGCTAAAAGGAACAGGCATCTATATTGTGGAAGATCTAACTGATTACAGATTCAGGTTATTACTGGCAGCTAAAGAACACAAAAAAGTTCAACTGGCATGGTCCTCTGATGAAAAAATTGTGAAAACTGAGGATGGTTCACTTGTGCATATCAACCATGTAAACAAACTAAAAAAACTCTGATTCTGTGAAAATTCGAATATTTCATTGTTCAAGATAGTCTTCTTGGTATATTATTTTTAAAATAAGTATTTTCATTAGTGTATTGAACTTAGATGCACATTATCTATATTGTTATGGTACATACTTGGTGTACCCTCTATGTGTTTTCATTGTATTAAGTTTTTGTTCACTGTCATAGCTGAACCATGGTGAACCATTTATCATCTAATATTGTCTTACCTTTTGGATACTGTGATTTAAATGCAATTTATAATTACTAAATCATGGTTACATGTTCAAATGTTAAATTACCCTGCTAAATGTTATAAAACTGTTTTTAATATGTACGTATGTTATTTTCAAAGATGTCCTGGTATCACATGGATTTTACTGTGAATTTAATGTTAAAGTACTCACGTTCTCCAAGATACACTTGCACTACTAAATTATTTTGCAAGGGGTAGCATGAAAAGAAAGTGTGCCTGGATGGATTTGCGGTTCACAACATTGCATTGCAGGACCGTAGTAGTGGTCTTTATTGGGGGAAACTAAAAATAGGTCAACCCAATAACAGAGGGAACTAAAGCTTTTGGTAAGCCTCTTATGTGTCTTTTAAATGGTCAATGTGTGTTTCTTGTGTCAAGGCAAATGCAGGGGGTCAATGTGTTTGCCCTGCAGGTAATGTACTGTACTAGTAACCTTAATGCACTGATGAGAGTCTTTGACATGTTTGATATATCTCTGTATGCTGTAAAACATATTATATTTACTTGAAGTGTTTAATAGTTGCAGCTGTAATTTTAATATTAAAACATTAAATATTCGAGGACTTAATAAAACCAGGAAAAGAAGATCATTATTTAGATTACTGCATAAGGAGAAAACAGACATAGCTTTTCTTCAAGAGACTTATAGCAGTGAACAGAATGAAGCGTTTTGGAAGAATGAATGGGGTGCAAAGATATATTATAGTCATGGGAATAATAATAGTCGTGGTGTGGCTATTTTAGTTCGTAATGAATTAGATATTCATGTTAAACAAATTCATAAATATGAAAATGGTAGATTGCTTATGTTAAATTGTATAATTGAAAATAATCCGTTTCTGTTGATCAATATATATGCACCGAATAGTCTAAATGAACAAAAAATATTTTTAGGACTTTAAAGGAAAGAATGATGGAGCAAAACCAACAAGGGAGAAATAATATTATTCTTGGTGGGGATTTCAACATTATTCTTGATAATAGATTAGATAAAATAGGCAAATTACACGATAATAAAAACCAAGTCAGAAACATTTTAAACTCTATATGTGAGACATTTGATATAACTGATGTATGGAGGAGGAGATATCCGAATAAAAAAATTATACATGGAGAAGAAATAATCCAGTTACCCGCTGAAGGTTAGACTACTGGTTGATATCCAACTCACTATATGATTATGTGGATGATATTTGTATAGAGGCAGCCTATCATTCTGATCACAGTCCAGTTAAACTTAAAATAGAAATGAAGCAAGAAAGTAGAGGTAAAGGTTACTGGAAAATGAATACTTCTTATTTAGATGACAGTGATTTTATAACACATTTAATTAGACAAAATAAAGTATGGCAAAATGAATGTAAATGTATAACAAATGCCCAAACAAAATGGGAAGACATTAAATATGAGATAAAAGAATATTGTGTTGCCTATGGAAAGAAAAATAAAAAGAATAAAGCACAACGGGAAAAAGAGTTATTTGAGGAACTTAAAATCAATGAAGAAAAATTAGATGCTGAAACCAATGAAAATGTAAAAGAACAGTTGAGACAATCCTATAACCAGATAAAAAATGAATTAGAAAAGATAGAACATGATAAAATAGAAGGGGCTATTATTAGGTCAAAAGTCAGATGGTACGAGCATGGTGAAAGAAGTAATAAATATTTCCTAAACCTTGAAAAACGGAACTATACAAAGAAAAATATATATAAGTTGATCGACCTTGATGGAAATGTTGTGACAGATCCTAAGCATATATTGGAGATTCAAAGAAAATTTCATGCAAAACTATATAGTTCAAATTTAAAGGTGACTCCAGGTGATATTAAATATTATTTAAAAGATCTTAAAATGTCAATTCTGTCGGAGGATGAAAAATTATCTTGTGAAGGTCCACTCACATCTGAAGAATGTTTAAAAGCTCTTAATACTATGAAATCAAACAAAAGCCCAGGGAGTGATGGAATACCTGCTGAATTTTACAAAAAAATTTGGCATATCTTTGGTAATAATATGATTGACAGTTTTAACTTTTCAAAAAAGCAGGGAGAAATGTCTGCTCTACAAAGACAAGCCATAATAACTCTGTTAGATAAAGGAAAAGATCGATTTAAGGTAGAAAACTGGAGGCCAATTTCTCTTTAAATACGGATTATAAAATTCTGTCAAAAGCACTTTCAAATAGATTAATACAGTATTTACCAAAATAATAAATAATAACCAGTCTGGTTTTACCAAAGGTCGAGACATTCATGATATTACAAGATTTTTATCAGATTTATTACCATATACAGAGGAAAAGTGTTTACCAGGTATACTATTGGCAATCGACTTTAAAAAGGCTTTTGACTCATTGGAATGGGCCTTTATGTTTCAAATATTAGAAAAAAAATGAACTTTGGAGTATATTTTATAAATTGGATTAAATTGATGTATACCAACATATTTAGTAATGTAATAAATAATGGACATCTTTCAGAGCGTATACCGATAGAAAGAGGTGTCCGACAAGGTGACCCTTTATCACCCTATTTATTTATCCTATCACTAGAAGCATTGGCAAGTAAAATAAATCGACATGATAAAATTGAGGGTTTACAAATAGAAAATAACCATATTAAAATGTTGTGCTATGCTGATGATGTTACAGCAATTATCAAAGATAAAAAATCTGCCTCCTGTTTATTTAAAGAAATTAAATTATTAGGTAATTTTTCTGGCTTGCAAATAAATATGGAAAACACAGAAGGGCTTTGGCTAGGTTTAGAAAAAGATAATGAAGATGCACCATTTGGTATTAAATGGCCGGGTGACACACTTACTATCCTTGGTATATCAATTTCATACAGTAAAGAAAAAGCAGAAAAACTTAATTTTCATGATAAGATCGACAAAATTAGCAAGCTTGTTAATAGCTGGAAATGCCGTAATCTGACAATGATAGGTAGAATTCAAATTGTTAAATCACTTTTAATATCACAACTTCAGTATTGTTTCTCATGTTTGTGTATTCCAAAATTTGTCATACAGAAATTGAAAACAATTATATTTAACTTCATATGGAGAGGAAAGAGAGAGAAATTAAAACGTGATTTTCTTATACAAGATATTAAAAATGGAGGTTTAAAAGCACCTCATGTAGAAGCCATTATTAATACTTGTAAACTAAGATGGGTTAAGAAATATTTGTATGGAACTTATGGGCCATGGAAACTATTATGGGAATATAATATGAAAAAATTCTGTACCCTACCAGGGATGATTTTTTATTGCTCATACACAATGGACATTCTTAAGAATTCTGTAAAGCAAATTGATACCTTTTATTCTGGAGTGCTGAGAGCTTGGTATCATATTAGGTATAATACTGAAAATGTATATGATCAGGTTGTATGGTATAATTCTCATCTAAAAACCAATTTCTTTTATGTTAATTTATTTCAGGCTGGTTTATGGTTTGTGAGGGATCTCTTTAATGAAAATGGTGAAGTAATACCATTTAGAGAGTGGCAAAAACGGGGTGTTTTACCAAGATTATATATGAAGTGGAGGGCAACAGTGTCTGTTGTGAGGAAAAAACTTGAATTAATTGATGTGCCCAATATTCATACGCAGATACCATTATCAACTGAATTGTGTATCGATCGTGACCTTAATTTTGTAAGATGTGATTCAAAAAGGTTGTATTAATTTTATATACAAAAACACTCATTTTTAAAATTAACTCCAAATATCAGTAAAAATGTTGATACCGATGAAGATATAGAATAGAATGAAGTCTTTTTGATTCCATTTAAAACATGTTTTAATGTGAAATATCGTTTTTTTACAGTTTAGAATATTGCATGATATATTAATAAACAATTACTGGTTAACTAAGTGGAAGATAAAATCAGATAGTAGCTGTATTTTCTGTAAGTATGAGGTAGAAAATCTAGAACATATGTTTTGGTTATGTCCTCATTTAGTTATATTATGGAGTCATTTTACTGAATGGTGGAATGAACACAATAATGAAAGAATTGTTTTAAGTAAAGAGACATCTTACTTGGAAAGATAAAGGGCAGAAATGATTTAAATTTACTTATTATTTTAGTTAAATACTCAATTTATTCTGCTCGTCTTGAACAGGTGAAATTAGAATGGACAAGGGTAAAGCAACAAATAAAATATGTTTTTGAAATTGAGAAGCATATAGCAAGTAAAAATTTAAATTTTAAAAATCGATATTTTGAAACATGGAGAAGTATATCTTCCATGTTAAGTAATTAAGGTTACATGGACTCAGTGTATTTCATTCATTGTTTGTGTGAATGTGTAACATTCTTGCCCTTTGACCTGGACCTCAGTTGGTCATGCAGGGGCGGGGCATAAACGCCGATTGACAGTGAATATAGAGATGCCCCATAGCCAATCACAGGCAGCTAGGGATTTTGCCCTCTGGGATAAAACCCCCTGGCCCTGGCGATTCCAATCTCTCTTGGATCATCAAGCAGTGGACCCCTGTGCCTGCCCTCTGTGGCAGGCAGAGGGTATATGGCTTCTTTTTCACCTTGGGGTTGGTTTTACGACAATGTCGGCTACCCAGGTGAAGAGCCACCCACATCCAAAGAGCAGTCCTTTTATCTAGTCTGGTAAGTATCTTTCTGTTTCATTTATAAGTCTAGATAATAATATGCAGTCCTGATATTTTGAAGGTTTAGGCTCTAAATTTTATTCCAGTAAAAAGTGTTATTTTATCTCTTTAAATTGTGCGAGTGCATGCTGCCCAAGCCCAATTTCCTCCCAGAATAAATAAGCAGCTACATCTGGCGAGCATGTCATCGGTTGTTACTAACAGCTAGGAGACGAATTCTGGTAAATAAATTGCTTATTTTGAGTTAATTCTGGGTTTTTTAGCATCAGTATATACGTAAGGGGCTTAGGTTGTAAAATTCTGCTAAATAAGCGATCTATTCAAATGGAAACATAGTAACAGGTTTAAAAATGCTTGACTTTCATTTCTTAAGAAAATTCTTTTTATTTAGTGCACTCGTTTTGTGAACTAGAATAGGGGCTGTTTATAAATGTAGGCCCGTCTCTTATTAAAGTATAATGCGTATTATTTTATTTGAAAAGGCTAGTACTACCTTAGACTCCTCTTAATAAACCATTATATTAATTTGCTCTTCTTTGGCTATGACGCGGTGTATACATTATAGACAACTAGTGTATGCTTCAATAATCATCTTCTAAATTCAAATTCATTGGTAGGTGTACACTAATTCCACAGTATTGAACCTTTATCTGTACAATTTACAGTAAATACTACGGTTATTGGGAATTAGCATTGTGGATAAACCAGTCATATTAGTTTTACATTCTTATAAAATGAGAGCCTTAATATCAATGTATTTCTAATTACTTCAGTCATTAATTGAAATTAAATCCCACAGTGTTAAACTTGAACTGTGTGTTCCAACTAGGAGGTTATAAATAAAATAAAAAGAAAATAAAAAAAAGTGTCCTGTAATCATGTATATAAAATATGTGTAACTTAGATGTAAAAGCAAGAGAAATAAAACGTGCTATGTGTACCATTAGGGGATGTGTAAAAGCTGTAACACGCATTTCCTTATTGCATTGGGCATAAGTGTAATCCGCAAATATTTCATGCCCCCATGCAAACAGCCAGGCAACTTGTGCCTGCAATTGTATATATGTCATATTTTACTTATAATGAATGACCTTTTCTTTGCAAAATTAATGTGTTGATCAGATTTTATGTATATAACAACTTTCAGGACTTGATCTAAATTAGCTGGATTATATTGAAATAAGAGTAACAGCTCAACCTTTTATTATGCGTAGCTGTCTCTTGAATAGAAGTAACATAGCTTCTCTTTTGTGCATATGTATAGATACTGTAGAATGGAAAATATTTAAACTGTTATGTTATGCATGTATATATTGAATGAATACCACTGAACTGGTTATTGAGAATGTATTTTGATAGAAACATCAATTAAATATCCTATTATTCAATCTGTATTGTCGGTTCAAAATATTTTATAAGCCTGATCTACATTCAAATGTTATTGTAAAACCCAATATTCAGTGATCTTCATGTTTAAACAAAATGGGTTTCTTGTGTAAAGAAATTTAGCCTACATTTTGGTTTGAAAACAAGGCTTTAAATCCTTAATTTACCGCACCTAGTGTTCTATTGTTTGGCGAATTTTAAATTACAGAAAGGGCACCACCTGGTAGATATATTTTAGTGTGTCATCCAAACAAACGGACCCGTTGGTCAAGTTTAATCTTCTGGTCACAGGTTATTGCATAATCCCATGCCCTGTAAACATCACCCTTGGGTTTCAAAGTTACCTGTGTCTCACAGGGCCTGCTGGTAATCCCCTTATCTGACAGGTCAGATTAATAATCCAGGTGCATTCAGTGCCCCATATGGAGTTATATCATACTGAGTAGGATAAGTTGAGATTTGCTATCAAAACTAAAACTTTGTCAAAGGAGCCCTGACAAGTTACCTAACACACCACCGGTATTTAGATACACCTGTTACCTGGTGTGATGTCATGTGAACCTATGTCATGTGTCATGTACCTTATACCCAACCTGAAAATTTGTACCTTTAACATGCCTTCATGTGCTGGTAACCCACTTCAAATTATAATAAAAATAAATAAATAAAACTAGTAAACTAAAAAAAATAAAAAAAAAAAAACAATAAAAATAACATTTAAATAAAATATTATTCAATAATTGGACCTGTTTTTCTGTTAGGCTCTTTTATATGTCCAACTGATACAAGCAGATACTTTTAAGGTTTTTAGCCCTTGCCTTTAGATAATCCTAATAACTTGTTACAATTAATAATGAATTATGATGTTAAAAATATAACAATAAAACCAGATTAGTACTTAATAATCTAGATCAATCTTTTAAATAAAAATTTAGTAATTCTCAGGGGATTACCTCTGAGGCATGCTCATATTTTATTTACACTTTGACTAAATTCATTTGTTGATTTTAGATTTTGTTTTTGTATTTAACTTTAAAACAAATGAAGACTATTATCTCAAAGCTATTTAAACTGTTCATAAACATTTTATTATTAATTACATTATAATTATAAAATTCTTATTTTAAAAATGAAACTTTTACAAACTTAGTTATTTCCAATTATAGTGGTTAACATTTACAACTCTGCTTGATTAGACAAAATTCAAAAGTAAATAGTATGGTACTTATAAATTTAATTAACAGGCATTTTATTCTGCCTCACATACTGCTAGACTAGATATGCATGGGTATTACTTTGAATTTCTCTGGTGAAATTAACTACCTATAGGCTTGGATGTAACATGTCTGACACACCTGGAAGGTTTTTTATTGGTATCCTATTTGCCTAGATCTCTGAGTATCTGGCATAGTACCATTTATTCTGCCTCAACCTTGAGAGTTTTACTAGTCGCTTTTTAGGGTTCATATCCCGGCATAGTATGTGCTTTTCCTGGTTGAGTTTTTATTTAGTTTGGCATATAAGGGCATAAAATATATACCAGTTGCCTTGGGTGATACCCGGCATGGTTGTCCCTTCTTATGCAGTGTTTTATTGCTGGCAAAGTTCCCAGTCGCTTTTTAAGGAGATGTTCTCCGGCATGGAAACAATTTTTGCCTAGTGATTTTGGTGTCTGACATGGCTGCATGTCTGCCTTGTGGGTTTTGCGTATCGCCTAGAGAGTTCTCGATTGTGACAGGGTACCACCTTTCACCTAGAGTATTTTGTATCTGGTATGGTGGCGCCACTTGCATACGATTGTACCTGTTATCATATCTAAACCTAGCTATAACATCAACCAGCACAAATTTGTTTCTCTTAAGTATTGGGAGTAATTAAAATAAATTAGATAAATGTGCATACCTAACACACCAGTTAAAATGACATCGCTCATTTAGAAGCTTAACATGTTTAATTTGGTTAATTTCAGTGAAATCCTATCAATAATATTAATCGGTGAACAACACACCAAAATACTAAATAAGTTGAATAAATACACAAATAAAATGAATAAACAAGCTGACTTCAAGTTAATGTCCACTCTATATTGCATTTGAGAGTAATGATATTTAAAATAAACAACAAACCACATATACATTGCTGGATGGGTAGAACATTTTTTTTTTGTCACTATAATACATATTTCACTGAGGATTCGAGTGAAGAAATGTTAACGTTGTGGTATAAATCTGAGAACTTCAAACTAAGTTAGCTATTACACATATTATGAATCTACAGAGCTTAATAAAAAGGAAATAAATAATGATAATAATCAGAATGATAATATTGTTGATGATAAAATAATGATGTATTAAAATATAAACAGTAAACGGTAAATGCTAGAAGCAAATTAAAGAAGGAAATTCTCATTATTCAAATACACTAATGAATAGGTAACTAACCCTGATATTTAATTTGAATGTTATATTCTTAGATACTTGTAGGGTAATAAATAACTTTGATTTAACAAATTCTTGGGAAGCACTGCTTACCATTTTCCCCTCAATTAAAGTCATGGATAAGGGTTGTATATTACAGGTAGACTTTCTTTAACTGATTAAAACTACTGTGCAATCGTTGAATTATCTAGTAATATTATTTGATGTATTACTATGCTTAAGTTCTCATGTGATAATTTAAGGAGATCTTACATTTAGCGAGAAATCTCGCTGTTACTTGATTATTATTACTTTGTCAGTTGTAGTTCGTATTTTAGCCCAGTGAGAGGGCATATTTCGGCCGAGCGGGGCTTAAAAACCGTCTAGATTTTGAGGCCAAACAGGGCACAGAATAAATACTGTTTATGAAAAGCTAACCCGAAGGTAAAGCATATACGTCTAAACACTGATCAGATGATGATACAGTGTGCGAGTGAATCTCGCTAGATAAGTCGACCAATGGTCTTATTATTTCACCCCAGTGAGAGGGCATGTTTCGGCCGTGCGGGGCTTAAAATACCGTCTGTATTTTGAGGCCAAACAGGGCACAGAATAAATACTGTTTATGAAAAGCTAACCCGAAGGTAAAGCATATACGTCTAAACACTGATCAGATGATGATACAGTGTGTGAGCGAATCTCGCTGTATTAGTAGACCAGTGGTCGAAATATTAATTAGCCCAAAGAGGGGGCATGTTTCAGCCAGACGGGGCTCTAAATAAATTCCGTTACAGTCGTGAGGCCTGACAGGGCACAAAGAAAATACTGTCCATAAAATCTGATACGTTGGTTACTTTTGCCAATCTTGTATCTTCGGGCTATACAACTTTTGGGGACTATAGTTACCCCTAGTTTTATATACTCCATATAAAACGGAGAAATGAGCCCAGATTATGCCTATTGGAGGGTCCCTTTATGTAAACGCTGTCAATTTTATTTAATAATGTATAGTTGAAAACTTAGTTCAAGTGTTTAACTGTTTTAATGTTTTACCAAGGGGCCGCTTATCATCATTCTTTATGTTTGATTATGTATAATTTTTTGTGAGAGCTATTTTTTTTTAAATATTCATGTCTAGGTTATTGCCGCAAAAATTATACTTGTGTCATAAGGACAGATACTGCCGCTCTTGAATTTTATTTTCAGAGGCTCTATTTTTGCATGAACCAGTTGTCAGCCATCAGTGCAGCCTTCCCAGTGTGGTCCGGCTCAGCTCTTCTGCTACAACAAGCTGCAACCTGAGCCAACATTCCACTACAGCCAGATAATGGACGCTTTTACAAATGCAGCACTCCTTGAGTAAATACTGAGGCCTGTGGCGCCACCATCTGGACTGATATTTTATTAAATCCTTAATGGCCACCAGGCTCACTAATGGACTGTAACATCTAATAACTTATTGTACCTGGTGCATGTTGAATGTCAGTGATGTATCTTTGAATATTTTATATTGTTTTTGAATGTTCAATAAAAATTACCCAATCCCTGAACCTTCAAAACAACTATCAGACTGCAAAATCCCTAATCACTGGAGGTACTGTGTGGGGAGAGAACACTCCCTACCCGCTGTTGTAGCATTGGATAAACCTACCTCCCCCCTCCCAACATGGGAGTTAGGGGTTGGGTAGCCGGCTAACAGCCTATACACAGCCTGCCAGCCATATTTTGGCCATACAACAAACAAAAAAAAAAAACAATCCCTCCTTTCCAAAGGCTAGATATTATGACTGCTATCGCAAAAATTTTCCACTGAAGTGTAAAATTTTCCCTATAGGGGGGGAAGGATGTAACATTCTTGCCCTTTGACCTGGACCTCAGTTGGTCATGCAGGGGCGGGGCATAAACGCCGATTGACAGTGAATATAGAGATGCCCCATAGCCAATCACAGGCAGCTAGGGATTTTGCCCTCTGGGATAAAACCCCCTGGCCCTGGCGATTCCAATCTCTCTTGGATCATCGATCAGTGGACCCCTGTGCCTGCCCTCTGTGGCAGGCAGAGGTTATATGGCTTCTTTTTCACCTTGGGGTTAGTTTTACGACAATGTCGGCTACCCAGGTGAAGAGCCACCCACATCCAAAGAGCAGTCCTTTTATCTAGTCTGGTAAGTATCTTTCTGTTTCATTTATAAGTCTAGATAATAATATGCAGTCCTGATATTTTGAAGGTTTAGGCTCTAAATTTTATTCCAGTAAAAAGTGTTATTTTATCTCTTTAAATTGTGCGAGTGCATGCTGCCCAAGCCCAATTTCCTCCCAGAATAAATAAGCAGCTACAAATGTATTTATCCAACTATAGTAAACAAATGTATTTTATGCGACTGATATGTGAAGTGTTTCATATGTAATGTTAATGTTTGTATTGTGTTCGTGGTTGAAATAAAAAAAAAAAGAACATAAACGTTATCCCTTTAAAGACATAACTTAAAGACACCTACGACAAACAGACCGTGTGAGTGTGAACGCGCCTGGCCACGTGACCGGTGAAGCATATGCAATTAAATCACTAGAACAGGACCTGTCATGGCTGACGTCGAATGGAGCAGGACTACGTACCTCGGCTCAATACTATACCAATATGTCATTCATAAGTTCTTAACACCTAGAAAAAAACCCAGAGACCGCATGCCTCCGCCAACATAAATGTCACAAGCAGATGACACTAAACAGGGCTGTCTGTGATCCCGGCCGTCATCTAACCGATGCCGTTGTTTACGTCGTTCACTTGTGCACGAACTGTCAATTATAATTTTTCATCATATTTACATTCGAATGCAGTGCGACACATATGACGACTGTATGGTCTGATAGATGAAAGCTGGGCAAAGACAACCTATGGTGATCACCCGTAGTAAATGCTTAATTAGATCAGTACGTTCTTAAAGCTTGTTTTCTGATTAAGAACGGAATTCTTCAAATGAATTTGAGTATAGAAAGGTTTGTGTTTTTTTAAATAAGCAATGGAGAAATGTTCTTTAAAATCTATATATTGGTTTAATTAATTAACCGGAAACAAAGGCTTAATATTTAGTTTTACGTCTTCTGGATTTTTCGGGTGTCATTAAATATCACGCGAATATCAATATTTCAAATGAATGTTTCATGTGAAAATTTACGGATACGTAATCCATTAGAAAGAAACAGTGTAAGGTTTACATTAATTGATGTAGATGACAATTTGTTTTATAAAATTCATTTGTCACGTTTAAATTTATGGACGGGGCGCATGCCCCATGTGATCAGTGCACTGTATTTTTTTTCTTGTAGAAGAATTTGTGCAAGCACTTTTCTTTTCCCTATCCGAAGACCATGTACAGATATGACTGGGACAGTTTATGCACAAAAATAGTCTGATATTGCCAGGTACAGTATTTTCTGGACTAATATGGGCTTAAAGGGACCCAATCACCTAAAATATATACATGGACTATATTGTAATTTGCTTATAATATTACGTTATTTGTCAATATTTTGTTCTAAAGCGGTTTGTTGACTATTGCACTGTGTTTACGCACAGAAACGTATAAAACAGTTTAGATAAGAATACTTTGAACCAGGATGAATATACTGTGAAACGTTGTACTCAGCTAAAACCTTTAAATAATTGTTGATATGTAATAGCTGGTTTTTCATATAAACGGTGTTATAAAGTGGCATTTTAGTGAATGCTTTTGTGGCCGTTAATAAACGGACACCTGAAGTTAGAAATGCGGCTCAAGGGGTCGGGATGTCTTTAATTACATACATGTACCAACATTGGAGTGATATGCCTTAACTATTTTTACGGGAAGAAAATTAGAAAATGAGATATACCTGACATCTAAAAACATGACACATTTTCCTGCTGCATCTGATGCTAATAAGTTTGTGCACTCAAGCATGACCACTTGAACATGTAGGTTCGTACAAGATATCAATTATCATACTGAGGCATACACGATCTACCAATCACTCCGGTCTCACTGTGTTTGATCTTAAACTGGTATACAGGCGTGTTTTATATCTGGATAACACGCCAACATTCAGGGCTGTCATTATGCAGACTTGGGAGCGCTGTGTGTTTTACCTTCAAAGGCTATATATGACGTTATGGGGTCTCCTTTATATAGCTTTCCACATGGCATATGTATATAATGACATGTTTACGTCAGCACAAAAAATGTCCGTGCTAACCGGGCTCACAGCATAAACGTTTCTCTGTTGATATGTCATGATTCCATTCTCTCCTTGCTTACATTGAAACTTTTATTTTAAGGTGTCACGAGAGAGCCTGGGGGAAGGTTATCACTGTTTATTAAGAAATGCTTGTATTTTGCTGGTATTTTTAAAATAAAGGCCGTGTTGGGACAAGAAGGATATTGCTTGCAATATCCCTTACCAGCCGAGAAGTGATACCATATTCAATCACAGAATTCAACATTTTTTAAAGTGTATAAATGGTCCGCATATTATGGTCAACCTCTCATGAATATAATACTAAATAAATCGTCTCTCTGTGACCAGCCGTGACAAAGGTCATTCGTGTTATGTTCTGTCACTTCATCAGGTTTTCATCTTTCTCCGCTTTTTGACAGCCGGTGGGCGGTAATAGATGCTTTATATATCCACTATAAAGGGACCGTGACTTCCGGCTTCACTCTGATATATCTATATTCTGTGTTTGGACAGGGTATGTGTTAACATAAAGTTGATCGCTAATTGTGAGGTTATAAAAAAAGGTAAAAAAAGATTGTGTTTATAGTCTGATATATAACCGACGTCAGTCTTATACGACTTAACACTTTTGCTTCCTGGGCTTTCGGGGCTGTTGATTCTCATAGCTTTTTTCGGCTCCAGTGGGGCAGCATACAACCAAAGGAGCCATTTTTAAGGCCAGTTCTGACGGTGCGATTTTTCCTTACGACTGTCGCATGAGACAAAAACGCACCGTGTAAACTGAATGTACAACACGATTTTCTATCGCATGCGACTCGCCGATATATATTCATTGTATATAAAATGAATGCCATGCTTCGCAGTCTGAAAAATAAAAAAGAAGTGATACATCGAAACAACATGAAATTTTGATTGAAGAATAATAAACTGTCATTTTCGTCTTTACTTCAGTATTGGGGTATACTGAAAAGATAACAGACAACGATCTATTAAAGTGACCGTACCTGAGGCCGAAAAGCGAAGTGTAAGCGATAGACACTCGGAGGCAGACATTGGCTCTTACATATTTGTTGTACAACACTGTACTGTACGACGATAGTAAAACACTGATAATAAAACTGGTGTATTTCCGTTAAAGCAAATTACAATTTCCGTAAATATGCCATTATATGTGTATTAAATTAATTTAATGTATGCTCATCTAAGTCGTCATTCATTCCCGCACTAAAAAAACTTTGTTGAAGTTGTAAATATAACACAAATCCAAAATCCTAGATAACTGCTGTTTATGCACATTTCGCTCTTATTGTTTTATTTTGATTGCCATATGATATAGATAGATAAGATATATAGATAAGAGGGTAATATTCACCTATAACATATATAATAATTGATGTTTAGGACATTTGATCATCTACATCTATATCCAAGCGTTTAATTAGCATTTTTATGGTCAGTATAGTAGAGTGGGACCTGTCTGAAAGACCACCAGGACCACCTGAGGGGACCGAAAGCATTCACATGGTTATAACTGACCTGTCCGTGAGTTAAGACAGTCCGTGAGTTAAGACAGTCCGTGAGTTAAGACAGTCCGTGAGTTAAGACCACTTCTGGCCCACGGATGGTCTTATTGCACAGGTCTCACTGTATATTCATGATTTCCTCATTTTTTTTTCAAATAGAGGTACAGCCATTTTGAAAATTGTGGTCAATACAACCAAAACAATACGAGAAATTAATGTTCTGGGTCATAATACCCCAGAATCCATATATACATAGACCATATATGTCTTAGTTGAGGTACTTGGGGTATTTTTGCTATGTCAGTGCTATTTTGGGGGCCAATTTGTTTAATGCTAATTGGATAAATTACCAGAGGTAGACACATGCCAACCTCAATATTTTTCACATCTAACATATTTGCTAACAAAATCCAAAATGAAAAAAAAACTTAAGACCATGAAACAAGGTTGAGTCTAGTGGCGGCCGGACTACATCTAAATCACCACTCTTTGTTTTACAGATGATACCTCGGGTATGATTTTTTTGTTCGAAAACGTGTATTTCTACATTTGTATTTCCGGGTATTCCATTCCAGCATTTATTGAGACAGTGTGGATAATTTAAATACGATGAACATTATTTTAAAGTCGAGTTTAGCTATATAAGTTATTTTATCATTATGAATAAGATAAAGGATAAATCATACACTGAACAATTATTTTCCGAAAAAGCAGTCGAAAAGCAGGAAAAAATAGAAATGCTCCTAAAAGGCGTGTGTTAGAGCATTAAAAATACTCATGTGATTATAAGTCCTCAAGTATATGGTTACCACAAGGTTAATGATAGTGTTAAACCAAACCGGAGTTTTTCTCCCAAGTCGTGAATCAACAGAAGCACTCTCTTGGTGGAGCACGCTGGAGTTCTGACCACAACAATAACACTACATGCGAATTGACCTGCTGACATATGACTCTTTTGGAAACCACTGGCGCGTGATTCGACCGCTCCAACTATAGCTGTAATTTATAGTTAAGTTGCCCCGTGACACAATAGATGGTATGTGTGTAGGAATCGTATAACGTGAGGTCAAATCTTCTCTGTAGACCAAATAGATAACGTGCAAACCTTTAAAATTGAAACAAACGGGGAATAAATATAAACAACAAAAAAGAATAATCTGGGAATGTTGGTTTAATTTATTCATTTATTATCTACGGATATTCGTTCATTACGATAGGGGGTTGATATGTCTTGCAATTTGTATCACTAAAATATTTTGAGACTGAAAAGTCTTACAATGTGACCGAAAACTATCGTTGAAAGAAAAATTCTTTGATAGATGAAGTTAAAGCAAAACACTGTAAAATATAGAACACATCCACTGTATGCAGTATACTAACAACAACACCTAAAATCGGGAATGGGCACACTAGGTATAAATGATTTACACTGTATTTAACACGGACCTACAATGTATGAGGACAGAAAAGGAAGAAGTGTCATACAGGTCAGTATTACATCAGCGGCAGATAAAGAGCAGGACAACAGGGGGTTCAATCCCCCCCCCTCCCCAGTGTTTAAACCTTTAATGAATATTAATACATAATAATAAGTGGAACCAATGTAATTCCTGTGTGTAATGTTTAGAGCTTATCAGTCCTACTCTTTACACGATTTACCCTTCGAGGATCAACCTCTGTACTTTATGTGCTATGACAATATGCTACTTCAGCGATATCTAAGTGAACAGATATGTCTACTCATTATCAGCGTCTGTTTGCTCCTTCAAGGAGCACCACATATAGGCATTCACCCAGGTAAAGCTCTGACACATGACATATAGGATGCTCAGTATAACATGTACTTGTTATTCAGTTAAAGCTCTGACACATGACATATAGGATGCTCAGTATAACATGTACTTGCTATTCAGTTAAAGCTCTGACACATGACATATAGGATACTCAGTACCACATGTACCTGCTATTCAGTTAAAGCTCTGACACATGACATATAGGATGCTCAGTATAACATGTATTTGCTATTCAGTTAAAGCTCTGACACATGACATATAGGATGCTCAGTATAACATGTACTTGCTATTCAGTTAAAGCTCTGACACATGACATATAGGATGCTCAGTATTACATCTACTTGCTATTCAGTTAAAGCTCTGACACATGACATATAGGATGCTCAGTATTACATCTACTTGCTATTCAGCTAAAGCTCTGACACATGACATATAGGATGCTCAGTATTACATCTACTTGCTATTCAGCTAAAGCTCTGACACATGACATATAGGATGCTCAGTATTACATCTATTTGCTATTCAGTTAAAGCTCTGACACATGACATACAGGATGCTCAGTATTACATCTACTTGCTATTCACTTAAAGCTCTGACACATGACATACAGGATGCTCAGTAGAACATGTACTTGTTATTCAGTTAAAGCTCTAACACGTGACATATATGATGCTCAGTATAACATGTACTTACTATTCAGCTAAAGCTCTGATACATGACATATAGGATGTTCAGTATTAAATGTACTTGCTGTTCAGTTAAACTCTGACAAATGACAAATAGGATGCTCAGTATAACATGTACTTGCTATTTAGCTAAAGCTCTGACACATGACATATAGGATGCTCAGTATTACATGTACTTGTTGTTCAGCTAAAGCTCTGACACATGATATATAGGATGCTCAGTATTACATCTACTTGCTATTCAGCTAAAGCTCTGACACATGACATATATGATGCTCAGTATAACATGTACCTGCTATTCAGCTAAAGCTCTGACACATGACATATAGGATGCTCAGTACCACATGTACTTGATGTTCAGTTAAAGCTCTGACACATTACATATAGGATGCTCAGTATTACATCTGCTTGCTATTCAGTTAAAGCTCTGACACATGACATATAGGATGCTCAGTAAAACATGTACTTGCTGTTCAGTTATAGCTCTGACACATGACATATAGGATGCTCAGTACTACATGTACTTGCTGTTCAGTTAAAGCTCTGACACATGACATATATGATGCTCAGTATAACATGTACCTGCTATTCAGCTAAAGCTCTGACACATGACATATAGGATGCTCAGCATTACATGTACTTGTTGTTCAGTTAAAGCTCTGACACATGACATATAGGATGCTCAGTACTACATGTACTTGCTGTTCAGTTAAAGCTCTGACACATGACATATATGATGCTCAGTATAACATGTACCTGCTATTCAGCTAAAGCTTTGACATATGACATATAGGATGCTCAGTACCACATGCACTTGTTGTTCAGTTAAAGCTCTGACACATGACATATAGGATGCTCAGTATAACATGTACTTGTTGTTCAGTTAAAGCTCTGACACATGACATATAGGATGCTCAGTACTACATGTACTTGCTGTTTAGTTAAAGCTCTGACACATGACATATATGATGCTCAGTATAACATGTACCTGCTATTCAGCTAAAGCTCTGACACATGACATATAGGATGCTCAGTACCACATGTACTTGTTGTTCAGTTAAAGCTCTGACACATGACATATAGGATGCTCAGTACTAGATGTACTTGCTGTTCAGTTAAAGATCTGACACATGACATATATGATGCTCAGTATAACATGTACTTGCTGTTCAGCTAAAGCTCTGACACATGACATATAGGATGCTCAGTACCACATGTGCTTGCTATTCAGTTAAAGCTCTGACTCATGACATATAGGATGCTCAGTATAACATGTACTTGTTGTTCAGTTAAAACTCTGACACATGACATATAGGATGATAAGTACCACATGTACTTGTTGTTCAGTTAAAGCTCTGACACATGACATATAGGATGCTCAGTACCACATGTACTTGTTGTTCAGTTAAAGCTCTGACACATGACATATAGGATGCTCAGTATAACATGTACTTGTTGTTCAGCTAAAGCTCTGACACATGACATAAAGGATGCTCAGTACTACATGTACTTGCTGTTCAGTTAAAGCTCTGACACATGACATATAGGATGCTCAGTATAACATGTACTTGTTGTTCAGTTAAAGCTCTGACACATGACATATAGGATGCTCAGTACCACATGTACTTGTTGTTCAGTTAAAGCTCTGACACATTACATATAGGATGCTCAGTATAACATGTACCTGCTATTAAGCTAAAGCTCTGACATATAAAATATAGGATGCATAGTACTACATGTACTTGCTGTTCAGTTAAAGCTCTGACACATTACATATAGGATGCTCAGTATAACATGTACTTGTTGTTCAGTTAAAGCTCTGACACATGACATATAGGATGCTCAGTACCACATGTACTTGTTGTTCAGTTAAAGCTCTGACACATGACATATAGGATGCTCAGTATAACATGTACTTGTTGTTCAGTTAAAGCCCTGACACATGACATATAGGATGCTCAGTACTACATGTACTTGCTGTTCAGTTAAAGCTCTGACACATGACATATAGGATGCTCAGTATAACATGTACTTGCTATTCAGTTAAAGCTCTGACACATGACATATATGATGCTCAGTTTTACATG
This sequence comes from Sipunculus nudus, assembly GCA_026874595.1. Taxonomy (NCBI): domain Eukaryota; kingdom Metazoa; phylum Annelida; class Sipuncula; order Golfingiida; family Sipunculidae; genus Sipunculus; species Sipunculus nudus. The sequence goes on along the minus strand of CM049320.1, from coordinate 1,087,712 downwards.
TACCTGCTATTCAGTTAAAGCTCTGACACATGACATATAGGATGCTCAGTATTACATCTACTTGCTATTCAGCTAAAGCTCTGACACATGACATATAGGATGCTCAGTATAACATGTACTTGCTATTCAGTTAAAGTTCTGACACATGACATATAGGATGCTCAGTATTACATGTACTTGCTATTCAGCTAAAGCTCTGACACATGACATATAGGATGCTCAGTATAACATGTACTTGCTATTCAGTTAAAGCTCTGACACATGACATATAGGATGCCCAGTATTACATCTACTTGCTATTCAGTTAAAGCTCTGACACATGACATATAGGATGCTCAGTATTACATCTACTTGCTATTCAGTTAAAGCTCTGACACATGACATACAGGATGCTCAGTATTACATCTACTTGCTATTCAGTTAAAGCTCTGACACATGACATACAGGATGCTCAGTATTACATGTACTTGCTATTCAGTAAAATCTCTGACACATGACATACAGGATGCTCCGTATTAAATGTACTTGCTATTCAGTTAAAGCTCTGACACATGACATACAGGATGCTCAGTATTACATGTACTTGCTATTCAGTTAAAGCTCTGACACATGACATTCAGGATGCTCAGTATAACATGTACTTGCTGTTCAGCTAAAGCTCTGATACATGACATATAGGATTCTCAGTACCACATGTGCTTGTTGTTCAATTAAAGCTCTGACACATGACATATAGGATGCTCAGTAAAACATGTACTTGTTGTTCAGCTAAAGCTCTGTCACATGACATATAGGATGCTCAGTATAACATGTACTTGCTCTTCAGTTAAAGCTCTGACTAATGACATATAGGATGCTCAGTATTACATCTACTTGCAATTCACTTAAAGCTCTGACACATGACATATAGGATGCTCAGTATTACATGTACTTGCTGTTCAGTTAAAGCTCTGACACATGACATATAGGATGCTCAGTACTACATGTACTTGCTGTTCAGTTAAAGCTCTGACATACGACATATAGGATGCTCAGTATAACATGTACTTGCTCTTCAGTTAAAGCTCTGACACATGACATATAGGATGCTCAGTATTACATCTACTTGCAATTCACTTAAAGCTTTGACACATGACATATAGGATGATCAGTATTACATGTACTTGCTGTTCAGTTAAAGCTCTGACACATGACATATAGGATGCTCAGTATAACATGTACCTGCTATTCAGCTAAAGCTTTGACATATGACATATAGGATGCTCAGAACCACATGCACTTGTTGTTCAGTTAAAGCTCTGACACATGACATATAGGATGCTCAGTATAACATGTACTTGCTGTTCAGTTAAAGCTCTGACATACGACATATAGGATGCTCAGTATAACATGTACTTGCTCTTCAGTTAAAGCTCTGACACATGACATATAGGATGCTCAGTATTACATCTACTTGCAATTCACTTAAAGCTCTGACACATGACATATAGGATGCTCAGTATTACATGTACTTGCTGTTCAGTTAAAGCTCTGACACATGACATATAGGATGCACAGTATAACATGTACTTGTTGTTCAGTTAAAGCTTTGACACATGACATATATGATGCTCAGTATTACATGTACCTGCTATTCAGTTAAAGCTCTGACACATGACATATAGGATGCTCAGTATTACATCTACTTGCTATTCAGTTAAAGCTCTGACACATGACATATAGGATGCCCAGTATTACATCTACTTGCTATTCAGTTAAAGCTCTGACACATGACATATAGGATGCTCAGTATTACATCTACTTGCTATTCAGCTAAAGCTCTGACACATGACATATAGGATGCTCAGTATTACATCTACTTGCTATTCAGTTAAAGCTCTGACACATGACATATAGGATGCTCAGTATTACATCTACTTGCTATTCAGCTAAAGCTCTGACACATGACATATAGGATGCCCAGTATTACATCTACTTGCTATTCAGTTAAAGCTCTGACACATGACATATAGGATGCTCAGTATTACATCTACTTGCTATTCAGTTAAAGCTCAGACACATGACATATAGGATGCCCAGTATTACATCTACTTGCTATTCAGTTAAAGCTCTGACACATGACATATATGATGCTCAGTATAACATGTACTTGCTATTCAGTTAAAGCTCTGACACATGACATATAGGATGCCCAGTATTACATCTACTTGCTATTCAGTTAAAGCTCTGACACATGACATATAGGATGCTCAGTATTACATCTACTTGCTATTCAGCTAAAGCTCTGACACATGACATATAGGATGCTCAGTATTACATCTACTTGCTGTTCAGCTAAAGCTCTGACACATGACATATAGGATGCTCAGTACCACATGTGCTTGTTGTTCAGTTAAAGCTCTGACACACGACATATAGGATGCTCAGAAAAACATGTACTTGTTGTTCAGCTAAAGCTCTGACACATGACATACAGGATGCTCAGTATAACATGTACTTGCTCTTCAGTTAAAGCTCTGACACATGACATATAGGATGCTCAGTATTACATCTACTTGCAATTCACTTAAAGCTCTGACACATGACATATAGGATGCTCAGTATTACATGTACTTGCTGTTCAGTTAAAGCTTTGACACATGACATATAGGATGCTCAGTACTACATGTACTTGCTGTTCAGTTAAAGCTCTGACATACGACATATAGGATGCTCAGTATAACATGTACTCTTTGTTCAGTTAAAGCTCTGACACATGACATATAGGATGCTCAGTACTACATGTACTTGCTGTTCAGTTAAAGCTCTGACACATGACATATATGATGCTCAGTATAACATGTACTTGTTGTTCAGCTAAAGCTCTGACTCATGACATATAGGATGCTCAGTACCACATGTGCTTGCCATTCAGTTAAAGCTCTGACACATGACATATAGGATGCTCAGTATAACATGTACTTGTTGTTCAGTTAAAGCTTTCACACATGACATATAGGATGCTCAGTATTACATGTACCTGCTATTCAGTTAAAGCTCTGACACATTGACATATAGAATGCTCAGTATTACATCTACTTGCTATTCAGTTAAAGCTCTGACACATGACATATATGATGCTCCGTATTACATGTACCTCCTATTCAGTTAAAGCTCTGACACATGACATATATGATGCTCAGTATCACATGTACTTGCTATTCAGTTAAAGCTCTGACACATGACATATAGGATGCTCAGTATAACATGTACTTGCTATTCAGTTAAAGCTCTGACACATGACATATAGGATGCTCAGTATAACATGTACTTGCTATTCAGTTAAAGCTCTGACACATGACATATATGATGCTCAGTTTTACATCTACTTGCAATTCACTTAAAGCTCTGACACATGACATATAGGATGCTCAGTATTACATGTACTTGCTGTTCAGTTAAAGCTCTGACACATGACATATAGGATGCTCAGTACCACATGTACTTGATGTTCAGTTAAAGCTCTGACACATTACATATAGGATGCTCAGTATTACATCTGCTTGCTATTCAGTTAATGCTCTGACACATGACATATAGGATGCTCAGTAAAACATGTACTTGCTGTTCAGTTATAGCTCTGACACATGACATATAGGATGCTCAGTACTACATGTACTTGCTGTTCAGTTAAAGCTCTGACACATGACATATAGGATGCTCAGTACCACATGTACTTGATGTTCAGTTAAAGCTCTGACACATGACATATAGGATGCTCAGCATTACATGTACTTGTTGTTCAGTTAAAGCTCTGACACATGACATATAGGATGCTCAGTACTACATGTACTTGCTGTTCAGTTAAAGCTCTGACACATGACATATATGATGCTCAGTATAACATGTACCTGCTATTCAGCTAAAGCTTTGACATATGACATATAGGATGCTCAGTACCACATGCACTTGTTGTTCAGTTAAAGCTCTGACACATGACATATAGGATGCTCAGTATAACATGTACTTGTTGTTCAGTTAAAGCTCTGACACATGACATATAGGATGCTCAGTACTACATGTACTTGCTGTTTAGTTAAAGCTCTGACACATGACATATATGATGCTCAGTATAACATGTACCTGCTATTCAGCTAAAGCTCTGACACATGACATATAGGATGCTCAGTACCACATGTACTTGTTGTTCAGTTAAAGCTCTGACACATGACATATAGGATGCTCAGTACTAGATGTACTTGCTGTTCAGTTAAAGATCTGACACATGACATATATGATGCTCAGTATAACATGTACTTGCTGTTCAGCTAAAGCTCTGACACATGACATATAGGATGCTCAGTACCACATGTGCTTGCAATTCAGTTAAAGCTCTGACTCATGACATATAGGATGCTCAGTATAACATGTACTTGTTGTTCAGTTAAAACTCTGACACATGACATATAGGATGATAAGTACCACATGTACTTGTTGTTCAGTTAAAGCTCTGACACATGACATATAGGATGCTCAGTACCACATGTACTTGTTGTTCAGTTAAAGCTCTGACACATGACATATAGGATGCTCAGTATAACATGTACTTGTTGTTCAGCTAAAGCTCTGACACATGACATAAAGGATGCTCAGTACTACATGTACTTGCTGTTCAGTTAAAGCTCTGACACATGACATATAGGATGCTCAGTATAACATGTACTTGTTGTTCAGTTAAAGCTCTGACACATGACATATAGGATGCCCAGTATTACATCTACTTGCTATTCAGTTAAAGCTCTGACACATGACATATAGGATGCTCAGTATTACATCTACTTGCTATTCAGTTAAAGCTCTGACACATGACATACAGGATGCTCAGTATTACATCTACTTGCTATTCAGTTAAAGCTCTGACACATGACATACAGGATGCTCAGTATTACATGTACTTGCTATTCAGTAAAATCTCTGACACATGACATACAGGATGCTCCGTATTAAATGTACTTGCTATTCAGTTAAAGCTCTGACACATGACATACAGGATGCTCAGTATTACATGTACTTGCTATTCAGTTAAAGCTCTGACACATGACATTCAGGATGCTCAGTATAACATGTACTTGCTGTTCAGCTAAAGCTCTGATACATGACATATAGGATTCTCAGTACCACATGTGCTTGTTGTTCAGTTAAAGCTCTGACACATGACATATAGGATGCTCAGTAAAACATGTACTTGTTGTTCAGCTAAAGCTCTGTCACATGACATATAGGATGCTCAGTATAACATGTACTTGCTCTTCAGTTAAAGCTCTGACTAATGACATATAGGATGCTCAGTATTACATCTACTTGCAATTCACTTAAAGCTCTGACACATGACATATAGGATGCTCAGTATTACATGTACTTGCTGTTCAGTTAAAGCTTTGACACATGACATATAGGATGCTCAGTACTACATGTACTTGCTGTTCAGTTAAAGCTCTGACATACGACATATAGGATGCTCAGTATAACATGTACTTGCTCTTCAGTTAAAGCTCTGACACATGACATATAGGATGCTCAGTATTACATCTACTTGCAATTCACTTAAAGCTTTGACACATGACATATAGGATGATCAGTATTACATGTACTTGCTGTTCAGTTAAAGCTCTGACACATGACATATAGGATGCTCAGTATAACATGTACCTGCTATTCAGCTAAAGCTTTGACATATGACATATAGGATGCTCAGTACCACATGCACTTGTTGTTCAGTTAAAGCTCTGACACATGACATATAGGATGCTCAGTATAACATGTACTTGCTGTTCAGTTAAAGCTCTGACATACGACATATAGGATGCTCAGTATAACATGTACTTGCTCTTCAGTTAAAGCTCTGACACATGACATATAGGATGCTCAGTATTACATCTACTTGCAATTCACTTAAAGCTCTGACACATGACATATAGGATGCACAGTATAACATGTACTTGCTGTTCAGTTAAAGCTTTGACACATGACATATATGATGCTCAGTATTACATGTACCTGCTATTCAGTTAAAGCTCTGACACATGACATATAGGATGCTCAGTATTACATCTACTTGCTATTCAGTTAAAGCTCTGACACATGACATATAGGATGCCCAGTATTACATCTACTTGCTATTCAGTTAAAGCTCTGACACATGACATATAGAATGCTCAGTATTACATCTACTTGCTATTCAGCTAAAGCTCTGACACATGACATATAGGATGCTCAGTATTACATCTACTTGCTATTCAGTTAAAGCTCTGACACATGACATATAGGATGCTCAGTATTACATCTACTTGCTGTTCAGCTAAAGCTCTGACACATGACATATAGGATGCCCAGTATTACATCTACTTGCTATTCAGTTAAAGCTCTGACACATGACATATAGGATGCTCAGTATTACATCTACTTGCTATTCAGTTAAAGCTCTGACACATGACATATAGGATGCCCAGTATTACATCTACTTGCTATTCAGTTAAAGCTCTGACACATGACATATATGATGCTCAGTATAACATGTACTTGCTATTCAGTTAAAGCTCTGACAAATGACATATAGGATGCCCAGTATTACATCTACTTGCTATTCAGTTAAAGCTCTGACACATGACATATAGGATGCTCAGTATTACATCTTCTTGCTATTCAGCTAAAGCTCTGACACATGACATATAGGATGCTCAGTATTACATCTACTTGCTGTTCAGCTAAAGCTCTGACACATGACATATAGGATGCTCAGTACCACATGTGCTTGTTGTTCAGTTAAAGCTCTGACACACGACATATAGGATGCTCAGAAAAACATGTACTTGTTGTTCAGCTAAAGCTCTGACACATGACATACAGGATGCTCAGTATAACATGTACTTGCTCTTCAGTTAAAGCTCTGACACATGACATGTAGGATGCTCAGTATTACATCTACTTGCAATTCACTTAAAGCTCTGACACATGACATATAGGATGCTCAGTATTACATGTACTTGCTGTTCAGTTAAAGCTTTGACACATGACATATAGGATGCTCAGTACTACATGTACTTGCTGTTCAGTTAAAGCTCTGACATACGACATATAGGATGCTCAGTATAACATGTACTCTTTGTTCAGTTAAAGCTCTGACACATGACATATAGGATGCTCAGTACTACATGTACTTGCTGTTCAGTTAAAGCTCTGACACATGACATATATGATGCTCAGTATAACATGTACTTGTTGTTCAGCTAAAGCTCTGACTCATGACATATAGGATGCTCAGTACCACATGTGCTTGCCATTCAGTTAAAGCTCTGACACATGACATATAGGATGCTCAGTATAACATGTACTTGTTGTTCAGTTAAAGCTTTCACACATGACATATAGGATGCTCAGTATTACATGTACCTGCTATTCAGTTAAAGCTCTGACACATTGACATATAGAATGCTCAGTATTACATCTACTTGCTATTCAGTTAAAGCTCTGACACATGACATATATGATGCTCCGTATTACATGTACCTCCTATTCAGTTAAAGCTCTGACACATGACATATATGATGCTCAGTATCACATGTACTTGCTATTCAGTTAAAGCTCTGACACATGACATATAGGATGCTCAGTATAACATGTACTTGCTATTCAGTTAAAGCTCTGACACATGACATATAGGATGCTCAGTATAACATGTACTTGCTATTCAGTTAAAGCTCTGACACATGACATATATGATGCTCAGTTTTACATCTACTTGCAATTCACTTAAAGCTCTGACACATGACATATAGGATGCTCAGTATTACATGTACTTTCTGTTCAGTTAAAGCTCTGACACATGACATATAGGATGCTCAGTATAACATGTACTTGCTCTTCAGTTAAAGCTCTGACACATGACATATAGGATGCTCAGTATTACATCTACTTGCAATTCACTTAAAGCTCTGACACATGACATATAGGATGCTCAGTATTACATGTACTTGCTGTTCAGTTAAAGCTCTGACACATGACATATAGGATGCTCAGTACTACATGTACTTGCTGTTCAGTTAAAGCTCTGACACATGACATATAGGATGCTCAGTATAACATGTACTTGCTCTTCAGTTAAAGCTCTGACACATGACATATAGGATGCTCAGTATTACATGTACTTGCTGTTCAGTTAAAGCTCTGACATACGACATATAGGATGCTCAGTATAACATGTACTTGCTCTTCAGTTAAAGCTCTGACACATGACATATAGGATGCTCAGTATTACATGCACTTGCTGTTCAGTTAAAGCTCTGACACATGACATATAGAATGCTCAGTATAACATGTACTTGCTCTTCAGTTAAAGCTCTGACACATGACATATAGGATGCTCAGTATTACATGTACTTGCTGTTCAGTTAAAGCTCTGACATACGACATATAGGATGCTCAGTATAACATGTACTTGCTCTTCAGTTAAAGCTCTGACACATGACATATAGGATGCTCAGTATTACATGTACTTGCTGTTCAGTTAAAGCTCTGACACATGACATATAGGATGCTCAGTATAACATGTACTTGCTCTTCAGTTAAAGCTCTGACACATGACATATAGGATGCTCAGTACCACATGTACTTGATGTTCAGTTAAAGCTCTGACACATTACATATAGGATGCTCAGTATTACATCTGCTTGCTATTCAGTTAAAGCTCTGACACATGACATATAGGATGCTCAGTAAAACATGTACTTGCTGTTCAGTTATAGCTCTGACACATGACATATAGGATGCTCAGTACTACATGTACTTGCTGTTCAGTTAAAGCTCTGACACATGACATATATGATGCTCAGTATAACATGTACCTGCTATTCAGCTAAAGCTCTGACACATGACATATAGGATGCTCAGCATTACATGTACTTGTTGTTCAGTTAAAGCTCTGACACATGACATATAGGATGCTCAGTACTACATGTACTTGCTGTTCAGTTAAAGCTCTGACACATGACATATATGATGCTCAGTATAACATGTACCTGCTATTCAGCTAAAGCTTTGACATATGACATATAGGATGCTCAGTACCACATGCACTTGTTGTTCAGTTAAAGCTCTGACACATGACATATAGGATGCTCAGTATAACATGTACTTGTTGTTCAGTTAAAGCTCTGACACATGACATATAGGATGCTCAGTACTACATGTACTTGCTGTTTAGTTAAAGCTCTGACACATGACATATATGATGCTCAGTATAACATGTACCTGCTATTCAGCTAAAGCTCTGACACATGACATATAGGATGCTCAGTACCACATGTACTTGTTGTTCAGTTAAAGCTCTGACACATGACATATAGGATGCTCAGTACTAGACGTACTTGCTGTTCAGTTAAAGATCTGACACATGACATATATGATGCTCAGTATAACATGTACTTGCTGTTCAGCTAAAGCTCTGACACATGACATATAGGATGCTCAGTACCACATGTGCTTGCTATTCAGTTAAAGCTCTGACTCATGACATATAGGATGCTCAGTATAACATGTACTTGTTGTTCAGTTAAAACTCTGACACATGACATATAGGATGATAAGTACCACATGTACTTGTTGTTCAGTTAAAGCTCTGACACATGACATATAGGATGCTCAGTACCACATGTACTTGTTGTTCAGTTAAAGCTCTGACACATGACATATAGGATGCTCAGTATAACATGTACTTGTTGTTCAGCTAAAGCTCTGACACATGACATAAAGGATGCTCAGTACTACATGTACTTGCTGTTCAGTTAAAGCTCTGACACATGACATATAGGATGCTCAGTATAACATGTACTTGTTGTTCAGTTAAAGCTCTGACACATGACATATAGGATGCTCAGTACCACATGTACTTGTTGTTCAGTTAAAGCTCTGACACATTACATATAGGATGCTCAGTATAACATGTACCTGCTATTCAGCTAAAGCTCTGACATATAAAATATAGGATGCATAGTACTACATGTACTTGCTGTTCAGTTAAAGCTCTGACACATTACATATAGGATGCTCAGTATAACATGTACTTGTTGTTCAGTTAAAGCTCTGACACATGACATATAGGATGCTCAGTACCACATGTACTTGTTGTTCAGTTAAAGCTCTGACACATGACATATAGGATGCTCAGTATAACATGTACTTGTTGTTCAGTTAAAGCCCTGACACATGACATATAGGATGCTCAGTACTACATGTACTTGCTGTTCAGTTAAAGCTCTGACACATGACATATAGGATGCTCAGTATAACATGTACTTGCTATTCAGTTAAAGCTCTGACACATGACATATATGATGCTCAGTTTTACATGTACCTGCTATTCAGTTAAAGCTCTGACACATGACATATAGGATGCTCAGTATTACATCTACTTGCTATTCAGCTAAAGCTCTGACACATGACATATAGGATGCTCAGTATAACATGTACTTGCTATTCAGTTAAAGTTCTGACACATGACATATAGGATGCTCAGTATTACATGTACTTGCTATTCAGCTAAAGCTCTGACACATGACATATAGGATGCTCAGTATAACATGTACTTGCTATTCAGTTAAAGCTCTGACACATGACATATAGGATGCCCAGTATTACATCTACTTGCTATTCAGTTAAAGCTCTGACACATGACATATAGGATGCTCAGTATTACATCTACTTGCTATTCAGCTAAAGCTCTGACACATGACATATAGGATGCTCAGTATTACATCTACTTGCTATTCAGCTAAAGCTCTGACACATGACATATAGGATGCTCAGTATTACATCTATTTGCTATTCAGTTAAAGCTCTGACACATGACATACAGGATGCTCAGTATTACATCTACTTGCTATTCAGTTAAAGCTCTGACACATGACATACAGGATGCTCAGTATTACATCTACTTGCTATTCAGTTAAAGCTCTGACACATGACATACAGGTTGCTCAGTATTACATGTACTTGCTATTCAGTTAAAGCTCTGACACATGACATTCAGGATGCTCAGTATAACATGTACTTGCTGTTCAGCTAAAGCTCTGATACATGACATATAGGATTCTCAGTACCACATGTGCTTGTTGTTCAGTTAAAGCTCTGACACATTACATATAGGATGCTCAGTAAAACATGTACTTGTTGTTCAGCTAAAGCTCTGTCACATGACATATAGGATGCTCAGTATAACATGTACTTGCTCTTCAGTTAAAGCTCTGACTAATTACATATAGGATGCTCAGTATTACATCTACTTGCAATTCACTTAAAGCTCTGACACATGACATATAGTATGCTCAGTATTACATGTACTTGCTGTTCAGTTAAAGCTCTGACACATGACATATAGGATGCTCAGTACTACATGTACTTGCTGTTCAGTTAAAGCTCTGACATACGACATATAGGATGCTCAGTATAACATGTACTTGCTCTTCAGTTAAAGCTCTGACACATGACATATAGGATGCTCAGTATTACATCTACTTGCAATTCACTTAAAGCTTTGACACATGACATATAGGATGATCAGTATTACATGTACTTGCTGTTCAGTTAAAGCTCTGACACATGACATATAGGATGCTCAGTATAACATGTACCTGCTATTCAGCTAAAGCTTTGACATATGACATATAGGATGCTCAGTACCACATGCACTTGTTGTTCAGTTAAAGCTCTGACACATGACATATAGGATGCTCAGTATAACATGTACTTGCTGTTCAGTTAAAGCTCTGACATACGACATATAGGATGCTCAGTATAACATGTACTTGCTCTTCAGTTAAAGCTCTGACACATGACATATAGGATGCTCAGTATTACATCTACTTGCAATTCACTTAAAGCTCTGACACATGACATATAGGATGCTCAGTATTACATCTACTTGCTGTTCAGTTAAAGCTCTGACACATGACATATAGGATGCACAGTATAACATGTACTTGTTGTTCAGTTAAAGCTTTGACACATGACATATATGATGCTCAGTATTACATGTACCTGCTATTCAGTTAAAGCTCTGACACATGACATATAGGATGCTCAGTATTACATCTACTTGCTATTCAGTTAAAGCTCTGACACATGACATATAGGATGCCCAGTATTACATCTACTTGCTATTCAGTTAAAGCTCTGACACATGACATATAGGATGCTCAGTATTACATCTACTTGCTATTCAGCTAAAGCTCTGACACATGACATATAGGATGCTCAGTATTACATCTACTTGCTATTCAGTTAAAGCTCTGACACATGACATATAGGATGCTCAGTATTACATCTACTTGCTATTCAGCTAAAGCTCTGACACATGACATATAGGATGCCCAGTATTACATCTACTTGCTATTCAGTTAAAGCTCTGACACATGACATATAGGATGCTCAGTATTACATCTACTTGCTATTCAGTTAAAGCTCTGACACATGACATATAGGATGCCCAGTATTACATCTACTTGCTATTCAGTTAAAGCTCTGACACATGACATATATGATGCTCAGTATAACATGTACTTGCTATTCAGTTAAAGCTCTGACACATGACATATAGGATGCCCAGTATTACATCTACTTGCTATTCAGTTAAAGCTCTGACACATGACATATAGGATGCTCAGTATTACATCTACTTGCTATTCAGCTAAAGCTCTGACACATGACATATAGGATGCTCAGTATTACATCTACTTGCTGTTCAGCTAAAGCTCTGACACATGACATATAGGATGCTCAGTACCACATGTGCTTGTTGTTCAGTTAAAGCTCTGACACACGACATATAGGATGCTCAGAAAAACATGTACTTGTTGTTCAGCTAAAGCTCTGACACATGACATACAGGATGCTCAGTATAACATGTACTTGCTCTTCAGTTAAAGCTCTGACACATGACATATAGGATGCTCAGTATTACATCTACTTGCAATTCACTTAAAGCTCTGACACATGACATATAGGATGCTCAGTATTACATGTACTTGCTGTTCAGTTAAAGCTTTGACACATGACATATAGGATGCTCAGTACTACATGTACTTGCTGTTCAGTTAAAGCTCTGACATACGACATATAGGATGCTCAGTATAACATGTACTCTTTGTTCAGTTAAAGCTCTGACACATGACATATAGGATGCTCAGTACTACATGTACTTGCTGTTCAGTTAAAGCTCTGACACATGACATATATGATGCTCAGTATAACATGTACTTGTTGTTCAGCTAAAGCTCTGACTCATGACATATAGGATGCTCAGTACCACATGTGCTTGCCATTCAGTTAAAGCTCTGACACATGACATATAGGATGCTCAGTATAACATGTACTTGTTGTTCAGTTAAAGCTTTCACACATGACATATAGGATGCTCAGTATTACATGTACCTGCTATTCAGTTAAAGCTCTGACACATTGACATATAGAATGCTCAGTATTACATCTACTTGCTATTCAGTTAAAGCTCTGACACATGACATATATGATGCTCCGTATTACATGTACCTCCTATTCAGTTAAAGCTCTGACACATGACATATATGATGCTCAGTATCACATGTACTTGCTATTCAGTTAAAGCTCTGACACATGACATATAGGATGCTCAGTATAACATGTACTTGCTATTCAGTTAAAGCTCTGACACATGACATATAGGATGCTCAGTATAACATGTACTTGCTATTCAGTTAAAGCTCTGACACATGACATATATGATGCTCAGTTTTACATCTACTTGCAATTCACTTAAAGCTCTGACACATGACATATAGGATGCTCAGTATTACATGTACTTGCTGTTCAGTTAAAGCTCTGACACATGACATATAGGATGCTCAGTATAACATGTACTTGCTCTTCAGTTAAAGCTCTGACACATGACATATAGGATGCTCAGTATTACATCTACTTGCAATTCACTTAAAGCTCTGACACATGACATATAGGATGCTCAGTATTACATGTACTTGCTGTTCAGTTAAAGCTCTGACACATGACATATAGGATGCTCAGTACAACATGTACTTGCTCTTCAGTTAAAGCTCTGACACATGACATATAGGATGCTCAGTATTACATGTACTTGCTGTTCAGTTAAAGCTCTGACATACGACATATAGGATGCTCAGTATAACATGTACTTGCTCTTCAGTTAAAGCTCTGACACATGACATATAGGATGCTCAGTATTACATGTACTTGCTGTTCAGTTAAAGCTCTGACACATGACATATAGAATGCTCAGTATAACATGTACTTGCTCTTCAGTTAAAGCTCTGACACATGACATATAGGATGCTCAGTATTACATGTACTTGCTGTTCAGTTAAAGCTCTGACATACGACATATAGGATGCTCAGTATAACATGTACTTGCTCTTCAGTTAAAGCTCTGACACATGACATATAGGATGCTCAGTATTACATGTACTTGCTGTTCAGTTAAAGCTCTGACATACGACATATAGGATGCTCAGTATAACATGTACTTGCTCTTCAGTTAAAGCTCTGACACATGACATATAGGATGCTCAGTATTACATGTACTTGCTGTTCAGTTAAAGCTCTGACACATGACATATAGGATGCTCAGTATAACATGTACTTGCTCTTCAGTTAAAGCTCTGACACATGACATATAGGATGCTCAGTATTACATCTACTTGCAATTCACTTAAAGCTCTGACACATGACATATAGGATGCTCAGTATTACATGTACTTGCTGTTCAGTTAAAGCTCTGACACATGACATATAGGATGCTCAGTACTACATGTACTTGCTGTTCAGTTAAAGCTCTAACATACGACATATAGGATGCTCAGTATAACATGTACTTGCTCTTCAGTTAAAGCTCTGACACATGACATATAGGATGCTCAGTATTACATCTACTTGCAATTCACTTAAAGCGCTGACACATGACATATAGGATGCTCAGTATTACATGTACTTACTGTTCAGTTAAAGCTCTGACACATGCGTATAGGATGCTCAGTACTACATGTACTTGCTGTTCAGTTAAAGCTCTGACATACGACATATAGGATGCTCAGTATTACATGTACTTGCTGTTCAGTTAAAGCTCTGACACATGACATATAGGATGCTCAGTACTACATGTACTTGCTGTTCAGTTAAAGCTCTGACACATGACATATATGATGCTCAGTACTACATGTACTTGCTCTTCAGTTAAAGCTCTGACACATGACATATAGGATGCTCAGTATTACATGTACTTGCTGTTCAGTTAAAGCTCTGACACATGACATATAGGATGCTCAGTATAACATGTATTTGTTGTTCAGGTAAAGCTCTGACTCATGACATATAGGATGCTCAGTACCACACGTGCTTGCCATTCAGTTAAAGCTCTGACACATGACATATAGGATGCTCAGTATAACATGTACTTGTTGTTCAGTTAAAGCTTTGACACATGACATATATGATGCTCAGTATTACATGTACTTGCTATTCAGTTAAAGCTCTGACACATGACATATAGGATGCTCAGTATTACATCTACTTGCTATTCAGTTAAAGTTCTGACACATGACATATATGATGCTCCGTATTACATGTACCTCCTATTCAGTTAAAGCTCTGACACATGACATATATGATGCTCAGTATCACATGTACTTGCTATTCAGTTAAAGCTCTGACACATGACATATAGGATGCTCAGTACTACATGTACTTGCTGTTCAGTTAAAGCTCTGACACATGACATATATGATGCTCAGTATAACATGTACTTGCTGTTCAGCTAAAGCTCTGACACATGACATATAGGCTGCTCAGTACCACATGTGCTTGCTATTCAGTTAAAGCTCTGACACATGACATATAGGATGCTCAGTATAACATGTACTTTTTGTTCAGTTAAAGCTCTGACACATGACATATAGGATGCTCCGTACCACATGTACTTGTTGTTCAGTTAAAGCTCTGACACATGACATATTGGATGTTCAGTATTACATCTACTTGCTATTCAGTTAAAGCTCTGACACATGACATATAGGATGCTCAGTATTACATCTGCTTGCTATTCAGTTTAAGCTCTGACACATTACATATTGAATGCTCAGTATTACATCTACTTGCTATTTAGTTAAAGCTCTGACATATGACATAAAGGATGCTCAGTATAACATGTACTTGTTGCTCAATTAAAGCTCTGATACATTACATATAGGATGCTCAGTATTACATGTACTTGCTATTCAGTTTAAGCTCTGACATATGACATACAGGATGGTCAGTATAACATGTACTTGCTGGTCAATTAAAGCTCTGACACATGACATATAGTATGCTCAGTATTAAATGTACTTGCTATTCAGTTAAATCTCTGACACATGACATATAGGATGCTCAGTATAACATGTACTTGCTGTTCAGTTAAAGCTCTGACACATGACATATAGGATGCTCAGCATTAAATGTACTTGCTATTCATTTAAAGCTCTGACACATGACATATAGGATGCTCAGTATTAAATGTACTTGCTATTCAGTTAAAGCTCTGACACATGACATATAGGATGCTCAGTATAACATGTACTTGCTGTTCAATTAAAGCTCTGACACATGACATATAGGATGCTCAGCATTAAATGTACTTGCTGTTCAATTAAAGCTCTGACACATGACATATAGGATATTCAGTATCACAAGTTTCTGCTATTCAGCTAAAGCTCTGACACATGACATATAGGATGCTCAGTATAACATGTACTTGTTGTTCAGTTAAAGCTCTGACACATGACATATAGGATGCGCAGTACCACATGTACCTGCTATTCAGCTAAAGCTCTGACACATTACATATAGGATGCTCAGTAGAACATGTACTTGTTATTCAGTTAAAGCTCTAACACGTGACATATATGATGCTCAGTATAACATGTACTTACTATTCAGCTAAAGCTCTGATACATGACATATAGGATGTTCAGTATTAAATGTACTTGCTGTTCAGTTAAACTCTGACAAATGACAAATAGGATGCTCAGTATAACATGTACTTGCTATTTAGCTAAAGCTCTGACACATGACATATAGGATGCTCAGTATTACATGTACTTGTTGTTCAGCTAAAGCTCTGACACATGATATATAGGATGCTCAGTATTACATCTACTTGCTATTCAGCTAAAGCTCTGACACATGACATATATGATGCTCAGTATAACATGTACCTGCTATTCAGCTAAAGCTCTGACACATGACATATAGGATGCTCAGTACCACATGTACTTGATGTTCAGTTAAAGCTCTGACACATTACATATAGGATGCTCAGTATTACATCTGCTTGCTATTCAGTTAAAGCTCTGACACATGACATATAGGATGCTCAGTAAAACATGTACTTGCTGTTCAGTTATAGCTCTGACACATGACATATAGGATGCTCAGTACTACATGTACTTGCTGTTCAGTTAAAGCTCTGACACATGACATATATGATGCTCAGTATAACATGTACCTGCTATTCAGCTAAAGCTCTGACACATGACATATAGGATGCTCAGCATTACATGTACTTGTTGTTCAGTTAAAGCTCTGACACATGACATATAGGATGCTCAGTACTACATGTACTTGCTGTTCAGTTAAAGCTCTGACACATGACATATATGATGCTCAGTATAACATGTACCTGCTATTCAGCTAAAGCTTTGACATATGACATATAGGATGCTCAGTACCACATGCACTTGTTGTTCAGTTAAAGCTCTGACACATGACATATAGGATGCTCAGTATAACATGTACTTGTTGTTCAGTTAAAGCTCTGACACATGACATATAGGATGCTCAGTACTACATGTACTTGCTGTTTAGTTAAAGCTCTGACACATGACATATATGATGCTCAGTATAACATGTACCTGCTATTCAGCTAAAGCTCTGACACATGACATATAGGATGCTCAGTACCACATGTACTTGTTGTTCAGTTAAAGCTCTGACACATGACATATAGGATGCTCAGTACTAGATGTACTTGCTGTTCAGTTAAAGATCTGACACATGACATATATGATGCTCAGTATAACATGTACTTGCTGTTCAGCTAAAGCTCTGACACATGACATATAGGATGCTCAGTATAACATGTACCTGCTATTCAGCTAAAGCTCTGACATATAAAATATAGGATGCATAGTACTACATGTACTTGCTGTTCAGTTAAAGCTCTGACACATTACATATAGGATGCTCAGTATAACATGTACTTGTTGTTCAGTTAAAGCTCTGACACATGACATATAGGATGCTCAGTACCACATGTACTTGTTGTTCAGTTAAAGCTCTGACACATGACATATAGGATGCTCAGTATAACATGTACTTGTTGTTCAGTTAAAGCCCTGACACATGACATATAGGATGCTCAGTACTACATGTACTTGCTGTTCAGTTAAAGCTCTGACACATGACATATAGGATGCTCAGTATAACATGTACTTGCTATTCAGTTAAAGCTCTGAAACATGACATATATGATGCTCAGTTTTACATGTACCTGCTATTCAGTTAAAGCTCTGACACATGACATATAGGATGCTCAGTATTACATCTACTTGCTATTCAGCTAAAGCTCTGACACATGACATATAGGATGCTCAGTATAACATGTACTTGCTATTCAGTTAAAGTTCTGACACATGACATATAGGATGCTCAGTATTACATGTACTTGCTATTCAGCTAAAGCTCTGACACATGACATATAGGATGCTCAGTATAACATGTACTTGCTATTCAGTTAAAGCTCTGACACATGACATATAGGATGCCCAGTATTACATCTACTTGCTATTCAGTTAAAGCTCTGACACATGACATATAGGATGCTCAGTATTACATCTACTTGCTATTCAGCTAAAGCTCTGACACATGACATATAGGATGCTCAGTATTACATCTACTTGCTATTCAGCTAAAGCTCTGACACATGACATATAGGATGCTCAGTATTACATCTATTTGCTATTCAGTTAAAGCTCTGACACATGACATACAGGATGCTCAGTATTACATCTACTTGCTATTCAGTTAAAGCTCTGACACATGACATACAGGATGCTCAGTATTACATCTACTTGCTATTCAGTTAAAGCTCTGACACATGACATACAGGATGCTCAGTATTACATGTACTTGCTATTCAGTAAAATCTCTGACACATGACATACAGGATGCTCCGTATTAAATGTACTTGCTATTCAGTTAAAGCTCTGACACATGACATACAGGATGCTCAGTATTACATGTACTTTCTATTCAGTTAAAGCTCTGACACATGACATACAGGATGCTCAGTATAACATGTACTTGCTGTTCAGCTAAAGCTCTGACAAATGACATATAGGACGCTCAGTACCACATGTGCTTGTTGTTCAGTTAAAGCTCTGACACATGACATATAGGAAGCTCAGTAAAACATGTACTTGTTGTTCAGCTAAAGCTCTGACACATGACATATAGGATGCTCAGTATAACATGTACTTGCTCTTCAGTTAAAGCTCTGACACATGACATATAGGATGCTCAGTATTACATCTACTTGCAATTCACTTAAAGCTCTGACACATGACATATAGGATGCTCAGTATTACATGTACTTGCTGTTCAGTTAAAGCTCTGACACATGACATATAGGATGCTCAGTACTACATGTACTTGCTGTTCAGTTAAAGCTCTGACATACGACATATAGGATGCTCAGTATAACATGTACTTGCTCTTCAGTTAAAGCTCTGACACATGACATATAGGATGCCCAGTATTACATCTACTTGCAATTCACTTAAAGCTCTGACACATGACATATAGGATGCTCAGTATTACATGTACTTGCTGTTCAGTTGAAGCTCTGACACATGACATATAGGATGCTCAGTACTACATGTACTTGCTGTTCAGTTAAAGCTCTGACATACGACATATAGGATGCTCAGTATAACATGTACTTGCTCTTCAGTTAAAGCTCTGACACATGACATATAGGATGCTCAGTATTACATCTACTTGCAATTCACTTAAAGCTCTGACACATGACCTATAGGATGCTCAGTATTACATGTTCTTGCTGTTCAGTTAAAGCTCTGACACATGACATATAGGATGCTCAGTATAACATGTACTTGCTCTTCAGTTAAAGCTCTGACACATGACATATAGGATGCTCAGTATTACATCTACTTGCATTTCACTTAAAGCTCTGACACATGACATATAGGATGCTCAGTATTACATGTACTTGCTGTTCAGTTAAAGCTCTGACACATGACATATAGGATGCTCAGTACTACATGTACTTGCTGTTCAGCTAAAGCTCTGACACATGACATATAGGATGCTCAGTATAACATGTACTTGCTCTTCAGTTAAAGCTCTGACACATGACATATAGGATGCTCAGTATTACATGTACTTGCTGTTCAGTTAAAGCTCTGACATACGACATATAGGATGCTCAGTATAACATGTACTTGCTCTTCAGTTAAAGCTCTGACACATGACATATAGGATGCTCAGTATTACATGTACTTGCTGTTCAGTTAAAGCTCTGACACATGACATATAGGATGCTCAGTATAACATGTACTTGCTCTTCAGTTAAAGCTCTGACACATGACATATAGGATGCTCAGTATTACATGTACTTGCTGTTCAGTTAAAGCTCTGACATACGACATATAGGATGCTCAGTATAACATGTACTTGCTCTTCAGTTAAAGCTCTGACACATGACATATAGGATGCTCAGTATTACATGTACTTGCTGTTCAGTTAAAGCTCTGACACATGACATATAGGATGCTCAGTATAACATGTACTTGCTCTTCAGTTAAAGCTCTGACACATGACATATAGGATGCTCAGTATTACATGTACTTGCAATTCACTTAAAGCTCTGACACATGACATATAGGATGCTCAGTATTACATGTACTTGCTGTTCAGTTAAAGCTCTGACAATTGACATATAGGATGCTCAGTACTACATGTACTTGCTGTTCAGTTAAAGCTCTAACATACGACATATAGGATGCTCAGTATAACAGGTACTTGCTCTTCAGTTAAAGCTCTGACACATGACATATAGGATGCTCAGTATTACATCTACTTGCAATTCACTTAAAGCTCTGACACATGACATATAGGATGCTCAGTATTACATGTACTTACTGTTCAGCTAAAGCTCTGACTCATGACATATAGGATGCTCAGTACCACACGTGCTTGCCATTCAGTTAAAGCTCTGACACATGACATATAGGATGCTCAGTATAACATGTACTTGTTGTTCAGTTAAAGCTTTGACACATGACATATATGATGCTCAGTATTACATGTACTTGCTATTCAGTTAAAGCTCTGACACATGACATATAGGATGCTCAGTATTACATCTACTTGCTATTCAGTTAAAGCTCTGACACATGACATATATGATGCTCCGTATTACATGTACCTCCTATTCAGTTAAAGCTCTGACACATGACATATATGATGCTCAGTATCACATGTACTTGCTATTCAGTTAAAGCTCTGACACATGACATATAGGATGCTCAGTACTACATATACTTGCTGTTCAGTTAAAGCTCTGACACATGACATATATGATGCTCAGTATAACATGTACTTGCTGTTCAGCTAAAGCTCTGACACATGACATATAGGCTGCTTAGTACCACATGTGCTTGCTATTCAGTTAAAGCTCTGACACATGTCATATAGGATGCTCAGTATAACATGTACTTTTTGTTCAGTTAAAGCTCTGACACATGACATATAGGATGCTCCGTACCACATGTACTTGTTGTTCAGTTAAAGCTCTGACACATGACATATAGGATGCTCAGTATTACATCTGCTTGCTATTCAGTTTAAGCTCTGACACATTACATATTGGATGCTCAGTATTACATCTACTTGCTATTCAGTTAAAGCTCTGACATATGACATAAAGGATGCTCAGTATAACATGTACTTGTTGCTCAATTAAAGCTCTGACACATTACATATAGGATGCTCAGTATTACATATACTTGCTATTCAGTTTAAGCTCTGACATATGACATACAGGATGCTCAGTATAACATGTACTTGCTGGTCAATTAAAGCTCTGACACATGACATATAGTATGCTCAGTATTAAATGTACTTGCTATTCAGTTAAATCTCTGACACATGACATATAGGATGCTCAGTATAACATGTACTTGCTGTTCAGTTAAAGCTCTGACACATGACATATAGGATGCTCAGCATTAAATGTACTTGCTATTCAATTAAAGCTCTGACACATGACATATAGGATGCTCAGTATTAAATGTACTTGCTATTCAGTTAAAGCTCTGACACATGACATATAGGATGCTCAGTATAACATGTACTTGCTGTTCAATTAAAGCTCTGACACATGACATATAGGATGCTCAGCATTAAATGTACTTGCTGTTCAATTAAAGCTCTGACACATGACATATAGGATATTCAGTATCACAAGTTTCTTGCTATTCAGCTAAAGCTCTGACACATGACATATAGGATGCTCAGTATAACATGTACTTGTTGTTCAGTTAAAGCTCTGACACATGACATATAGGATGCGCAGTACCACATGTACCTGCTATTCAGCTAAAGCTCTGACACATTACATATAGGATGCTCAGTAGAACATGTACTTGTTATTCAGTTAAAGCTCTAACACATGACATATATGATGCTCAGTATAACATGTACTTACTATTCAGCTAAAGCTCTGATACATGACATATAGGATGTTCAGTATTAAATGTACTTGCTGTTCAGTTAAACTCTGACAAATGACAAATAGGATGCTCAGTATAACATGTACTTGCTATTTAGCTAAAGCTCTGACACATGACATATAGGATGCTCAGTATTACATGTACTGGTTGTTCAGCTAAAGCTCTGACACATGATATATAGGATGCTCAGTATTACATCTACTTGCTATTCAGTTAAAGCTCTGACACATGACATATAGGATGCTCAGTATTACATCTACTTGCAATTCACTTAAAGCTCTGACACATGACATATAGGATGCTCAGTATTACATGTACTTGCTGTTCAGTTAAAGCTCTGACACATGACATATAGGATGCTCAGTACTACATGTACTTCCTGTTCAGTTAAAGCTCTGACATACGACATATAGGATGCTCAGTATAACATGTACTTGCTCTTCAGTTAAAGCTCTGACACATGACATATAGGATGCCCAGTATTACATCTACTTGCAATTCACTTAAAGCTCTGACACATGACATATAGGATGCTCAGTATTACATGTACTTGCTGTTCAGTTGAAGCTCTGACACATGACATATAGAATGCTCAGTACTACATGTACTTGCTGTTCAGTTAAAGCTCTGACATACGACATATAGGATGCTCAGTATAACATGTACTTGCTCTTCAGTTAAAGCTCTGACACATGACATATAGGATGCTCAGTATTACATCTACTTGCAATTCACTTAAAGCTCTGACACATGACCTATAGGATGCTCAGTATTACATGTTCTTGCTGTTCAGTTAAAGCTCTGACACATGACATATAGGATGCTCAGTATAACATGTACTTGCTCTTCAGTTAAAGCTCTGACACATGACATATAGGATGCTCAGTATTACATCTACTTGCATTTCACTTTAAGCTCTGACACATGACATATAGGATGCTCAGTATTACATGTACTTGCTGTTCAGTTAAAGCTCTGACACATGACATATAGGATGCTCAGTACTACATGTACTTGCTGTTCAGTTAAAGCTCTGACACATGCCATATAGGATGCTCAGTATAACATGTACTTGCTCTTCAGTTAAAGCTCTGACACATGACATATAGGATGCTCAGTATTACATGTACTTGCTGTTCAGTTAAAGCTCTGACATACGACATATAGGATGCTCAGTATAACATGTACTTGCTCTTCAGTTAAAGCTCTGACACATGACATATAGGATGCTCAGTATTACATGTACTTGCTGTTCAGTTAAAGCTCTGACACATGACATATAGGATGCTCAGTATAACATGTACTTGCTCTTCAGTTAAAGCTCTGACACATGACATATAGGATGCTCAGTATTACATGTACTTGCTGTTCAGTTAAAGCTCTGACATACGACATATAGGATGCTCAGTATAACATGTACTTGCTCTTCAGTTAAAGCTCTGACACATGACATATAGGATGCTCAGTATTACATGTACTTGCTGTTCAGTTAAAGCTCTGACACATGACATATAGGATGCTCAGTATAACATGTACTTGCTCTTCAGTTAAAGCTCTGACACATGACATATAGGATGCTCAGTATTACATGTACTTACAATTCACTTAAAGCTCTGACACATGACATATAGGATGCTCAGTATTACATGTACTTGCTGTTCAGTTAAAGCTCTGAAAATTGACATATAGGATGCTCAGTACTACATGTACTTGCTGTTCAGTTAAAGCTCTAACATACGACATATAGGATGCTCAGTATAACAGGTACTTGCTCTTCAGTTAAAGCTCTGACACATGACATATAGGATGCTCAGTATTACATCTACTTGCAATTCACTTAAAGCTCTGACACATGACATATAGGATGCTCAGTATTACATGTACTTACTGTTCAGCTAAAGCTCTGACTCATGACATATAGGATGCTCAGTACCACACGTGCTTGCCATTCAGTTAAAGCTCTGACACATGACATATAGGATGCTCAGTATAACATGTACTTGTTGTTCAGTTAAAGCTTTGACACATGACATATATGATGCTCAGTATTACATGTACTTGCTATTCAGTTAAAGCTCTGACACATGACATATAGGATGCTCAGTATTACATCTACTTGCTATTCAGTTAAAGCTCTGACACATGACATATATGATGCTCAGTATTACATGTACCTCCTATTCAGTTAAAGCTCTGACACATGACATATATGATGCTCAGTATCACATGTACTTGCTATTCAGTTAAAGCTCTGACACATGACATATAGGATGCTCAGTACTACATATACTTGCTGTTCAGTTAAAGCTCTGACACATGACATATATGATGCTCAGTATAACATGTACTTGCTGTTCAGCTAAAGCTCTGACACATGACATATAGGCTGCTTAGTACCACATGTGCTTGCTATTCAGTTAAAGCTCTGACACATGACATATAGGATGCTCAGTATAAAATGTACTTTTTGTTCAGTTAAAGCTCTGACACATGACATATAGGATGCTCCGTACCACATGTACTTGTTGTTCAGTTAAAGCTCTGACACATGACATATAGGATGCTCAGTATTACATCTGCTTGCTATTCAGTTTAAGCTCTGACACATTACATATTGGATGCTCAGTATTACATCTACTTGCTATTCAGTTAAAGCTCTGACATATGACATAAAGGATGCTCAGTATAACATGTACTTGTTGCTCAATTAAAGCTCTGACACATTACATATAGGATGCTCAGTATTACATGTACTTGCTATTCAGTTTAAGCTCTGACATATGACATACAGGATGCTCAGTATAACATGTACTTGCTGGTCAATTAAAGCTCTGACACATGACATATAGTATGCTCAGTATTAAATGTACTTGCTATTCAGTTAAATCTCTGACACATGACATATAGGATGCTCAGTATAACATGTACTTGCTGTTCAGTTAAAGCTCTGACACATGACATATAGGATGCTCAGCATTAAATGTACTTGCTATTCATTTAAAGCTCTGACACATGACATATAGTATGCTCAGTATTAAATGTACTTGCTATTCAGTTAAAGCTCTGACACATGACATATAGGATGCTCAGTATAACATGTACTTGCTGTTCAATTAAAGCTCTGACACATGACATATAGGATGCTCAGCATTAAATGTACTTGCTGTTCAATTAAAGCTCTGACACATGACATATAGGATATTCAGTATCACAAGTTTCTTGCTATTCAGCTAAAGCTCTGACACATGACATATAGGATGCTCAGTATAACATGTACTTGTTGTTCAGTTAAAGCTCTGACACATGACATATAGGATGCGCAGTACCACATGTACCTGCTATTCAGCTAAAGCTCTGACACATTACATATAGGATGCTCAGTAGAACATGTACTTGTTATTCAGTTAAAGCTCTAACACATGACATATATGATGCTCAGTATAACATGTACTTACTATTCAGCTAAAGCTCTGATACATGACATATAGGATGTTCAGTATTAAATGTACTTGCTGTTCAGTTAAACTCTGACAAATGACAAATAGGATGCTCAGTATAACATGTACTTGCTATTTAGCTAAAGCTCTGACACATGACATATAGGATGCTCAGTATTACATGTACTGGTTGTTCAGCTAAAGCTCTGACACATGATATATAGGATGCTCAGTATTACATCTACTTGCTATTCAGCTAAAGCTCTGACACATGACATATATGATGCTCAGTATAACATGTACCTGCTATTCAGCTAAAGCTCTGACACATGACATATAGGATGCTCAGTACCACATGTACTTGATGTTCAGTTAAAGCTCTGACACATTACATATAGGATGCTCAGTATTACATCTGCTTGCTATTCAGTTAAAGCTCTGACACATGACATATAGGATGCTCAGTAAAACATGTACTTGCTGTTCAGTTATAGCTCTGACACATGACATATAGGATGCTCAGTATAACATGTACTTGCTGTTCAGTTAAAGCTCTGACACATGACATATATGATGCTCAGTATAACATGTACCTGCTATTCAGCTAAAGCTCTGACACATGACATATAGGATGCTCAGCATTACATGTACTTGTTGTTCAGTTAAAGCTCTGACACATGACATATAGGATGCTCAGTACTACATGTACTTGCTGTTCAGTTAAAGCTCTGACACATGACATATATGATGCTCAGTATAACATGTACCTGCTATTCAGCTAAAGCTTTGACATATGACATATAGGATGCTCAGTACCACATGCACTTGTTGTTCAGTTAAAGCTCTGACACATGACATATAGGATGCTCAGTATAACATGTACTTGTTGTTCAGTTAAAGCTCTGACACATGACATATAGGATGCTCAGTACTACATGTACTTGCTGTTTAGTTAAAGCTCTGACACCTGACATATATGATGCTCAGTATAACATGTACCTGCTATTCAGCTAAAGCTCTGACACATGACATATAGGATGCTCAGTACCACATGTACTTGTTGTTCAGTTAAAGCTCTGACACATGACATATAGGATGCTCAGTACTAGATGTACTTGCTGTTCAGTTAAAGATCTGACACATGACATATATGATGCTCAGTATAACATGTACTTG
Source organism: Sipunculus nudus (assembly GCA_026874595.1). Lineage (NCBI taxonomy): Eukaryota > Metazoa > Annelida > Sipuncula > Golfingiida > Sipunculidae > Sipunculus > Sipunculus nudus. The sequence goes on along the minus strand of CM049320.1, from coordinate 1,060,213 downwards.
CTGTTCAGCTAAAGCTCTGACACATGACATATAGGATGCTCAGTACCACATGTGCTTGCTATTCAGTTAAAGCTCTGACACATGACATATAGGATGCTCAGTACCACATGTACTTGTTGTTCAGTTAAAGCTCTGACACATGACATATAGGATGCTCAGTATAACATGTACCTGCTATTCAGCTAAAGCTCTGACATATAAAATATAGGATGCATAGTACTACATGTACTTGCTGTTCAGTTAAAGCTCTGACACATTACATATAGGATGCTCAGTATAACATGTACTTGTTGTTCAGTTAAAGCTCTGACACATGACATATAGGATGCTCAGTACCACATGTACTTGTTGTTCAGTTAAAGCTCTGACACATGACATATAGAATGCTCAGTATAACATGTACTTGTTGTTCAGTTAAAGCTCTGACACATGACATATAGGATGCTCAGTACTACATGTACTTGCTGTTCAGTTAAAGCTCTGACACATGACATATAGGATGCTCAGTATAACATGTACTTGCTATTCAGTTAAAGCTCTGACACATGACATATAGGATGCTCAGTTTTACATGTACCTGCTATTCAGTTAAAGCTCTGACACATGACATATAGGATGCTCAGTATTACATCTACTTGCTATTCAGCTAAAGCTCTGACACATGACATATAGGATGCTCAGTATAACATGTACTTGCTATTCAGTTAAAGTTCTGACACATGACATATAGGATGCTCAGTATTACATGTACTTGCTATTCAGCTAAAGCTCTGACACATGACATATAGGATGCTCAGTATAACATGTACTTGCTATTCAGTTAAAGCTCTGACACATGACATATAGGATGCCCAGTATTACATCTACTTGCTATTCAGTTAAAGCTCTGACACATGACATATAGGATGCTCAGTATTACATCTACTTGCTATTCAGCTAAAGCTCTGACTCATGACATATAGGATGCTCAGTATTACATCTACTTGCTATTCAGCTAAAGCTCTGACACATGACATATAGGATGCTCAGTATTACATCTATTTGCTATTCAGTTAAAGCTCTGACACATGACATACAGGATGCTCAGTATTACATCTACTTGCTATTCAGTTAAAGCTCTGACACATGACATACAGGATGCTCAGTATTACATCTACTTGCTATTCAGTTAAAGCTCTGACACATGACATACAGGATGCTCAGTATTACATGTACTTGCTATTCAGTAAAATCTCTGACACATGACATACAGGATGCTCCGTATTAAATGTACTTGCTATTCAATTAAAGCTCTGACACATGACATACAGGATGCTCAGTATTACATGTACTTGCTATTCAGTTAAAGCTCTGACACATGACATACAGGATGCTCAGTATAACATGTACTTGCTGTTCAGCTAATACTCTGACACATGACATATAGGACGCTCAGTACCACATGTGCTTGTTGTTCAGTTAAAGCTCTGACACATGACATATAGGAAGCTCAGTAAAACATGTACTTGTTGTTCAGCTAAAGCTCTGACACATGACATATAGGATGCTCAGTATAACATGTACTTGCTCTTCAGTTAAAGCTCTGACACATGACATATAGGATGCTCAGTATTACATCTACTTGCAATTCACTTAAAGCTCTGACACATGACATATAGGATGCTCAGTATTACATGTACTTGCTGTTCAGTTAAAGCTCTGACACATGACATATAGGATGCTCAGTACTACATGTACTTGCTGTTCAGTTAAAGCTCTGACACATGACATATAGGATGCTCAGTATAACATGTACTTGCTCTTCAGTTAAAGCTCTGACACATGACATATAGGATGCTCAGTATTACATGTACTTGCTGTTCAGTTAAAGCTCTGACATACGACATATAGGATGCTCAGTATAACATGTACTTGCTCTTCAGTTAAAGCTCTGACACATGACATATAGGATGCTCAGTATTACATGTACTTGCTGTTCAGTTAAAGCTCTGACACATGACATATAGGATGCTCAGTATAACATGTACTTGCTCTTCAGTTAAAGCTCTGACACATGACATATAGGATGCTCAGTATTACATGTACTTGCTGTTCAGTTAAAGCTCTGACATACGACATATAGGATGCTCAGTATAACATGTACTTGCTCTTCAATTAAAGCTCTGACACATGACATATAGGATGCTCAGTATTACATGTACTTGCTGTTCAGTTAAAGCTCTGACACATGACATATAGGATGCTCAGTATAACATGTACTTGCTCTTCAGTTAAAGCTCTGACACATGACATATAGGATGCTCAGTATTACATCTACTTGCAATTCACTTAAAGCTCTGAAACATGACATATAGGATGCTCAGTATTACATGTACTTGCTGTTCAGTTAAAGCTCTGACACTTGACATATAGGATGCTCAGTACTACATGTACTTGCTGTTCAGTTAAAGCTCTAACATACGACATATAGGATGCTCAGTATAACATGTACTTGCTCTTCAGTTAAAGCTCTGACACATGACATATAGGATGCTCAGTATTACATCTACTTGCAATTCACTTAAAGCTCTGACACATGACATATAGGATGCTCAGTATTACATGTACTTACTGTTCAGCTAAAGCTCTGACTCATGACATATAGGATGCTCAGTACCACACGTGCTTGCCATTCAGATAAAGCTCTGACACATGACATATAGGATGCTCAGTATAACATGTACTTGTTGTTCAGTTAAAGCTTTGACACATGACATATATGATGCTCAGTATTACATGTACTTGCTATTCAGTTAAAGCTCTGACACATGACATATAGGATGCTCAGTATTACATCTACTTGCTATTCAGTTAAAGCTCTGACACATGACATATATGATGCTCCGTATTACATGTACCTCCTATTCAGTTAAAGCTCTGACACATGACATATATGATGCTCAGTATCACATGTACTTGCTATTCAGTTAAAGCTCTGACACATGACATATAGGATGCTCAGTACTACATGTACTTGCTGTTCAGTTAAAGCTCTGACACATGACATATATGATGCTCAGTATAACATGTACTTGCTGTTCAGCTAAAGCTCTGACACATGACATATAGGCTGCTCAGTACCACATGTGCTTGCTATTCAGTTAAAGCTCTGACACATGACATATAGGATGCTCAGTTTAACATGTACTTTTTGTTCAGTTAAAGCTCTGACACATGACATATAGGATGTTCCGTACCACATGTACTTGTTGTTCAGTTAAAGCTCTGACACATGACATATAGGATGCTCAGTATTACATCTGCTTGCTATTCAGTTTAAGCTCTGACACATTACATATTGGATGCTCAGTATTACATCTACTTGCTATTCAGTTAAAGCTCTGACATATGACATAAAGGATGCTCAGTATAACATGTACTTGTTGCTCAATTAAAGCTCTGACACATTACATATAGGATGCTCAGTATTACATGTACTTGCTATTCAGTTTAAGCTCTGACATATGACATACAGGATGCTCAGTATAACATGTACTTGCTGGTCAATTAAAGCTCTGACACATGACATATAGTATGCTCAGTATTAAATGTACTTGCTATTCAGTTAAATCTCTGACACATGACATATAGGATGCTCAGTATAACATGTACTTGCTGTTCAGTTAAAGCTCTGACACATGAAATATAGGATGCTCAGCATTAAATGTACTTGCTATTCATTTAAAGCTCTGACACATGACATATAGGATGCTCAGTATTAAATGTACTTGCTATTCAGTTAAAGCTCTGACACATGACATATAGGATGCTCAGTATAACATGTACTTGCTGTTCAATTAAAGCTCTGACACATGACATATAGGATGCTCAGCATTAAATGTACTTGCTGTTCAATTAAAGCTCAGACACATGACATATAGGATATTCAGTATCACAAGTTTCTGCTATTCAGCTAAAGCTCTGACACATGACATATAGGATGCTCAGTATAACATGTACTTGTTGTTCAGTTAAAGCTCTGACACATTACATATAGGATGCTCAGTATTACATCTGCTTGCTATTCAGTTAAAGCTCTGACACATGACATATAGGATGCTCAGTAAAACATATACTTGCTGTTCAGTTATAGCTCTGACACATGACATATAGGATGCTCAGTACTACATGTACTTGATGTTCAGTTAAAGCTCTGACACATTACATATAGGATGCTCAGTATTACATCTGCTTGCTATTCAGTTAAAGCTCTGACACATGACATATAGGATGCTCAGTAAAACATGTACTTGCTGTTCAGTTATAGCTCTGACACATGACATATAGGATGCTCAGTACTACATGTACTTGCTGTTCAGTTAAACTCTGACACATGACATATATGATGCTCAGTATAACATGTACCTGCTATTCAGCTAAAGCTCTGACACATGACATATAGGATGCTCAGCATTACATGTACTTGTTGTTCAGTTAAAGCTCTGACACATGACATATAGGATGCTCAGTACTACATGTACTTGCTGTTCAGTTAAAGCTCTGACACATGACATATATGATGCTCAGTATAAAATGTACCTGCTATTCAGCTAAAGCTTTGACATATGACATATAGGATGCTCAGTACCACATGCACTTGTTGTTCAGTTAAAGCTCTGACACATGACATATAGGATGCTCAGTATAACATGTACTTGTTGTTCAGTTAAAGCTCTGACACATGACATATAGGATGCTCAGTACTACATGTACTTGCTGTTTAGTTAAAGCTCTGACACATGACATATATGATGCTCAGTATAACATGTACCTGCTATTCAGCTAAAGCTCTGACACTTGACATATAGGATGCTCAGTACCACATGTACTCGTTGTTCATTTAAAGCTCTGACACATGACATATAGGATGCTCAGTACTAGATGTACTTGCTGTTCAGTTAAAGATCTGACACATGACATATATGATGCTCAGTATAACATGTACTTGCTGTTCAGCTAAAGCTCTGACACATGACATATAGGATGCTCAGTACCACATGTACTCGTTGTTCATTTAAAGCTCTGACACATGACATATAGGATGCTCAGTACTAGATGTACTTGCTGTTCAGTTAAAGCTCTGACTCATGACATATAGGATGCTCAGTATAACATGTACTTGTTGTTCAGTTAAAACTCTGACACATGACATATAGGATGATTAGTACCACATGTACTTGTTGTTCAGTTAAAGCTCTGACACATGACATATAGGATGCTCAGTACCACATGTACTTGTTGTTCAGTTAAAGCTCTGACACATGACATATAGGATGCTCAGTATAACATGTACTTGTTGTTCAGCTAAAGCTCTGACACATGACATAAAGGATGCTCAGTACTACATGTACTTGCTGTTCAGTTAAAGCTCTGACACATGACATATAGGATGCTCAGTATAACATGTACTTGTTGTTCAGTTAAAGCTCTGACACATGACATATAGGATGCTCAGTACCACATGTACTTGTTGTTCAGTTAAAGCTCTGACACATGACATATAGGATGCTCAGTATAACATGTACCTGCTATTCAGCTAAAGCTCTGACGTATAAAATATAGGATGCATAGTACTACATGTACTTGCTGTTCAGTTAAAGCTCTGACACATTACATATAGGATGCTCAGTATAACATGTACTTGTTGTTCAGTTAAAGCTCTGACACATGACATATAGGATGCTCAGTACCACATGTACTTGTTGTTCAGTTAAAGCTCTGACACATGACATATAGGATGCTCAGTATAACATGTACTTGTTCTTCAGTTAAAGCTCTGACACATGACATATAGGATGCTCAGTACTACATGTACTTGCTGTTCAGTTAAAGCTCTGACACATGACATATATGATGCTCAGTATAACATGTACTTGCTGTTCAGCTAAAGCTCTGACACATGACATATATGATGCTCAGTATAACATGTACTTGCTGTTCAGCTAAAGCTCTGACACATGACATATATGATGCTCAGTATAACATGTACTTGCTGTTCAGTTAAAGCTCTGACATACGACATATAGGATGCTCAGTATAACATGTACTTGCTCTTCAGTTAAAGCTCTGACACATGACATATAGGATGCTCAGTATTACATGTACTTGCTGTTCAGTTAAAGCTCTGACACATGACATATAGGATGCTCAGTATAACATGTACTTGCTCTTCAGTTAAAGCTCTGACACATGACATATTGGATGCTCAGTATTACATCTACTTGCAATTCACTTAAAGCTCTGACACATGACATATAGGATGCTCAGTATTACATGTACTTGCTGTTCAGTTAAAGCTCTGACACATGACATACAGGATGCTCAGTACTACATGTAATTGCTGTTCAGTTAAAGCTCTAACATACGACATATAGGATGCTCAGTATAACATGTACTTGCTCTTCAGTTAAAGCTCTGACACATGACATATAGGATGCTCAGTATTACATCTACTTGCAATTCACTTAAAGCTCTGACACATGACATATAGGATGCTCAGTATAACATGTACTTGCTCTTCAGTTAAAGCTCTGACACATGACATATAGGATACTCAGTACTACATGTACTTGCTGTTCAGTTAAAGCTCTGACATACGACATATAGGATGCTCAGTATTACATGTACTTGCTGTTCAGTTAAAGCTCTGACACATGACATATAGGATGCTCAGTAAAACATGTACTTGCTGTTCAGTTAAAGCTCTGACACATGACATATATGATGCTCAGTACTACATGTACTTGCTCTTCAGTTAAAGCTCTGACACATGACATATAGGATGCTCAGTATTACATGTACTTGCTATTCAGTTAAAGCACTGACACATGACATATAGGATGCTCAGTACTACATGTACTTGCTGTTCAGTTAAAGCTCTGACACATGACATATATGATGCTCAGTATAACATGTATTTGTTGTTCAGCTAAAACTCTGACTCATGACATATAGGATGCTCAGTACCACATGTGCTTGCCATTCAGTTAAAGCTCTGACACATGACATATAGGATGCTCAGTATAACATGTACTTTTTGTTCAGTTAAAGCTCTGACACATGACATATAGGATGCTCCGTACCACATGTACTTGTTGTTCAGTTAAAGCTCTGACACATGACATATAGGATGCTCAGTATTACATCTGCTTGCTATTCAGTTTAAGCTCTGACACATTACATATTGGATGCTCAGTATTACATCTACTTGCTATTCAGTTAAAGCTCTGACATATGACATAAAGGATGCTCAGTATAACATGTACTTGTTGCTCAATTAAAGCTCTGACACATTACATATAGGATGCTCAGTATTACATGTACTTGCTATTCAGTTTAAGCTCTGACATATGACATACAGGATGCTCAGTATAACATGTACTGGCTGGTCAATTAAAGCTCTGACATACGACATATAGGATGCTCAGTATAACATGTACTTGCTCTTCAGTTAAAGCTCTGACACATGACATATAGGATGCTCAGTATTACATCTACTTGCAATTCACTTAAAGCTCTGACACATGACATATAGGATGCTCAGTATTACATGTACTTGCTGTTCAGTTAAAGCTCTGACACATGACATATAGGATGCTCAGTATAACATGTACTTGCTCTTCAGTTAAAGCTCTGACACATGACATATAGGGTGCTCAGTATTACATCTACTTGCAATTCACTTAAAGCTCTGACACATGACATATAGGATGCTCAGTATTACATCTACTTGCAATTCACTTAAAGCTCTGACACATGACATATAGGATGCTCAGTATTACATGTACTTGCTGTTCAGTTAAAGCTCTGACACTTGACATATAGGATGCTCAGTACTACATGTACTTGCTGTTCAGTTAAAGCTCTAACATACGACATATAGGATGCTCAGTATAACATGTACTTGCTCTTCAGTTAAAGCTCTGACACATGACATATAGGATGCTCAGTATTACATCTACTTGCAATTCACTTAAAGCTCTGACACATGACATATAGGATGCTCAGTATTACATCTACTTACTGTTCAGCTAAAGCTCTGACTCATGACATATAGGATGCTCAGTACCACACGTGCTTGCCATTCAGTTAAAGCTCTGACACATGACATATAGGATGCTCAGTATAACATGTACTTGTTGTTCAGTTAAAGCTTTGACACATGAAATATATGATGCTCAGTATTACATGTACTTGCTATTCAGTTAAAGCTCTGACACATGACATATAGGATGCTCAGTATTACATCTACTTGCTATTCAGTTAAAGCTCTGACACATGACATATTTGATGCTCCGTATTACATGTACCTCCTATTCAGTTAAAGCTCTGACACATGACATATATGATGCTCAGTATCACATGTACTTGCTATTCAGTTAAAGCTCTGACACATGACATATAGGATGCTCAGTACTACATGTACTTGCTGTTCAGTTAAAGCTCTGACACATGACATATATGATGCTCAGTATAACATGTACTTGCTGTTCAGCTAAAGCTCTTACACATGACATATAGGCTGCTCAGTACCACATGTGCTTGCTATTCAGTTAAAGCTCTGACACATGACATATAGGATGCTCAGTATAACATGTACTTTTTGTTCAGTTAAAGCTCTGACACATGACATATAGGATGCTCCGTACCACATGTACTTGTTGTTCAGTTAAAGCTCTGACACATGACATATAGGATGCTCAGTATTACATCTGCTTGCTATTCAGTTTAAGCTCTGACACATTACATATTGGATGCTCAGTATAACATCTACTTGCTATTCAGTTAAAGCTCTGACATATGACATAAAGGATGCTCAGTATAACATGTACTTGTTGCTCAATTAAAGCTCTGACACATTACATATAGGATGCTCAGTATTACATGTACTTGCTGTTCAATTAAAGCTCTGACACATGACATATAGGATGCTCAGCATTAAATGTACTTGCTGTTCAATTAAAGCTCTGACACATGACATATAGGATATTCAGTATCACAAGTTTCTGCTATTCAGCTAAAGCTCTGACACATGACATATAGGATGCTCAGTATAACATGTACTTGTTGTTCAGTTAAAGCTCTGACACATGACATATAGGATGCGCAGTACCACATGTACCTGCTATTCAGCTAAAGCTCTGACACATTACATATAGGATGCTCAGTAGAACATGTACTTGCTGTTCAGTTATAGCTCTGACACATGACATATAGGATGCTCAGTACTACATGTACTTGATGTTCAGTTAAAGCTCTGACACATTACATATAGGATGCTCAGTATTACATCTGCTTGCTATTCAGTTAAAGCTCTGACACATGACATATAGGATGCTCAGTAAAACATGTACTTGCTGTTCAGTTATAGCTCTGACACATGACATATAGGATGCTCAGTACTACATGTACTTGCTGTTCAGTTAAAGCTCTGACACATGACATATATGATGCTCAGTATAACATGTACCTGCTATTCAGCTAAAGCTCTGACACATGACATATAGGATGCTCAGCATTACATGTACTTGTTGTTCAGTTAAAGCTCTGACACATGACATATAGGATGCTCAGTACTACATGTACTTGCTGTTCAGTTAAAGCTCTGACACATGACATATATGATGCTCAGTATAAAATGTACCTGCTATTCAGCTAAAGCTTTGACATATGACATATAGGATGCTCAGTACCACATGCACTTGTTGTTCAGTTAAAGCTCTGACACATGACATATAGGATGCTCAGTATAACATGTACTTGCTGTTCAGTTAAAGCTCTGACACATGACATATATGATGCTCAGTATAACATGTCCTTGCTGTTCAGCTAAAGCTCTGACACATGACATATATGATGCTCAGTATAACATGTACTTGCTGTTCAGTTAAAGCTCTGACATACGACATATAGGATGCTCAGTATAACATGTACTTGCTCTTCAGTTAAAGCTCTGACACATGACATATAGGATGCTCAGTATTACATGTACTTGCTGTTCAGTTAAAGCTCTGACACATGACATATAGGATGCTCAGTATAACATGTACTTGCTCTTCAGTTAAAGCTCTGACACATGACATAAAGGATGCTCAGTATTACATCTACTTGCAATTCACTTAAAGCTCTGACACATGACATATAGGATGCTCAGTATTACATGTACTTGCTGTTCAGTTAAAGCTCTGACACATGACATATAGGATGCTCAGTACTACATGTACTTGCTGTTCAGTTAAAGCTCTAACATACGACATATAGGATGCTCAGTATAACATGTACTTGCTCTTCAGTTAAAGCTCTGACACATGACATATAGGATGCTCAGTATTACATCTACTTGCAATTCACTTAAAGCTCTGACACATGACATATAGGATGCTCAGTATTACATGTACTTGCTGTTCAGTTAAAGCTCTGACACATGACATATAGGATGCTCAGTACTACATGTACTTGCTGTTCAGTTAAAGCTCTGACATACGACATATAGGATGCTCAGTATTACATGTACTTGCTGTTCAGTTAAAGCTCTGACACATGACATATAGGATGCTCAGTAAAACATGTACTTGCTGTTCAGTTAAAGCTCTGACACATGACATATATGATGCTCAGTACTACATGTACTTGCTCTTCAGTTAAAGCTCTGACACATGACATATAGGATGCTCAGTATTACATGTACTTGTTGTTCAGTTAAAGCACTGACACATGACATATAGGATGCTCAGTACTACATGTACTTGCTGTTCAGTTAAAGCTCTGACACATGACATATATGATGCTCAGTATAACATGTATTTGTTGTTCAGCTAAAGCTCTGACTCATGACATATAGGATGCTCAGTACCACATGTGCTTGCCATTCAGTTAAAGCTCTGACACATGACATATAGGATGCTCAGTATAACATGTACTTTTTGTTCAGTTAAAGCTCTGACACATGACATATAGGATGCTCCGTACCACATGTACTTGTTGTTCAGTTAAAGCTCTGACACATGACATATAGGATGCTCAGTATTACATCTGCTTGCTATTCAGTTAAAGCTCTGACACATTACATATTGGATGCTCAGTATTACATCTACTTGCTATTCAGTTAAAGCTCTGACATATGACATAAAGGATGCTCAGTATAACATGTACTTGTTGCTCAATTAAAGCTCTGACACATTACATATAGGATGCTCAGTATTACATGTACTTGCTATTCAGTTTAAGCTCTGACATATGACATACAGGATGCTCAGTATAACATGTACTTGCTGGTCAATTAAAGCTCTGACACATGACATTTAGGATGCTCAGTATAACATGTACTTGTTGTTCAGTTAAAGCTCTGACACATGACATATAGGATGCGCAGTACCACATGTACCTGCTATTCAGCTAAAGCTCTGACACATGACATATAGGATGCTCAGTATTACATGTACTTGTTGTTCAGCTAAAGCTCTGACACATGATATATAGGATGCTCAGTATTACATCTACTTGCTATTCAGCTAAAGCTCTGACACATGACATATATGATGCTCAGTATAACATGTACCTGCTATTCAGCAAAAGCTCTGACACATGACATATAGGATGCTCAGTACCACATGTACTTGATGTTCAGTTAAAGCTCTGACACATTACATATAGGATGCTCAGTATTACATCTACTTGCTATTCAGTTAAAGCTCTGACACATGACATATAGGATGCTCAGTAAAACATGTACTTACTGTTCAGTTAAAGCTCTGACACATGACATATAGGATGCTCAGTACTACATGTACTTGCTGTTCAGTTAAAGCTCTGACACATGACATATATGATGCTCAGTATAACATGTACCTGCTATTCAGCTAAAGCTCTGACACATGACATATAGGATGCTCAGCATTACATGTACTTGTTGTTCAGTTAAAGCTCTGACACATGACATATAGGATGCTCAGTACTACATGTGCTTGCTGTTCAGTTAAAGCTCTGACACATGACATATATGATGCTCAGTATAACATGTACCTGCTATTCAGCTAAAGCTTTGACATATGACATATAGGATGCTCAGTACCACATGCACTTGTTGTTCAGTTAAAGCTCTGACACATGACATATAGGATGCTCAGTACTACATGTACCTGCTATTCAGCTAAAGCTCTGACACATGACATATAGGATGCTCAGTACCACATGTACTTGTTTTTCAGTTAAAGCTCTGACACATGACATATAGGATGCTCAGTACTAGATGTACTTGCTGTTCAGTTAAAGATCTGACACATGACATATATGATGCTCAGTATAACATGTACTTGCTGTTCAGCTAAAGCTCTGACAAATGACATATAGGATGCTCAGTACCACATGTGCTTGCTATTCAGTTAAAGCTCTGACTCATGACATATAGGATGCTCAGTATAACATGTACTCGTTGTTCAGTGAAAACTCTGACACATGACATATAGGATGATTAGTACCACATGTACTTGTTGTTCAGTTAAAGCTCCGACACATGACATAAAGGATGCTCAGTACCACATGTACTTGTTGTTCAGTTAAACCTCTGACACATGACATATAGGATGCTCAGTATAACATGTATTTGTTGTTCAGCTAAAGCTCTGACAAATGACATAAAGGATGCTCAGTACTACATGTACTTGCTGTTCAGTTAAAGCTCTGACACATGACATATAGGATGCTCAGTACCACATGTACTTGTTGTTCAGTTAAAGTTCTGACACATGACATATAGGATGCTCAGTATAACATGTACCTGGTATTCATCTAAAGCACTGACATATAAAATATAGGATGCATAGTACTACATGTACTGGCTGTTCAGTTAAAGCTCTGACACATTACATATAGGATGCTCAGTATAACATGTACTTGTTGTTCAGTTAAATCTCTGACACATGACATATAGGATGCTCAGTACCACATGTACTTGTTGTTCAGTTAAAGCTCTGACACATGACATATAGGATGCTCAGTATAACATGTACTTGTTGTTCAGTTAAAGCTCTGACACATGACATATAGGATGCTCAGTACTACATGTACTTGCTGTTCAGTTAAAGCTCTGACACATGACATATATGATGCTCAGTATAACATGTACTTGCTGTTCAGCTAAAGCTCTGACACATGACATATATGATGCTCAGTATAACATGTACTTGCTGTTCAGCTAAAGCTCTGACACATGACATATATGATGCTCAGTATAACATGTACTTGCTGTTCAGCTAAAGCTCTGACACATGACATATAGGATGCTCAGTACCACATGTGCTTGCTATTCAGTTAAAGCTCTGATACATGACATATAGGATGCTCAGTATAACATGTACTTGCTATTCAGTTAAAGCTCTGACACATGACATATAGGATGCTCAGTATTACATCTACTTGCTATTCAGTTAAAGCTCTGATACATGAAATATAGGATGCTCAGTACTACATGTACTTGCTATTCAGTTAAACCTCTGACACATGACATATAGGATGCTCAGTATAACATGTACTTGCTCTTCAGTTAAAGCTCTGACACATGACATATAGGCTGCTCAGTATTACATCTACTTGCTATTCAGTTAAAGCTCTGACACATGACATATAGGATGCTCAGTATAACATGTACTTGTTGTTCAGTTAAAGCTCTGACACATGACATATATGATGCTCAGTACTACATGTACTTGCTGTTCAGTTAAAGCTCTGACACATGACATATAGGATGCTCAGTATAACATATACTTGCTCTTCAGTTAAAGCTCTGACACATGACATATAGGATGCTCAGTACTACATGTACTTGTTGTTCAGTTAAAGCTCTGACACATGACATATATTATGCTCAGTACCACATGTACTTGTTGTTCAGTTAAAGCTCTGACACATGACATATAGGATGCTCAGTACTACATGTACTTGTTGTTCAGTTAAAGCTCTGACACATGACATATAGGATGCTCAGTACTACATGTACTTGTTGTTCAGTTAAAGCTCTGACACATGACATATAGGATGCTCAGTATTACATCTACTTGCTATTCAGTTAAGGCTCTGATACATGAAATATAGGATGCTCAGTGCTACATGTACTTGCTCTTCAGTTAAACCTCTGACACATGACATATAGGATGCTCAGTATAACATGTACTTGCTCTTCAGTTAAAGCTCTGACACATGACATATAGGATGCTCAGTACTACATGTACTTGTTGTTCAGTTAAAGCTCTGACACATGACATATATGATGCTCAGTACCACATGTACTTGCTATTCAGTTAAAGCTCTGACACATGACATATAGGATGCTCAGTATTACATCTACTTGCTATTCAGTTAAAGCTCTGATACATGAAATATAGGATGCTCAGTACTACATGTACTTGCTCTTCAGTTAAAGCTCTGACACATGACATATATGATGCTCAGTATAACATGTACTTGCTGTCCAGCTAAAGCTCTGACACATGACATATAGGATGCTCAGTACCACATGTGCTTGCTGTTCAGTTAAAGCTCTGACACATGACATATAGGATGCTCAGTATAACATGTACTTGTTGTTCAGCTAAAGCTCTGATACATGACATATAGGATGCTCAGTACCACATGTGCTTGCTATTCAGTTAAAGCTCTGACACATGACATATAGGGTGCTTAGTACCACATGTACCGGCTATTCAGCTAAAGCTCTGACACATGACATATAGGATGCTCAGTATAACATGTACTTGCTGTTCAGCTAAAGCTCTGACACATGACATATAGGATGCTCAGTACCACATGTGCTTGTTGTTCAGTTAAAGCTCTGACACATGACATATAGGATGCTCAGTAAAACATGTACTTGTTGTTCAGCTAAAGCTCTGACACATGACATTTAGGATGCTCAGTATAACATGTACTTGGTCTTCAGTTAAAGCTCTGACACATGACATATAGGATGCTCAGTATTACATCTACTTGCAATTCACTTAACGCTCTGACACATGACATATAGGATGCTCAGTATTACATGTACTTGCTGTTCAGTTAAAGCTTTGACACATGACATATAGGATGCTCAGTACTACATGTACTTGCTGTTCAGTTAAAGCTCTGACACATGACATATAGGATGCTCAGTATAACATGTACTTGTTGTTCAGTTAAAGCTCTGACACATGACATATAGGATGCTCAGTACTACATCTACTTGCTATTCAGTTAAAGCTCTGACACATGACATATATGATGCTCCGTATTACATGTACCTCCTATTCAGTTAAAGCTCTGACACATGACATATATGATGCTCAGTATCACATGTACTTGCTATTCAGTTAAAGCTCTGACACATGACATATAGGATGCTCAGTATAACATGTACTTGCTATTCAGTTAAAGCTCTGACACATGACATATATGATGCTCAGTATAACATGTACTTGCTGTTCAGCTAAAGCTCTGACACATGACATATATGATGCTCAGTATAACATGTACTTGCTGTTCAGCTAAAGCTCTGACACATGACATATATGATGCTCAGTATAACATGTACTTGCTGTTCAGCTAAAGCTCTGACACATGACATATAGGATGCTCAGTACCACATGTGCTTGCTATTCAGTTAAAGCTCTGATACATGACATATAGGATGCTCAGTATAACATGTACTTGCTATTCAGTTAAAGCTCTGACACATGACATATAGGATGCTCAGTATTACATCTACTTGCTATTCAGTTAAAGCTCTGATACATGAAATATAGGATGCTCAGTACTACATGTACTTGCTATTCAGTTAAACCTCTGACACATGACATATAGGATGCTCAGTATAACATGTACTTGCTCTTCAGTTAAAGCTCTGACACATGACATATAGGCTGCTCAGTATTACATCTACTTGCTATTCAGTTAAAGCTCTGACACATGACATATAGGATGCTCAGTATAACATGTACTTGTTGTTCAGTTAAAGCTCTGACACATGACATATATGATGCTCAGTACTACATGTACTTGCTGTTCAGTTAAAGCTCTGACACATGACATATAGGATGCTCAGTATAACATGTACTTGCTCTTCAGTTAAAGCTCTGACACATGACATATAGGATGCTCAGTACTACATGTACTTGTTGTTCAGTTAAAGCTCTGACACATGACATATATTATGCTCAGTACCACATGTACTTGTTGTTCAGTTAAAGCTCTGACACATGACATATATGATGCTCAGTACTACATGTACTTGTTGTTCAGTTAAAGCTCTGACACATGACATATAGGATGCTCAGTACTACATGTACTTGTTGTTCAGTTAAAGCTCTGACACATGACATATAGGATGCTCAGTATTACATCTACTTGCTATTCAGTTAAGGCTCTGATACATGAAATATAGGATGCTCAGTACTACATGTACTTGCTCTTCAGTTAAACCTCTGACACATGACATATAGGATGCTCAGTATAACATGTACTTGCTCTTCAGTTAAAGCTCTGACACATGACATATAGGATGCTCAGTACTACATGTACTTGTTGTTCAGTTAAAGCTCTGACACATGACATATATGATGCTCAGTACCACATGTACTTGCTATTCAGTTAAAGCTCTGACACATGACATATATGATGCTCAGTATTACATCTACTTGCTATTCAGTAAAAGCTCTGACACATGACATATAGGATGCTCAGTATAACATGTACTTGCTATTCAGTTAAAGCTCTGACACATGACATATAGGATGCTCAGTATTACATCTACTTGCTATTCAGTTAAAGCTCTGACACATGACATATAGGATGCTCAGTATAACATGTACTTGCTGTTCAGTTAAGGCTCTGACACATGACATATAGGATGCTCAGTACTACATGTACTTGCTGTTCAGTTAAACCTCTGACACATGACATATAGGATGCTCAGTATAACATGTACTTGCTCTTCTGTTAAAGCTCTGACACATGACATATAGGATGCTCAGTAAAACATCTACTTGCTATTCAGTTAAAGCTCTGACACATGACATATAGGATGCTCAGTATAACATGTACTTGTTGTTCAGTTAAAGCTCTGACACATGACATATAGGATGCTCAGTACTACATGTACTTGCTGTTCAGTTAAAGCTCTGACACATGACATATAGGATGCTCAGTATAACATGTACTTGTTGTTCAGCTAAAGCTCTGACACATGACATATAGGATGCTCAGTACCACATGTGCTTGCTATTCGGTTAAAGCTCTGACACATGACATATAGGGTGCTTAGTACCACATGTACCGGCTATTCAGCTAAAGCTCTGACACATGACATAAAGGATGCTCAGTATAACATGTACTTGCTGTTCAGCTAAAGCTCTGACACATGACATATAGGATGCTAAGTACCACATGTGCTTGTTGTTCAGTTAAAGCTCTGACACATGACATATAGGATGCTCAGTAAAACATGTACTTGTTGTTCAGCTAAAGCTCTGACACATGACATATAGAATGCTCAGTATAACATGTACTTGCTCTTCAGTTAAAGCTCTGACACATGACATATAGGATGCTCAGTATTACATCTACTTGCAATTTAGTTAAAGCTCTGACACATGACATATAGGATGCTCAGTATTACATGTACTTGCTGTTCAGTTAAAGCTCTGACACATGACATATAGGATGCTCAGTATAACATGTACTTGCAATTTAGTTAAAGCTCTGACACATGACATACAGGATGCTCAGTATAACATGTACTTGCTCTTCAGTTAAAGCTCTGACACATGACATATAGGATGCTCAGTACTACATGTACTTGCTATTCAGTTAAAGCTCTGACACATGACATATAGGATGCTCAGTATAACATGTACTTGCTATTCAGTTAAAGCTCTGACACATGACATATAGGATGCTCAGTATAACATGTACTTGCTATTCAGTTAAAGCTCTGACACATGACATATATGATGCTCAGTTTTACATGTACCTGCTATTCAGTTAAAGCTCTGACACATGACATATAGGATGCTCAGTATTACATCTACTTGCTATTCAGTTAAAGCTCTGACACATGACATATAGGATGCTCAGTATTAGATCTACTTGCTATTCAGCTAAAGCTCTGACACATGACATATAGGATGCTCAGTATAACATGTACTTGCTATTCAGTTAAAGCTCTGATACATGACATATAGGATGCTCAGTATTACATCTTTTTGTTATTCAGTTAAAGCTCTGACACATCACATATAGGATGCTCAGTATTACATCTACTTGCTATTCAGCTAAAGCTCTGACACATGACATATAGGATGCTCAGTATTACATCTACTTGCTATTCAGCTAAAGCTCTGACACATGACATATAGGATGCTCAGTATTACATCTATTTGCTATTCAGTTAAAGCTCTGACACATGACATACAGGATGCTCAGTATTATATCTACTTGCTATTCAGTTAAAGCTCTGACACATGACATACAGGATGCTCAGTATTACATCTACTTGCTATTCAGTTAAAGCTCTGACACATGACATACAGGATGCTCAGTATTACATGTACTTGCTATTCAGTAAAATCTCTGACACATGACATACAGGATGCTCAGTATTACATGTACTTGCTATTCAGTTAAAGCTCTGACACATGACATACAGGATGCTCAGTAATACATGTACTTGCTCTTCAGTTAAAGCTCTGACACATGACATATAGGATGCTCAGTATTACATATACTTGCTATTCAGTTAAAGCTCTGACACATGACATATAGGATGCTCAGTATTACATGTACTTGCTGTTCAGTTAAAGCTCTGACACATGACATATGGTATGCTCAGTACTACATGTACTTGCTGTTCAGTTAAAGATCTGACATATGACATATAGGATGCTCAGTATAACATGTACTTGTTGTTCAGTTAAAGCTCTGACACATGACATATAGGATGCTCAGTACTACATGTACTTGCTGTTCAGTTAAAGCTCTGACACATGACATATATGATGCTCAGTATAACATGTACTTGCTGTTCAGCCTCTGACTCATGACATATAGGATGCTCAGTACCACATGTGCTTGCTATTCAGTTAAAGCTCTGACACATGACATATAGGATGCTCAGTATAACATGTACTTGTTGTTCAGCTAAAGCTCTGACACATGACATATAGGATGCTCAGTATAACATGTACTTGCTCTTCTGTTAAAGCTCTGACATATGACATATAGGATGCTCAGTATTACATCTACTTGCTATTAAGTTAAAGCTCTAACACATGACATATAGGATGCTCAGTATAACATGTACTTGCTGTTCAGCTAAAGCTCTGACACATGACATATATGATGCTCAGTATAACATGTACTTGCTATTCAGTTAAAGCTCTGACACATGACATATAGGATGCTCAGTACTACATGTACTTGCTGTTCAGTTAAAGCTCTGACACATGACATATATGATGCTCAGTATAACATGTACTTGCTGTTCAGCCTCTGACTCATGACATATAGGATGCTCAGTACCACATGTGCTTGCTATTCAGTTAAAGCTCTGACACATGACATATAGGATGCTCAGTATAACATGTACTTGTTGTTCAGCTAAAGCTCTGACACATGACATATAGGATGCTCAGTATAACATGTACTTGCTCTTCTGTTAAAGCTCTGACACATGACATATAGGATGCTCGGTATTACATCTACTTGCTATTAAGTTAAAGCTCTAACACATGACATATAGGATGCTCAGTACTACATGTACTTGCTATTCAGTTAAAGCTCTGACACATGACATATAGGATGCTCAGTATAACATGTACTTGCTATTCAGTTAAAGCTCTGACACATGACATATAGGATGCTCAGTATAACATGTACTTGCTATTCAGTTAAAGCTCTGACACATGACATATATGATGCTCAGTTTTACATGTACCTGCTATTCAGTTAAAGCTCTGACACATGACATATAGGATGCTCAGTATTACATCTACTTGCTATTCAGTTAAAGCTCTGACACATGACATATAGGATGCTCAGTATTAGATCTACTTGCTATTCAGCTAAAGCTCTGACACATGACATATAGGATGCTCAGTATAACATGTACTTGCTATTCAGTTAAAGCTCTGATACATGACATATAGGATGCTCAGTATTACATCTTTTTGTTATTCAGTTAAAGCTCTGACACATGACATATAGGATGCTCAGTATTACATCTACTTGCTATTCAGCTAAAGCTCTGACACATGACATATAGGATGCTCAGTATTACATCTACTTGCTATTCAGCTAAAGCTCTGACACATGACATATAGGATGCTCAGTATTACATCTATTTGCTATTCAGTTAAAGCTCTGACACATGACATACAGGATGCTCAGTATTATATCTACTTGCTATTCAGTTAAAGCTCTGACACATGACATACAGGATGCTCAGTATTACATCTACTTGCTATTCAGTTACAGCTCTGACACATGACATACAGGATGCTCAGTATTACATGTACTTGCTATTCAGTAAAATCTCTGACACATGACATACAGGATGCTCAGTATTACATGTACTTGCTATTCAGTTAAAGCTCTGACACATGACATACAGGATGCTCAGTAATACATGTACTTGCTCTTCAGTTAAAGCTCTGACACATGACATATAGGATGCTCAGTATTACATATACTTGCTATTCAGTTAAAGCTCTGACACATGACATATAGGATGCTCAGTATTACATGTACTTGCTGTTCAGTTAAAGCTCTGACACATGACATATGGTATGCTCAGTACTACATGTACTTGCTGTTCAGTTAAAGATCTGACATATGACATATAGGATGCTCAGTATAACATGTACTTGTTGTTCAGTTAAAGCTCTGACACATGACATATAGGATGCTCAGTACTACATGTACTTGCTGTTCAGTTAAAGCTCTGACACATGACATATATGATGCTCAGTATAACATGTACTTGCTGTTCAGCCTCTGACTCATGACATATAGGATGCTCAGTACCACATGTGCTTGCTGTTCAGTTAAAGCTCTGACACATGACATATAGGATGCTCAGTATAACATGTACTTGTTGTTCAGCTAAAGCTCTGACACATGACATATAGGATGCTCAGTATAACATGTACTTGCTCTTCTGTTAAAGCTCTGACATATGACATATAGGATGCTCAGTATTACATCTACTTGCTATTAAGTTAAAGCTCTAACACATGACATATAGGATGCTCAGTATAACATGTACTTGCTGTTCAGCTAAAGCTCTGACACATGACATATATGATGCTCAGTATAACATGTACTTGCTATTCAGTTAAAGCTCTGACACATGACATATAGGATGCTCAGTACTACATGTACTTGCTGTTCAGTTAAAGCTCTGACACATGACATATATGATGCTCAGTATAACATGTACTTGCTGTTCAGCCTCTGACTCATGACATATAGGATGCTCAGTACCACATGTGCTTGCTATTCAGTTAAAGCTCTGACACATGACATATAGGATGCTCAGTATAACATGTACTTGTTGTTCAGCTAAAGCTCTGACACATGACATATAGGATGCTCAGTATAACATGTACTTGCTCTTCTGTTAAAGCTCTGACACATGACATATAGGATGCTCGGTATTACATCTACTTGCTATTAAGTTAAAGCTCTAACACATGACATATAGGATGCTCAGTATAACATGTACTTGCTGTTCAGCTAGAGCTCTGACACATGACATATATGATGCTCAGTATAACATGTACTTGCTATTCAGTTAAAGCTCTGACACAGGATATATATGATGCTCAGTATTACATCTACTTGCTATTCAGTTAAAGCTCTGACACATGACACATATGATGCTCCGTATTACATGTACCTGCTATTCAGTTAAAGCTCTGACACATGACATATAGGATGCTCAGTATAACATGTACTTGCTATTCAGTTAAAGCTCTGACACATGACATATATGATGCTCAGTATTACATCTACTTGCTATTCAGTTAAAGCTCTGACACATGACATATAGGATGCTCAGTATTACATCTACTTGCTATTCAGTTAAAGCTCTGACACATGACATATAGGATGCTCAGTATTACATGTACTTGCTATTCAGTTAAATCTCTGACACATGACATATAGGATGCTCAGTATAACATGTACTTGCTATTCAGTTAAAGCTCTGACACATGACATATAGGATGCTCAGTATAACATGTACTTGCTATTCAGTTAAAGCTCTGACACATGACATATATGATGCTCAGTTTTACATGTACCTGCTATTCAGTTAAAGCTCTGACACATGACATATAGGATGCTCAGTATTACATCTACTTGTTGTTCAGCTAAAGCTCTGACTCATGACATATAGGATGCTCAGTACCACATGTGCTTGCTATTCAGTTAAAGCTCTGACACATGACATATAGGATGCTCAGTATCACATGTACTTGCTATTCAGTTAAAGCTCTGACACATGACATATAGGATGCTCAGTATAACATGTACTTGCTATTCAGTTAAAGCTCTGACACATGACATATAGGATGCTCAGTATAACATGTACTTGCTATTCAGTTAAAGCTCTGACACATGACATATGTGATGCTCAGTTTTACATGTACCTGCTATTCAGTTAAAGCTCTGACACATGACATATAGGATGCTCAGTATCACATGTACTTGCTATTCAGTTAAAGCTCTGACACATGACATATAGGATGCTCAGTATAACATGTACTTGCTATTCAGTTAAAGCTCTGACACATGACATATAGGATGCTCAGTATAACATGTACTTGCTATTCAGTTAAAGCTCTGACACATGACATATATGATGCTCAGTTTTACATGTACCTGCTATTCAGTTAAAGCTCTGACACATGACATATAGGATGCTCAGTATAACATCTACTTGCTATTCAGTTAAAGCTCTGACACATGACATATAGGATGCTCAGTATAACATGTACTTGCTATTCAGTTAAAGCTCTGACACATGACATATAGGATGCTCAGTATTACATGTACTTGCTATTCAGCTAAAGCTCTGACACATGACATATAGGATGCTCAGTATAACATGTACTTGCTATTCAGTTAAAGCTCTGACACATGACATATAGGATGCTCAGTATTACATCTACTTGCTATTCAGTTAAAGCTCTGACACATGACATATAGGATGCTCAGTATTACATCTACTTGCTATTCAGCTAAAGCTCTGACACATGACATATAGGATGCTCAGTATTACATCTACTTGCTATTCAGCTAAAGCTCTGACACATGACATATAGGATGCTCAGTATTACATCTATTTGCTATTCAGTTAAAGCTCTGACAAATGACATACAGGATGCTCAGTATTACATCTACTTGCTATTCAGTTAAAGCTCTGACACATGACATACATGACGCTCAGTATTACATCTACTTGCTATTCAGTTAAAGCTCTGACACATGACATACAGGATGCTCAGTATTATATATATCTTTTTTCTGGAAATGAAGGCCTCAGGCCCATATATCCAACATATATACATACAAAATACATAATACATAATACATGGTCACGTGAAAAAAAAACAATAAATGATAAGAATAAATAATTAATAAATAAACAATTAAATGAATACAGTTTTCAAAAATACACAGTTATCATTAATAAAATATTAACAGAAATAACAGTTTTATCAACTGAATAAATACACAATGTAATTTTATCAGGTAACTATTTGTGTTTCACAAAATGGTTAAAGTTAATGGTAATTACATAGAATAAATTTCATAACAACATAAAATATGAATATTAATATATACATAAAATATAATATACATAAAATTCTTCACTTACTAGTTCAAAGAATCATTTAGAATTGACTCTCTTTTAACAAATGCAAAATATACAAATGCTGAAAGCTTATTAATTGTGACATAATTTGTTGTGGACATTAATGAAACGAAAGACATATCTTTAAATTCAGACAGATATTTTTCTCTTAATGAAATATATAAAGGACATTTAATGACAAAATGGAACTCATCTTCAATATATGATTCTCCATGTTTAAGACAAAATTTACAACATCTCTCTTCCCAGGCTATTTTCTTGTGGCGACCAACTTCTACTTCTAAGCTATGTGATGATGTTCTAAGTCTTGCTAAACAAATTTTATATCTTTTATTTGGAACTGCTGATTAATATAATTCTGTGTTTAATAAGCTTTTAAAGATAGCATATGTTTTTAATCTTCCATTATTTTCTATGTTAGCTGTCCATTCTTGTCTTTCATTATCATGCAACCTTTGTTTGAAACCTGACAGAAATATATTAATATTACCTACATCTTGAAATATCCATGTATATCCAAATCCGATTGAAAATAATATATTTTTTACCCTTGTTGCCCACGTATACTTTCCTAATTCATCTAGCCTATGTAATTTAGAATATAAATGCTTAGGGTACCTATAATTTTCCATTCTTAGTAATTTAACCCAATAAGAAATACATTTTAACATAAATCTGATTTTCAGAGAAAACCTTCCACACTCACCAAGTGCTGCAGCATTTGGTGAAGAAGAGTTAATCCCAAGTATGTATTTACAAAATTTATTGTGGACCTGTTCTATTTTATCTTGTTTTTTGTAACCCCACAATTCACTGCCATATGAAAGTACAGGTACAACCATCTTATCAAATAAAGAAAATGATTCTTTTACAGTAATATATTTATTATCAGAAATGAATTTTCTTATCATTAAAACAGTTTTATTTGCTTGACACACAAGATGTTTTTCCATTTCTACCCATTTCAGACAAGAAGTAAATACCCCTCCTAAATACCTATAACTATTGACTACTTCAAGCTTTCTTCCTTTATAATACCATTTTTCATATTTCTTTAACGTCCCCCCATTTCTAAATACAACAACTTTAGTTTTGTCCACATTCAACTTCATTCCATAACGGTTACAAAAATATTCAAGTTTATCAATTTGATTCTGTAATCTTCCAACTGTGTCTCCAAAACAAACAATATCATCAGCGAACATTAGCATTGTCAAAGGTTGTGTTTCCTGGTCTACAAATATACCTTGATTTAAATCCTGCATTATATAATACAATTCATTCATGAAGAAGGTAAATAAAAGTGGGCTTATCATACAACCCTGTCTTACTCCAATATTACATGAAAAATATTCTGAAAGCCCCTCATTTGTAATTACACATGACTGAAATTTAGCATACATGGACTTTAGAATATTTAACATTTTTCCTTTTATCCCACACTTATGAAGTACATAAAATAATATTTTGTGTTGTAAACAATCGAAAGCTTTGGAAAAATCTATGAAAATTGCATAAAATCTTCCTTTTTTCCTCGTCAGATATGTTTCAATTAAAGACATTAGAGTAAACATATTATCTGTAGCACTGTATTTTCTTCTGTAACCTGCCTGTTCTTCAAGAAATATACTGTTGGCTTCAGCCCATTTAATTAATCTTTCATTAAGAATTTTTGTGAATAACTTGCTAACAGTATTTAATAGTGAGATACCTCTGTAATTATTTGGATCATTGGTGGAGCCCTTTTTATGTAATGGAAAAAATTATGGCTTTAGACCATTCAGCTGGGAATTCACCTTTAGAATAAATAGTATTAAAGAAACTTTCTAATAATGGTACTAAAAGAGTTTGGTTTTCTTTCAATAATTCAACAGTGATCCCATCTGGACCAGGAGCTTTACCACTTTTCATATCCAATAAAGTTTTCCTTATTTCCTCTTGGTTTATATCCATATTAATATCATTTAAGAGTTCATCTGAGTTATCATCCTGAAAATTATATTCATCAATGTACTTTTCAAAGTCCTTATCTAAAGAATTAAAACTCTCTGTGAACAGACCTTTAAAATATTTAACCCATTTATCTTTTGTGATGTTACTGCTTACATTGTTTCTCTTTGATACTTTGATCTTCCTAAACAAATCATTTAATGTTCTACATTGCTGTAGATCCCTTATTAGTGAACGATTGTATTCCATCTTATGCAACTTACATATTTCTTTAAATTTTAATTTGGCTATTTTATATTCCATAAAATCAGTTTCACTGTTTGACATTCTGAATTTATTCAAAGCTCTGTATTTTTCTCTCTTCATATTTGTACATTCTTCTGTCCACCAATTCGGCTGCTTGTATATTAATTTATTTGCCTTACCACTAGTTTTCTTTTCATAAGTTTGTATTGCTATGTACTCAAATAAATTTTGTAACAGAGAAGCACTATTTTCAATATCATTTAACATATGGTTTTGAAAAGTGTCAATTTTATTTAAAACATATTGATCCTGTATTGGTTGATAGTTAGTGTTTTTTCTTTTTCGATATTGGTTCCATTCAATTATATCTTTTGCTATATTGGTTTGATCTATATAAAATTCTATTTCAAATGTTGCAGTTACTGGAAAATGATCAGATGCGTCATTATTTAAAACCTCAAAAGATTTAAAATTATTAAAAATCTCAGAACTTACAATAATATAATCAATAAGTGATGCCCCTTTGGATGACATATATGTCATATTCCCATCAGTATCTGGTGCAAGTCTGCCATTTAAGGTATGAACATTTAAATTTATACACAATTCTTGAAGCGAGTGCCCAAATTTGTTAATAACTTTATCTTTGGATTTTCTTGGAGAAATACAATTATCTCCAGAGTATTCATTTACTGATAAATGTTTTAAGTTGTCATTTTCTAAATAGTCTTTTAAATTTCCCATCCTAGCATTTAAATCTCCCATAATTATCAAGTTTAGTTCTCCATATGTTTCAAACAGTTCTTCTAAGATATTCTCAAGTCTTTTAATTCCATTTGCTGTGCCCAACTGGTTATATATAACTGAATATTCAGGTGCGATGTATGCAGATATAACAGCAACATTTTTACAAAGTCCTAATTCTTCACCATTTAAGATAATAATAACTATATCAGTAAATTTTGTAATGACATGCATTATATGTTTTGTTAAAAAATCTTTTATATAAACAATAACCCCTCCTCCCTTCAAATCTTTACGAATACTAGAGTATCCTTGGTATCCCAAGATATCACCAACAAATTGTTCATCTTATTTAGCCCAAGATTCAGTTATGACAATCATATCGTATTGTGAAATTGAATAACTGAAATTAAAATCACCTTTGGTTGTATTTAAACCTTGGATGTTCCATAAAATTAATTTCAATGTCAAATTTGGTTCTTTAATAGCTATGTCGTTTACCTTGAACTTACCTTTATTATCAACATGGTTAGTAGTGCAAGGGTGCAGTGCAAGGTTTGTAGTCAGTGCATGAAATTCTTCTGATACCAATTCTGAATCATAAATGTGCACAATATTATCATCAAATCTCACATTTTCATCCATATAATAAAGACATTTATCTAAATTCAAATCAGTATAATTCATTCCATCATCAACCATTTGTGATACCACTACATTATTATTATCTGTATTAAAAATGTTAATATCTGAAGTATCTTTTCTATTTCTATTTTCATCATCTTGCAACAATGAAACATTATCATAATTATACACATCAATTGCACTGTTTACATTGTTTACATTACTAGTTTAATTAAACTGTCACATGTTTTATCAGTATGATCATTATTATCAAGATTCATATTGCTTTGTTCACCCCTAGATACATAAACCATATGATCATTAATATACACATCACATATATTATTGTCATCAATCATATTATTCACATCACGACCATCATTATCCACAGAAATTGTAATTTGCTGAACGCAACTTGAATGAAAAAGTAGTTCATGACTGGAACACCTATACAGATTGTTGCTGATCTGAGACGAATGCAATATATTATCATCATGATGGTTAGAAAAATTATCAAATATCATAGATGAGGATTCATTGTTTGTTTGTAAATCTACAGTATCAGTATTATTTGCAATTGCAGAAGAATAATGACTGTTTTGAAATTCTGAGAGTTTTTGACCCTTGCCCCACCCCTATTCAATTGTGCTAACACCACTTTCACTCCCAAAATTTCTCTCAGATGACACGGAATTTACATTTCTCCCTCTCGTTTTAATACATTTTGCACAGTTATTGTCGGCATCCCAAACATATACTTTGTTTTCAATTATCAGTTTGTCATATCTTAGTTTAGCTCTTAGCTCACTGTTTCCTGCTTTAACTTCATCTAGTTTCTGTTTCAGGCCTCTTCTTGCAATTCGTACTCTCTCAGAGAAATCCTCTTGCACAAAGACGCGAGAGTTAGCATTCTTCAGTTCTTTACGAGCTAATCCTAACACTCTTTCTTTATCCTTATAGCTGCTGTTACAGGTCCAAACAGGGGACCTGGGTAGACAGATGTCACCCCTGAAAAACACAGGAAAGAATAGTAAACACGATGTCTTCATCGAGCGAGAACCGAAACATCATCTTTATTCTTCAAGTACAAATACATCGTCACATGTATGCATCCCTCAAGTATCATTTACTAGCATAATAAATGCCGTGTGACTACGAGTCTGACAATATTGGCCTTTAAACTCAAAACTCTACTCAAAAAGTCTCTCATTGCAATATTCAGTCTGATCTCAATGCAATGTTGTTGATACATTTCAATATCACCATGATAGAACTAGCCTATTAAGTCATCATATCATAATAAGAAATAAACAGTAGTCTCATATAATAAATATTCACGAACTGAGTTTAACATATAGCATCATAAGCTGATCTGGGTTAACATGCAACATTTCCAATTTAAGGGTCATCGTCTTCTATGTAAACATGGACATACTGTTCTGGATTCGAACCTAACACCCTCGGATACTTGTGTTTAATATGTGTCATCATTAACTATACTATCATGTCAACTGCATTTAAATTATATAGCACAAGGTTTTCCATATGAATTCGAATGATCCTGATTTACCAACTAAATGCACAAGCAAGTGATCTACATTTACTTTTATAAATAAATGGTAATATATATAAACATATGTTAACAATCTGACTGATCCACTGTGTTGATTTCCCTCTGACAACCTGATAATTAAATGCTATTTTCAACGGAAGTGCTCACATAATGTCTGCTAACAATAAAATCTGGTCTTGAGTTATTATTAAACATAAACATATCATTAGGGTTAATACAATGAGTACTGTTAGGATGTCCGTGAGAAAACAAACATCTTCATCATAATTTTGATAGAATTAAATATTATCTCACATCATACATGTCCAATGATTTATTTCTCTCTAAAACTGTTTATCATTCATATGCATTGAGCTGGAACCTGATCTCTCAAATAACGTTTTAGTTTTCCTAACTTCCGACAGGTGGCAGCACTTACAACACAAAATATATCAATGATGTTCAGATGATTTTCATTTCAAGTGTAAATTCAAGTCCAAAATATGTTGTTACACCAATAATGAAATATACAAAGTTACCTCCAGATTACTACTTGCCTTATACAATCCTCTTTTAATACTGGCAAATACAAATGTGCAAATTTACATTAAGAGTTATTGTCATCAAGCAAAACATGGGTGTCACTAAAAATGACATTCTACCTCAACCAAATGACAGTGTTCAAGGACCCTGTTTACCACTTGAACTTTGGTAAGGATTTAACTATCTCACAAACTATGGCTTTATATTAAATAGCTGAATACCTATTCCTGATAAATCCTGAATATGGTGAGCCTCTGTCTCAATACTGTTTTATAAAAAATTACTGAGTTGAACATAAATCCAATGACATAATAAAAGACCTGGATCTTTAAACACTGGCCTATTCCACATACAAGTATATAGGTACCAACATAGAGTATGGCCTGTCAACTGACTCTTGATATATCTATTACTCTCCATCAACAATCTATATCCCTGGGCATGTACCACTACCCAAACACATAAAATACCTCTCTATATTATTAAGAGAATATCATAATAAATATGTGGTCATGGCCACAAGTAATACATCTTTACAGCTTCTACTTCGAGCCTGATCGGTCTCAGATCAATATTAGGGGGGGGGGGGGGCATGACCTATGACCTTTGCACGTGAACAACTTGTGAAGCGTGAAATCTGCACTAACTTCATAAACTCGCATCAAATTAAAAACTTGCCATAATCAATAGTATTTACACAATTAACTAGCAAGACAACAGTATTAAATAACCTTATACATGCGTGGGAGAGCTCATTCGCCTAATACAGACACGGGAGAAATTCAGAAACTCAGTTCTGTGAAAATGAACATGGCGCGAACGCTGGGTAGCAAACGTTTCATATGCATGCGGGGAAACTACCAAAGTATCATTTCTACAAGATAATACGTGTCGAAACTCAAGCAGTTCTAATCCCTAATCGTTATTTAACAATACTACGGGTTTATAATTAGGGCTAAAGCATTAGAAACGTTACTAACCTGAAAAACACAGGAAAGAATAGTAAACACGATGTCTTCATCGAGCGAGAACCGAAACATGACGTCATGGGCGGAAGTTCCGGTCTAGGTGCACTCGCTCGCCAGGCAACCGCGTATACTGCCTTCATTGGCCCCGGGCAAGTAGATTACACCCAAAAAGAGGAAAATGGTCAGTGGACCCTCAATTTACGCTTCACTAAAGCTAATATTCAAACATTACATATAAAATAACACATAAGTGGCTACACATTTTGTGTATGTCACACTGCCATACTTCACAATGATTGGCCGTGGTTTGCCAGGAGCATTCCACGGAAGTCTATGGGCCCTTTCAATAACAATGTCCTTTTCCTCATCTTTAAGATTCATTTCCTCCTTCATGACTTTCCTAACTTTATCTTCACAGGCAGACCAAGACTCTGGACCATTTTCTTCTGGAATACCATAGTACAAAAGATTGTCTCTTTTTGATTGTTCTTCTAATTTGTCAACTTTGGCTCTTAATATTTTATTGTCGTCTTTAATCTTTTTCATTTCATCTTTAAGCTTTGACATACTTGCAGACATAATTTTCACTACTTCAAGTAAATTTTCTGCACTTATCTGCGTTATATCCTGGCCATCTCTTGTGTCAGCGCTATTGTCACTTTCTTGGTTTTTGTTTACAAAGGGTCTTGCTGTAGGGTTTAAGTCAGAGGGCACTCTAATATCGCTCACCTGTCCACGGTCCTGTACTATGTTACCGCTCTCTTTCTCTGACCTATCCTGGCTGGTACTTCTGGTGATCCTGACGTGGGGTAACAGCGTGGGTTGATCATCTCCGGGACCTGTGTTCTTTCCCTTGTTTCCGGGGCCGGGGTTCATCTCCACGTCGCCGCATTGCACCAACAGCACGGCCAGGCATGTCAACAGACGCAAGGTCAAGGCCACTTCTGTCACAACAATTACCGCCACAACAAACTTGTCTTTGCATTTGGGTTGTTGAAAACAACCTATTCTGCCTCTCCACACATCTATGCTCACTCCCATTTGGCGAATTGAGTATATAATCACACCCAAATGCCAATGAAGCTCAAAACATGCAGTGCATATACAATTTCAAAACTTTCTTGTAGAGCCGAAGCGAACAGCCACTTGACAACTCTAAGTCACCATGCTCAGTATTACAATTACTTGCTATTCAGTAAAATCTCTGACACATGACATACAGGATGCTCCGTATTAAATGTACTTGCTGTTCAGTTAAAGCTCTGACACATGACATACAGGATGCTCAGTATTACATGTACTTGCTATTCAGTTAAAGCTCTGACACATGACATACAGGATGCTCAGTATAACATGTACTTGCTCTTCAGTTAAAGCTCTGACACATGATATATAGGATGCTCAGTATTACATCTACTTGCTATTCAGTTAAAGCTCTGACACATGACATATAGGATGCTCAGTATTACATGTACTTGCTGTTCAGTTAAAGCTCTGACACATGACATATAGGATGCTCAGTACTACATGTACTTGCTGTTCAGTTAAAGCTCTGACACTTTCATATAGGATGATCAGTAAAACATGTACTTGTTGTTCAGCTAAAGCTCTGACACATGACCTATAGGATGCAGAGTGTAACATGTACTTGCTCTTCAGTTAAAGCTCTGACACATGACATATAGGATGCTCAGTATTACATCTACTTGCTATTCATTTAAAGCTCTGACACATGACATATAGGATGCTCAGTATTACATGTACTTGCTGTTCAGTTAAAGCTCTGACACATGACATATAGGATGCTAAGTACTACATGTACTTGCTGTTCAGTTAAAGCTCTGACATATGTCATATAGGATGCTCAGTATAACATGTACTTGCTGTTCAGTTAAAGCTCTAACATACGACATATAGGATGCTCAGTATAACATGTACTTGTTGTTCAGTTAAAGCTATGACACATGACATATATGATGCTCAGTATAACATGTACTTGTTGTTCAGCTAAAGCTCTGAGTCATGACATATAGGATGCTCAGTACCACATGTGCTTGCTATTCAGTTAAAGCTCTGACACATGACATATAGGATGCTCAGTATAACATGTACTTGTTGTTCAGTTAAAGCTCTGACACATGACATATATGATGCTCAGTATTACATCTACTTGCTATTCAGTTAAAGCTCTGACACATGACATATAGGATGCTCAGTATTACATGTACTTGCTGTTCAGTTAAAGCTCTGACACATGACATATAGGATGCTCAGTACTACATGTACTTGCTGTTCAGTTAAAGCTCTGACACATGACATATAGGATGCTCAGTATAACATGTACTTGTTGTTCAGTTAAAGCTCTGACATATGACATATAGGATGCTCAGTATAACATGTAATTGTTGTTCAGTTAAAGCTCTGACACATGACATATAGGATGCTCAGTATAACATGTACTTGTTGTTCAGTTAAAGCTCTGACACATGACATATAGGATGCTCAGTACTACATGTACTTGCTGTTCAGTTAAAGCTCTGACACATGACATATAGGATGTTCAGTATAACATGTACTTGTTGTTCAGCTTAAGCTCTGACTCATGACATATAGGATGCTCAATACCACATGTACTTGCTGTTCAGTTAAAGCTCTGACATATGACATATAGGATGCTCAGTATAACATGTACTTGTTGTTCAGTTAAAGCTCTGACACATGACATATAGGATGCTCAGTACTACATGTACTGGCTGTTCAGTTAAAGCTCTGACACATGACATATAGGATGTTCAGTATAACATGTACTTGTTGTTCAGCTAAAGCTCTGACTCATGACATATAGGATGCTCAGTACCACATGTGCTTGCTATTCAGTTAAAGCTCTGACACATGACATATAGGATGCTCAGTATAACATGTACTTGCTATTCAGTTAAAGCTCTGACACATGACATATATGATGCTCAGTTTTACATGTACCTGCTATTCAGTTAAAGCTCTGACACATGACATATAGGATGCTCAGTATTACATCTACTTGCTATTCAGTTAAAGCTCTGACACATGACATACATGACGCTCAGTATTACATCTACTTGCTATTCAGTTAAAGCTCTGACACATGACATACAGGATGCTCAGTATTACAATTACTTGCTATTCAGTAAAATCTCTGACACATGACATACAGGATGCTCCGTATTAAATGTACTTGCTATTCAGTTAAAGCTCTGACACATGACATACAGGATGCTCAGTATTACATATACTTGCTATTCAGTTAAAGCTCTGACACATGACATACAGGATGCTCAGTATAACATGTACTTGCTCTTCAGTTAAAGCTCTGACACATGACATATAGGATGCTCAGTATTACATCTACTTGCTATTCAGTTAAAGCTCTGACACATGACATATAGGATGCTCAGTATTACATGTACTTGCTGTTCAGCTAAAGCTCTGACACATGACCTATAGGATGCAGAGTGTAACATGTACTTGCTCTTCAGTTAAAGCTCTGACACATGACATATAGGATGCTAAGTATTACATCTACTTGCTATTCAGTTAAAGCTCTGACACATGACATATAGGATGCTCAGTATTACATGTACTTGCTGTTCAGTTAAAGCTCTGACACATGACATATAGGATGCTAAGTACTACATGTACTTGCTGTTCAGTTAAAGCTCTGACATATGTCATATAGGATGCTCAGTATAACATGTACTTGTTGTTCAGTTAAAGCTATGACACATGACATATAAGATGCTCAGTATAACATGTACTTGTTGTTCAGCTAAAGCTCTGACTCATGACATATAGGATGCTCAGTACCACATGTGCTTGCTATTCAGTTAAAGCTCTGACACATGACATATAGGATGCTCAGTATAACATGTACTTGTTGTTCAGTTAAAGCTCTGACACATGACATATATGATGCTCAGTATTACATCTACTTGCTATTCAGTTAAAGCTCTGACACATGACATATAGGATGCTCAGTATTACATGTACTTGCTGTTCAGTTAAAGCTCTGACACATGACATATAGGATGCTCAGTACTACATGTACTTGCTGTTCAGTTAAAGCTCTGACATATGACATATAGGATGCGCAGTATAACATGTACTTGTTGTTCAGTTAAAGCTCTGACACATGACATATAGGATGCTCAGTACTACATGTACTTGCTGTTCAGTTAAAGCTCTGACACATGACATATAGGATGCTCAGTACCACATGTGCTTGCTATTCAGTTAAAGCTCTGACACATGACATATAGGATGCTCAGTATAACATGTACTTGCTATTCAGTTAAAGCTCTGACACATGACATATATGATTCTCAGTTTTACATGTACCTGCTATTCAGTTAAAGCTCTGACACATGACATATAGGATGCTCAGTATTACATCTACTTGCTATTCAGCAAAAGCTCTGACACATGACATATAGGATGCTCAGTATAACATGTACTTGCTATTCAGTTAAAGCTCTGACACATGACATATAGGATGCTCAGTATTACATGTACTTGCTATTCAGCTAAAGCTCTGACACATGACATATAGGATGCTCAGTATAACATGTACTTGCTATTCAGTTAAAGCTCTGACACATGACATATAGGATGCTCAGTATTACATCTACTTGCTATTCAGTTAAAGCTCTGACACATGACATATAGGATGCTCAGTATTACATCTACTTGCTATTCAGCTAAAGCTCTGACACATGACATATAGGATGCTCAGTATTACATCTATTTGCTATTCAGTTAAAGCTCTGACACATGACATACAGGATGCTCAGTATTACATCTACTTGCTATCCAGTTAAAGCTCTGACACAAAACATACAGGATGCTCAGTATTAAATCTACTTGCTATTCAGTTAAAGCTCTGACACATGACATACAGGATGCTCAGTATTACATGTACTTGCTATTCAGTAAAATCTCTGACACATGACATACAGGATGCTCCGTATTAAATGTACTTGCTATTCAGTTAAAGCTCTGACACATGACATACAGGATGCTCAGTATTACATGTACTTGCTATTCAGTTAAAGCTCTGACACATGACATACAGGATGCTCAGTATCACATGTACTTGCTCTTCAGTTAAAGCTCTGACACATGACATATAGGATGCTCAGTATTACATCTACTTGCTATTCAGTTAAAGCTCTGAAACATGACATATAGGATGCTCAGTATTACATGTACTTGCTGTTCAGTTAAAGCTCTGACACATGACATATAGGATGCTCAGTACTACATGTACTTGCTGTTCAGTTAAAGCTCTGACACATGACATATATGATGCTCAGTATAACATGTACTTGCTGTTCAGCCTCTGACTCATGACATATAGGATGCTCAGTACCACATGTGCTTGCTATTCAGTTAAAGCTCTGACACATGACATATAGAATGCTCAGTATAACATGTACTTGTTGTTCAGCTAAAGCTCTGACACATGACATATAGGATGCTCAGTATTACATCTACTTGCTATTCAGTTAAAGCTCTGAAACATGACATATAGGATGCTCAGTATTACATGTACTTCCTGTTCAGTTAAAGCTCTGACACATGACATATAGGATGCTCAGTACTACATGTACTTGCTGTTCAGTTAAAGCTCTGACACATGACATATATGATGCTCAGTATAACATGTACTTGCTGTTCAGCCTCTGACTCATGACATATAGGATGCTCAGTACCACATGTGCTTGCTATTCAGTTAAAGCTCTGACACATGACATATAGAATGCTCAGTATAACATGTACTTGTTGTTCAGCTAAAGCTCTGACACATGACATATAGGATGCTCAGTATGACATGTACTTGCTCTTCTGTTAAAGCTCTGACACATGACATATAGGATGCTCAGTATTACATCTACTTGCTATTCAGTTAAAGCTCTAAAACATGACATATATGATGCTCAGTATTACATGTACTTGCTATTCAGTTAAATCTCTGACACATGACATATAGGATGCTCAGTATAACATGTACTTGATATTCAGTTAAAGCTCTGACACATGACATATAGGATGCTCAGTATAACATGTACTTGCTATTCAGTTAAAGCTCTGACACATGACATATATTATGCTCAGTTTTACATGTACCTGCTATTCAGTTAAAGCTCTGACACATGACATATAGGATGCTCAGTATTACATCTACTTGCTATTCAGCTAAAGCTCTGACACATGACATATAGGATGCTCAGTATAACATGTACTTGCTATTCAGTTAAAGCTCTGACACATGACATATAGGATGCTCAGTATAACATGTACTTGTTCTTCAGTTAAAGTTCTGACACATGACATATAGGATGCTCAGTACTACATGTACTTGCTGTTCAGTTAAAGCTCTGACACATGACATATATGATGCTCAGTATAACATGTACTTGTTGTTCAGCTAAAGCTCTGACTCATGACATATAGGATGCTCAGTACCACATGTGCTTGCTATTCAGTTAAAGCTCTGACACATGACATATAGGATGCTCGGTATAACATGTACTTGTTGTTCAGTTAAAGCTCTGACACATGACATATATGATGCTCAGTATTACATGTACCTGCTATTCAGTTAAAGCTCTGACACCAGACATATAGGATGCTCAGTATTACATCTACTTGCTATTCAGTTAAAGCTCTGACACATGACATATATGATGCTCCGTATTACATGTACCTGCTATTCAGTTAAAGCTATGACACATGACATATAGGATGCTCAGTATAACATGTACTTGCTATTCTGTTTAAGCTCTGACACATGACATATAGGATGCTCAGTATAACATGTACTTGCTATTCAGTTAAAGCTCTGACACATGACATATATGATGCTCAGTTTTACATGTACCTGCTATTCAGTTAAAGCTCTGACACATGACATATAGGATGCTCAGTATTACATCTACTTGCTATACAGCTAAAGCTCTGACACATGACATATAGGATGCTCAGTATAACATGTACTTGCTATTCAGTTAAAGCTCTGACACATGACATATAGGATGCTCAGTATTACATGTACTTGCTATTCAGCTAAAGCTCTGACACATGACATATAGGATGCTCAGTATAACATGTACTTGCTATTCAGTTAAAGCTCTGACACATGACATATAGGATGCTCAGTATTACATCTACTTGCTATTCAGCTAAAACTCTGACACATGACATATAGGATGCTCAGTATTACATCTACTTGCTATTCAGCTAAAGCTCTCACACATGACATATAGGATGCTCAGTATTACATCTATTTGCTATTCAGTTAAAGCTCTGACACATGACATACAGGATGCTCAGTATTACATCTACTTGCTATTCAGTTAAAGCTCTGACACATGACATACAGGATGCTCAGTATAACATGTACTTGCTATTCAGTTAAAGCTCTGACACATGACATACAGGATGCTCAGTATTACATCTACTTGCTATTCAGTTAAAGCTCTGACACATGACATACATGACGCTCAGTATTACATCTACTTGCTATTCAGTTAAAGCTCTGACACATGACATACAGGATGCTCAGTATTACATCTACTTGCTATTCAGCAAAAGCTCTGACACATGACATATAGGATGCTCAGTATAACATGTACTTGCTATTCAGTTAAAGCTCTGACACATGACATATAGGATGCTCAGTATTACATCTACTTGCTATTCAGTTAAAGCTCTGACACATGACCTATATGCTCCGTATTAAATGTACTTGCTATTCAGTTAAAGCTCTGACACATGACATATATGATGCTCAGTATTACATGTACTTGCTATTCAGTTAAAGCTCTGACACATGACATACAGGATGCTCAGTATAACATGTACTTGCTCTTCAGTTAAAGCTCTGACACATGACATATAGGATGCTCAGTATTACATCTACTTGCTATTCAGTTAAAGCTCTGACACATGACATATAGGATGCTCAGTATTACATGTACTTGCTGTTCAGTTAAAGCTCTGACACATGACATATAGTATGCTCAGTACTACATGTACTTGCTGTTCAGTTAAAGCTCTGACATATGACATATAGGATGCTCAGTATAACATGTACTTGTTGTTCAGTTTAAGCTCTGACACATGACATAAAGGATGCTCAGTACTACATGTACTTGCTGTTCAGTTAAAGCTCTGACAATGACATATATGATGCTCAGTATAACATGTACTTGCTGTTCAGCCTCTGACTCATGACATATAGGATGCTCAGTACCACATGTGCTTGCTATTCAGTTAAAGCTCTGACACATGACATACAGGATGCTCAGTATTACATCTATATGCTATTCAGTTAAAGCTCTGACACATGACATACAGGATGCTCAGTATTACATCTACTTGCTATTCAGTTAAAGCTCTGACACATGACATACAGGATGCTCAGTATTACATCTATTTGCTATTCAGTTAAAGCTCTGACACATGACATACAGGATGCTCAGTATTACATGTACTTGCTATTCAGTAAAATCTCTGACACATGACATACAGGATGCTCCGTATTAAATGTACTTGCTATTCAGTTAAAGCTCTGACACATGACATACAGGATGCTCAGTATTACATCTACTTGCTATTCAGTTAAAGCTCTGACAAATGACATATAGGATGCTCAGTATTACATGTACTTGCTATTCAGTTAAAGCTCTGACACATGACATACAGGATGCTCAGTATTACATGTACTTGCTATTCAGTTAAAGCTCTGACACATGACATATAGGATGCTCAGTATAAAATTTACTTGCTGTTCAGTTAAAGCTCTGACACATGACGTATAGGATGCTCAGCTAAATCTCTGACACATGACATATAGGATGCTCAGTATAACATGTACTTGATATTCAGTTAAAGCTCTGACACA
Source organism: Sipunculus nudus (assembly GCA_026874595.1). NCBI lineage: Eukaryota > Metazoa > Annelida > Sipuncula > Golfingiida > Sipunculidae > Sipunculus > Sipunculus nudus. The sequence goes on along the minus strand of CM049320.1, from coordinate 1,020,704 downwards.
TGACATATAGGATGCTCAGTATAACATGTACTTGCTATTCAGTTAAAGCTCTGACACATGACATATATTATGCTCAGTTTTACATGTACCTGCTATTCAGTTAAAGCTCTGACACATGACATATAGGATGCTCAGTATTACATCTACTTGCTATTCAGCTAAAGCTCTGACACATGACATATAGGATGCTCAGTATAACATGTACTTGCTATTCAGTTAAAGCTCTGACATATGACATATAGGATGCTCAGTATAACATGTACTTGTTCTTCAGTTAAAGTTCTGACACATGACATATAGGATGCTCAGTACTACATGTACTTACTGTTCAGTTAAAGCTCTGACACATGACATTAATGATGCTCAGTATAACATGTACTTGTTGTTCAGCTAAAGCTCTGACTCATGACATATAGGATGCTCAGTACCACATGTGCTTGCTATTCAGTTAAAGCTCTGACACATGACATATAGGATGCTCGGTATAACATGTACTTGTTGTTCAGTTAAAGCTCTGACACATGACATATATGATGCTCAGTATTACATGTACCTGCTATTCAGTTAAAGCTCTGACACCAGACATATAGGATGCTCAGTATTACATCTACTTGCTATTCAGTTAAAGCTCTGACACATGACATATATGATGCTCCGTATTACATGTACCTGCTATTCAGTTAAAGCTATGACACATGACATATAGGATGCTCAGTATAACATGTACTTGCTATTCTGTTAAAGCTCTGACACATGACATATAGGATGCTCAGTATAACATGTACTTGCTATTCAGTTAAAGCTCTGACACATGACATATATGATGCTCAGTTTTACATGTACCTGCCATTCAGTTAAAGCTCTGACACATGACATATAGGATGCTCAGTATTACATCTACTTGCTATACAGCTAAAGCTCTGACACATGACATATAGGATGCTCAGTATAACATGTACTTGCTATTCAGTTAAAGCTCTGACACATGACATATAGGATGCTCAGTATTACATGTACTTGCTATTCAGCTAAAGCTCTGACACATGACATATAGGATGCTCAGTATAACATGTACTTGCTATTCAGTTAAAGCTCTGACACATGACATATAGGATGCTCAGTATTACATCTACTTGCTATTCAGCTAAAACTCTGACACATGACATATAGGATGCTCAGTATTACATCTACTTGCTATTCAGCTAAAGCTCTCACACATGACATATAGGATGCTCAGTATTACATCTATTTGCTATTCAGTTAAAGCTCTGACACATGACATACAGGATGCTCAGTATTACATCTACTTGCTATTCAGTTAAAGCTCTGACACATGATATACAGGATGCTCAGTATAACATGTACTTGCTATTCAGTTAAAGCTCTGACACATGACATACAGGATGCTCAGTATTACATCTACTTGCTATTCAGTTAAAGCTCTGACACATGACATACATGACGCTCAGTATTACATCTACTTGCTATTCAGTTAAAGCTCTGACACATGACATACAGGATGCTCAGTATTACATCTACTTGCTATTCAGCAAAAGCTCTGACACATGACATATAGGATGCTCAGTATAACATGTACTTGCTATTCAGTTAAAGCTCTGACACATGACATATAGGATGCTCAGTATTACATCTACTTGCTATTCAGTTAAAGCTCTGACACATGACCTATATGCTCCGTATTAAATGTACTTGCTATTCAGTTAAAGCTCTGACACATGACATATATGATGCTCAGTATTACATGTACTTGCTATTCAGTTAAAGCTCTGACACATGACATACAGGATGCTCAGTATAACATGTACTTGCTCTTCAGTTAAAGCTCTGACACATGACATATAGGATGCTCAGTATTACATCTACTTGCTATTCAGTTAAAGCTCTGACACATGACATATAGGATGCTCAGTATTACATGTACTTGCTGTTCAGTTAAAGCTCTGACACATGACATATAGTATGCTCAGTACTACATGTACTTGCTGTTCAGTTAAAGCTCTGACATATGACATATAGGATGCTCAGTATAACATGTACTTGTTGTTCAGTTTAAGCTCTGACACATGACATAAAGGATGCTCAGTACTACATGTACTTGCTGTTCAGTTAAAGCTCTGACAATGACATATATGATGCTCAGTATAACATGTACTTGCTGTTCAGCCTCTGACTCATGACATATAGGATGCTCAGTACCACATGTGCTTGCTATTCAGTTAAAGCTCTGACACATGACATACAGGATGCTCAGTATTACATCTATATGCTATTCAGTTAAAGCTCTGACACATGACATACAGGATGCTCAGTATTACATCTACTTGCTATTCAGTTAAAGCTCTGACAAATGACATATAGGATGCTCAGTATTACATGTACTTGCTATTCAGTTAAAGCTCTGACACATGACATACAGGATGCTCAGTATTACATGTACTTGCTATTCAGTTAAAGCTCTGACACATGACATATAGGATGCTCAGTATAAAATTTACTTGCTGTTCAGTTAAAGCTCTGACACATGACGTATAGGATGCTCAGCTAAAGCTCTGACACATGACATATAGGATGCTCAGTATAACATGTACTTGCTATTCAGTTAAAGCTCTGACACATGACATATAGGATGCTCAGTATAACATGTGCTTGCTATTCAGGTAAAGCTCTGACACATGACATATAGGATGCTCAGTATTACATCTACTTGCTATTCAGTTAAAGCTCTGACACATGACTTATATGATGCTCAGTATTACATGTACTTGCTATTCAGTTAAAGCTCTGACACATGACATATAGGATGCTCAGTATTACATCTACTTGCTATTCAGTTACAGCTCTGACACATGACATATATGATGCTCAGTATTACATGTACCTGCTATTCAGTTAAAGCTCTGACACATGACATATAGGATGCTCAGTATAACATGTACTTGCTATTCAGTTAAAGCTCTGACACATGACATATAGGATGCTCAGTATAACATGTACTTGCTATTCAGTTAAAGCTCTGACACATGACATATATGATGCTCAGTTTTACATGTACCTGCTATTCAGTTAAAGCTCTGACACATGAAATATAGGATGCTCAGTATTACATCTACTTGCTATTCAGCTAAAGCTCTGACACATGACATATAGGATGCTCAGTATAACATGTACTTGCTATTCAGTTAAAGCTCTGACATATGACATATAGGATGCTCAGTATAACATGTACTTGTTCTTCAGTTAAAGTTCTGACACATGACATATAGGATGCTCAGTACTACATGTACTTGCTGTTCAGTTAAAGCTCTTACACATGACATATATGATGCTCAGTATAACATGTACTTGTTGTTCAGCTAAAGCTCTGACTCATGACATATAGGATGCTCAGTACCACATGTGCTTGCTATTCAGTTAAAGCTCTGACACATAACATATAGGATGCTCGGTATAACATGTACTTGTTGTTCAGTTAAAGCTCTGACACATGACATATATGATGCTCAATATTACATGTACCTGCTATTCAGTTAAAGCTCTGACACCAGACATATAGGATGCTCAGTATTACATCTACTTGCTATTCAGTTAAAGCTCTGACACATGACATATATGATGCTCCGTATTACATGTACCTGCTATTCAGTTAAAGCTATGACACATGACATATAGGATGCTCAGTATAACATGTACTTGCTATTCTGTTAAAGCTCTGACACATGACATATAGGATGCTCAGTATAACATGTACTTGCTATTCAGTTAAAGCTCTGACACATGACATATATGATGCTCAGTTTTACATGTACCTGCTATTCAGTTAAAGCTCTGACACATGACATATAGGATGCTCAGTATTACATCTACTTGCTATACAGCTAAAGCTCTGACACATGACATATAGGATGCTCAGTATTACATCTACTTGCTATTCAGCTAAAGCTCTCACACATGACATACAGGATGCTCAGTATTACATCTATTTGCTATTCAGTTAAAGCTCTGACACATGACATACAGGATGCTCAGTATTACATCTACTTGCTATTCAGTTAAAGCTCTGACACATGACATACAGGATGCTCAGTATTACATCTACTTGCTATTCAGTTAAAGCTCTGACACATGACATACAGGATGCTCAGTATTACATGTACTTGCTATTCAGTAAAATCTCTGACACATGACATACAGGATGCTCCGTATTAAATGTACTTGCTATTCAGTTAAAGCTCTGACACATGACATACAGGATGCTCAGTATTACATGTACTTGCTATTCAGTTAAAGCTCTGACACATGACATACAGGATGCTCAGTATAACATGTACTTGCTATTCAGTTAAAGCTCTGACACATGACATATAGGATGCTCAGTATTACATCTACTTGCTATTCAGTTAAAGCTCTGACACATGACATATAGGATGCTCAGTATTACATGTACTTGCTGTTCAGTTAAAGCTCTGACACATGACATATAGGATGCTCAGTACTACATGTACTTGCTGTTCAGTTAAAGCTCTGACATATGACATTTAGGATGCTCAGTATAACATGTACTTGTTGTTCAGTTAAAGCTCTGACACATGACATATAGGATGCTCAGTACTACATGTACTTGCTGTTCAGTTAAAGCTCTGACACATGACATATATGATGCTCAGTATAACATGTACTTGCTGTTCAGCCTCTGACTCATGACATATAGGTTGCTCAGTACCACATGTGCTTGCTATTCAGTTAAAGCTCTGACACATGACATATAGGATGCTCAGTATAACATGTACTTGTTGTTCAGCTAAAGCTCTGACACATGACATATAGGATGCTCAGTATAACATGTACTTGCTCTTCTGTTAAAGCTCTGACACATGACATATAGGATGCTCAGTATTACATCTACTTGCTATTCAGTTAAAGCTCTAACACATGACGTATAGGATGCTCAGTATTACATCTACTTGCTATTCAATTAAAGCTCTGACACATGACATATAGGATGCTCAGTATTACATGTACTTGCTGTTCAGTTAAAGCTCTGACACATGACATATAGGATGCTCAGTACTACATGTACTTGCTGTTCAGTTAAAGCTCTGACACATGACATATAGGATGCTCAGTTTTACATCTACTTGCTATTCAGTTAAAGCTCTGACACATGACATATATGATGCTCCGTATTACATGTACCTGCTATTCAGTTAAAGCTCTGACACATGACATATAGGATGCTCATTATAACATGTACTTGCTATTCAGTTAAAGCTCTGACACATGACATATAGGATGCTCAGTATTACATCTACTTGCTATTCAGTTAAAGCTCTGACACATGACATATAGGATGCTCAGTATAACATCTACTTGCTATTCAGTTAAAGATCTGACACATGACATATAGGATGCTCAGTATTACATGTACATGCTGTTCAGTTAAAGCTCTGACACATGAAATATAGGATGCTCAGTACTACATGTACTTGCTGTTCAGTTAAAGCTCTGACATATGACATATAGGATGCTCAGTATAACATGTACTTGTTGTTCATTTAAAGCTCTGACACATGACATATAGGATGCTCAGTACTACATGTACTTGCTGTTCAGTTAAAGCTCTGACACATGACATATATGATGCTCAGTATAACATGTACTTGCTGTTCAGCCTCTGACTCATGACATATAGGATGCTCAGTACCACATGTGCTTGCTATTCAGTTAAAGCTCTGACACATGACATATAGGATGCTCAGTATTACATCTACTTGCTATTCAGTTAAAGCTCTGACAAATGACATATAGGATGCTCAGTATAACATGTACTTGTTGTTCAGTTAAAGCTCTGACACATGACATATATGATGCTCAGTATTACATGTACCTGCTATTCAGTTAAAGCTCTGACACATGACGTATAGGATGCTCAGTATTACATCTACTTGCTATTCAGTTAAAGCTCTGACACATGACATATATGATGCTCCGTATTACATGTACCTGCTATTCAGTTAAAGCTCTGACACATGACATATAGGATGCTCAGTATCACATGTACTTGCTATTCAGTTAAAGCTCTGACACATGACATATAGGATGCTCAGTATAACATGTACTTGCTATTCAGTTAAAGCTCTGACACATGACATATAGGATGCTCAGTATAACATGTACTTGCTATTCAGTTAAAGCTCTGATACATGACATATAGGATGCACAGTATTACATCTCCTTGCTATTCAGTTAAAGCTCTGACACATGACATATAGGATGCTCATTATTACATCTACTTGCTATTCAGCTAAAGCTCTGACACATGACATATAGGATGCTCAGTATTACATCTACTTGCTATTCAGCTAAAGCTCTGACACATGACATATAGGATGCTCAGTATTACATCTATTTGCTATTCAGTTAAAGCTCTGACACATGACATACAGGATGCTCAGTATTACATGTACTTGCTATTCAGTAAAAGCTCTGACACATGACATACAGGATGCTCCGTATTAAATGTACTTGCTATTCAGTTAAAGCTCTGACACATGACATATATGATGCTCAGTATTACATGTACTTGCTATTCAGTTAAAGCTCTGACACATGACATACAGGATGCTCAGTATAACATGTACTTGCTCTTCAGTTAAAGCTCTGACACATGACATATAGGATGCTCAGTATTACATCTACTTGCTATTCAGTTAAAGCTCTGACACATGACATATAGGATGCTCAGTATTACATGTACTTGCTGTTCAGTTAAAGCTCTGACACATGACATATAGTATGCTCAGTACTACATGTACTTGCTGTTCAGTTAAAGCTCTGACATATGACATATAGGATGCTCAGTATAACATGTACTTGTTGTTCAGTTTAAGCTCTGACACATGACATAAAGGATGCTCAGTACTACATGTACTTGCTGTTCAGTTAAAGCTCTGACAATGACATATATGATGCTCAGTAAAACTTGTACTTGCTGTTCAGCCTCTGACTCATGACATATAGGATGCTCAGTACCACATGTGCTTGCTATTCAGTTAAAGCTCTGACACATGACATACAGGATGCTCAGTATTATATCTACTTGCTATTCAGTTAAAGCTCTGACACATGACATACAGGATGCTCAGTATTACATCTACTTGCTATTCAGTTAAAGCTCTGACACATGACATACAGGATGCTCAGTATTACATGTACTTGCTATTCAGTAAAATCTCTGACACATGACATACAGGATGCTCCGTTTTAAATGTACTTGCTATTCAGTTAAAGCTCTGACACATGACATACAGGATGCTCAGTATTACATCTACTTGCTATTCAGTTAAAGCTCTGACACATGACATATAGGATGCTCAGTATTACATGTACTTGCTATTCAGTTAAAGCTCTGACACATGACATACAGGATGCTCAGTATTACATGTACTTGCTATTCAGTTAAAGCTCTGACACATGACATATAGGATGCTCAGTATAAAATTTACTTGCTGTTCAGTTAAAGCTCTGACACATGACGTATAGGATGCTCAGCTAAAGCTCTGACACATGACATATAGGATGCTCAGTATAACATGTACTTGCTATTCAGTTAAAGCTCTGACACATGACATATAGGATGCTCAGTATAACATGTACTTGCTATTCAGGTAAAGCTCTGACACATGACATATAGGATGCTCAGTATTACATCTACTTGCTATTCAGTTAAAGCTCTGACACATGACTTATATGATGCTCAGTATTACATGTACCTGCTATTCAGTTAAAGCTCTGACACATGACATATAGGATGCTCAGTATTACATCTACTTGCTATTCAGTTAAAGCTCTGACACATGACATATATGATGCTCAGTATTACATGTACCTGCTATTCAGTTAAAGCTCTGACACATGACATATAGGATGCTCAGTATAACATCTACTTGCTATTCAGTTAAAGCTCTGACACATGACATATAGGATGCTCAGTATAACATGTACTTGCTATTCAGTTAAAGCTCTGACACATGACATATAGGATGCTCAGTATTACATCTACTTGCTATTCAGTTAAAGCTCTGACACATGACATATATGATGCTCAGTATTACATGTACCTGCTATTCAGTTAAAGCTCTGACACATGACATATAGGATGCTCAGTATTACATCTACTTGCTATTCAGCTAACGCTGTGACACATGATATATAGGATGCTCAGTATAACATGTACTTGCTATTCAGTTAAAGCTCTGACACATGACATATAGGATGCTCAGTATTACATGTACTTGCTATTCAGCTAAAGCTCTGACACATGACATATAGTATGCTCAGTATAGCATGTACTTGCTATTCAGTTAAAGCTCTGACACATGACTTATAGGATGCTCAGTATTACATCTACTTGCTATTCAGTTAAAGCTCTGACACATGACATATAGGATGCTCAGTATTACATCTACTTGCTATTCAGTTAAAGCTCTGACACATGACATATAGGATGCTCAGTATTACATGTACTTGCTATTCAGTTAAAGCTCTGACACATGACATATAGGATGCTCAGTATTACATCTACTTGCTATTCAGTTAAAGCTCTGACACATGACATATATGATGCTCAGTATTACATGTACCTGCTATTCAGTTAAAGCTCTGACACATGACATATAGGATGCTCAGTATTACATCTACTTGCTATTCAGCTAAAGCTCTGACACATGACATATAGGATGCTCAGTATAACATGTACTTGCTATTCAGTTAAAGCTCTGACACATGACATATAGGATGCTCAGTATTACATGTACTTGCTATTCAGCTAAAGCTCTGACAAATGACATATAGGATGCTCAGTATAACATGTACTTGCTATTCAGTTAAAGCTCTGACACATGACATATAGGATGCTCAGTATTCCATCTACTTGCTATTCAGTTAAAGCTCTGACACATGGCATATAGGATGCTCAGTATTACATGTACTTGTATTCAGTTAAAGCTCTGACACATGACATACAGGATGCTCAGTATTACATGTACCTGCTATTCAGTTAAAGCTCTGACACATGACATATATGATGCTCAGAATAACATGTACTTGCTGTTCAGCCTCTGACTCATGACATATAGGATGCTCAGTACCACATGTGCTTGCTATTCAGTTAAAGCTCTGACACATGACATACAGGATGCTCAGTATTTCATCTATTTGCTATTCAGTTAAAGCTCTGACACATGACATACAGGATGCTCAGTATTACATCTACTTGCTATTCAGTTAAAGCTCTGACACATGACATACAGGATGCTCCGTATTAAATGTACTTGCTATTCAGTTAAAGCTCTGACACATGACATACAGGATGCTCAGTATTACCTGTACTTGCTATTCAGTTAAAGCTCTGACACATGACATACAGGATGCTTAGTATAACATGTACTTGCTATTCAGTTAAAGCTCTGACACATGATATATAGGATGCTCAGTATTACATCTACTTGCTATTCAGTTAAAGCTCTGACACATGACATATAGGATGCTCAGTATTACATGTACTTGCTGTTCAGTTAAAGCTCTGACACATGACATGTAGGATGCTCAGTACTACATGTACTTGCTGTTCAGTTAAAGCTCTGACATATGACATATAGGATGCTCAGTATAACATGTACTTGTTGTTCAGTTAAAGCTCTGACACATGACATATAGGATGCTCAGTACTACATGTACTTGCTGTTCAGTTAAAGCTCTGACACATGACATATATGATGCTCAGTATAACATGTACTTGCTGTTCAGCCTCTGACTCATGACATATAGGTTGCTCAGTACCACATGTGCTTGCTATTCAGTTAAAGCTCTGACACATGACATATAGGATGCTCAGTATAACATGTACTTGTTGTTCAGCTAAAGCTCTGACACATGACATATAGGATGCCCAGTATAACATGTACTTGCTCTTCTGTTAAAGCTCTGACACATGACATATAGGATGCTCAGTATTACATCTACTTGCTATTCAGTTAAAGCTCTAACACATGACGTATAGGATGCTCAGTATTACATCTACTTGCTATTCAATTAAAGCTCTGACACATGACATATAGGATGCTCAGTATTACATCTACTTGCTATTCAGTTAAAGCTCTGACACATGACATATATGATGCTCAGTATTACATGTACCTGCTATTCAGTTAAAGCTCTGACACATGACATATAGGATGCTCAGTATTACATCTACTTGCTATTCAGTTAAAGCTCTGACACATGACATATATGATGCTCCGTATTACATGTACCTGCTATTCAGTTAAAGCTCTGACACATGACATATAGGATGCTCATTATAACATGTACTTGCTATTCAGTTTAATATCTGACACATGACATATAGGATGCTCAGTATTACATCTACTTGCTATTCAGTTAAAGCTCTGACACATGACATATAGGATGCTCAGTATAACATCTACTTGCTATTCAGTTAAAGATCTGACACATGACATATAGGATGCTCAGTATTACATGTACATGCTGTTCAGTTAAAGCTCTGACACATGAAATATAGGATGCTCAGTACTACATGTACTTGCTGTTCAGTTAAAGCTCTGACATATGACATATAGGATGCTCAGTATAACATGTACTTGTTGTTCATTTAAAGCTCTGACACATGACATATAGGATGCTCAGTACTACATGTACTTGCTGTTCAGTTAAAGCTCTGACACATGACATATATGATGCTCAGTATAACATGTACTTGCTGTTCAGCCTCTGACTCATGACATATAGGATGCTCAGTACCACATGTGCTTGCTATTCAGTTAAAGCTCTGACACATGACATATAGGATGCTCAGTATTACATCTACTTGCTATTCAGTTAAAGCTCTGACAAATGACATATAGGATGCTCAGTATAACATGTACTTGTTGTTCAGTTAAAGCTCTGACACATGACATATATGATGCTCAGTATTACATGTACCTGCTATTCAGTTAAAGCTCTGACACATGACATATAGGATGCTCAGTATCACATGTACTTGCTATTCAGTTAAAGCTCTGACACATGACATATAGGATGCTCAGTATAACATGTACTTGCTATTCAGTTAAAGCTCTGACACATGACATATAGGATGCTCAGTATAACAGGTACTTGCTATTCAGTTAAAGCTCTGATACATGACATATAGGATGCTCAGTATTACATCTCCTTGCTATTCAGTTAAAGCTCTGACACATGACATATAGGATGCTCATTATTACATCTACTTGCTATTCAGCTAAAGCTCTGACACATGACATATAGGATGCTCAGTATTACATCTACTTGCTATTCAGCTAAAGCTCTGACACATGACATATAGGATGCTCAGTATTACATCTATTTGCTATTCAGTTAAAGCTCTGACACATGACATACAGGATGCTCAGTATTACATGTACTTGCTATTCAGTAAAATCTCTGACACATGACATACAGGATGCTCCGTATTAAATGTACTTGCTATTCAGTTAAAGCTCTGACACATGACATATATGATGCTCAGTATTACATGTACTTGCTATTCAGTTAAAGCTCTGACACATGACATACAGGATGCTCAGTATAACATGTACTTGCTCTTCAGTTAAAGCTCTGACACATGACATATAGGATGCTCAGTATTACATCTACTTGCTATTCAGTTAAAGCTCTGACACATGACATATAGGATGCTCAGTATTACATGTACTTGCTGTTCAGTTAAAGCTCTGACACATGACATATAGTATGCTCAGTACTACATGTACTTGCTGTTCAGTTAAAGCTCTGACATATGACATATAGGATGCTCAGTATAACATGTACTTGTTGTTCAGTTTAAGCTCTGACACATGACATAAAGGATGCTCAGTACTACATGTACTTGCTGTTCAGTTAAAGCTCTGACAATGACCTATATGATGCTCAGTATAACATCTACTTGCTGTTCAGCCTCTGACTCATGACATATAGGATGCTCAGTACCACATGTGCTTGCTATTCAGTTAAAGCTCTGTCACATGACATACAGGATGCTCAGTATTACATCTATTTGCTATTCAGTTAAAGCTCTGACACATGACATACAGGATGCTCAGTATTACATCTACTTGCTATTCAGTTAAAGCTCTGACACATGACATACAGGATGCTCAGTATTACATCTACTTGCTATTCAGTTAAAGCTCTGACACATGACATACAGGATGCTCAGTATTACATGTACTTGCTATTCAGTAAAATCTCTGACACATGACATACAGGATGCTCCGTATTAAATGTACTTGCTATTCAGTTAAAGCTCTGACACATGACATACAGGATGCTCAGTATTACGTCTACTTGCTATTCAGTTAAAGCTCTGACACATGACATACAGGATGCTCAGTATTACATGTACTTGCTATTCAGTTAAAGCTCTGACACATGACATATAGGATGCTCAGTATAAAATTTACTTGCTGTTCAGTTAAAGCTCTGACACATGACGTATAGGATGCTCAGCTAAAGCTCTGACACATGACATATAGGATGCTCAGTATAACATGTACTTGCTATTCAGTTAAAGCTCTGACACATGACATATAGGATGCTCAGTATAACATGTACTTGCTATTCAGTTAAAGCTCTGACACATGACATATAGGATGCTCAGTATTACATCTACTTGCTATTCAGTTAAAGCTCTGACACATGACATATATGATGCTCAGTATTACATGTACCTGCTATTCAGTTAAAGCTCTGAAACATGACATATAGTATGCTCAGTATAGCATGTACTTGCTATTCAGTTAAAGCTCTGACACATGACTTATAGGATGCTCAGTATTACATCTACTTGCTATTCAGTTAAAGCTCTGACACATGACATATAGGATGCTCAGTATTACATCTACTTGCTATTCAGTTAAAGCTCTGACACATGACATATAGGATGCTCAGTATTACATGTACTTGCTATTCAGTTAAAGCTCTGACACATGACATATAGGATGCTCAGTATTACATCTACTTGCTATTCAGTTAATGCTCTGACACATGACATATATGATGCTCAGTATTACATGTACCTGCTATTCAGTTAAAGCTCTGACACATGACATATAGGATGCTCAGTATTACATCTACTTGCTATTCAGCTAAAGCTCTGACACATGACATATAGGATGCTCAGTATAACATGTACTTGCTATTCAGTTAAAGCTCTGACACATGACATATAGGATGCTCAGTATTACATGTACTTGCTATTCAGTTAAAGCTCTGACACATGACATATATGATGCTCAGTATAACATGTACTTGCTGTTCAGCCTCTGACTCATGACATATAGGATGCTCAGTACCACATGTGCTTGCTATTCAGTTAAAGCTCTGACACATGACATACAGGATGCTCAGTATTTCATCTATTTGCTATTCAGTTAAAGCTCTGACACATGACATACAGGATGCTCAGTATTACATCTACTTTCTATTCAGTTAAAGCTCTGACACATGACATACAGGATGCTCAGTATTACATCTACTTGCTATTCAGTTAAAGCTCTGTTACATGACATACAGGATGCACAGTATTACATGTACTTGCTATTCAGTAAAATCTCTGACACATGACATACAGGATGCTCCGTATTAAATGTACTTGCTATTCAGTTAAAGCTCTGACACATGACATACAGGATTCTCAGTATTACATCTACTTGCTATTCAGTTAAAGCTCTGACACATGACATACAGGATGCTCAGTATAACATGTACTTGCTATTCAGTTAAAGCTCTGACACATGACATACAGGATTCTCAGTATTACATCTACTTGCTATTCAGTTAAAGCTCTGACACATGACATACAGGATGCTCAGTATAACATGTACTTGCTATTCAGTTAAAGCTCTGACACATGACATATAGGATGCTCAGTATTACATGTACTTGCTATTCAGTTAAAGCTCTGACACATGACATATAGGATGCTCAGTATTACATGTACTTGCTATTCAGTTAAAGCTCTGACACATGACATATAGGATGCTCAGTATAAAATTTACTTGCTGTTCAGTTAAAGCTCTGACACATGACGTATAGGATGCTCAGCTAAAGCTCTGACACATGACATATAGGATGCTCAGTATAACATGTACTTGCTATTCAGTTAAAGCTCTGACACATGACATATAGGATGCTCAGTATAACATGTACTTGCTATTTAGTTAAAGCTCTGACACATGACATATAGGATGCTCAGTATTACATCTACTTGCTATTCAGTTAAAGCTCTGACACATGACTTATATGATGCTCAGTATTACATGTACCTGCTATTCAGTTAAAGCTCTAACACATGACATATAGGATGCTCAGTATTACATCTACTTGCTATTCAGTTAAAGCTCTGACACATGACATATATGATGCTCAGTATTACATGTACCTGCTATTCAGTTAAAGCTCTGACACATGACATATAGAATGCTCAGTATAACATGTACTTGCTATTCAGTTAAAGCTCTGACACATGACATATAGGATGCTCAGTATAACATGTACTTGCTATTCAGTTAAAGCTCTGACACATGACATATAGGATGCTCAGTATTACATCTACTTGCTATTCAGTTAAAGCTCTGACACATGACATATATGATGCTCAGTATTACATGTACCTGCTATTCAGTTAAAGCTCTGACACATGACATATAGGATGCTCAGTATTACATCTTCTTGCTAGTCAGCTAAAGCTCTGACACATGACATATAGGATGCTCAGTATAACATGTACTTGCTATTCAGTTAAAGCTCTGACACATGACATAAAGGATGCTCAGTATTACATATACTTGCTATTCAGCTAAAGCTCTGACACATGACATATAGGATGCTCAGTATAGCATGTACTTGCTATTCAGTTAAAGCTCTGACACATGACATATAGGATGCTCAGTATTACATCTACTTGCTATTCAGTTAAAGCTCTGACACATGACATATAGGATGCTCAGTATTACATCTACTTGCTATTCAGTTAAAGCTCTGACACATGACATATAGGATGCTCAGTATTACATGTACTTGCTTTTAAGTTAAAGCTCTGACACATGACATATAGGATGCTCAGTATTACATCTACTTGCTATTCAGTTAAAGCTCTGACACATGACATATATGATGCTCAGTATTACATGTACCTGCTTTTCAGTTAAAGCTCTGACACATGACATATAGGATGCTCAGTATTACATCTTCTTGCTATTCAGCTAAAGCTCTGACACATGACATATAGGATGCTCAGTATAACATGTACTTGCTATTCAGTTAAAGCTCTGACACATGACATATAGGATGCTCAGTATTACATGTTCTTGCTATTCAGCTAAACTCTGACACATGACATATAGGATGCTCAATATAACATGTACTTGCTATTCAGTTAAAGCTCTGACACATGACATATAGGATGCTCAGTATTCCATCTACTTGCTACTCAGTTAAAGCTCTGACACATGGCATATAGGATGCTCAGTATTACATCTACTTGCTATTCAGTTAAAGCTCTGACACATGACATACAGGATGCTCAGTATTACATCTACTTGCTATTAAGTTAAAGCTCTGACACATGACATACAGGATGCTCAGTATTACCTCTACTTACAATTCAGTTAAAGCTCTGACACATGACATACAGGATGCTCAGTATTAAATATACTTGCTATTAAGTTAAAGCTCTGACACATGACATACAGGATGCTCAGTATTACATGTACTTGCTATTCAGTTAAAGCTCTGACACATGACATATAGGATGCTCAGTATTAAATATACTTGCTATTAAGTTAAAGCTCTGACACATGACATACAGGATGCTCAGTATTACATGTACTTGCTATTCAGTTAAAGCTCTGACACATGACATATAGGATGCTCAGTATTACATGTACTTGCTATTCAGTTAAAGCTCTGACACATGACATACAGGATGCTCAGTATTACATGTACCTGCTATTCAGTTAAAGCTCTGACACATGACATACAGGATGCTCAGTATTACATCTACTTGCTATTCAGTTAAAGCTCTGACACATGACATATAGGATGCTCAGTATTACATGTACTTGCTATTCAGTTAAAGCTCTGACACATGACATACAGGATGCTCAGTATTACATCTACTTGCTATTCAGTTAAAGCTCTGACACATGACATATAGGATGCTCAGTATAACATGTACTCGCTATTCAGTTAAAGCTCTGACACATGACATACAGGATGCTCAGTACTACATGTACTTGCTATTCAGTTAAAGCTCTGACACATGACATATAGGATGCTCAGTATTACATCTACTTGCTATTCAGTTAAAGCTCTGACACATGACATACAGGATGCTCAGTATAACATGTACTTGCTATTCAGTTAAAGCTCTGACACATGACATATAGGATGTTCAGTATTACATGTACTTGCTATTCAGTTAAAGCTCTGACACATGACATACAGGATGCTCAGTATTACATGTACTTGCTATTCAGTTAAAGCTCTGACACATGACATATAGGATGCTCAGTATAAAATTTACTTGCTGTTCAGTTAAAGCTCTGACACATGACGTATAGGATGCTCAGCTAAAGCTCTGACACATGACATATAGGATGCTCAGTATAACATGTACTTGCTATTTAGTTAAAGCTCTGACACATGACATACAGGATGCTCAGTACTACATGTACTTGCTATTCAGTTAAAGCTCTGACACATGACATATAGGATGCTCAGTATTACATGTACTTGCTATTCAGCTAAAGCTCTGACACATGACATATAGGATGCTCAGTATAGCATGTACTTGCTATTCAGTTAAAGCTCTGACACATGACATATAGGATGCTCAGTATTACATCTACTTGCTATTCAGTTAAAGCTCTGACACATGACATATAGGATGCTCAGTATTACATCTACTTGCTATTCAGTTAAAGTTCTGACACATGACATATAGGATGCTCAGTATTACATGTACTTGCTATTCAGTTAAAGCTCTGACACATGACATATAGGATGCTCAGTATTACATCTACTTGCTATTCAGTTAAAGCTCTGACACATGACATACAGGATGCTCAGTATTACATGTACTTGCTATTCAGTTAAAGCTCTGACACATGACATATAGGATGCTCAGTATTACATGTACTTGCTATTCAGTTAAAGCTCTGACACATGACATACAGGATGCTCAGTATTACATGTACCTGCTATTCAGTTAAAGCTCTGACACATGACATACAGGATGCTCAGTATTACATCTACTTGCTATTCAGTTAAAGCTCTGACACATGACATATAGGATGCTCAGTATTACATCTACTTGCTATTCAGTTAAAGCTCTGACACATGACATACAGGATGCTCAGTATAACATGTACTTGCTATTCAGTTAAAGCTCTGACACATGACATATAGGATGCTCAGTATTACATGTACTTGCTATTCAGTTAAAGCTCTGACACATGACATACAGGATGCTCAGTATTACATGTACTTGCTATTCAGTTAAAGCTCTGACACATGACATATAGGATGCTCAGTATAAAATTTACTTGCTGTTCAGTTAAAGCTCTGACACATGACGTATAGGATGCTCAGCTAAAGCTCTGACACATGACATATAGGATGCTCAGTATAACATGTACTTGCTATTCAGGTAAAGCTCTGACACATGACATATAGGATGGTCAGTATTACATCTACTTGCTATTCAGCTAAAGCTCTGACACATGACATATAGGATGCTCAGTATTACATCTACTTGCTATTCAGTTAAAGCTCTGACACATGACATACAGGATGCTCAGTATTACATGTACTTGCTATTCAGTTAAAGCTCTGACACATGACATATAGGATGCTCAGTATAAAATTTACTTGCTGTTCAGTTAAAGCTCTGACACATGACGTATAGGATGCTCAGCTAAAGCTCTGACACATGACATATAGGATGCTCAGTATAACATGTACTTGCTATTCAGTTAAAGCTCTGACACATGACATATAGGATGCTCAGTATAACATGTACTTGCTATTCAGGTAAAGCTCTGACACATGACATATAGGATGCTCAGTATTACATCTACTTGCTATTCAGTTAAAGCTCTGACACATGACTTATATGATGCTCAGTATTACATGTACCTGCTATTCAGTTAAAGCTCTGACACATGACATATAGGAAGCTCAGTATTACATCTACTTGCTATTCAGTTAAAGCTCTGACACATGACATATATGATGCTCAGTATTACATGTACCTGCTATTCAGTTAAAGCTCTGACAGATGACATATAGGATGCTCAGTATAACATGTACTTGCTATTCAGTTAAAGCTCTGACACATGACATATAGGATGCTCAGTATAACATGTACTTGCTATTCAGTTAAAGCTCTGACACATGACATATAGGATGCTCAGTATTACATCTACTTGCTATTCAGTTAAAGCTCTGACACATGACATACAGGATGCTCAGTATTACATCTACTTGCTATTCAGTTAAATCTCTGACACATGACAAACAGGATGCTCAGTATTACATGTACTTGCTATTCAGTAAAATCTCTGACACATGACATACAGGATGCTCAGTATAACATGTACTTGCTCTTCAGTTAAAGCTCTGACACATGACATATAGGATGCTCAGTATTACATCTACTTGCTATTCAGTTAAAGCTCTGACACATGACATACAGGATGCTCAGTATAACATGTACTTGCTATTCAGTTAAAGCTCTGACACATGACATATAGGATGCTCAGTATTACATGTACTTGCTATTCAGTTAAAGCTCTGACACATGACATACAGGATGCTCAGTATTACATGTACTTGCTATTCAGTTAAAGCTCTGACACATGACATATAGGATGCTCAGTATAAAATTAATTGCTGTTCAGTTAAAGCTCTGACACATGACGTATAGGATGCTCAGCTAAAGCTCTGACACATGACATATAGGATGCTCAGTATAACATGTACTTGCTATTTAGTTAAAGCTCTGACACATGACATATAGGATGCTCAGTATTACATCTACTTGCTATTCAGTTAAAGCTCTGACATATGACTTATATGATGCTCAGTATTACATGTACCTGCGATTCAGTTAAAGCTCTAACACATGACATATAGGATGCTCAGTATTACATCTACTTGCTATTCAGTTAAAGCTCTGACACATGACATATATGATGCTCAGTATTACATGTACCTGCTATTCAGTTAAAGCTCTGACACATGACATATAGAATGCTCAGTATAACATGTACTTGCTATTCAGTTAAAGCTCTGACACATGACATATAGGATGCTCAGTATAACATGTACTTGCTATTCAGTTAAAGCTCTGACACATGACATATAGGATGCTCAGTATTACATCTACTTGCTATTCAGTTAAAGCTCTGACACATGACATATACGATGCTCAGTATTACATGTACCTGCTATTCAGTTAAAGCTCTGACACATGACATATAGGATGCTCAGTATTACATCTACTTGCTAGTCAGCTAAAGCTCTGACACATGACATATAGGATGCTCAGTATAACATGTACTTGCTATTCAGTTAAAGCTCTGACACATGACATAAAGGATGCTCAGTATAACATGTACTTGCTATTCAGTTAAAGCTCTGACACATGACATATAGGATGCTCAGTATGCATGTACTTGCTATTCAGTTAAAGCTCTGACACATGACATATAGGATGCTCATTATTACATCTACTTGCTATTCAGCTAAAGCTCTGACACATGACATATAGGA
Organism: Sipunculus nudus; assembly: GCA_026874595.1. Taxonomy (NCBI): domain Eukaryota; kingdom Metazoa; phylum Annelida; class Sipuncula; order Golfingiida; family Sipunculidae; genus Sipunculus; species Sipunculus nudus. The sequence continues at coordinate 1,000,805 of CM049320.1, read as the reverse complement.
TGCTCAGTATTACATCTACTTGCTATTCAGCTAAAGCTCTGACACATGACATATAGGATGCTCAGTATTACATCTACTTGCTATTCAGTTAAAGCTCTGACACATGACATACAGGATGCTCAGTATTACATGTACTTGCTATTCAGCTAAAGCTCTGACACATGACATATAGGATGCTCAGTATAAAATTTACTTGCTGTTCAGTTAAAGCTCTGACACATGACGTATAGGATGCTCAGCTAAAGCTCTGACACATGACATATAGGATGCTCAGTATAACATGTACTTGCTATTCAGTTAAAGCTCTGACACATGACATATAGGATGCTCAGTATAACATGTACTTGCTATTCAGGTAAAGCTCTGACACATGACATATAGGATGCTCAGTATTACATCTACTTGCTATTCAGTTAAAGCTCTGACACATGACTTATATGATGCTCAGTATTACATGTACCTGCTATTCAGTTAAAGCTCTGACACATGACATATAGGAAGCTCAGTATTACATCTACTTGCTATTCAGTTAAAGCTCTGACACATGACATATAGGATGCTCAGTATAACATGTACTTGCTATTCAGTTAAAGCTCTGACACATGACATATAGGATGCTCAGTATAACATGTACTTGCTATTCAGGTAAAGCTCTGACACATGACATATAGGATGCTCAGTATTACATCTACTTGCTATTCAGTTAAAGCTCTGACACATGACTTATATGATGCTCAGTATTACATGTACCTGCTATTCAGTTAAAGCTCTGACACATGACATATAGGAAGCTCAGTATTACATCTACTTGCTATTCAGTTAAAGCTCTGACACATGACATATATGATGCTCAGTATTACATGTACCTGCTATTCAGTTAAAGCTCTGACCGATGACATATAGGATGCTCAGTATAACATGTACTTGCTATTCAGTTAAAGCTCTGACACATGACATATAGGATGCTCAGTATAACATGTACTTGCTATTCAGTTAAAGCTCTGACACATGACATATAGGATGCTCAGTATTACATCTACTTGCTATTCAGTTAAAGCTCTGACACATGACATACAGGATGCTCAGTATTACATCTACTTGCTATTCAGTTAAATCTCTGACACATGACAAACAGGATGCTCAGTATTACATGTACTTGCTATTCAGTAAAATCTCTGACACATGACATACAGGATGCTCAGTATAACATGTACTTGCTCTTCAGTTAAAGCTCTGACACATGACATATAGGATGCTCAGTATTACATCTACTTGCTATTCAGTTAAAGCTCTGACACATGACATACAGGATGCTCAGTATAACATGTACTTGCTATTCAGTTAAAGCTCTGACACATGACATATAGGATGCTCAGTATTACATGTACTTGCTATTCAGTTAAAGCTCTGACACATGACATACAGGATGCTCAGTATAACATGTACTTGCTCTTCAGTTAAAGCTCTGACACATGACATATAGGATGCTCAGTATTACATCTACTTGCTATTCAGTTAAAGCTCTGACACATGACATACAGGATGCTCAGTATAACATGTACTTGCTATTCAGTTAAAGCTCTGACACATGACATATAGGATGCTCAGTATTACATGTACTTGCTATTCAGTTAAAGCTCTGACACATGACATACAGGATGCTCAGTATTACATGTACTTGCTATTCAGTTAAAGCTCTGACACATGACATATAGGATGCTCAGTATAAAATTAATTGCTGTTCAGTTAAAGCTCTGACACATGACGTATAGGATGCTCAGCTAAAGCTCTGACACATGACATATAGGATGCTCAGTATAACATGTACTTGCTATTTAGTTAAAGCTCTGACACATGACATATAGGATGCTCAGTATTACATCTACTTGCTATTCAGTTAAAGCTCTGACATATGACTTATATGATGCTCAGTATTACATGTACCTGCGATTCAGTTAAAGCTCTAACACATGACATATAGGATGCTCAGTATTACATCTACTTGCTATTCAGTTAAAGCTCTGACACATGACATATATGATGCTCAGTATTACATGTACCTGCTATTCAGTTAAAGCTCTGACACATGACATATAGAATGCTCAGTATAACATGTACTTGCTATTCAGTTAAAGCTCTGACACATGACATATAGGATGCTCAGTATAACATGTACTTGCTATTCAGTTAAAGCTCTGACACATGACATATAGGATGCTCAGTATTACATCTACTTGCTATTCAGTTAAAGCTCTGACACATGACATATACGATGCTCAGTATTACATGTACCTGCTATTCAGTTAAAGCTCTGACACATGACATATAGGATGCTCAGTATTACATCTACTTGCTAGTCAGCTAAAGCTCTGACACATGACATATAGGATGCTCAGTATAACATGTACTTGCTATTCAGTTAAAGCTCTGACACATGACATAAAGGATGCTCAGTATAACATGTACTTGCTATTCAGTTAAAGCTCTGACACATGACATATAGGATGCTCAGTATGCATGTACTTGCTATTCAGTTAAAGCTCTGACACATGACATATAGGATGCTCATTATTACATCTACTTGCTATTCAGCTAAAGCTCTGACACATGACATATAGGATGCTCAGTATTACATCTACTTGCTATTCAGCTAAAGCTCTGACACATGACATATAGGATGCTCAGTATTACATCTACTTGCTATTCAGTTAAAGCTCTGACACATGACATACAGGATGCTCAGTATTACATGTACTTGCTATTCAGTTAAAGCTCTGACACATGACATATAGGATGCTCAGTATAAAATTTACTTGCTGTTCAGTTAAAGCTCTGACACATGACGTATAGGATGCTCAGCTAAAGCTCTGACACATGACATATAGGATGCTCAGTATAACATGTACTTGCTATTCAGTTAAAGCTCTGACACATGACATATAGGATGCTCAGTATAACATGTACTTGCTATTCAGGTAAAGCTCTGACACATGACATATAGGATGCTCAGTATTACATCTACTTGCTATTCAGTTAAAGCTCTGACACATGACTTATATGATGCTCAGTATTACATGTACCTGCTATTCAGTTAAAGCTCTGACACATGACATATAGGAAGCTCAGTATTACATCTACTTGCTATTCAGTTAAAGCTCTGACACATGACATATAGGATGCTCAGTATAACATGTACTTGCTATTCAGTTAAAGCTCTGACACATGACATATAGGATGCTCAGTATAACATGTACTTGCTATTCAGGTAAAGCTCTGACACATGACATATAGGATGCTCAGTATTACATCTACTTGCTATTCAGTTAAAGCTCTGACACATGACTTATATGATGCTCAGTATTACATGTACCTGCTATTCAGTTAAAGCTCTGACACATGACATATAGGAAGCTCAGTATTACATCTACTTGCTATTCAGTTAAAGCTCTGACACATGACATATATGATGCTCAGTATTACATGTACCTGCTATTCAGTTAAAGCTCTGACAGATGACATATAGGATGCTCAGTATAACATGTACTTGCTATTCAGTTAAAGCTCTGACACATGACATATAGGATGCTCAGTATAACATGTACTTGCTATTCAGTTAAAGCTCTGACACATGACATATAGGATGCTCAGTATTACATCTACTTGCTATTCAGTTAAAGCTCTGACACATGACATACAGGATGCTCAGTATTACATCTACTTGCTATTCAGTTAAATCTCTGACACATGACAAACAGGATGCTCAGTATTACATGTACTTGCTATTCAGTAAAATCTCTGACACATGACATACAGGATGCTCAGTATAACATGTACTTGCTCTTCAGTTAAAGCTCTGACACATGACATATAGGATGCTCAGTATTACATCTACTTGCTATTCAGTTAAAGCTCTGACACATGACATACAGGATGCTCAGTATAACATGTACTTGCTATTCAGTTAAAGCTCTGACACATGACATATAGGATGCTCAGTATTACATGTACTTGCTATTCAGTTAAAGCTCTGACACATGACATACAGGATGCTCAGTATTACATGTACTTGCTATTCAGTTAAAGCTCTGACACATGACATATAGGATGCTCAGTATAAAATTAATTGCTGTTCAGTTAAAGCTCTGACACATGACGTATAGGATGCTCAGCTAAAGCTCTGACACATGACATATAGGATGCTCAGTATAACATGTACTTGCTATTTAGTTAAAGCTCTGACACATGACATATAGGATGCTCAGTATTACATCTACTTGCTATTCAGTTAAAGCTCTGACATATGACTTATATGATGCTCAGTATTACATGTACCTGCGATTCAGTTAAAGCTCTAACACATGACATATAGGATGCTCAGTATTACATCTACTTGCTATTCAGTTAAAGCTCTGACACATGACATATATGATGCTCAGTATTACATGTACCTGCTATTCAGTTAAAGCTCTGACACATGACATATAGAATGCTCAGTATAACATGTACTTGCTATTCAGTTAAAGCTCTGACACATGACATATAGGATGCTCAGTATAACATGTACTTGCTATTCAGTTAAAGCTCTGACACATGACATATAGGATGCTCAGTATTACATCTACTTGCTATTCAGTTAAAGCTCTGACACATGACATATACGATGCTCAGTATTACATGTACCTGCTATTCAGTTAAAGCTCTGACACATGACATATAGGATGCTCAGTATTACATCTACTTGCTAGTCAGCTAAAGCTCTGACACATGACATATAGGATGCTCAGTATAACATGTACTTGCTATTCAGTTAAAGCTCTGACACATGACATAAAGGATGCTCAGTATAACATGTACTTGCTATTCAGTTAAAGCTCTGACACATGACATATAGGATGCTCAGTATGCATGTACTTGCTATTCAGTTAAAGCTCTGACACATGACATATAGGATGCTCATTATTACATCTACTTGCTATTCAGCTAAAGCTCTGACACATGACATATAGGATGCTCACTATTACATCTACTTGCTATTCAGCTAAAGCTCTGACACATGACATATAGGATGCTCAGTATTACATCTACTTGCTATTCAGTTAAAGCTCTGACACATGACATACAGGATGCTCAGTATTACATGTACTTGCTATTCAGTTAAAGCTCTGACACATGACATATAGGATGCTCAGTATAAAATTTACTTGCTGTTCAGTTAAAGCTCTGACACATGACGTATAGGATGCTCAGCTAAAGCTCTGACACATGACATATAGGATGCTCAGTATAACATGTACTTGCTATTCAGTTAAAGCTCTGACACATGACATATAGGATGCTCAGTATAACATGTACTTGCTATTCAGGTAAAGCTCTGACACATGACATATAGGATGCTCAGTATTACATCTACTTGCTATTCAGTTAAAGCTCTGACACATGACTTATATGATGCTCAGTATTACATGTACCTGCTATTCAGTTAAAGCTCTGACACATGACATATAGGAAGCTCAGTATTACATCTACTTGCTATTCAGTTAAAGCTCTGACACATGACATATATGATGCTCAGTATTACATGTACCTGCTATTCAGTTAAAGCTCTGACAGATGACATATAGGATGCTCAGTATAACATGTACTTGCTATTCAGTTAAAGCTCTGACACATGACATATAGGATGCTCAGTATAACATGTACTTGCTATTCAGTTAAAGCTCTGACACATGACATATAGGATGCTCAGTATTACATCTACTTGCTATTCAGTTAAAGCTCTGACACATGACATACAGGATGCTCAGTATTACATCTACTTGCTATTCAGTTAAATCTCTGACACATGACAAACAGGATGCTCAGTATTACATGTACTTGCTATTCAGTAAAATCTCTGACACATGACATACAGGATGCTCAGTATAACATGTACTTGCTCTTCAGTTAAAGCTCTGACACATGACATATAGGATGCTCAGTATTACATCTACTTGCTATTCAGTTAAAGCTCTGACACATGACATACAGGATGCTCAGTATAACATGTACTTGCTATTCAGTTAAAGCTCTGACACATGACATATAGGATGCTCAGTATTACATGTACTTGCTATTCAGTTAAAGCTCTGACACATGACATACAGGATGCTCAGTATTACATGTACTTGCTATTCAGTTAAAGCTCTGACACATGACATATAGGATGCTCAGTATAAAATTAATTGCTGTTCAGTTAAAGCTCTGACACATGACGTATAGGATGCTCAGCTAAAGCTCTGACACATGACATATAGGATGCTCAGTATAACATGTACTTGCTATTTAGTTAAAGCTCTGACACATGACATATAGGATGCTCAGTATTACATCTACTTGCTATTCAGTTAAAGCTCTGACATATGACTTATATGATGCTCAGTATTACATGTACCTGCGATTCAGTTAAAGCTCTAACACATGACATATAGGATGCTCAGTATTACATCTACTTGCTATTCAGTTAAAGCTCTGACACATGACATATATGATGCTCAGTATTACATGTACCTGCTATTCAGTTAAAGCTCTGACACATGACATATAGAATGCTCAGTATAACATGTACTTGCTATTCAGTTAAAGCTCTGACACATGACATATAGGATGCTCAGTATAACATGTACTTGCTATTCAGTTAAAGCTCTGACACATGACATATAGGATGCTCAGTATTACATCTACTTGCTATTCAGTTAAAGCTCTGACACATGACATATACGATGCTCAGTATTACATGTACCTGCTATTCAGTTAAAGCTCTGACACATGACATATAGGATGCTCAGTATTACATCTACTTGCTAGTCAGCTAAAGCTCTGACACATGACATATAGGATGCTCAGTATAACATGTACTTGCTATTCAGTTAAAGCTCTGACACATGACATAAAGGATGCTCAGTATAACATGTACTTGCTATTCAGTTAAAGCTCTGACACATGACATATAGGATGCTCAGTATGCATGTACTTGCTATTCAGTTAAAGCTCTGACACATGACATATAGGATGCTCATTATTACATCTACTTGCTATTCAGCTAAAGCTCTGACACATGACATATAGGATGCTCAGTATTACATCTACTTGCTATTCAGCTAAAGCTCTGACACATGACATATAGGATGCTCAGTATTACATCTACTTGCTATTCAGTTAAAGCTCTGACACATGACATACAGGATGCTCAGTATAACATGTACTTGCTATTCAGTTAAAGCTCTGACACATGACATATAGGATGCTCAGTATTACATGTACTTGCTATTCAGTTAAAGCTCTGACACATGACATACAGGATGCTCAGTATTACATGTACTTGCTATTCAGTTAAAGCTCTGACACATGACATATAGGATGCTCAGTATAAAATTTACTTGCTGTTCAGTTAAAGCTCTGACACATGACGTATAGGATGCTCAGCTAAAGCTCTGACACATGACATATAGGATGCTCAGTATAACATGTACTTGCTATTCAGTTAAAGCTCTGACACATGACATATAGGATGCTCAGTATAACATGTACTTGCTATTCAGGTAAAGCTCTGACACATGACATATATGATGCTCAGTATTACATGTACCTGCTATTCAGTTAAAGCTCTGACACATGACATATAGGATGCTCAGTATTACATCTTCTTGCTAGTCAGCTAAAGCTCTGACACATGACATATAGGATGCTCAGTATAACATGTACTTGCTATTCAGTTAAAGCTCTGACACATGACATAAAGGATGCTCAGTATTACATGTACTTGCTATTCAGCTAAAGCTCTGACACATGACATATAGGATGCTCAGTATAGCATGTACTTGCTATTCAGTTAAAGCTCTGACACATGACATATAGGATGCTCAGTATTACATCTACTTGCTATTCAGTTAAAGCTCTGACACGTGACATATAGGATGCTCAGTATTACATCTACTTGCTATTCAGTTAAAGCTCTGACACATGACATATAGGATGCTCAGTATTATATGTACTTGCTTTTAAGTTAAAGCTCTGACACATGACATATAGGATGCTCAGTATTACATCTACTTGCTTTTCAGTTAAAGCTCTGACACATGACATATATGATGCTCAGTATTACATGTACCTGCTATTCAGTTAAAGCTCTGACACATGACATATAGGATGCTCAGTATTACATCTTCTTGCTAGTCAGCTAAAGCTCTGACACATGACATATAGGATGCTCAGTATAACATGTACTTGCTATTCAGTTAAAGCTCTGACACATGACATAAAGGATGCTCAGTATTACATGTACTTGCTTTTCAGCTAAAGCTCTGACACATGACATATAGGATGCTCAGTATAGCATGTACTTGCTATTCAGTTAAAGCTCTGACACATGACATATAGGATGCTCAGTATTACATCTACTTGCTATTCAGTTAAACCTCTGACACATGACATATAGGATGCTCAGTATTACATCTACTTGCTATTCAGTTAAAGCTCTGACACATGACATATAGGATGCTCAGTATTACATGTACTTGCTTTTAAGTTAAAGCTCTGACACATGACATATAGGATGCTCAGTATTACATCTACTTGCTATTCAGTTAAAGCTCTGACACATGACATATATGATGCTCAGTATTACATGTACCTGCTTTTCAGTTAAACCTCTGACACATGACATATAGGATGCTCAGTATTACATCTTCTTGCTATTCAGCTAAAGCTCTGACACATGACATATAGGATGCTCAGTATAACATGTACTTGCTATTCAGTTAAAGCTCTGACACATGACATATAGGATGCTCAGTATTACATGTTCTTGCTATTCAGCTAAACTCTGACACATGACATATAGGATGCTCAGTATAACATGTACTTGCTATTCAGTTAAAGCTCTGACACATGACATATAGGATGCTCAGTATTCCATCTACTTGCTACTCAGTTAAAGCTCTGACACATGGCATATAGGATGCTCAGTATTACATCTACTTGCTATTCAGTTAAAGCTCTGACACATGACATACAGGATGCTCAGTATTACATCTACTTGCTATTAAGTTAAAGCTCTGACACATGACATACAGGATGCTCAGTATTACCTCTACTTACTATTCAGTTAAAGCTCTGACACATGACATACAGGATGCTCAGTATTAAATATACTTGGTATTAAGTTAAAGCTCTGACACATGACATACAGGATGCTCAGTATTACATGTACTTGCTATTCAGTTAAAGCTCTGACACATGACATATAGGATGCTCAGTATTAAATATAATTGCTATTAAGTTAAAGCTCTGACACATGACATACAGGATGCTCAGTATTACATGTACTTGCTATTCAGTTAAAGCTCTGACACATGACATATAGGATGCTCAGTATTACATGTACTTGCTATTCAGTTAAAGCTCTGACACATGACATACAGGATGCTCAGTATTACATGTACCTGCTATTCAGTTAAAGCTCTGACACATGACATACAGGATGCTCAGTATTACATCTACTTGCTATTCAGTTAAAGCTCTGACACATGACATATAGGATGCTCAGTATTACATGTACTTGCTATTCAGTTAAAGCTCTGACACATGACATACAGGATGCTCAGTATTACATCTACTTGCTATTCAGTTAAAGCTCTGACACATGACATATAGGATGCTCAGTATAACATGTACTCGCTATTCAGTTAAAGCTCTGACACATGACATACAGGATGCTCAGTACTACATGTACTTGCTATTCAGTTAAAGCTCTGACACATGACATATAGGATGCTCAGTATTACATCTACTTGCTATTCAGTTAAAGCTCTGACACATGACATACAGGATGCTCAGTATAACATGTACTTGCTATTCAGTTAAAGCTCTGACACATGACATATAGGATGCTCAGTATTACATGTACTTGCTATTCAGTTAAAGCTCTGACACATGACATACAGGATGCTCAGTATTACATGTACTTGCTATTCAGTTAAAGCTCTGACACATGACATATAGGATGCTCAGTATAAAATTTACTTGCTGTTCAGTTAAAGCTCTGACACATGACGTATAGGATGCTCAGCTAAAGCTCTGACACATGACATATAGGATGCTCAGTATAACATGTACTTGCTATTTAGTTAAAGCTCTGACACATGACATATAGGATGCTCAGTATTACATCTACTTGCTATTCAGTTAAAGCTCTGACACATGACATATATGATGCTCAGTATTACATGTACCTGCTATTCAGTTAAAGCTCTGACACATGACATATAGAATGCTCAGTATAACATGTACTTGCTATTCAGTTAAAGCTCTGACACATGACATATAGGATGCTCAGTATAACATGTACTTGCTATTCAGTTAAAGCTCTGACACATGACATATAGGATGCTCAGTATTACATCTACTTGCTATTCAGTTAAAGCTCTGACACATGACATATATGATGCTCAGTATTACATGTACCTGCTATTCAGTTAAAGCTCTGACACATGACATATAGGATGCTCAGTATTACATCTACTTGCTAGTCAGCTAAAGCTCTGACACATGACATATAGGATGCTCAGTATAACATGTACTTGCTATTCAGTTAAAGCTCTGACACATGACATATAGGATGCTCAGTATTACATGTACTTGCTATTCAGCTAAAGCTCTGACACATGACATATAGGATGCTCAGTATAGCATGTACTTGCTATTCAGTTAAAGCTCTGACACATGACATATAGGATGCTCAGTATTACATCTACTTGCTATTCAGTTAAAGCTCTGACACATGACATATAGGATGCTCAGTATTACATGTACTTGCTATTCAGTTAAAGCTCTGACACATGACATATAGGATGTTCAGTATTACATGTACTTGCTATTCAGTTAAAGCTCTGACACATGACATACAGGATGCTCAGTATTACATGTACTTGCTATTCAGTTAAAGCTCTGACACATGACATATAGGATGCTCAGTATAAAATTTACTTGCTGTTCAGTTAAAGCTCTGACACATGACGTATAGGATGCTCAGCTAAAGCTCTGACACATGACATATAGGATGCTCAGTATAACATGTACTTGCTATTTAGTTAAAGCTCTGACACATGACATACAGGATGCTCAGTACTACATGTACTTGCTATTCAGTTAAAGCTCTGACACATGACATATAGGATGCTCAGTATTACATGTACTTGCTATTCAGCTAAAGCTCTGACACATGACATATAGGATGCTCAGTATAGCATGTACTTGCTATTCAGTTAAAGCTCTGACACATGACATATAGGATGCTCAGTATTACATCTACTTGCTATTCAGTTAAAGCTCTGACACATGACATATAGGATGCTCAGTATTACATCTACTTGCTATTCAGTTAAAGTTCTGACACATGACATATAGGATGCTCAGTATTACATGTACTTGCTATTCAGTTAAAGCTCTGACACATGACATATAGGATGCTCAGTATTACATCTACTTGCTATTCAGTTAAAGCTCTGACACATGACATACAGGATGCTCAGTATTACATGTACTTGCTATTCAGTTAAAGCTCTGACACATGACATATAGGATGCTCAGTATTACATGTACTTGCTATTCAGTTAAAGCTCTGACACATGACATACAGGATGCTCAGTATTACATGTACCTGCTATTCAGTTAAAGCTCTGACACATGACATACAGGATGCTCAGTATTACATCTACTTGCTATTCAGTTAAAGCTCTGACACATGACATATAGGATGCTCAGTATTACATCTACTTGCTATTCAGTTAAAGCTCTGACACATGACATACAGGATGCTCAGTATAACATGTACTTGCTATTCAGTTAAAGCTCTGACACATGACATATAGGATGCTCAGTATTACATGTACTTGCTATTCAGTTAAAGCTCTGACACATGACATACAGGATGCTCAGTATTACATGTACTTGCTATTCAGTTAAAGCTCTGACACATGACATATAGGATGCTCAGTATAAAATTTACTTGCTGTTCAGTTAAAGCTCTGACACATGACGTATAGGATGCTCAGCTAAAGCTCTGACACATGACATATAGGATGCTCAGTATAACATGTACTTGCTATTCAGGTAAAGCTCTGACACATGACATATAGGATGGTCAGTATTACATCTACTTGCTATTCAGCTAAAGCTCTGACACATGACATATAGGATGCTCAGTATTACATCTACTTGCTATTCAGTTAAAGCTCTGACACATGACATACAGGATGCTCAGTATTACATGTACTTGCTATTCAGTTAAAGCTCTGACACATGACATATAGGATGCTCAGTATAAAATTTACTTGCTGTTCAGTTAAAGCTCTGACACATGACGTATAGGATGCTCAGCTAAAGCTCTGACACATGACATATAGGATGCTCAGTATAACATGTACTTGCTATTCAGTTAAAGCTCTGACACATGACATATAGGATGCTCAGTATAACATGTACTTGCTATTCAGGTAAAGCTCTGACACATGACATATAGGATGCTCAGTATTACATCTACTTGCTATTCAGTTAAAGCTCTGACACATGACTTATATGATGCTCAGTATTACATGTACCTGCTATTCAGTTAAAGCTCTGACACATGACATATAGGAAGCTCAGTATTACATCTACTTGCTATTCAGTTAAAGCTCTGACACATGACATATATGATGCTCAGTATTACATGTACCTGCTATTCAGTTAAAGCTCTGACAGATGACATATAGGATGCTCAGTATAACATGTACTTGCTATTCAGTTAAAGCTCTGACACATGACATATAGGATGCTCAGTATAACATGTACTTGCTATTCAGTTAAAGCTCTGACACATGACATATAGGATGCTCAGTATTACATCTACTTGCTATTCAGTTAAAGCTCTGACACATGACATACAGGATGCTCAGTATTACATCTACTTGCTATTCAGTTAAATCTCTGACACATGACAAACAGGATGCTCAGTATTACATGTACTTGCTATTCAGTAAAATCTCTGACACATGACATACAGGATGCTCAGTATAACATGTACTTGCTCTTCAGTTAAAGCTCTGACACATGACATATAGGATGCTCAGTATTACATCTACTTGCTATTCAGTTAAAGCTCTGACACATGACATACAGGATGCTCAGTATAACATGTACTTGCTATTCAGTTAAAGCTCTGACACATGACATATAGGATGCTCAGTATTACATGTACTTGCTATTCAGTTAAAGCTCTGACACATGACATACAGGATGCTCAGTATTACATGTACTTGCTATTCAGTTAAAGCTCTGACACATGACATATAGGATGCTCAGTATAAAATTAATTGCTGTTCAGTTAAAGCTCTGACACATGACGTATAGGATGCTCAGCTAAAGCTCTGACACATGACATATAGGATGCTCAGTATAACATGTACTTGCTATTTAGTTAAAGCTCTGACACATGACATATAGGATGCTCAGTATTACATCTACTTGCTATTCAGTTAAAGCTCTGACATATGACTTATATGATGCTCAGTATTACATGTACCTGCGATTCAGTTAAAGCTCTAACACATGACATATAGGATGCTCAGTATTACATCTACTTGCTATTCAGTTAAAGCTCTGACACATGACATATATGATGCTCAGTATTACATGTACCTGCTATTCAGTTAAAGCTCTGACACATGACATATAGAATGCTCAGTATAACATGTACTTGCTATTCAGTTAAAGCTCTGACACATGACATATAGGATGCTCAGTATAACATGTACTTGCTATTCAGTTAAAGCTCTGACACATGACATATAGGATGCTCAGTATTACATCTACTTGCTATTCAGTTAAAGCTCTGACACATGACATATACGATGCTCAGTATTACATGTACCTGCTATTCAGTTAAAGCTCTGACACATGACATATAGGATGCTCAGTATTACATCTACTTGCTAGTCAGCTAAAGCTCTGACACATGACATATAGGATGCTCAGTATAACATGTACTTGCTATTCAGTTAAAGCTCTGACACATGACATAAAGGATGCTCAGTATAACATGTACTTGCTATTCAGTTAAAGCTCTGACACATGACATATAGGATGCTCAGTATGCATGTACTTGCTATTCAGTTAAAGCTCTGACACATGACATATAGGATGCTCATTATTACATCTACTTGCTATTCAGCTAAAGCTCTGACACATGACATATAGGATGCTCAGTATTACATCTACTTGCTATTCAGCTAAAGCTCTGACACATGACATATAGGATGCTCAGTATTACATCTACTTGCTATTCAGTTAAAGCTCTGACACATGACATACAGGATGCTCAGTATTACATGTACTTGCTATTCAGCTAAAGCTCTGACACATGACATATAGGATGCTCAGTATAAAATTTACTTGCTGTTCAGTTAAAGCTCTGACACATGACGTATAGGATGCTCAGCTAAAGCTCTGACACATGACATATAGGATGCTCAGTATAACATGTACTTGCTATTCAGTTAAAGCTCTGACACATGACATATAGGATGCTCAGTATAACATGTACTTGCTATTCAGGTAAAGCTCTGACACATGACATATAGGATGCTCAGTATTACATCTACTTGCTATTCAGTTAAAGCTCTGACACATGACTTATATGATGCTCAGTATTACATGTACCTGCTATTCAGTTAAAGCTCTGACACATGACATATAGGAAGCTCAGTATTACATCTACTTGCTATTCAGTTAAAGCTCTGACACATGACATATAGGATGCTCAGTATAACATGTACTTGCTATTCAGTTAAAGCTCTGACACATGACATATAGGATGCTCAGTATAACATGTACTTGCTATTCAGGTAAAGCTCTGACACATGACATATAGGATGCTCAGTATTACATCTACTTGCTATTCAGTTAAAGCTCTGACACATGACTTATATGATGCTCAGTATTACATGTACCTGCTATTCAGTTAAAGCTCTGACACATGACATATAGGAAGCTCAGTATTACATCTACTTGCTATTCAGTTAAAGCTCTGACACATGACATATATGATGCTCAGTATTACATGTACCTGCTATTCAGTTAAAGCTCTGACCGATGACATATAGGATGCTCAGTATAACATGTACTTGCTATTCAGTTAAAGCTCTGACACATGACATATAGGATGCTCAGTATAACATGTACTTGCTATTCAGTTAAAGCTCTGACACATGACATATAGGATGCTCAGTATTACATCTACTTGCTATTCAGTTAAAGCTCTGACACATGACATACAGGATGCTCAGTATTACATCTACTTGCTATTCAGTTAAATCTCTGACACATGACAAACAGGATGCTCAGTATTACATGTACTTGCTATTCAGTAAAATCTCTGACACATGACATACAGGATGCTCAGTATAACATGTACTTGCTCTTCAGTTAAAGCTCTGACACATGACATATAGGATGCTCAGTATTACATCTACTTGCTATTCAGTTAAAGCTCTGACACATGACATACAGGATGCTCAGTATAACATGTACTTGCTATTCAGTTAAAGCTCTGACACATGACATATAGGATGCTCAGTATTACATGTACTTGCTATTCAGTTAAAGCTCTGACACATGACATACAGGATGCTCAGTATAACATGTACTTGCTCTTCAGTTAAAGCTCTGACACATGACATATAGGATGCTCAGTATTACATCTACTTGCTATTCAGTTAAAGCTCTGACACATGACATACAGGATGCTCAGTATAACATGTACTTGCTATTCAGTTAAAGCTCTGACACATGACATATAGGATGCTCAGTATTACATGTACTTGCTATTCAGTTAAAGCTCTGACACATGACATACAGGATGCTCAGTATTACATGTACTTGCTATTCAGTTAAAGCTCTGACACATGACATATAGGATGCTCAGTATAAAATTAATTGCTGTTCAGTTAAAGCTCTGACACATGACGTATAGGATGCTCAGCTAAAGCTCTGACACATGACATATAGGATGCTCAGTATAACATGTACTTGCTATTTAGTTAAAGCTCTGACACATGACATATAGGATGCTCAGTATTACATCTACTTGCTATTCAGTTAAAGCTCTGACATATGACTTATATGATGCTCAGTATTACATGTACCTGCGATTCAGTTAAAGCTCTAACACATGACATATAGGATGCTCAGTATTACATCTACTTGCTATTCAGTTAAAGCTCTGACACATGACATATATGATGCTCAGTATTACATGTACCTGCTATTCAGTTAAAGCTCTGACACATGACATATAGAATGCTCAGTATAACATGTACTTGCTATTCAGTTAAAGCTCTGACACATGACATATAGGATGCTCAGTATAACATGTACTTGCTATTCAGTTAAAGCTCTGACACATGACATATAGGATGCTCAGTATTACATCTACTTGCTATTCAGTTAAAGCTCTGACACATGACATATACGATGCTCAGTATTACATGTACCTGCTATTCAGTTAAAGCTCTGACACATGACATATAGGATGCTCAGTATTACATCTACTTGCTAGTCAGCTAAAGCTCTGACACATGACATATAGGATGCTCAGTATAACATGTACTTGCTATTCAGTTAAAGCTCTGACACATGACATAAAGGATGCTCAGTATAACATGTACTTGCTATTCAGTTAAAGCTCTGACACATGACATATAGGATGCTCAGTATGCATGTACTTGCTATTCAGTTAAAGCTCTGACACATGACATATAGGATGCTCATTATTACATCTACTTGCTATTCAGCTAAAGCTCTGACACATGACATATAGGATGCTCAGTATTACATCTACTTGCTATTCAGCTAAAGCTCTGACACATGACATATAGGATGCTCAGTATTACATCTACTTGCTATTCAGTTAAAGCTCTGACACATGACATACAGGATGCTCAGTATTACATGTACTTGCTATTCAGTTAAAGCTCTGACACATGACATATAGGATGCTCAGTATAAAATTTACTTGCTGTTCAGTTAAAGCTCTGACACATGACGTATAGGATGCTCAGCTAAAGCTCTGACACATGACATATAGGATGCTCAGTATAACATGTACTTGCTATTCAGTTAAAGCTCTGACACATGACATATAGGATGCTCAGTATAACATGTACTTGCTATTCAGGTAAAGCTCTGACACATGACATATAGGATGCTCAGTATTACATCTACTTGCTATTCAGTTAAAGCTCTGACACATGACTTATATGATGCTCAGTATTACATGTACCTGCTATTCAGTTAAAGCTCTGACACATGACATATAGGAAGCTCAGTATTACATCTACTTGCTATTCAGTTAAAGCTCTGACACATGACATATAGGATGCTCAGTATAACATGTACTTGCTATTCAGTTAAAGCTCTGACACATGACATATAGGATGCTCAGTATAACATGTACTTGCTATTCAGGTAAAGCTCTGACACATGACATATAGGATGCTCAGTATTACATCTACTTGCTATTCAGTTAAAGCTCTGACACATGACTTATATGATGCTCAGTATTACATGTACCTGCTATTCAGTTAAAGCTCTGACACATGACATATAGGAAGCTCAGTATTACATCTACTTGCTATTCAGTTAAAGCTCTGACACATGACATATATGATGCTCAGTATTACATGTACCTGCTATTCAGTTAAAGCTCTGACAGATGACATATAGGATGCTCAGTATAACATGTACTTGCTATTCAGTTAAAGCTCTGACACATGACATATAGGATGCTCAGTATAACATGTACTTGCTATTCAGTTAAAGCTCTGACACATGACATATAGGATGCTCAGTATTACATCTACTTGCTATTCAGTTAAAGCTCTGACACATGACATACAGGATGCTCAGTATTACATCTACTTGCTATTCAGTTAAATCTCTGACACATGACAAACAGGATGCTCAGTATTACATGTACTTGCTATTCAGTAAAATCTCTGACACATGACATACAGGATGCTCAGTATAACATGTACTTGCTCTTCAGTTAAAGCTCTGACACATGACATATAGGATGCTCAGTATTACATCTACTTGCTATTCAGTTAAAGCTCTGACACATGACATACAGGATGCTCAGTATAACATGTACTTGCTATTCAGTTAAAGCTCTGACACATGACATATAGGATGCTCAGTATTACATGTACTTGCTATTCAGTTAAAGCTCTGACACATGACATACAGGATGCTCAGTATTACATGTACTTGCTATTCAGTTAAAGCTCTGACACATGACATATAGGATGCTCAGTATAAAATTAATTGCTGTTCAGTTAAAGCTCTGACACATGACGTATAGGATGCTCAGCTAAAGCTCTGACACATGACATATAGGATGCTCAGTATAACATGTACTTGCTATTTAGTTAAAGCTCTGACACATGACATATAGGATGCTCAGTATTACATCTACTTGCTATTCAGTTAAAGCTCTGACATATGACTTATATGATGCTCAGTATTACATGTACCTGCGATTCAGTTAAAGCTCTAACACATGACATATAGGATGCTCAGTATTACATCTACTTGCTATTCAGTTAAAGCTCTGACACATGACATATATGATGCTCAGTATTACATGTACCTGCTATTCAGTTAAAGCTCTGACACATGACATATAGAATGCTCAGTATAACATGTACTTGCTATTCAGTTAAAGCTCTGACACATGACATATAGGATGCTCAGTATAACATGTACTTGCTATTCAGTTAAAGCTCTGACACATGACATATAGGATGCTCAGTATTACATCTACTTGCTATTCAGTTAAAGCTCTGACACATGACATATACGATGCTCAGTATTACATGTACCTGCTATTCAGTTAAAGCTCTGACACATGACATATAGGATGCTCAGTATTACATCTACTTGCTAGTCAGCTAAAGCTCTGACACATGACATATAGGATGCTCAGTATAACATGTACTTGCTATTCAGTTAAAGCTCTGACACATGACATAAAGGATGCTCAGTATAACATGTACTTGCTATTCAGTTAAAGCTCTGACACATGACATATAGGATGCTCAGTATGCATGTACTTGCTATTCAGTTAAAGCTCTGACACATGACATATAGGATGCTCATTATTACATCTACTTGCTATTCAGCTAAAGCTCTGACACATGACATATAGGATGCTCACTATTACATCTACTTGCTATTCAGCTAAAGCTCTGACACATGACATATAGGATGCTCAGTATTACATCTACTTGCTATTCAGTTAAAGCTCTGACACATGACATACAGGATGCTCAGTATTACATGTACTTGCTATTCAGTTAAAGCTCTGACACATGACATATAGGATGCTCAGTATAAAATTTACTTGCTGTTCAGTTAAAGCTCTGACACATGACGTATAGGATGCTCAGCTAAAGCTCTGACACATGACATATAGGATGCTCAGTATAACATGTACTTGCTATTCAGTTAAAGCTCTGACACATGACATATAGGATGCTCAGTATAACATGTACTTGCTATTCAGGTAAAGCTCTGACACATGACATATAGGATGCTCAGTATTACATCTACTTGCTATTCAGTTAAAGCTCTGACACATGACTTATATGATGCTCAGTATTACATGTACCTGCTATTCAGTTAAAGCTCTGACACATGACATATAGGAAGCTCAGTATTACATCTACTTGCTATTCAGTTAAAGCTCTGACACATGACATATATGATGCTCAGTATTACATGTACCTGCTATTCAGTTAAAGCTCTGACAGATGACATATAGGATGCTCAGTATAACATGTACTTGCTATTCAGTTAAAGCTCTGACACATGACATATAGGATGCTCAGTATAACATGTACTTGCTATTCAGTTAAAGCTCTGACACATGACATATAGGATGCTCAGTATTACATCTACTTGCTATTCAGTTAAAGCTCTGACACATGACATACAGGATGCTCAGTATTACATCTACTTGCTATTCAGTTAAATCTCTGACACATGACAAACAGGATGCTCAGTATTACATGTACTTGCTATTCAGTAAAATCTCTGACACATGACATACAGGATGCTCAGTATAACATGTACTTGCTCTTCAGTTAAAGCTCTGACACATGACATATAGGATGCTCAGTATTACATCTACTTGCTATTCAGTTAAAGCTCTGACACATGACATACAGGATGCTCAGTATAACATGTACTTGCTATTCAGTTAAAGCTCTGACACATGACATATAGGATGCTCAGTATTACATGTACTTGCTATTCAGTTAAAGCTCTGACACATGACATACAGGATGCTCAGTATTACATGTACTTGCTATTCAGTTAAAGCTCTGACACATGACATATAGGATGCTCAGTATAAAATTAATTGCTGTTCAGTTAAAGCTCTGACACATGACGTATAGGATGCTCAGCTAAAGCTCTGACACATGACATATAGGATGCTCAGTATAACATGTACTTGCTATTTAGTTAAAGCTCTGACACATGACATATAGGATGCTCAGTATTACATCTACTTGCTATTCAGTTAAAGCTCTGACATATGACTTATATGATGCTCAGTATTACATGTACCTGCGATTCAGTTAAAGCTCTAACACATGACATATAGGATGCTCAGTATTACATCTACTTGCTATTCAGTTAAAGCTCTGACACATGACATATATGATGCTCAGTATTACATGTACCTGCTATTCAGTTAAAGCTCTGACACATGACATATAGAATGCTCAGTATAACATGTACTTGCTATTCAGTTAAAGCTCTGACACATGACATATAGGATGCTCAGTATAACATGTACTTGCTATTCAGTTAAAGCTCTGACACATGACATATAGGATGCTCAGTATTACATCTACTTGCTATTCAGTTAAAGCTCTGACACATGACATATACGATGCTCAGTATTACATGTACCTGCTATTCAGTTAAAGCTCTGACACATGACATATAGGATGCTCAGTATTACATCTACTTGCTAGTCAGCTAAAGCTCTGACACATGACATATAGGATGCTCAGTATAACATGTACTTGCTATTCAGTTAAAGCTCTGACACATGACATAAAGGATGCTCAGTATAACATGTACTTGCTATTCAGTTAAAGCTCTGACACATGACATATAGGATGCTCAGTATGCATGTACTTGCTATTCAGTTAAAGCTCTGACACATGACATATAGGATGCTCATTATTACATCTACTTGCTATTCAGCTAAAGCTCTGACACATGACATATAGGATGCTCAGTATTACATCTACTTGCTATTCAGCTAAAGCTCTGACACATGACATATAGGATGCTCAGTATTACATCTACTTGCTATTCAGTTAAAGCTCTGACACATGACATACAGGATGCTCAGTATAACATGTACTTGCTATTCAGTTAAAGCTCTGACACATGACATATAGGATGCTCAGTATTACATGTACTTGCTATTTAGTTAAAGCTCTGACACATGACATACAGGATGCTCAGTATTACATGTACTTGCTATTCAGTTAAAGCTCTGACACATGACATATAGGATGCTCAGTATAAAATTTACTTGCTGTTCAGTTAAAGCTCTGACACATGACGTATAGGATGCTCAGCTAAAGCTCTGACACATGACATATAGGATGCTCAGTATAACATGTACTTGCTATTCAGTTAAAGCTCTGACACATGACATATAGGATGCTCAGTATAACATGTACTTGCTATTCAGGTAAAGCTCTGACACATGACATATATGATGCTCAGTATTACATGTACCTGCTATTCAGTTAAAGCTCTGACACATGACATATAGGATGCTCAGTATTACATCTTCTTGCTAGTCAGCTAAAGCTCTGACACATGACATATAGGATGCTCAGTATAACATGTACTTGCTATTCAGTTAAAGCTCTGACACATGACATAAAGGATGCTCAGTATTACATGTACTTGCTATTCAGCTAAAGCTCTGACACATGACATATAGGATGCTCAGTATAGCATGTACTTGCTATTCAGTTAAAGCTCTGACACATGACATATAGGATGCTCAGTATTACATCTACTTGCTATTCAGTTAAAGCTCTGACACGTGACATATAGGATGCTCAGTATTACATCTACTTGCTATTCAGTTAAAGCTCTGACACATGACATATAGGATGCTCAGTATTATATGTACTTGCTTTTAAGTTAAAGCTCTGACACATGACATATAGGATGCTCAGTATTACATCTACTTGCTTTTCAGTTAAAGCTCTGACACATGACATATATGATGCTCAGTATTACATGTACCTGCTATTCAGTTAAAGCTCTGACACATGACATATAGGATGCTCAGTATTACATCTTCTTGCTAGTCAGCTAAAGCTCTGACACATGACATATAGGATGCTCAGTATAACATGTACTTGCTATTCAGTTAAAGCTCTGACACATGACATAAAGGATGCTCAGTATTACATGTACTTGCTTTTCAGCTAAAGCTCTGACACATGACATATAGGATGCTCAGTATAGCATGTACTTGCTATTCAGTTAAAGCTCTGACACATGACATATAGGATGCTCAGTATTACATCTACTTGCTATTCAGTTAAACCTCTGACACATGACATATAGGATGCTCAGTATTACATCTACTTGCTATTCAGTTAAAGCTCTGACACATGACATATAGGATGCTCAGTATTACATGTACTTGCTTTTAAGTTAAAGCTCTGACACATGACATATAGGATGCTCAGTATTACATCTACTTGCTATTCAGTTAAAGCTCTGACACATGACATATATGATGCTCAGTATTACATGTACCTGCTTTTCAGTTAAACCTCTGACACATGACATATAGGATGCTCAGTATTACATCTTCTTGCTATTCAGCTAAAGCTCTGACACATGACATATAGGATGCTCAGTATAACATGTACTTGCTATTCAGTTAAAGCTCTGACACATGACATATAGGATGCTCAGTATTACATGTTCTTGCTATTCAGCTAAACTCTGACACATGACATATAGGATGCTCAGTATAACATGTACTTGCTATTCAGTTAAAGCTCTGACACATGACATATAGGATGCTCAGTATTCCATCTACTTGCTACTCAGTTAAAGCTCTGACACATGGCATATAGGATGCTCAGTATTACATCTACTTGCTATTCAGTTAAAGCTCTGACACATGACATACAGGATGCTCAGTATTACATCTACTTGCTATTAAGTTAAAGCTCTGACACATGACATACAGGATGCTCAGTATTACCTCTACTTACTATTCAGTTAAAGCTCTGACACATGACATACAGGATGCTCAGTATTAAATATACTTGGTATTAAGTTAAAGCTCTGACACATGACATACAGGATGCTCAGTATTACATGTACTTGCTATTCAGTTAAAGCTCTGACACATGACATATAGGATGCTCAGTATTAAATATAATTGCTATTAAGTTAAAGCTCTGACACATGACATACAGGATGCTCAGTATTACATGTACTTGCTATTCAGTTAAAGCTCTGACACATGACATATAGGATGCTCAGTATTACATGTACTTGCTATTCAGTTAAAGCTCTGACACATGACATACAGGATGCTCAGTATTACATGTACCTGCTATTCAGTTAAAGCTCTGACACATGACATACAGGATGCTCAGTATTACATCTACTTGCTATTCAGTTAAAGCTCTGACACATGACATATAGGATGCTCAGTATTACATGTACTTGCTATTCAGTTAAAGCTCTGACACATGACATACAGGATGCTCAGTATTACATCTACTTGCTATTCAGTTAAAGCTCTGACACATGACATATAGGATGCTCAGTATAACATGTACTCGCTATTCAGTTAAAGCTCTGACACATGACATACAGGATGCTCAGTACTACATGTACTTGCTATTCAGTTAAAGCTCTGACACATGACATATAGGATGCTCAGTATTACATCTACTTGCTATTCAGTTAAAGCTCTGACACATGACATACAGGATGCTCAGTATAACATGTACTTGCTATTCAGTTAAAGCTCTGACACATGACATATAGGATGCTCAGTATTACATGTACTTGCTATTCAGTTAAAGCTCTGACACATGACATACAGGATGCTCAGTATTACATGTACTTGCTATTCAGTTAAAGCTCTGACACATGACATATAGGATGCTCAGTATAAAATTTACTTGCTGTTCAGTTAAAGCTCTGACACATGACGTATAGGATGCTCAGCTAAAGCTCTGACACATGACATATAGGATGCTCAGTATAACATGTACTTGCTATTTAGTTAAAGCTCTGACACATGACATATAGGATGCTCAGTATTACATCTACTTGCTATTCAGTTAAAGCTCTGACACATGACATATATGATGCTCAGTATTACATGTACCTGCTATTCAGTTAAAGCTCTGACACATGACATATAGAATGCTCAGTATAACATGTACTTGCTATTCAGTTAAAGCTCTGACACATGACATATAGGATGCTCAGTATAACATGTACTTGCTATTCAGTTAAAGCTCTGACACATGACATATAGGATGCTCAGTATTACATCTACTTGCTATTCAGTTAAAGCTCTGACACATGACATATATGATGCTCAGTATTACATGTACCTGCTATTCAGTTAAAGCTCTGACACATGACATATAGGATGCTCAGTATTACATCTACTTGCTAGTCAGCTAAAGCTCTGACACATGACATATAGGATGCTCAGTATAACATGTACTTGCTATTCAGTTAAAGCTCTGACACATGACATATAGGATGCTCAGTATTACATGTACTTGCTATTCAGCTAAAGCTCTGACACATGACATATAGGATGCTCAGTATAGCATGTACTTGCTATTCAGTTAAAGCTCTGACACATGACATATAGGATGCTCAGTATTACATCTACTTGCTATTCAGTTAAAGCTCTGACACATGACATATAGGATGCTCAGTATTACATGTACTTGCTATTCAGTTAAAGCTCTGACACATGACATATAGGATGCTCAGTATTACATCTACTTGCTATTCAGTTAAAGCTCTGACACATGACATATAGGATGCTCAGTATTACATCTACTTGCTATTCAGCTAAAGCTCTGACACATGACATATAGGATGCTCAGTATTACATCTACTTGCTATTCAGCTAAAGCTCTGACACATGACATATAGGATGCTCAGTATTACATCTATTTGCTATTCAGTTAAAGCTCTGACACATGACATACAGGATGCTCAGTATTACATCTACTTGCTATTCAGTTAAAGCTCTGACACATGACATACAGGATGCTCACTATTACATCTACTTGCTATTCAGTTAAATCTCTGACACATGACAAACAGGATGCTCAGTATTACATGTACTTGCTATTCAGTAAAATCTCTGACACATGACATACAGGATGCTCAGTATAACATGTACTTGCTCTTCAGTTAAAGCTCTGACACATGACATATAGGATGCTCAGTATTACATCTACTTGCTGTTCAGTTAAAGCTCTGACACATGACATATAGGATGCTCAGTATTACATGTACTTGCTGTTCAGTTAAAGCTCTGACACATGACATACAGGATGCTCAGTATTACATCTACTTGCTATTCAGTTAAAGCTCTGACACATGACATACAGGATGCTCAGTATTACATCTACTTGCTGTTCAGTTAAAGCTCTGACACATGACATATAGGATGCTCAGTATTACATCTACTTGCTGTTCAGTTAAAGCTCTGACACATGACATATAGGATGCTCAGTATTACATGTACTTGCTGTTCAGTTAAAGCTCTGACACATGAAATATAGGATGCTCAGTACTACATGTACTTGCTGTTCAGTTAAAGCTCTGACATATGATATATAGGATGCTCAGTATAACATGTACTTGTTGTTCAGTTAAAGCTCTGACACATGACATATAGGATGCTCAGTATAACATGTACTTGCTATTCAGTTAAAGCTCTGACACATGACATATAGGATGCTCAGTATAACATGTACTTGCTATTCAGTTAAAGCTCTGATACATGACATATAGGATGCTCAGTATTACATCTACTTGCTATTCAGTTAAAGCTCTGACACATGACATATAGGATGCTCATTATTACATCTACTTGCTATTCAGCTAAAGCTCTGACACATGACATATAGGATGCTCAGTATTACATCTACTTGCTAT
This sequence comes from Sipunculus nudus, assembly GCA_026874595.1. Lineage (NCBI taxonomy): Eukaryota > Metazoa > Annelida > Sipuncula > Golfingiida > Sipunculidae > Sipunculus > Sipunculus nudus. Next base: position 974,459 of record CM049320.1, on the reverse strand, counting down.
TCAGCTAAAGCTCTGACACATGACATATAGGATGCTCAGTATTACATCTACTTGCTATTCAGTTAAAGATCTGACACATGACATACAGGATGCTCAGTATAACATCTACTTGCTATTCAGTTAAAGCTCTGACATATGACTTATATGATGCTCAGTATTACATGTACCTGCGATTCAGTTAAAGCTCTAACACATGACATATAGGATGCTCAGTATTACATCTACTTGCTATTCAGTTAAAGCTCTGACACATGACATATATGATGCTCAGTATTACATGTACCTGCTATTCAGTTAAAGCTCTGACACATGACATATAGAATGCTCAGTATAACATGTACTTGCTATTCAGTTAAAGCTCTGACACATGACATATAGGATGCTCAGTATAACATGTACTTGCTATTCAGTTAAAGCTCTGACACATGACATATAGGATGCTCAGTATTACATCTACTTGCTATTCAGTTAAAGCTCTGACACATGACATATACGATGCTCAGTATTACATGTACCTGCTATTCAGTTAAAGCTCTGACACATGACATATAGGATGCTCAGTATTACATCTACTTGCTAGTCAGCTAAAGCTCTGACACATGACATATAGGATGCTCAGTATAACATGTACTTGCTATTCAGTTAAAGCTCTGACACATGACATAAAGGATGCTCAGTATAACATGTACTTGCTATTCAGTTAAAGCTCTGACACATGACATATAGGATGCTCAGTATGCATGTACTTGCTATTCAGTTAAAGCTCTGACACATGACATATAGGATGCTCATTATTACATCTACTTGCTATTCAGCTAAAGCTCTGACACATGACATATAGGATGCTCACTATTACATCTACTTGCTATTCAGCTAAAGCTCTGACACATGACATATAGGATGCTCAGTATTACATCTACTTGCTATTCAGTTAAAGCTCTGACACATGACATACAGGATGCTCAGTATTACATGTACTTGCTATTCAGTTAAAGCTCTGACACATGACATATAGGATGCTCAGTATAAAATTTACTTGCTGTTCAGTTAAAGCTCTGACACATGACGTATAGGATGCTCAGCTAAAGCTCTGACACATGACATATAGGATGCTCAGTATAACATGTACTTGCTATTCAGTTAAAGCTCTGACACATGACATATAGGATGCTCAGTATAACATGTACTTGCTATTCAGGTAAAGCTCTGACACATGACATATAGGATGCTCAGTATTACATCTACTTGCTATTCAGCTAAAGCTCTGACACATGACATATAGGATGCTCAGTATTACATCTACTTGCTGTTCAGTTAAAGCTCTGACATATGATATATAGGATGCTCAGTATAACATGTACTTGTTGTTCAGTTAAAGCTCTGACACATGACATATAGGATGCTCAGTATAACATGTACTTGCTATTCAGTTAAAGCTCTGACACATGACATATAGGATGCTCAGTATAACATGTACTTGCTATTCAGTTAAAGCTCTGATACATGACATATAGGATGCTCAGTATTACATCTACTTGCTATTCAGTTAAAGCTCTGACACATGACATATAGGATGCTCATTATTACATCTACTTGCTATTCAGCTAAAGCTCTGACACATGACATATAGGATGCTCAGTATTACATCTACTTGCTATTCAGCTAAAGCTCTGACACATGACATATAGGATGCTCAGTATTACATCTACTTGCTATTCAGTTAAAGATCTGACACATGACATACAGGATGCTCAGTATAACATCTACTTGCTATTCAGTTAAAGCTCTGACATATGACTTATATGATGCTCAGTATTACATGTACCTGCGATTCAGTTAAAGCTCTAACACATGACATATAGGATGCTCAGTATTACATCTACTTGCTATTCAGTTAAAGCTCTGACACATGACATATATGATGCTCAGTATTACATGTACCTGCTATTCAGTTAAAGCTCTGACACATGACATATAGAATGCTCAGTATAACATGTACTTGCTATTCAGTTAAAGCTCTGACACATGACATATAGGATGCTCAGTATAACATGTACTTGCTATTCAGTTAAAGCTCTGACACATGACATATAGGATGCTCAGTATTACATCTACTTGCTATTCAGTTAAAGCTCTGACACATGACATATACGATGCTCAGTATTACATGTACCTGCTATTCAGTTAAAGCTCTGACACATGACATATAGGATGCTCAGTATTACATCTACTTGCTAGTCAGCTAAAGCTCTGACACATGACATATAGGATGCTCAGTATAACATGTACTTGCTATTCAGTTAAAGCTCTGACACATGACATAAAGGATGCTCAGTATAACATGTACTTGCTATTCAGTTAAAGCTCTGACACATGACATATAGGATGCTCAGTATGCATGTACTTGCTATTCAGTTAAAGCTCTGACACATGACATATAGGATGCTCATTATTACATCTACTTGCTATTCAGCTAAAGCTCTGACACATGACATATAGGATGCTCACTATTACATCTACTTGCTATTCAGCTAAAGCTCTGACACATGACATATAGGATGCTCAGTATTACATCTACTTGCTATTCAGTTAAAGCTCTGACACATGACATACAGGATGCTCAGTATTACATGTACTTGCTATTCAGTTAAAGCTCTGACACATGACATATAGGATGCTCAGTATAAAATTTACTTGCTGTTCAGTTAAAGCTCTGACACATGACGTATAGGATGCTCAGCTAAAGCTCTGACACATGACATATAGGATGCTCAGTATAACATGTACTTGCTATTCAGTTAAAGCTCTGACACATGACATATAGGATGCTCAGTATAACATGTACTTGCTATTCAGGTAAAGCTCTGACACATGACATATAGGATGCTCAGTATTACATCTACTTGCTATTCAGTTAAAGCTCTGACACATGACTTATATGATGCTCAGTATTACATGTACCTGCTATTCAGTTAAAGCTCTGACACATGACATATAGGAAGCTCAGTATTACATCTACTTGCTATTCAGTTAAAGCTCTGACACATGACATATATGATGCTCAGTATTACATGTACCTGCTATTCAGTTAAAGCTCTGACAGATGACATATAGGATGCTCAGTATAACATGTACTTGCTATTCAGTTAAAGCTCTGACACATGACATATAGGATGCTCAGTATAACATGTACTTGCTATTCAGTTAAAGCTCTGACACATGACATATAGGATGCTCAGTATTACATCTACTTGCTATTCAGTTAAAGCTCTGACACATGACATACAGGATGCTCAGTATTACATCTACTTGCTATTCAGTTAAATCTCTGACACATGACAAACAGGATGCTCAGTATTACATGTACTTGCTATTCAGTAAAATCTCTGACACATGACATACAGGATGCTCAGTATAACATGTACTTGCTCTTCAGTTAAAGCTCTGACACATGACATATAGGATGCTCAGTATTACATCTACTTGCTATTCAGTTAAAGCTCTGACACATGACATACAGGATGCTCAGTATAACATGTACTTGCTATTCAGTTAAAGCTCTGACACATGACATATAGGATGCTCAGTATTACATGTACTTGCTATTCAGTTAAAGCTCTGACACATGACATACAGGATGCTCAGTATTACATGTACTTGCTATTCAGTTAAAGCTCTGACACATGACATATAGGATGCTCAGTATAAAATTAATTGCTGTTCAGTTAAAGCTCTGACACATGACGTATAGGATGCTCAGCTAAAGCTCTGACACATGACATATAGGATGCTCAGTATAACATGTACTTGCTATTTAGTTAAAGCTCTGACACATGACATATAGGATGCTCAGTATTACATCTACTTGCTATTCAGTTAAAGCTCTGACATATGACTTATATGATGCTCAGTATTACATGTACCTGCGATTCAGTTAAAGCTCTAACACATGACATATAGGATGCTCAGTATTACATCTACTTGCTATTCAGTTAAAGCTCTGACACATGACATATATGATGCTCAGTATTACATGTACCTGCTATTCAGTTAAAGCTCTGACACATGACATATAGAATGCTCAGTATAACATGTACTTGCTATTCAGTTAAAGCTCTGACACATGACATATAGGATGCTCAGTATAACATGTACTTGCTATTCAGTTAAAGCTCTGACACATGACATATAGGATGCTCAGTATTACATCTACTTGCTATTCAGTTAAAGCTCTGACACATGACATATACGATGCTCAGTATTACATGTACCTGCTATTCAGTTAAAGCTCTGACACATGACATATAGGATGCTCAGTATTACATCTACTTGCTAGTCAGCTAAAGCTCTGACACATGACATATAGGATGCTCAGTATAACATGTACTTGCTATTCAGTTAAAGCTCTGACACATGACATAAAGGATGCTCAGTATAACATGTACTTGCTATTCAGTTAAAGCTCTGACACATGACATATAGGATGCTCAGTATGCATGTACTTGCTATTCAGTTAAAGCTCTGACACATGACATATAGGATGCTCATTATTACATCTACTTGCTATTCAGCTAAAGCTCTGACACATGACATATAGGATGCTCAGTATTACATCTACTTGCTATTCAGCTAAAGCTCTGACACATGACATATAGGATGCTCAGTATTACATCTACTTGCTATTCAGTTAAAGCTCTGACACATGACATACAGGATGCTCAGTATAACATGTACTTGCTATTCAGTTAAAGCTCTGACACATGACATATAGGATGCTCAGTATTACATGTACTTGCTATTCAGTTAAAGCTCTGACACATGACATACAGGATGCTCAGTATTACATGTACTTGCTATTCAGTTAAAGCTCTGACACATGACATATAGGATGCTCAGTATAAAATTTACTTGCTGTTCAGTTAAAGCTCTGACACATGACGTATAGGATGCTCAGCTAAAGCTCTGACACATGACATATAGGATGCTCAGTATAACATGTACTTGCTATTCAGTTAAAGCTCTGACACATGACATATAGGATGCTCAGTATAACATGTACTTGCTATTCAGGTAAAGCTCTGACACATGACATATATGATGCTTAGTATTACATGTACCTGCTATTCAGTTAAAGCTCTGACACATGACATATAGGATGCTCAGTATTACATCTTCTTGCTAGTCAGCTAAAGCTCTGACACATGACATATAGGATGCTCAGTATAACATGTACTTGCTATTCAGTTAAAGCTCTGACACATGACATAAAGGATGCTCAGTATTACATGTACTTGCTATTCAGCTAAAGCTCTGACACATGACATATAGGATGCTCAGTATAGCATGTACTTGCTATTCAGTTAAAGCTCTGACACATGACATATAGGATGCTCAGTATTACATCTACTTGCTATTCAGTTAAAGCTCTGACACGTGACATATAGGATGCTCAGTATTACATCTACTTGCTATTCAGTTAAAGCTCTGACACATGACATATAGGATGCTCAGTATTATATGTACTTGCTTTTAAGTTAAAGCTCTGACACATGACATATAGGATGCTCAGTATTACATCTACTTGCTTTTCAGTTAAAGCTCTGACACATGACATATATGATGCTCAGTATTACATGTACCTGCTATTCAGTTAAAGCTCTGACACATGACATATAGGATGCTCAGTATTACATCTTCTTGCTAGTCAGCTAAAGCTCTGACACATGACATATAGGATGCTCAGTATAACATGTACTTGCTATTCAGTTAAAGCTCTGACACATGACATAAAGGATGCTCAGTATTACATGTACTTGCTTTTCAGCTAAAGCTCTGACACATGACATATAGGATGCTCAGTATAGCATGTACTTGCTATTCAGTTAAAGCTCTGACACATGACATATAGGATGCTCAGTATTACATCTACTTGCTATTCAGTTAAACCTCTGACACATGACATATAGGATGCTCAGTATTACATCTACTTGCTATTCAGTTAAAGCTCTGACACATGACATATAGGATGCTCAGTATTACATGTACTTGCTTTTAAGTTAAAGCTCTGACACATGACATATAGGATGCTCAGTATTACATCTACTTGCTATTCAGTTAAAGCTCTGACACATGACATATATGATGCTCAGTATTACATGTACCTGCTTTTCAGTTAAAGCTCTGACACATGACATATAGGATGCTCAGTATTACATCTTCTTGCTATTCAGCTAAAGCTCTGACACATGACATATAGGATGCTCAGTATAACATGTACTTGCTATTCAGTTAAAGCTCTGACACATGACATATAGGATGCTCAGTATTACATGTTCTTGCTATTCAGCTAAACTCTGACACATGACATATAGGATGCTCAGTATAACATGTACTTGCTATTCAGTTAAAGCTCTGACACATGACATATAGGATGCTCAGTATTCCATCTACTTGCTACTCAGTTAAAGCTCTGACACATGGCATATAGGATGCTCAGTATTACATCTACTTGCTATTCAGTTAAAGCTCTGACACATGACATACAGGATGCTCAGTATTACATCTACTTGCTATTAAGTTAAAGCTCTGACACATGACATACAGGATGCTCAGTATTACCTCTACTTACTATTCAGTTAAAGCTCTGACACATGACATACAGGATGCTCAGTATTAAATATACTTGGTATTAAGTTAAAGCTCTGACACATGACATACAGGATGCTCAGTATTACATGTACTTGCTATTCAGTTAAAGCTCTGACACATGACATATAGGATGCTCAGTATTAAATATAATTGCTATTAAGTTAAAGCTCTGACACATGACATACAGGATGCTCAGTATTACATGTACTTGCTATTCAGTTAAAGCTCTGACACATGACATATAGGATGCTCAGTATTACATGTACTTGCTATTCAGTTAAAGCTCTGACACATGACATACAGGATGCTCAGTATTACATGTACCTGCTATTCAGTTAAAGCTCTGACACATGACATACAGGATGCTCAGTATTACATCTACTTGCTATTCAGTTAAAGCTCTGACACATGACATATAGGATGCTCAGTATTACATGTACTTGCTATTCAGTTAAAGCTCTGACACATGACATACAGGATGCTCAGTATTACATCTACTTGCTATTCAGTTAAAGCTCTGACACATGACATATAGGATGCTCAGTATAACATGTACTCGCTATTCAGTTAAAGCTCTGACACATGACATACAGGATGCTCAGTACTACATGTACTTGCTATTCAGTTAAAGCTCTGACACATGACATATAGGATGCTCAGTATTACATCTACTTGCTATTCAGTTAAAGCTCTGACACATGACATACAGGATGCTCAGTATAACATGTACTTGCTATTCAGTTAAAGCTCTGACACATGACATATAGGATGCTCAGTATTACATGTACTTGCTATTCAGTTAAAGCTCTGACACATGACATACAGGATGCTCAGTATTACATGTACTTGCTATTCAGTTAAAGCTCTGACACATGACATATAGGATGCTCAGTATAAAATTTACTTGCTGTTCAGTTAAAGCTCTGACACATGACGTATAGGATGCTCAGCTAAAGCTCTGACACATGACATATAGGATGCTCAGTATAACATGTACTTGCTATTTAGTTAAAGCTCTGACACATGACATATAGGATGCTCAGTATTACATCTACTTGCTATTCAGTTAAAGCTCTGACACATGACATATATGATGCTCAGTATTACATGTACCTGCTATTCAGTTAAAGCTCTGACACATGACATATAGAATGCTCAGTATAACATGTACTTGCTATTCAGTTAAAGCTCTGACACATGACATATAGGATGCTCAGTATAACATGTACTTGCTATTCAGTTAAAGCTCTGACACATGACATATAGGATGCTCAGTATTACATCTACTTGCTATTCAGTTAAAGCTCTGACACATGACATATATGATGCTCAGTATTACATGTACCTGCTATTCAGTTAAAGCTCTGACACATGACATATAGGATGCTCAGTATTACATCTACTTGCTAGTCAGCTAAAGCTCTGACACATGACATATAGGATGCTCAGTATAACATGTACTTGCTATTCAGTTAAAGCTCTGACACATGACATATAGGATGCTCAGTATTACATGTACTTGCTATTCAGCTAAAGCTCTGACACATGACATATAGGATGCTCAGTATAGCATGTACTTGCTATTCAGTTAAAGCTCTGACACATGACATATAGGATGCTCAGTATTACATCTACTTGCTATTCAGTTAAAGCTCTGACACATGACATATAGGATGCTCAGTATTACATCTACTTGCTATTCAGTTAAACCTCTGACACATGACATATAGGATGCTCAGTATTACATCTACTTGCTATTCAGTTAAAGCTCTGACACATGACATATAGGATGCTCAGTATTACATCTACTTGCTATTCAGCTAAAGCTCTGACACATGACATATAGGATGCTCAGTATTACATCTACTTGCTATTCAGCTAAAGCTCTGACACATGACATATATGATGCTCAGTATTACATGTACCTGCTATTCAGTTAAAGCTCTGACACATGACATATAGAATGCTCAGTATAACATGTACTTGCTATTCAGTTAAAGCTCTGACACATGACATATAGGATGCTCAGTATAACATGTACTTGCTATTCAGTTAAAGCTCTGACACATGACATATAGGATGCTCAGTATTACATCTACTTGCTATTCAGTTAAAGCTCTGACACATGACATATATGATGCTCAGTATTACATGTACCTGCTATTCAGTTAAAGCTCTGACACATGACATATAGGATGCTCAGTATTACATCTACTTGCTAGTCAGCTAAAGCTCTGACACATGACATATAGGATGCTCAGTATAACATGTACTTGCTATTCAGTTAAAGCTCTGACACATGACATATAGGATGCTCAGTATTACATGTACTTGCTATTCAGCTAAAGCTCTGACACATGACATATAGGATGCTCAGTATAGCATGTACTTGCTATTCAGTTAAAGCTCTGACACATGACATATAGGATGCTCAGTATTACATCTACTTGCTATTCAGTTAAAGCTCTGACACATGACATATAGGATGCTCAGTATTACATCTACTTGCTATTCAGTTAAACCTCTGACACATGACATATAGGATGCTCAGTATTACATCTACTTGCTATTCAGTTAAAGCTCTGACACATGACATATAGGATGCTCAGTATTACATCTACTTGCTATTCAGCTAAAGCTCTGACACATGACATATAGGATGCTCAGTATTACATCTACTTGCTATTCAGCTAAAGCTCTGACACATGACATATAGGATGCTCAGTATTACATCTATTTGCTATTCAGTTAAAGCTCTGACACATGACATACAGGATGCTCAGTATTACATCTACTTGCTATTCAGTTAAAGCTCTGACACATGACATACAGGATGCTCAGTATTACATCTACTTGCTATTCAGTTAAATCTCTGACACATGACAAACAGGATGCACAGTATTACATGTACTTGCTATTCAGTAAAATCTCTGACACATGACATACAGGATGCTCAGTATAACATGTACTTGCTCTTCAGTTAAAGCTCTGACACATGACATATAGGATGCTCAGTATTACATCTACTTGCTGTTCAGTTAAAGCTCTGACACATGACATATAGGATGCTCAGTATTACATGTACTTGCTGTTCAGTTAAAGCTCTGACACATGACATACAGGATGCTCAGTATTACATCTACTTGCTATTCAGTTAAAGCTCTGACACATGACATACAGGATGCTCAGTATTACATCTACTTGCTGTTCAGTTAAAGCTCTGACACATGACATATAGGATGCTCAGTATTACATCTACTTGCTGTTCAGTTAAAGCTCTGACACATGACATATAGGATGCTCAGTATTACATGTACTTGCTGTTCAGTTAAAGCTCTGACACATGAAATATAGGATGCTCAGTACTACATGTACTTGCTGTTCAGTTAAAGCTCTGACATATGATATATAGGATGCTCAGTATAACATGTACTTGTTGTTCAGTTAAAGCTCTGACACATGACATATAGGATGCTCAGTATAACATGTACTTGCTATTCAGTTAAAGCTCTGACACATGACATATAGGATGCTCAGTATAACATGTACTTGCTATTCAGTTAAAGCTCTGATACATGACATATAGGATGCTCAGTATTACATCTACTTGCTATTCAGTTAAAGCTCTGACACATGACATATAGGATGCTCATTATTACATCTACTTGCTATTCAGCTAAAGCTCTGACACATGACATATAGGATGCTCAGTATTACATCTACTTGCTATTCAGCTAAAGCTCTGACACATGACATATAGGATGCTCAGTATTACATCTACTTGCTATTCAGTTAAAGATCTGACACATGACATACAGGATGCTCAGTATAACATGTACTTGCTATTCAGTTAAAGCTCTGACACATGACATATAGGATGCTCAGTATTACATGTACTTGCTATTCAGTTAAAGCTCTGACACATGACATACAGGATGCTCAGTATTACATGTACTTGCTATTCAGTTAAAGCTCTGACACATGACATATAGGATGCTCAGTATAAAATTTACTTGCTGTTCAGTTAAAGCTCTGACACATGACGTATAGGATGCTCAGCTAAAGCTCTGACACATGACATATAGGATGCTCAGTATAACATGTACTTGCTATTCAGTTAAAGCTCTGACACATGACATATAGGATGCTCAGTATTACATGTACTTGCTGTTCAGTTAAAGCTCTGACACATGACATACAGGATGCTCAGTATTACATCTACTTGCTATTCAGTTAAAGCTCTGACACATGACATACAGGATGCTCAGTATTACATCTACTTGCTGTTCAGTTAAAGCTCTGACACATGACATATAGGATGCTCAGTATTACATCTACTTGCTGTTCAGTTAAAGCTCTGACACATGACATATAGGATGCTCAGTATTACATGTACCTGCTATTCAGTTAAAGCTCTGACACATGACATATAGGATGCTCAGTATAACATGTACTTGCTGTTCAGTTAAAGCTCTGACATATGACATATAGGATGCTCAGTATAACATGTACTTGTTGTTCAGTTAAAGCTCTGACACATGACATATAGGATGCTCAGTACTACATCTACTTGCTATTCAGTTAAAGCTCTGACACATGACATATATGATGCTCAGTATAACATGTACTTGCTGTTCAGCCTATGACTCATGACATATAGGATGCTCAGTACCACATGTGCTTGATATTCAGTTAAAGCTCTGACACATGACATATAGGATGCTCAGTATAACATGTACTTGCTATTCAGTTAAAGCTCTGACACATGACATAAAGGATGCTCAGTATAACATGTACTTGCTATTCAGTTAAAGCTCTGATACATGACATATAGGATGCTCAGTATTACATCTACTTGCTATTCAGTTAAAGCTCTGACACATGACATATAGGATGCTCATTATTACATCTACTAGCTATTCAGCTAAAGCTCTGACACATGACATATAGGATGCTCAGTATTACATCTACTTGCTATTCAGCTAAAGCTCTGACACATGACATATAGGATGCTCAGTATTACATCTACTTGCTATTCAGTTAAAGCTCTGACACATGACATACAGGATGCTCAGTATAAAATGTACTTGCTTTTCAGTTAAAGCTCTGACACATGACATATAGGATGCTCAGTATTACATGTACTTGCTATTCAGTTAAAGCTCTGACACATGACATACAGGATGCTCAGTATTACATGTACTTGCTATTCAGTTAAAGCTCTGACACATGACATATAGGATGCTCAGTATAAAATTTACTTGCTGTCCAGTTAAAGCTCTGACACATGACGTATAGGATGCTCAGCTAAAGCTCTGACACATGACATATAGGATGCTCAGTATAACATGTACTTGCTATTCAGTTAAAGCTCTGACACATGACATATAGGATGCTCAGTATAACATGTACTTGCTATTCAGGTAAAGCTCTGACACATGACATATAGGATGCTCAGTATTACATCTACTTGCTATTCAGTTAAAGCTCTGACACATGACTTATATGATGCTCAGTATTACATGTACCTGCTATTCAGTTAAAGCTCTGACACATGACATATAGGATGCTCAGTATTACATCTACTTGCTATTCAGTTAAAGCTCTGACACATGACATATATGATGCTCAGTATTACATGTACCCGCTATTCAGTTAAAGCTCTGACAGATGACATATAGGATGCTCAGTATAACATGTACTTGCTATTCAGTTAAAGCTCTGACACATGACATATAGGATGCTCAGTATAACATGTACTTGCTATTCAGTTAAAGCTCTGACACATGACATATAGGATGCTCAGTATTACATCTACTTGCTATTCAGTTAAAGCTCTGACACATGACATACAGGATGCTCAGTATTACATCTACTTGCTATTCAGTTAAATCTCTGACACATGACAAACAGGATGCTCAGTATTACATGTACTTGCTATTCAGTAAAATCTCTGACACATGACATACAGGATGCTCAGTATAACATGTACTTGCTCTTCAGTTAAAGCTCTGACACATGACATATAGGATGCTCAGTATTACATCTACTTGCTGTTCAGTTAAAGCTCTGATACATGACATATAGGATGCTCAGTATTACATGTACTTGCTGTTCAGTTAAAGCTCTGACACATGACATACAGGATGCTCAGTATTACATGTACTTGCTATTCAGTTAAAGCTCTGACACATGACATACAGGATGCTCAGTATTACATCTACTTGCTGTTCAGTTAAAGCTCTGACACATGACATATAGGATGCTCAGTATTACATCTACTTGCTGTTCAGTTAAAGCTCTGACACATGACATATAGGATGCTCAGTATTACATGTACTTGCTGTTCAGTTAAAGCTCTGACATATGACATATAGGATGCTCAGTATAACATGTACTTGTTGTTCAGTTAAAGCTCTGACACATGACATATAGGATGCTCAGTATTACATCTACTTGCTATTCAGCTAAAGCTCTGACACATGACATATAGGATGCTCAGTATTACATCTACTTGCTATTCAGTTAAAGCTCTGACACATGACATACAGGATGCTCAGTATAACATGTACTTGCTATTCAGTTAAAGCTCTGACACATGACATATAGGATGCTCAGTATTACATGTACTTGCTATTCAGTTAAAGCTCTGACACATGACATACAGGATGCTCAGTATTACATGTACTTGCTATTCAGTTAAAGCTCTGCCACATGACATATAGGATGCTCAGTATAAAATTTACTTGCTGTTCAGTTAAAGCTCTGACACATGACGTATAGGATGCTCAGCTAAAGCTCTGACACATGACATATAGGATGCTCAGTATAACATGTACTTGCTATTCAGTTAAAGCTCTGACACATGACATATAGGATGCTCAGTATAACATGTACTTGCTATTCAGGTAAAGCTCTGAAACATGACATATAGGATGCTCAGTATTACATCTACTTGCTATTCAGTTAAAGCTCTGACACATGACTTATATGATGCTCAGTATTACATGTACCTGCTATTCAGTTAAAGCTCTGACACATGACCTATAGGATGCTCAGTATTACATCTACTTGCTATTCAGTTAAAGCTCTGACACATGACATATATGATGCTCAGTATTACATGTACCTGCTATTCAGTTAAAGCTCTGACACATGACATATAGGATGCTCAGTATAACATGTACTTGCTATTCAGTTAAAGCTCTGACACATGACATATAGGATGCTCAGTATAACATGTACTTGCTATTCAGTTAAAGCTCTGACACATGACATATAGGATGCTCAGTATTACATCTACTTGCTATTCAGTTAAAGCTCTGACACATGACATATATGATGCTCAGTATTACATGTACCTGCTATTCAGTTAAAGCTCTGACACATGACATATAGGATGCTCAGTATTACATTTACTTGCTATTCAGCTAACGCTCTGACACATGACATATAGGATGCTCAGTATAACATGTACTTGCTATTCAGTTAAAGCTCTGACAAATGACATATAGGATGCTCAGTATTACATGTACTTGCTATTCAGCTAAAGCTCTGACACATGACATATAGTATGCTCAGTATAGCATGTACTTGCTATTCAGTTAAAGCTCTGACACATGACTTATAGGATGCTCAGTATTACATCTACTTGCTATTCAGTTAAAGCTCTGACACATGACATTTAGGATGCTCAGTATTACATCTACTTGCTATTCAGTTAAAGCTCTGACACATGACATATAGGATGCTCAGTATTACATGTACTTGCTATTCAGTTAAAGCTCTGACACATGACATATAGGATGCTCAGTATTACATCTACTTGCTATTCAGTTAAAGCTCTGACACATGACATATATGATGCTCAGTATTACATGTACCTGCTATTCAGTTAAAGCTCTGACACATGACATATAGGATGCTCAGTATTACATCTACTTGCTATTCAGCTTAAGCTCTGACACATGACATATAGGATGCTCAGTATAACATGTACTTGCTATTCAGTTAAAGCTCTGACACATGACATATAGGATGCTCAGTATTACATGTACTTGCTATTCAGCTAAAGCTCTGACACATGACATATAGGATGCTCAGTATAACATGTATTTGCTATTCAGTTAAAGCTCTGACACATGACATATAGGATGCTCAGTATTACATCTACTTGCTGTTCAGTTAAAGCTCTGACACATGACATATAGGATGCTCAGTATTACATGTACTTGCTGTTCAGTTAAAGCTCTGACACATGAAATATAGGATGCTCAGTACTACATTTACTTGCTGTTCAGTTAAAGCTCTGACATATGATATATAGGATGCTCAGTATAACATGTACTTGTTGTTCAGTTAAAGCTCTGACACATGACATATAGGATGCTCAGTACTACATGTACTTGCTGTTCAGTTAAAGCTCTGACACATGACATATAGGATGCTCAGTATAACATGTACTTGCTATTCAGTTAAAGCTCTGACACATGACATATAGGATGCTCAGTATAACATGTACTTGCTATTCAGTTAAAGCTCTGATACATGACATATAGGATGCTCAGTATTACATCTACTTGCTATTCAGTTAAAGCTCTGACACATGACATATAGGATGCTCATTATTACATCTACTTGCTATTCAGCTAAAGCTCTGACACATGACATATAGGATGCTCAGTATTACATCTACTTGCTATTCAGCTAAAGCTCTGACACATGACATATAGGATGCTCAGTATTACATCTACTTGCTATTCAGTTAAAGCTCTGACACATGACATACAGGATGCTCAGTATAACATGTACTTGCTATTCAGTTAAAGCTCTGACACATGACATATAGGATGCTCAGTATTACATGTACTTGATATTCAGTTAAAGCTCTGACACATGACATACAGGATGCTCAGTATTACATGTACTTGCTATTCAGTTAAAGCTCTGACACATGACATATAGGATGCTCAGTATACAATTTACTTGCTGTTCAGTTAAAGCTCTGACACATGACGTATAGGATGCTCAGCTAAAGCTCTGACACATGACATATAGGATGCTCAGTATAACATGTTCTTGCTATTCAGTTAAAGCTCTGACACATGACATATAGGATGCTCAGTATTACATGTACTTGCTGTTCAGTTAAAGCTCTGACACATGACATACAGGATGCTCAGTATTACATCTACTTGCTATTCAGTTAAAGCTCTGACACATGACATACAGGATGCTCAGTATTACATGTACTTGCTATTCAGTTAAAGCTCTGACACATGACATATAGGATGCTCAGTATTACATCTACTTGCTGTTCAGTTAAAGCTCTGACACATGACATATAGGATGCTCAGTATTACATGTACCTGCTATTCAGTTAAAGCTCTGACACATGACATATAGGATGCTCAGTATAACATGTACTTGCTGTTCAGTTAAAGCTCTGACATATGACATATAGGATGCTCAGTATAACATGTACTTGTTGTTCAGTTAAAGCTCTGACACATGACATATAGGATGCTCAGTACTACATCTACTTGCTATTCAGTTAAAGCTCTGACACATGACATATATGATGCTCAGTATAACATGTACTTGCTGTTCAGCCTCTGACTCATGACATATAGGATGCTCAGTACCACATGTGCTTGATATTCAGTTAAAGCTCTGACACATGACATATAGGATGCTCAGTATTACATCTACTTGCTATTCAGTTAAAGCTCTGACACATGACATAAAGGATGCTCAGTATAACATGTACTTGCTATTCAGTTAAAGCTCTGATACATGACATATAGGATGCTCAGTATTACATCTACTTGCTATTCAGTTAAAGCTCTGACACATGACATATAGGATGCTCATTATTACATCTACTAGCTATTCAGCTAAAGCTCTGACACATGACATATAGGATGCTCAGTATTACATCTACTTGCTATTCAGCTAAAGCTCTGACACATGACATATAGGATGCTCAGTATTACATCTACTTGCTATTCAGTTAAAGCTCTGACACATGACATACAGGATGCTCAGTATAACATGTACTTGCTATTCAGTTAAAGCTCTGACACATGACATATAGGATGCTCAGTATTACATGTACTTGCTATTCAGTTAAAGCTCTGACACATGACATACAGGATGCTCAGTATTACATGTACTTGCTATTCAGTTAAAGCTCTGACACATGACATATAGGATGCTCAGTATAAAATTTACTTGCTGTTCAGTTAAAGCTCTGACACATGACGTATAGGATGCTCAGCTAAAACTCTGACACATGACATATAGGATGCTCAGTATAACATGTACTTGCTATTCAGTTAAAGCTCTGACACATGACATATAGGATGCTCAGTATAACATGTACTTGCTATTCAGGTAAAGCTCTGACACATGACATATAGGATGCTCAGTATTACATCTACTTGCTATTCAGTTAAAGCTCTGACACATGACTTATATGATGCTCAGTATTACATGTACCTGCTATTCAGTTAAAGCTCTGACACATGACATATAGGATGCTCAGTATTACATCTACTTGCTATTCAGTTAAAGCTCTGACACATGACATATATGATGCTCAGTATTACATGTACCTGCTATTCAGTTAAAGCTCTGACAGATGACATATAGGATGCTCAGTATAACATGTACTTGCTATTCAGTTAAAGCTCTGACACATGACATATAGGATGCTCAGTATAACATGTACTTGCTATTCAGTTAAAGCTCTGATACATGACATATAGGATGCTCAGTATTACATCTACTTGCTATTCAGTTAAAGCTCTGACACATGACATATAGGATGCTCATTATTACATCTACTTGCTATTCAGCTAAAGCTCTGACACATGACATATAGGATGCTCAGTATTACATCTACTTGCTATTCAGCTAAAGCTCTGACACATGACATATAGGATGCTCAGTATTACATCTACTTGCTATTCAGTTAAAGCTCTGACACATGACATACAGGATGCTCAGTATAACATGTACTTGCTATTCAGTTAAAGCTCTGACACATGACATATAGGATGCTCAGTATTACATGTACTTGCTATTCAGTTAAAGCTCTGACACATGACATACAGGATGCTCAGTATTACATGTACTTGCTATTCAGTTAAAGCTCTGCCACATGACATATAGGATGCTCAGTATAAAATTTACTTGCTGTTCAGTTAAAGCTCTGAAACATGACGTATAGGATGCTCAGCTAAAGCTCTGACACATGACATATAGGATGCTCAGTATAACATGTACTTGCTATTTAGTTAAAGCTCTGAAACATGACATATAGGATGCTCAGAATAACATGTACTTGCTATTCAGGTAAAGCTCTGAAACATGACATATAGGATGCTCAGTATTACATCTATTTGCTATTCAGTTAAAGCTCTGACACATGACTTATATGATGCTCAGTATTACATGTACCTGCTATTCAGTTAAAGCTCTGACACATGACCTATAGGATTCTCAGTATTACATCTACTTGCTATTCAGTTAAAGCTCTGACACATGACATATATGATGCTCAGTATTACATGTACCTGCTATTCAGTTAAAGCTCTGACACATGACATATAGGATGCTCAGTATAACATGTACTTGCTATTCAGTTAAAGCTCTGACACATGACATATAGGATGCTCAGTATAACATGTACTTGCTATTCAGTTAAAGCTCTGACACATGACATATAGGATGCTCAGTATTACATCTACTTGCTATTCAGTTAAAGCTCTGACACATGACATATATGATGCTCAGTATTACATGTACCTGCTATTCAGTTAAAGCTCTGACACATGACATATAGGATGCTCAGTATTACATTTACTTGCTATTCAGCTAACGCTCTGACACATGACATATAGGATGCTCAGTATAACATGTACTTGCTATTCAGTTAAAGCTCTGACACATGACATATAGGATGCTCAGTATTACATGTACTTGCTATTCAGCTAAAGCTCTGACACATGACATATAGTATGCTCAGTATAGCATGTACTTGCTATTCAGTTAAAGCTCTGACACATGACTTATAGGATGCTCAGTATTACATCTACTTGCTATTCAGTTAAAGCTCTGACACATGACATTTAGGATGCTCAGTATTACATCTACTTGCTATTCAGTTAAAGCTCTGACACATGACATATAGGATGCTCAGTATTACATGTACTTGCTATTCAGTTAAAGCTCTGACACATGACATATAGGATGCTCAGTATTACATCTACTTGATATTCAGTTAAAGCTCTGACACATGACATATATGATGCTCAGTATTACATGTACCTGCTATTCAGTTAAAGCTCTGACACATGACATATAGGATGCTCAGTATTACATCTACTTGCTATTCAGCTTAAGCTCTGACACATGACATATAGGATGCTCAGTATAACATGTACTTGCTATTCAGTTAAAGCTCTGACACATGACATATAGGATGCTCAGTATTACATGTACTTGCTATTCAGCTAAAGCTCTGACACATGACATATAGGATGCTCAGTATAACATGTATTTGCTATTCAGTTAAAGCTCTGACACATGACATATAGGATGCTCAGTATTCCATCTACTTGCTATTCAGTTAAAGCTCTGACACATGGCATATAGGATGCTGAGTATTACATGTACTTGTATTCAGTTAAAGCTCTGACACATGACATATAGGATGCTCAGTATTACATGTACTTGCTATTCAGCTAAAGCTCTGACACATGACATATAGGATGCTCAGTATAACATGTATTTGCTATTCAGTTAAAGCTCTGACACATGACATATAGGATGCTCAGTACCACATGTGCTTGCTATTCAGTTAAAGCTCTGACACATGACATATAGGATGCTCAGTATAACATGTACTTGCTATTCAGTTAAAGCTCTGACACATGACATATAGGATGCTCAGTATAACATGTACTTGCTATTCAGTTAAAGCTCTGATACATGACATATAGGATGCTCAGTATTACATCTACTTGCTATTCAGTTAAAGCTCTGACACATGACATATAGGATGCTCATTATTACATCTACTTGCTATTCAGCTAAAGCTCTGACACATGACATAAAGGATGCTCAGTATTACATCTACTTGCTATTCAGCTAAAGCTCTGACACATGACATATAGGATGCTCAGTATTACATCTACTTGCTATTCAGTTAAAGCTCTGACACATGACATACAGGATGCTCAGTATAACATGTACTTGCTATTCAGTTAAAGCTCTGACACATGACATATAGGATGCTCAGTATTACATGTACTTGCTATTCAGTTAAAGCTCTGACACATGACATACAGGATGCTCAGTATTACATGTACTTGCTATTCAGTTAAAGCTCTGACACATGACATATAGGATGCTCAGTATAAAATTTACTTGCTGTTCAGTTAAAGCTCTGACACATGACGTATAGGACGCTCAGCTAAAGCTCTGACACATGACATATAGGATGCTCAGTATAACATGTACTTGCTATTCAGTTAAAGCTCTGACACATGACATATAGGATGCTCAGTATAACATGTACTTGCTATTCAGGTAAAGCTCTGACACATGACATATAGGATGCTCAGTATTACATCTACTTGCTATTCAGTTAAAGCTCTGACACATGACTTATATGATGCTCAGTATTACATGTACCTGCTATTCAGTTAAAGCTCTGACACATGACATATAGGATGCTCAGTATTACATCTACTTGCTATTCAGTTAAAGCTCTGACACATGACATATATGATGCTCAGTATTACATGTACCTGCTATTCAGTTAAAGCTCTGACAGATAACATATAGGATGCTCAGTATAACATGTACTTGCTATTCAGTTAAAGCTCTGACACATGACATATAGGATGCTCAGTATAACATGTACTTGCTATTCAGTTAAAGCTCTGACACATGACATATAGGATGCTCAGTATTACATCTACTTGCTATTCAGTTAAATCTCTGACACATGACAAACAGGATGCTCAGTATTACATGTACTTGCTATTCAGTAAAATCTCTGACACATGACATACAGGATGCTCAGTATAACATGTACTTGCTCTTCAGTTAAAGCTCTGACACATGACATATAGGATGCTCAGTATTACATCTACTTGCTGTTCAGTTAAAGCTCTGACACATGACATATAGGATGCTCAGTATTACATGTACTTGCTGTTCAGTTAAAGCTCTGACACATGACATACAGGATGCTCAGTATTACATGTACTTGCTTTTCAGTTAAAGCTCTGACACATGACATACAGGATGCTCAGCATTACATCTACTTGCTGTTCAGTTAAAGCTCTGACACATGACATATAGGATGCTCAGTATTACATCTACTTGCTGTTCAGTTAAAGCTCTGATACATGACATATAGGATGCTCAGTATTACATGTACTTGCTGTTCAGTTAAAGCTCTGACATATGACATATAGGATGCTCAGTATAACATGTACTTGTTGTTCAGTTAAAGCTCTGACACATGACATATAGGATGCTCAGTACTACATGTACTTGCTGTTCAGTTAAAGCTCTGACACATGACATATATGATGCTCAGTATAACATGTACTTGCTGTTCAGCCTCTGACTCATGACATATAGGATGCTCAGTACCACATGTGCTTGCTATTCAGTTAAAGCTCTGACACATGACATATAGGATGCTCAGTATAACATGTACTTGCTATTCAGTTAAAGCTCTGACACATGACATATAGGATGCTCAGTATAACATGTACTTGCTATTCAGTTAAAGCTCTGATACATGACATATAGGATGCTCAGTATTACATCTACTTGCTATTCAGTTAAAGCTCTGACACATGACATATAGGATGCTCATTATTACATCTACTTGCTATTCAGCTAAAGCTCTGACACATGACATATAGGATGCTCAGTATTACATCTACTTCCTATTCAGCTAAAGCTCTGACACATGACATATAGGATGCTCAGTATTACATCTACTTGCTATTCAGTTAAAGCTCTGACACATGACATACAGGATGCTCAGTATAACATGTACTTGCTATTCAGTTAAAGCTCTGACACATGACATATAGGATGCTCAATATTACATGTACTTGCTATTCAGTTAAAGCTCTGACACATGACATACAGGATGCTAAGTATTACATGTACTTGCTATTCAGTTAAAGCTCTGCCACATGACATATAGGATGCTCAGTATAAAATTTACTTGCTGTTCAGTTAAAGCTCTGACACATGACGTATAGGATGCTCAGCTAAAGCTCTGACACATGACATATAGGATGCTCAGTATAACATGTACTTGCTATTCAGTTAAAGCTCTGACACATGACATATAGGATGCTCAGTATAACATGTACTTGCTATTCAGGTAAAGCTCTGACACATGACATATAGGATGCTCAGTATTACATCTACTTGCTATTCAGTTAAAGCTCTGACACATGACTTATATGATGCTCAGTATTACATGTACCTGCTATTCAGTTAAAGCTCTGACACATGACATATAGGATGCTCAGTATTACATCTACTTGCTATTCAGTTAAAGCTCTGACACATGACATATATGATGCTCAGTATTACATGTACCTGCTATTCAGTTAAAGCTCTGACACATGACATATAGGATGCTCAGTATAACATGTACTTGCTATTCAGTTAAAGCTCTGAAACATGACATATAGGATGCTCAGTATAACATGTACTTGCTATTCAGTTAAAGCTCTGACACATGACATATAGGATGCTCAGTATTACATCTACTTGCTATTCAGTTAAAGCTCTGACACATGACATATATGATGCTCAGTATTACATGTACCTGCTATTCAGTTAAAGCTCTGACACATGACATATAGGATGCTCAGTATTACATTTACTTGCTATTCAGCTAACGCTCTGACACATGACATATAGGATGCTCAGTATAACATGTACTTGCTATTCAGTTAAAGCTCTGACACATGACATATAGGATGCTCAGTATTACATGTACTTGCTATTCAGCTAAAGCTCTGACACATGACATATAGTATGCTCAGTATAGCATGTACTTGCTATTCAGTTAAAGCTCTGACACATGACTTATAGGATGCTCAGTATTACATCTACTTGCTATTCAGTTAAAGCTCTGACACATGACATATAGGATGCTCAGTATTACATCTACTTGCTATTCAGTTAAAGCTCTGACACATGACATATAGGATGCTCAGTATTACATGTACTTGCTATTCAGTTAAAGCTCTGACACATGACATATAGGATGCTCAGTATTACATCTACTTGCTATTCAGTTAAAGCTCTGACACATGACATATATGATGCTCAGTATTACATGTACCTGCTATTCAGTTAAAGCTCTGACACATGACATATAGGATGCTCAGTATTACATCTACTTGCTATTCAGCTAAAGCTCTGACACATGACATATAGGATGCTCAGTATAACATGTACTTGCTATTCAGTTAAAGCTCTGACACATGACATATAGGATGCTCAGTATTACATGTACTTGCTATTCAGCTAAAGCTCTGACACATGACATATAGGATGCTCAGTATAACATGTATTTGCTATTCAGTTAAAGCTCTGACACATGACATATAGGATGCTCAGTATTCCATCTACTTGCTATTCAGTTAAAGCTCTGACACATGGCATATAGGATGCTCAGTATTACATGTACTTGTATTCAGTTAAAGCTCTGACACATGACATACAGGATGCTCAGTATTACATGTACCTGCTATTCAGTTAAAGCTCTGACACATGACATATATGATGCTCAGTATAACATGTACTTGCTGTTCAGCCTCTGACTCATGACATATAGGATGCTCAGTACCAGATGTGCTTGCTATTCAGTTAAAGCTCTGACACATGACATACAGGATGCTCAGTATTTCATCTATTTGCTATTCAGTTAAAGCTCTGACACATGACATACAGGATGCTCAGTATTACATCTACTTGCTATTCAGTTAAAGCTCTGACACATGACATACAGGATGCTCAGTATTACATCTACTTGCTATTCAGTTAAAGCTCTGACACATGACATACAGGATGCTCAGTATTACATGTACTTGCTATTCAGTAAAATCTCTGACACATGACATACAGGATGCTCCGTATTAAATGTACTTGCTATTCAGTTAAAGCTCTGACACATGACATACAGGATTCTCAGTATTACATCTACTTGCTATTCAGTTAAAGCTCTGACACATGACATACAGGATGCTCAGTATAACATGTACTTGCTATTCAGTTAAAGCTCTGACACATGACATATAGGATGCTCAGTATTACATGAACTTGCTATTCAGTTAAAGCTCTGACACATGACATACAGGATGCTCAGTATTACATGTACTTGCTATTCAGTTAAAGCTCTGACACATGACATATAGGATGCTCAGTATAAAATTTACTTACTGTTCAGTTAAAGCTCTGACATTGGACGTATAGGATGCTCAGCTAAAGCTCTGACACATGACATATAGGATGCTCAGTATAACATGTACTTGCTATTCAGTTAAAGCTCTGACACATGACATATAGGATGCTCAGTATAACATGTACTTGCTATTTAGTTAAAGCTCTGACACATGACATATAGGATGCTCAGTATTACATCTACTTGCTATTCAGTTAAAGCTCTAACACATGACATATAGGATGCTCAGTATTACATCTACTTGCTATTCAGTTAAAGCTCTGACACATGACATATATGATGCTCAGTATTACATGTACCTGCTATTCAGTTAAAGCTCTGACACATGACATATAGAATGCTCAGTATAACATGTACTTGCTATTCAGTTAAAGCTCTGACACATGACATATAGGATGCTCAGTATTACATCTACTTGCTGTTCAGTTAAAGCTCTGATACATGACATATAGGATGCTCAGTATTACATGTACTTGCTGTTCAGTTAAAGCTCTGACATATGACATATAGGATGCTCAGTATAACATGTACTTGTTGTTCAGTTAAAGCTCTGACACATGACATATAGGATGCTCAGTACTACATGTACTTGCTGTTCAGTTAAAGCTCTGACACATGACATATATGATGCTCAGTATAACATGTACTTGCTGTTCAGCCTCTGACTCATGACATATAGGATGCTCAGTACCACATGTGCTTGCTATTCAGTTAAAGCTCTGACACATGACATATAGGATGCTCAGTATAACATGTACTTGCTATTCAGTTAAAGCTCTGACACATGACATATAGGATGCTCAGTATAACATGTACTTGCTATTCAGTTAAAGCTCTGATACATGACATATAGGATGCTCAGTATTACATCTACTTGCTATTCAGTTAAAGCTCTGACACATGACATATAGGATGCTCATTATTACATCTACTTGCTATTCAGCTAAAGCTCTGACACATGACATATAGGATGCTCAGTATTACATCTACTTGCTATTCAGTTAAAGCTCTGACACATGACATACAGGATGCTCAGTATAACATGTACTTGCTATTCAGTTAAAGCTCTGACACATGACATATAGGATGCTCAATATTACATGTACTTGCTATTCAGTTAAAGCTCTGACACATGACATACAGGATGCTCAGTATTACATGTACTTGCTATTCAGTTAAAGCTCTGCCACATGACATATAGGATGCTCAGTATAAAATTTTCTTGCTGTTCAGTTAAAGCTCTGACACATGACGTATAGGATGCTCAGCTAAAGCTCTGACACATGACATATAGGATGCTCAGTATAACATGTACTTGCTATTCAGTTAAAGCTCTGACACATGACATATAGGATGCTCAGTATAACATGTACTTGCTATTCAGGTAAAGCTCTGACACATGACATATAGGATGCTCAGTATTACATCTACTTGCTATTCAGTTAAAGCTCTGACACATGACTTATATGATGCTCAGTATTACATGTACCTGCTATTCAGTTAAAGCTCTGACACATGACATATAGGATGCTCAGTATTACATCTACTTGCTATTCAGTTAAAGCTCTGACACATGACATATATGATGCTCAGTATTACATGTACCTGCTATTCAGTTAAAGCTCTGACACATGACATATAGGATGCTCAGTATAACATGTACTTGCTATTCAGTTAAAGCTCTGAAACATGACATATAGGATGCTCAGTATAACATGTACTTGCTATTCAGTTAAAGCTCTGACACATGACATATAGGATGCTCAGTATTACATCTACTTGCTATTCAGTTAAAGCTCTGACACATGACATATATGATGCTCAGTATTACATGTACCTGCTATTCAGTTAAAGCTCTGACACATGACATATAGGATGCTCAGTATTACATTTACTTGCTATTCAGCTAACGCTCTGACACATGACATATAGGATGCTCAGTATAACATGTACTTGCTATTCAGTTAAAGCTCTGACATTGGACGTATAGGATGCTCAGCTAAAGCTCTGACACATGACATATAGGATGCTCAGTATTACATGTACTTGCTATTCAGTTAAAGCTCTGACACATGACATATAGGATGCTCAGTATAACATGTACTTGCTATTTAGTTAAAGCTCTGACACATGACATATAGGATGCTCAGTATTACATCTACTTGCTATTCAGTTAAAGCTCTGACACATGACTTATATGATGCTCAGTATTACATGTACCTGCTATTCAGTTAAAGCTCTAACACATGACATATAGGATGCTCAGTATTACATCTACTTGCTATTCAGTTAAAGCTCTGACACATGACATATATGATGCTCAGTATTACATGTACCTGCTATTCAGTTAAAGCTCTGACACATGACATATAGAATGCTCAGTATAACATGTACTTGCTATTCAGTTAAAGCTCTGACACATGACATATAGGATGCTCAGTATAACATGTACTTGCTATTCAGTTAAAGCTCTGACACATGACATATAGGATGCTCAGTATTACATCTACTTGCTATTCAGTTAAAGCTCTGACACATGACTTATATGATGCTCAGTATTACATGTACCTGCTATTCAGTTAAAGCTCTAACACATGACATATAGGATGCTCAGTATTACATCTTCTTGCTAGTCAGCTAAAGCTCTGACACATGACATATAGGATGCTCAGAATAATATGTACTTGCTATTCAGTTAAAGCTCTGACACATGACATAAAGGATGCTCAGTATTACATCTACTTGCTATTCAGCTAAAGCTCTGACACATGACATATAGGATGCTCAGTATAGCATGTACTTGCTATTCAGTTAAAGCTCTGACACATGACATATAGGATGCTCAGTATTACATCTACTTGCTATTCAGTTAAAGCTCTGACACATGACATATAGGATGCTCAGTATTACATCTACTTGCTATTCAGTTAAAGCTCTGACACATGACATATAGGATGCTCAGTATTACATGTACTTGCTTTTAAGTTAAAGCTCTGACACATGACATATAGGATGCTCAGTATTACATCTACTTGCTATTCAGTTAAAGCTCTGACACATGACATATATGATGCTCAGTATTACATGTACCTGCTATTCAGTTAAAGCTCTGACACATGACATATAGGATGCTCAGTATTACATCTTCTTGCTATTCAGCTAAAGCTCTGACACATGACATATAGGATGCTCAGTATAACATGTACTTGCTATTCAGTTAAAGCTCTGACACATGACATATAGGATGCTCAGTATTACATGTTCTTGCTATTCAGCTAAAGCTCTGACACATGACATATAGGATGCTCAGTATAACATGTACTTGCTATTCAGTTAAAGCTCTGACACATGACATATAGGATGCTCAGTATTACATCTACTTGCTAGTCAGCTAAAGCTCTGACACATGACATATAGGATGCTCAGTATAACATGTACTTGCTATTCAGTTAAAGCTCTGACACATGACATATAGGATGCTCAGTATTACATCTACTTGCTATTCAGCTAAAGCTCTGACACATGACATATAAGATGCTCAGTATAGCATGTACTTGCTATTCAGTTAAAGCTCTGACACATGACATATAGGATGCTCAGTATTACATCTACTTGCTATTCAGTTAAAGCTCTGACACATGACATATAGGATGCTCAGTATTACATCTACTTGCTATTCAGTTAAAGCTCTGACACATGACATATAGGATGCTCAGTATTACATGTACTTGCTTTTAAGTTAAAGCTCTGACACATGACATATAGGATTCTCAGTATTACATCTACTTGCTATTCAGTTAAAGCTCTGACACATGACATATATGATGCTCAGTATTACATGTACCTGCTATTCAGTTAAAGCTCTGACACATGACATATAGGATGCTCAGTATTACATCTTCTTACTATTCAGCTAAAGCTCTGACACATGACATATAGGATGCTCAGTATAACATCTACTTGCTGTTCAGTTAAAGCTCTGACACATGACATATAGGATGCTCAGTATTACATGTACTTGCTGTTCAGTTAAAGCTCTGACATATGACATATAGGATGCTCAGTATAACATGTACTTGTTGTTCAGTTAAAGCTCTGACACATGACATATAGGATGCTCAGTACTACATGTACTTGCTGTTCAGTTAAAGCTCTGACACATGATATATATGATGCTCAGTATAACATGTACTTGCTGTTCAGCCTCTGACTCATGACATATAGGATGCTCAGTACCACATGTGCTTGCTATTCAGTTAAAGCTCTGACACATGACATATAGGATGCTCAGTATAACATGTACTTGCTATTCAGTTAAAGCTCTGACACATGACATATAGGATGCTCAGTATAACATGTACTTGCTATTCAGTTAAAGCTCTGATACATGACATATAGGATGCTCAGTATTACATCTACTTGCTATTCAGCTAAAGCTCTGACACATGACATATAGGATGCTCAGTATTACATCTACTTGCTATTCAGCTAAAGCTCTGACACATGACATATAGGATGCTCAGTATTACATCTACTTGCTATTCAGTTAAAGCTCTGACACATGACATACAGGATGCTCAGTATAACATGTACTTGCTATTCAGTTAAAGCTCTGACACATGACATATAGGATGCTCAATATTACATGTACTTGCTATTCAGTTAAAGCTCTGACACATGACATACAGGATGCTCAGTATTACATGTACTTGCTATTCAGTTAAAGCTCTGCCACATGACATATAGGATGCTCAGTATAAAATTTACTTGCTGTTCAGTTAAAGCTCTGACACATGACGTATAGGATGCTCAGCTAAAGCTCTGACACATGACATATAGGATGCTCAGTATAACATGTACTTGCTATTCAGTTAAAGCTCTGACACATGACATATAGGATGCTCAGTATAACATGTACTTGCTATTCAGGTAAAGCTCTGACACATGACATATAGGATGCTCAGTATTACATCTACTTCCTATTCAGTTAAAGCTCTGACACATGACTTATATGATGCTCAGTATTACATGTACCTGCTATTCAGTTAAAGCTCTGACACATGACATATAGGATGCTCAGTATTACATCTACTTGCTATTCAGTTAAAGCTCTGACACATGACATATATGATGCTCAGTATTACATGTACCTGCTATTCAGTTAAAGCTCTGACACATGACATATAGGATGCTCAGTATAACATGTACTTGCTATTCAGTTAAAGCTCTGACACATGACATATAGGATGCTCAGTATAACATGTACTTGCTATTCAGTTAAATCTCTGACACATGACATATAGGATGCTCAGTATTACATCTACTTGCTATTCAGTTAAAGCTCTGACACATGACATATATGATGCTCAGTATTACATGTACCTGCTATTCAGTTAAAGCTCTGACACATGACATATAGGATGCTCAGTATTACATTTACTTGCTATTCAGCTAACGCTCTGACACATGACATATAGGATGCTCAGTATAACATGTACTTGCTATTCAGTTAAAGCTCTGACACATGACATATAGGATGCTCAGTATTACATGTACTTGCTATTCAGCTAAAGCTCTGACACATGACATATAGGATGCTCAGTATAGCATGTACTTGCTATTCAGTTAAAGCTCTGACACATGACTTATAGGATGCTCAGTATTACATCTACTTGCTATTCAGTTAAAGCTCTGACACATGACATATAGGATGCTCAGTATTACATCTACTTGCTATTCAGTTAAAGCTCTGACACATGACATATAGGATGCTCAGTATTACATGTACTTGCTATTCAGTTAAAGCTCTGACACATGACATATAGGATGCTCAGTATTACATCTACTTGCTATTCAGTTAAAGCTCTGACACATGACATATATGATGCTCAGTATTACATGTACCTGCTATTCAGTTAAAGCTCTGACACATGACATATAGGATGCTCAGTATTACATCTACTTGCTATTCAACTAAAGCTCTGACACATGACATATAGGATGCTCAGTATAACATGTACTTGCTATTCAGTTAAAGCTCTGACACATGACATATAGGATGCTCAGTATTACATGTACTTGCTATTCAGCTAAAGCTCTGACACATGACATATAGGATGCTCAGTATAACATGTATTTGCTATTCAGTTAAAGCTCTGACACATGACATATAGGATGCTCAGTATTCCATCTACTTGCTATTCAGTTAAAGCTCTGACACATGGCATATAGGATGCTCAGTATTACATGTACTTGTATTCAGTTAAAGCTCTGACACATGACATACAGGATGCTCAGTATTACATGTACCTGCTATTCAGTTAAAGCTCTGACACATGACATATATGATGCTCAGTATAACATGTACTTGCTGTTCAGCCTCTGACTCATGACATATAGGATGCTCAGTACCAGATGTGCTTGCTATTCAGTTAAAGCTCTGACACATGACATACAGGATGCTCAGTATTTCATCTATTTGCTATTCAGTTAAAGCTCTGACACATGACATACAGGATGCTCAGTATTACATCTACTTGCTATTCAGTTAAAGCTCTGACACATGACATACAGGATGCTCAGTATAACATCTACTTGCTATTCAGTTAAAGCTCTGACACATGACATACAGGATGCTCAGTATTACATGTACTTGCTATTCAGTAAAATCTCTGACACATGACATACAGGATGCTCCGTATTAAATGTACTTGCTATTCAGTTAAAGCTCTGACACATGACATACAGGATTCTCAGTATTACATCTACTTGCTATTCAGTTAAAGCTCTGACACATGACATACAGGATGCTCAGTATAACATGTACTTGCTATTCAGTTAAAGCTCTGACACATGACATATAGGATGCTCAGTATTACATGTACTTGCTATTCAGTTAAAGCTCTGACACATGACATACAGGATGCTCAGTATTACATGTACTTGCTATTCAGTTAAAGCTCTGACACATGACATATAGGATGCTCAGTATAAAATTTACTTGCTGTTCAGTTAAAGCTCTGACACATGACGTATAGGATGCTCAGCTAAAGCTCTGACACATGACATATAGGATGCTCAGTATAACATGTACTTGCTATTCAGTTAAAGCTCTGACACATGACATATAGGATGCTCAGTATAACATGTACTTGCTATTTAGTTAAAGCTCTGACACATGACATATAGGATGCTCAGTATTACATCTACTTGCTATTCAGTTAAAGCTCTGACACATGACTTATATGATGCTCAGTATTACATGTACCTGCTATTCAGTTAAAGCTCTAACACATGACATATAGGATGCTCAGTATTACATCTACTTGCTATTCAGTTAAAGCTCTGACACATGACATATATGATGCTCAGTATTACATGTACCTGCTATTCAGTTAAAGCTCTGACACATGACATATAGAATGCTCAGTATAACATGTACTTGCTATTCAGTTAAAGCTCTGACACATGACATATAGGATGCTCAGTATAACATGTACTTGCTATTCAGTTAAAGCTTTGACACATGACATATAGGATGCTCAGTATTACATCTACTTGCTATTCAGTTAAAGCTCTGACACATGACTTATATGATGCTCAGTATTACATGTACCTGCTATTCAGTTAAAGCTCTAACACATGACATATAGGATGCTCAGTATTACATCTTCTTGCTAGTCAGCTAAAGCTCTGACACATGACATATAGGATGCTCAGTATAACATGTACTTGCTATTCAGTTAAAGCTCTGACACATGACATAAAGGATGCTCAGTATTACATGTACTTGCTATTCAGCTAAAGCTCTGACACATGACATATAGGATGCTCAGTATAGCATGTACTTGCTATTCAGTTAAAGCTCTGACACATGACATATAGGATGCTCAGTATTACATCTACTTGCTATTCAGTTAAAGCTCTGACACATGACATATAGGATGCTCAGTATTACATCTACTTGCTATTCAGTTAAAGCTCTGACACATGACATATAGGATGCTCAGTATTACATGTACTTGCTTTTAAGTTAAAGCTCTGACACATGACATATAGGATGCTCAGTATTACATCTACTTGCTATTCAGTTAAAGCTCTGACACATGACATATATGATGCTCAGTATTACATGTACCTGCTATTCAGTTAAAGCTCTGACACATGACATATAGGATGCTCAGTATTACATCTTCTTGCTATTCAGCTAAAGCTCTGACACATGACATATAGGATGCTCAGTATAACATGTACTTGCTATTCAGTTAAAGCTCTGACACATGACATATAGGATGCTCAGTATTACATGTTCTTGCTATTCAGCTAAAGCTCTGACACATGACATATAGGATGCTCAGTATAACATGTACTTGCTATTCAGTTAAAGCTCTGACACATGACATATAGGATGCTCAGTATTACATCTACTTGCTAGTCAGCTAAAGCTCTGACACATGACATATAGGATGCTCAGTATAACATGTACTTGCTATTCAGTTAAAGCTCTGACACATGACATATAGGATGCTCAGTATTACATCTACTTGCTATTCAGCTAAAGCTCTGACACATGACATATAAGATGCTCAGTATAGCATGTACTTGCTATTCAGTTAAAGCTCTGACACATGACATATAGGATGCTTAGTATTACATCTACTTGCTATTCAGTTAAAGCTCTGACACATGATATATAGGATGCTCAGTATTACATCTACTTGCTATTCAGTTAAAGCTCTGACACATGACATATAGGATGCTCAGTATTACATGTACTTGCTTTTAAGTTAAAGCTCTGACACATGACATATAGGATTCTCAGTATTACATCTACTTGCTATTCAGTTAAAGCTCTGACACATGACATATATGATGCTCAGTATTACATGTACCTGCTATTCAGTTAAAGCTCTGACACATGACATATAGGATGCTCAGTATTACATCTTCTTGCTATTCAGCTAAAGCTCTGACACATGACATATAGGATGCTCAGTATTCCATCTACTTGCTATTCAGTTAAAGCTCTGACACATGGCATATAGGATGCTCAGTATTACATCTACTTGCTATTCAGTTAAAGCTCTGACACATGACATATAGGATGCTCAGTATTACATGTTCTTGCTATTCAGCTAAAGCTCTGACACATGACATATAGGATGCTCAGTATAACATGTACTTGCTATTCAGTTAAAGCTCTGACACATGACATATAGGATGCTCAGTATTCCATCTACTTGCTATTCAGTTAAAGCTCTGACACATGGCATATAGGATGCTCAGGATAACATCTACTTGCTATTCAGTTAAAGCTCTGACACATGACATACGGGATGCTCAGTATTACATCTACTTGCTATTAAGTTAAAGCTCTGACACATGACATACAGGATGCTCAGTATTACATCTACTTGCTATTCAGTTAAAGCTCTGACACATGACATACAGGATGCTCAGTATTACATGTACTTGCTATTCACTTAAAGCTCTGACACATGACATATAGGATGCTCAGTATTACATCTACTTGCTATTCAGTTAAAGCTCTGACACATGACATATAGGATGCTCAGTATTACATCTACTTGCTATTCAGTTAAAGCTCTGACACATGACATACAGGATGCTCAGTATTACATGTACCTGCTATTCAGTTAAAGCTCTGACACATGACATACAGGATGCTCAGTATTACATCTACTTGCTATTCAGTTAAAGCTCTGACACATGACATATAGGATGCTCAGTATTACATGTACTTGCTATTCAGTTAAAGCTCTGACACATGACATACAGGATGCTCAGTATTACATCTACTTGCTATTCAGTTAAAGCTCTGACACATGACATATAGGATGCTCAGTATTACATGTACTTGCTTTTAAGTTAAAGCTCTGACACATGACATATAGGATTCTCAGTATTACATCTACTTGCTATTCAGTTAAAGCTCTGACACATGACATATATGATGCTCAGTATTACATGTACCTGCTATTCAGTTAAAGCTCTGACACATGACATATAGGATGCTCAGTATTACATCTTCTTGCTATTCAGCTAAAGCTCTGACACATGACATATAGGATGCTCAGTATTCCATCTACTTGCTATTCAGTTAAAGCTCTGAAACATGGCATATAGGATGCTCAGTATTACATCTACTTGCTATTCAGTTAAAGCTCTGACACATGACATATAGGATGCTCAGTATTACATGTTCTTGCTATTCAGCTAAAGCTCTGACACATGACATATAGGATGCTCAGTATAACATGTACTTGCTATTCAGTTAAAGCTCTGACACATGACATATAGGATGCTCAGTATTCCATCTACTTGCTATTCAGTTAAAGCTCTGACACATGGCATATAGGATGCTCAGTATTACATCTACTTGCTATTCAGTTAAAGCTCTGACACATGACATACAGGATGCTCAGTATTACATCTACTTGCTATTAAGTTAAAGCTCTGACACATGACATACAGGATGCTCAGTATTACATCTACTTGCTATTCAGTTAAAGCTCTGACACATGACATACAGGATGCTCAGTATTACATGTACTTGCTATTCACTTAAAGCTCTGACACATGACATATAGGATGCTCAGTATTACATCTACTTGCTATTCAGTTAAAGCTCTGACACATGACATATAGGATGCTCAGTATTACATCTACTTGCTATTCAGTTAAAGCTCTGACACATGACATACAGGATGCTCAGTATTACATGTACCTGCTATTCAGTTAAAGCTCTGACACATGACATACAGGATGCTCAGTATTACATCTACTTGCTATTCAGTTAAAGCTCTGACACATGACATATAGGATGCTCAGTATTACATGTACTTGCTATTCAGTTAAAGCTCTGACACATGACATACAGGATGCTCAGTATTACATCTACTTGCTATTCAGTTAAAGCTCTGACACATGACATAAAGGATGCTCAGTATAACATGTACTCGCTATTCAGTTAAAGCACTGACACATGACATACAGGATGCTCAGTACTACATGTACTTGCTATTCAGTTAAAGCTCTGACACATGACATATAGGATGCTCAGTACTACATGTACTTGCTGTTCAGTTAAAGCTCTGACAAATGACATATAGGATGCTCAGTATAACATGTACTTGTTGTTCAGTTTAAGCTCTGACACATGACATAAAGGATGCTCAGTACTACATGTACTTGCTGTTCAGTTAAAGCTCTGACAATGACATATATGATGCTCAGTATAACATGTACTTGCTGTTCAGCCTCTGACTCATGACATATAGGATGCTCAGTACCACATGTCCTTGCTATTCAGTTAAAGCTCTGACACATGACATACAGGATGCTCAGTATTACATCTATTTGCTATTCAGTTAAAGCTCTGACACATGACATACAGGATGCTCAGTATTACATCTACTTGCTATTCAGTTAAAGCTCTGACACATGACATACAGGATGCTCAGTATTACATCTACTTGCTATTCAGTTAAAGCTCTGACACATGACATACAGGATGCTCAGTATTACATGTACTTGCTATTCAGTAAAATCTCTGACACATGACATACAGGATGCTCCGTATTAAATGTACTTGCTATTCAGTTAAAGCTCTGACACATGACATACAGGATGCTCAGTATTACATCTACTTGCTATTCAGTTAAAGCTCTGACACATGACATACAGGATGCTCAGTATAACATGTACTTGCTATTCAGTTAAAGCTCTGACACATGACATATAGGATGCTCAGTATTACATGTACTTGCTATTCAGTTAAAGCTCTGACACATGACATACAGGATGCTCAGTATTACATGTACTTGCTATTCAGTTAAAGCTCTGACACATGACATATAGGATGCTCAGTATAAAATTTACTTGCTGTTCAGTTAAAGCTCTGACACATGACGTATAGGATGCTCAGCTAAAGCTCTGACACATGACGTATAGGATGCTCAGTATAACATGTACTTGCTATTCAGTTAAAGCTCTGACACATGACATATAGGATGCTCAGTATAAAATGTACTTGCTATTCAGGTAAAGCTCTGACACATGACATATAGGATGCTCAGTATTACATCTACTTGCTATTCAGTTAAAGCTCTGACACATGACTTATATGATGCTCAGTATTACATGTACCTGCTATTCAGTTAAAGCTCTGACACATGACATATAGGATGCTCAGTATTACATCTACTTGCTATTCAGTTAAAGCTCTGACACATGACATATATGATGCTCAGTATTACATGTACCTGCTATTCAGTTAAAGCTCTGACA
Source organism: Sipunculus nudus (assembly GCA_026874595.1). NCBI lineage: Eukaryota > Metazoa > Annelida > Sipuncula > Golfingiida > Sipunculidae > Sipunculus > Sipunculus nudus. The sequence continues at coordinate 937,981 of CM049320.1, read as the reverse complement.
CATGACATATAGGATGCTCAGTATAACATGTACTTGCTATTCAGTTAAAGCTCTGACACATGACATATAGGATGCTCAGTATAACATGTACTTGCTATTCAGTTAAAGCTCTGACACATGACATATAGGATGCTCAGTATTACATCTACTTGCTATTCAGTTAAAGCTCTGACACATGACATATATGATGCTCAGTATTACATGTACCTGCTATTCAGTTAAAGCTCTGACACATGACATATAGGATGCTCAGTATTACATTTACTTGCTATTCAGCTAACGCTCTGACACATGACATATAGGATGCTCAGTATAACATGTACTTGCTATTCAGTTAAAGCTCTGACACATGACATATAGGATGCTCAGTATTACATGTACTTGCTATTCAGCTAAAGCTCTGACACATGACATATAGTATGCTCAGTATAGCATGTACTTGCTATTCAGTTAAAGCTCTGACACATGACTTATAGGATGCTCAGTATTACATCTACTTGCTATTCAGTTAAAGCTCTGACACATGACATATAGGATGCTCAGTATTACATCTACTTGCTATTCAGTTAAAGCTCTGACACATGACATATAGGATGCTCAGTATAACATGTACTTGCTGTTCAGCCTCTGACTCATGACATATAGGATGCTCAGTACCACATGTGCTTGCTATTCAGTTAAAGCTCTGACACATGACATACAGGATGCTCAATATTTCATCTATTTGCTATTCAGTTAAAGCTCTGACACATGACATACAGGATGCTCAGTATTACATCTACTTGCTATTCAGTTAAAGCTCTGACACATGACATACAGGATGCTCAGTATTACATATACTTGCTATTCAGTAAAATCTCTGACACATGACATACAGGATGCTCCGTATTAAATGTACTTGCTATTCAGTTAAAGCTCTGACACATGACATACAGGATTCTCAGTATTACATCTACTTGCTATTCAGTTAAAGCTCTGACACATGACATACAGGATGCTCAGTATAACATGTACTTGCTATTCAGTTAAAGCTCTGACACATGACATATAGGATGCTCAGTATTACATGTACTTGCTATTCAGTTAAAGCTCTGACACATGACATACAGGATGCTCAGTATTACATGTACTTGCTATTCAGTTAAAGCTCTGACACATGACATATAGGATGCTCAGTATAAAATTTACTTGCTGTTCAGTTAAAGCTCTGACACATGACGTATAGGATGCTCAGCTAAAGCTCTGACACATGACATATAGGATGCTCAGTATAACATGTACTTGCTATTCAGTTAAAGCTCTGACACATGACATATAGGATGCTCAGTATAACATGTACTTGCTATTTAGTTAAAGCTCTGACACATGACATATAGGATGCTCAGTATTACATCTACTTGCTATTCAGTTAAAGCTCTGACACATGACTTATATGATGCTCAGTATTACATGTACCTGTTATTCAGTTAAAGCTCTAACACATGACATATAGGATAGGATGCTCAGTATTACATCTACTTGCTATTCAGTTAAAGCTCTGACACATGACATATATGATGCTCAGTATTACATGTACCTGCTATTCAGTTAAAGCTCTGACACATGACATATAGAATGCTCAGTATAACATGTACTTGCTATTCAGTTAAAGCTCTGACACATGACATATAGGATGCTCAGTATAACATGTACTTGCTATTCAGTTAAAGCTCTGACACATGACATATAGGATGCTCAGTATTACATCTACTTGCTATTCAGTTAAAGCTCTGACACATGACTTATATGATGCTCAGTATTACATGTACTTGCTATTCAGTTAAAGCTCTGACACATGAAATATAGGATGCTCAGTATAACATGTACTTGCTATTCAGTTAAAGCTCTGACACATGACATAAAGGATGCTCAGTATTACATGTACTTGCTTTTCAGCTAAAGCTCTGACACATGACATATAGGATGCTCAGTATAGCATGTACTTGCTATTCAGTTAAAGCTCTGACACATGAAATATAGGATGCTCAGTATTACATCTACTTGCTATTCAGTTAAAGCTCTGACACATGACATATAGGATGCTCAGTATTACATCTACTTGCTATTCAGTTAAAGCTCTGACACATGACATATAGGATGCTCAGTATTACATGTACTTGCTTTTAAGTTAAAGCTCTGACACATGACATATAGGATGCTCAGTATTACATGTACTTGCTGTTCAGTTAAAGCTCTGACACATGACATATATGATGCTCAGTATTACATGTACCTGCTATTCAGTTAAAGCTCTGACACATGACATATAGGATGCTCAGTATTACATCTTCTTGCTATTCAGCTAAAGCTCTGACACATGACATATAGGATGCTCAGTATAACATGTACTTGCTATTCAGTTAAAGCTCTGACACATGACATATAGGATGCTCAGTATTACATGTTCTTGCTATTCAGCTAAAGCTCTGACACATGACATATAGGATGCTCAGTATAACATGTACTTGCTATTCAGTTAAAGCTCTGACACATGACATATAGGATGCTCAGTATTCCATCTACTTGCTATTCAGTTAAAGCTCTGACACATGGCATATAGGATGCTCAGTATTACATCTACTTGCTATTCAGTTAAAGCTCTGACACATGACATATAGAATGCTCAGTATAACATGTACTTGCTATTCAGTTAAAGCTCTGACACATGACATATAGGATGCTCAGTATAACATGTACTTGCTATTCAGTTAAAGCTCTGACACATGACATATAGGATGCTCAGTATTACATCTACTTGCTATTCAGTTAAAGCTCTGACACATGACATATATGATGCTCAGTATTACATGTACCTGCTATTCAGTTAAAGCTCTGACACATGACATATAGGATGCTCAGTATTACATCTACTTGCTAGTCAGCTAAAGCTCTGACACATGACATATAGGATGCTCAGTATAACATGTACTTGCTATTCAGTTAAAGCTCTGACACATGACATATAGGATGCTCAGTATTACATGTACTTGCTATTCAGCTAAAGCTCTGACACATGACATATAAGATGCTCAGTATAGCATGTACTTGCTATTCAGTTAAAGCTCTGACACATGACATATAGGATGCTCAGTATTACATCTACTTGCTATTCAGTTAAAGCTCTGACACATGACATATAGGATGCTCAGTATTACATCTACTTGCTATTCAGTTAAAGCTCTGACACATGACATATAGGATGCTCAGTATTACATGTACTTGCTTTTAAGTTAAAGCTCTGACACATGACGTATAGGATGCTCAGTATTACATCTAGTTGCTATTCAGTTAAAGCTCTGACACATGACATATATGATGCTCAGTATTACATGTACCTGCTATTCAGTTAAAGCTCTGACACATGACATATAGGATGCTCAGTATTACATCTTCTTGCTATTCAGCTAAAGCTCTGACACATGACATATAGGATGCTCAGTATAACATGTACTTGCTATTCAGTTAAAGCTCTGACACATGACATATAGGATGCTCAGTATTACATGTTCTTGCTATTCAGCTAAAGCTCTGACACATGACATATAGGATGCTCAGTATAACATGTACTTGCTATTCAGTTAAAGCTCTGACACATGACATATAGGATGCTCAGTATTCCATCTACTTGCTATTCAGTTAAAGCTCTGACACATGGCATATAGGATGCTCAGTATTACATCTACTTGCTATTCAGTTAAAGCTCTGACACATGACATACGGGATGCTCAGTATTACATCTACTTGCTATTAAGTTAAAGCTCTGACACATGACATATAGGATGCTCAGTACTACATGTACCTGCTATTCAGTTAAAGCTCTGACACATGACATATAGGATGCTCAGTATTACATCTACTTGCTATTCAGTTAAAGCTCTGACACATGACATTTAGGATGCTCAGTATTACATGTACTTGCTATTATTTGCTGACTGAGGTACATAACAAGGGAACAAGGGCTTGAGTAGTAGTAGTCATTCATGTCATATATCAAACAAGGCCAATTACTCATAAAATTGAAAGATGGCTATTTTATGAATAATAATGTCTACCAATGGCTCTGACAATATTCATCACAATTACCATTAGCTCCGACCCGAATCATTATGCCTTTAAATGGCAAAATCATTATCAGTAGGTCCGAACAGAATCAATTTGATTATCAATGGCTGCGACAAGGATCTTTATTATTTTGTTTACTTCGGAAAATGATCCTGAGAATTGGTCAAAATGTTCGAACACGAATTTTAGTTCACGTGAAGCATTTAACCTTCATTGGCTCTATCAGAATAATAATTTAACTGTTCTAAGGAGATTTTCTTGAATGAAAAATGTCAAGTATATTTATTACTGTCTATTTATCACGCTATCTGATGAACGATCACCAGGCTTCATTTACACCCGAGGAAGGGGGCTGAACACCAGGATGTGGATAAGATATCATCACTGGTTAGTCTTTAACACACGCTCCCTCAAGTAGGTTTTGTTCTGTCTGTCACCCGTGAGATACATGTAAGACAATACAATTTTTAAAGCTTTTGATTGACTTCGTTGTTTCAAATTTGACACCTGTATCTGCACAACAGAATATATAATCTGTTTCTATTAGCATAATATAGTTTTCTGGTGTGATGAGTGTTTGAAATAATTAGCCCTATTTCATATTTCAATATTTTTTATTTATACTTTTATTTATATAATTCGGATTTTAATAGTTGAAGTTTCCCTTTATCTTATGTTTAAATTGTAATGAAGTAAAACAGTCTTGTCGCCTATATTTTCGGCTTCATTTAAATTACACTTTGTCAACTTTTCGTCACAAATGTGTCGCAAATATGATACTTTTCAGTTACAGTTGTATAGTCACTAATAGTATGGGTAAGATTTATCCGAATACAGTTCAACATCATGTAATTATTCCCTAAGATAATAGAATATGACATCCAACGATTATTAACTCTACAAATTATTTACAATCATAGTATTGGTTATGTACAAAATGAAATGAAATGATAATTTATTATGAATTATTTTGCTAGCATTTAGATAACATCATCTCAGAAAAAGCAGACTGCATTTTGGAATGTTTCCATTGTGTAAAAAGTGCCATTATGTAAAACTGCAGCCTACACAAAAAGATTTGGAACAACATTTAAAAAAAAATTGATCAACATCAAAACGTCGTCTGAAAGAAGATTTTTTTCCACGTAGGAATCATATAAATCGTATTAAAATTCATAATTATAATCATGTGGTTATTATTTTGTTTTCTTTAATTATTGTGAAAAGTGTAATTTCTTATTGCACTGGATATGCACCATATGACCTACTTAATTCAATGTTAATATTGAGAGGACGTGTACTCTATGAGCCAGTCCTCTTTGTCACAGGTACAGTTATATATAAATTAACTCTTTCATGCAGGATTCATATACTCTTGTGGCAAAGAAATGAATTTAATTGAAATTTGATTTGAACATATATTGACAAAAAATGATATTCATCAAGCGATCCTAATCAAAAACTGTTCCAACAAACAGGGGCGGAAAATTAACGTATTCCTACAAATATTAGCATTCCAGACCCCTGTGACCTGTCCTCGTCTTCTTTTCTCTCCATACCCCTGTAGACTGTCCCCGTCTAATCTTCTCACCATGACCCTGTGGACTGTCCCCGTCTAATCTTCTCTCCATGACCATGCGGACTGTCCTCGTCTAATCTTCTCTCCATGACCCTGTGGACTTTCCCCGTCTAATCTTCTCTCCATGACCCTGTGGACTGTCCCCGTCTAATCTTCTCTCCATGACCCTGTGGACTGTCCCCGTCTAATCTTCTCTCCATGACCCTGTGGACTGTCCTCGTTTAATCTTCTCTCCATGACCCTGTGGACTGTCCCCGTTTAATCTTCTCTCCATGACTCTGTGGACTGTCCCTGTCTAATCTTCTCTCCATGACCCTGTGGACTGTCCCCGTCTAATCTTCTCTCCATGACCCTGTGGACTGTCCCTGTCTTATCTTCTCTCCATGACCCTGTGGACTGTCCCCGTCTAATCTTCTCTCCATGACCCTGTGGACCGTCCCCGTCTAATCTTCTCTCCATGACCCTGTCGACTGTCCCCGTCTAATCTTCTCTCCATGACTCTGCGGATTGTCCCCGTCTAATCTTCTCTCCATGACCCTGTTGACTGTCCCTGCTAATCTTCTCTCCATGACCCTGTGGACTGTCCCCGTCTAATCTTCTCTCAATTACCCTGTGGACTGTCCCCGTTTAAACTTCTCACCATGACCCTGTGGACTGTCCCCGTCTAATCATCTCTCCATGACCCTGTGGACTGTCCCCGTCTAATCTTCTCTCCATGACCCTGTGGAATGTCCCCGTCTAATCTTCTCTCCATGACCCTGTGGACTGTCCCCGTTTAATCTTCTCTCCATGACCCTGTGGACTGTCCCCGTCTAATCTTCTCTCCATGACCCTGTGGACTGTCCCTGTCTAATCTTCTCTCCATGACCCTGTGGACTGTCCCCTTCTAATCTTCTCTCCATGACCCTGTGGACTGTCCCCGTCATATCTTCTCTCCATGACCCTGTGGTCTCCATGACCCTGTGGACTGTCCCTGTCTAATCTTCTCTCCATGACCCTGTAGTCTCCATGACCCTGTGGACTGTCCCCGTCTAATCTTCTTTCCATGACCCTGTGGACTGTCCCTGTTTAATCCTCTCTCCATGACCCTGTGGACTGTCCCCGTCTAATCTTCTCTCCATGACCCTGTGGACTGTCCCCGTCTAAACGTCTAAGCAATCAGGCTCAAAGCGATGGAAGATTAGGTGACAACCATAACACTTTTTACTTGTATCAACCGCTAAGGGACATCTTATAGCATACCTGCAGTGCCCTGGGGTGTATTGATTTGATTGAAATGATGTGCGATTCTCGAGGTAAAAAATGCGTCAAATCACATATGTACAGACATAAAACTACATCTAGTATTTGCTGACTTTACAATGTATTACTGACGGTCCACTATTTTTTGCGCCAACAAAATAGTATCACCATGTTGTAAATAAATCTAGGGGGTCGCTATGGCTGCGGAATTCTTCACTTGCCTCGTTGAATTATCATTTATAATGTTCGCCGATTTTGTACGATAAAATCCAGAAAGATGCTTTTAATAACAGAGTGTTGTTACCTGAGCAAAAGTCAGTTTCGTAAAGTGAAAAGAAAAAGTGGGGAAATTAATCATATTCTTTGAGAGGGATTTTATCCCAAATGTCTCCCAACTGGAGGGGGGGTGTCTATTGTCTATCGGTTTACTCCCGTGGATTGTCTCCTCACAGTTCACAGCAATTGGTGCACTTCTTCCAAAAGTCTCATGGACAGGTTTTACTAGGGAAATAAGGTCAAAGTAAAAAACGGTCTGATTCACAGTGACCTTTCTAGAGTTGTTATAATAGATAAAGGTTAGAAAAAACTGAGAGACCATCTGCGGGCTTTAAGAAATAAAGTAAGATATGATAAAACACGTAGTGGCCGCAGAGAGGATATCCTTTAAATGGCTGTCGCCGCCAGTCCCTTTCAGTGGTCATTATGTTACACAAGTACATGAATCGGAAGCTGTCGAGCAAAGTGAAGCCATATGGGCCCATTGTGTATTTAACGTTAAATTGAAACTCCATATAATGTTCAAAAGGTATAAAAAGTATGTCTGCTACAGTAACTAAGTGGACTCAAAAGACCTCATTCAAAATAGGTGAATATCGGCATATGGGCAACTGGGCAGCCCATTAAAGGTATAGCACCACAATAACAACTGAGTTTAATTCTAAATAGATATAAACTTTAATTACTTTACATAGATTGTACAACTAGCTATCGTTATGACTAAAACTAAGCGTTTCCCAAGGCTATGTTGGCGTTTGGTTGGTGTGGAGAACACCCGAGGACCCGGAGAAAAACCCACCAACCTGAGACGGACACTTCAATCCACTCTCATTAGCCATGCTGGAGATACAACCCGGGTCACCAGCGGTGAGAGCCGAGTGTTTTACCACTCGACTGTCCAGGCTCCCTTTAATTCTAAATGACGTACCGTAACCCACACATGTTGAACAGCAATAACAGGGACTCTGTATTCGTAGCTCCTGTAAATTGCAATTAATTCACTTGAACAGCACACAATAATTTTAAGAAACATACAGGAGATACATGTAATTTCCGAAATCAAACTTCTAATTTTGACAGGTAACAGGACTGGCATGTAGGAAGGTAAAATACATTAAGAAATGTGATTATGATATTACTATACATGAACTCTTATTTGGCTGTGTTTATTGCAGATGCCCAATAACAAACAATAAATGTTTCTTATATATGCCGTAAGATCTAAATATGAAATAAAAAAAGTACAAATGGGAAAGAGTCTCTCAGGCATTTTATTTTATGTTTTTAAATAAAAGTATACACCAGCAATACATAATTGAAGGGTTAGTGGAAAGCTACGTCTCTTGCAGATTGACTGCATTGGTCTGTGTTTTAATATCTTGATTTGTATTAACTTTACATCAAATATATTGTCATATATTGTCATTTGGCTTTCTTTCGCCGATATGACGTCTATATGGCAACCAGGTGCCCGTGTCTGATATATAATTACAAGATTATGTTGCTAATTTATTAATTTTGTACTGTGAAGAATTGATAGAATAGTGTTTAAAAACTTGACAAAAGTGATATCAACGAAATATCAGACGTTCCGGCATGAACCTCAATGCTAAACCTGAGACAGGTCAATTAACTTTATTCATCTTTCTTGTCTACACGGTACAACTGAACACTTGTAGTGTCCGTCATCAAAGCGAGGTGTCGCTCTAGTGTAGGGGCAAATTATGGAGATCATAACCTGGTCCAGTATGGGCGACAATCCTCCAAATCTCTGAGTTGTTGTATAAAATTCTTTAATGCGACTATACAGTAGAGGGGCTTCCAAGCGTATGCTCAGAGCTTGGCCCCAAGTGTCCAACTGACACTCATCCCCTCGCAAGTCCCCCAGCATTATTCATAGTGTTACAGGTGTCTCTCTTATTGTACGCTGTTGACATGTTTCTTCTTTATTGTGCGCTGTTGACATTCTGATTCGTGTTGGGCTCAAGCCCTGAGCGTTGCTATGCTACAACGCTCGGTTTAATCCGTACTGGTTGAACTCTCGCGGAGTGTAAACAGCGATCGCTGCCGTGCTAGTCTGGAAATTTTCAAGTGCAAGTGTATTGTTCTTTAGTTTTTCGTGAAATTGAATTTTCTAGAATATTCAGATGAAAAGTTATAAATAGGGGGCTGTTTTTTAGAGCCGGGGAGAAGGAGAGAGAAATATTCCAGCGGACACAGAAGAGTGTGAGTCAGTTTGTGGACCTTTCCGATAAGTGCAGCAGTAATAGATCTTTTTCGAAATTTAAAACGGATTTTATATAGTCTTCAATATGCCTTAGGAATCACTGCCATGAATTCTCTTTTGGATTACACCAGATTGATTTTGTGATTGAATTGGACAATTATTCTCTGACAAGATTTATGTGAACTGTTCATCTTGATTATATGCTTTAAAGGACTGTTTGTCGCTGTGACAGTGGTGGTATTCAGGTACTGTGCGCTTTATTTATAATACTGTGTAATTGTATTGATTTGCTGTTGTACTTTTGATATACTGTGAAATTGTATTGATTTAGTGTATTGTAATCTTTGGGTTTGTTTTAAGAATAAATTATAGTTATTTGTTAACAAAAAAAACTCTGACTTCTTTATTCATTCCCCAAGACATTTCACGCTGTCTAATGTTACAGAATCTGATTTTTTTTATCTCCATAACAGAATTTGTGCTTGTCACGACTGCGTGATCTGTTGATATTAGGTTCCGTAACAAGATATAGATTTAACCAAAGAAAGCTTTCTTTTAATGTGTCACAAAAACTACATTTAAAACTGTTGTACACTATAATATTCGAAGAAACTCTAAAAACATTGAATAACCCTGCCAAATTATCGTGCTAAGCAATCACAATCATTGTGTGAATACCTGGCTGCTCATCTAAGATACCTGAATTCTGGTACTTGAACACAAAGTCTCAGTTAACCTAAATGACAGCTACACCTTTTATATTATATAATCATACTGAAGTAGGCACAGAGTGAAAGAGAGTTTACATGTTATGTTATAATTGGCTTGCCTTACAAGGCTGGCAATTACTACCTTAAAAATGTCAATATCACCATGGAAACAATAGAATGCTTGTTGCCTCAACCAGGAGGGTATCCGTACATCCCCGCTCGTGTGTGTGTGTGTGTGTGTGTGTATAACCGACACGATATTGACTGCTCACCAAACGTGCGAGGAATTTCTTTTCCAGTGAGTCTTTGCACACGGATCCTCTCAAACGAAAAGCGGTTAAAGCATAGAAAAAGCTGGGAAAATAATGCTGGGAATGTTTCTTGCTTATCCTCATTTTCGCTTGATATTTGTTTTGTTTGGGTGAGACAGGGATATCAATTGAAAGCTTTGCGCGATGGTTGGAAAAGTGTGAGTGGGATGTTAGCCGGTCCTCGATAATATGTTAAAAATTGTTATCCAAGTGTGCTTGTTATATGTTTATTTGTATGTCCTCGCTACGACATGAAGACATGACATAAGTGCAATATGCACATCAACATCCTCGCAAGTTGTCCTCGAAAGTTATGCGCAAAGTCAACGCATCGTTTTCACGTCTAACCCGCCTTTTTCATTTAAAAAGTGTGATCATACATGCGTTTTTTACTGGTTTTCATCTCAGTAGCACATCTTCCTCACTGTAGCGAAACTGTTCGACCTCGGAAGTGCGGTGTTAAGGCTAAGATCTCGCTGGTTTGTTTATCCGTGTATTGTGTCTCTGTGTGTGTGTGTGTGTGTGTGTGTGTGTGTGTGTGTGTTCACAACATAACTCATGCACCGTGAACGGATCTCATGAACATTTCAAGGCAAAAATCCATTGGATTTTGTCTGGTTCCGAAACATGATCCGGAATCCGGACCGTCATCTGCGAATAATCACAAATGTACAGTCACTTATGCACAATGAACCAGGGAATATGGGTCGAATAAATGATTGCAACGGCTCGAGAGCAACTCACAACAGGGACCACTGCCAATCCCGACCGGCCCTATGTGGCGGAGGCTTGCATTCCTTAAAATGCAGAATTCTAAGTGTGGTTCTGTATATGTTGCTTCAGATTCCTAAAGACCCACCATGAGCTCTAATACAACATTTTTATCAGTCTGTAGCACGTGACACCTGTATACAATTCTGTAGGAGCTTGCATGTATTCTTGTTATAAAGGCGGTTCCCCGTCTCTCCCCTCACTGTTAATCACTGGGTTTTCACAGCCCCTGCACGTCACTTACAAGAGCCTCCCCAATAACCCTGCAGCTACATACTGTCAGGCTCAGGCTTAATATATCACGTTCACCTGTGGAGCACACCTGTGTCCCCCCAACTGGCTTCTTACCGCGAAGTCCATTTGCTATAACGCCTGAACAAGAAAATCTGTGATCAGCAAAGGCCAGACAATGAACTTCCTATGTTCCAATCCAAGTAACGCTGAGTGCGATGAAAAAAATCCTGCCTTTGGAGACTCATTTTCTTCAGTAAATTAAAATGACCTTGTTTTAAGCTGTGGCAAAAACAAAAATCGTAAAACCTGTGTAACAAGACCACCCTTTGGACTGTGAAATAGTGGTCTTTAATTCATAGGTGATCTTCTTAGACAGGTCAGTTTTAACCAATGTGAAATTTGTTTCGGTACTTCTTAATAGAAATGTAACATGTTAGACAGGCTCTCTTAATAGACAGATGGTCTTAACAGACAGGTGGCCTTTTTACCTAGGTGTTCCTATTAGACAGGTGGCCTTTCAGACAGGTACACCATATATGATATTTTTATGGGCTCCATCCCCAAATTTGATAAAAAATATGTCCTATTTCCTTACATTTTACCTTGACGTTTTCGAACTCAACTGAAGAACTATTTATGCAGCTAATTTGAGAAAAAAAGGCGGTTATTTGATTCAAAAGTCAAAGCCACCAGTTTTCGAAAACATCGAAGATCTTGGTAGAAATGATTTGTCAATAATTTGAAAAATATATGCAATACTTCAAAAGCTAACAATGTCACAAAAAGTCCTCGGAACGATATTCTGTAGCTCGGCTAAGTTGGCGTTGAATATCCTCTCCAAGGTTAACCGTTTTCGAACTTGTTAAAAAATTGTTTAAACAAATTGTGTGTCAACTTTGAGGGGAGACCTGTATGCAATATGTGTCAAAAGCTATCAGTTTAACATAAAAAATACATTACGACTGATTTAACACGTGCTCGAACTGCTCCGAAACGTTGACCTGCGAATGAGAGACTTTCCTGGGTATTCTAAAACGGAACGTAATAAAACTGAAATGTCTGAAATTTCTCTTACAATTCTGCTCAAGAATCATCTTAAAAAAGAAATGTATATGTATATATATATGTTTGTGTGTGTGTCCAGGTGTGTGTTCTCCTGGACTTGACGGAGGTACAGGCACACCCGGAAATGAAGAAATTCATGGAAGTGTTTCGCGGAAGGGGGGGGGGGGGGGCTTCTCATTTTTCTCCCCTGTTGATCGGGCACTGGGTTCAAGGTAAACCAGGTAGCTCTAGAGCGGATGATTTGGCTGGGGTAACAATATTCCTTAACTATTCATTCATTAATATCGGGTGTATATCCGATGTCCGCCCTGTACAATTCCAAATATGCACTCATGAGCTGCCGAACATTTTAAGAGGATCCCCTGACATTGCAAGCTATCATTCTGGGCAGAATGATTGGGTCGAATTTCGCTCGCTCTAAAAATACCCATTCACCTCTAACCACGTGCTCTAACCTCCCTAACTGTTCAGGTAAAAATTACAGGTAGTTTCGTCTGCCGCAGTCATACATATGTCGGAATCGCCTTGATCTTCACGAACTGAAGCTCACAAAAAGATCTTCTGCTCAAATTAATTCCTGAGGTCAAAGGTTAAACAAAAAATGGCGGTCAAAATCTAACCTTATTTCTGGTCCTGTGCATACCTAACTAGTTTATATAAGCGATCTGCTCAATTTACACTCTAAATCTACACTCTGTACGAGACAGACATTACTGTATTGTTGGGTATGTGATGTACAGAACGTAATCGCGAATGACATCATGTCTCTGCGCTTTCTCGCGAAATAGTTCATAACCTGTTTGACAGTTTATTTTTAGCGGAACATCTAGATTAAGAAACAAAATCAATGAGACCTATAGATGAGATCATATTTCTGTCATTGCAGAGCATAATCTTGGCAGAGATCAAAAATAAAGATAATACTTTTCTGTGCGATGTATATTACACATGCAATTAACGGTGCTCTGAAAGGTTTGTTTGTTTGGTTTTATTTCAAGTTATTACATTGTGCTTTTGATCTTGGTTTAGACCAAAGAAGTATTTATTGTTATTGGGTCACTACTGGATTCAAGTTGTCTGTAACTTACCATGAGGATGACTGCTGGTTTTGTTGACTTTGCAATAGAACAAAGGTAATGATCAGAATACACTCTAAAATCAGGTCGGTCAATATTTTACTAATTTGATTGGTTGACATAATATTGGTAGATTAAACCATCACATTGATTATTCCGACCAACTGGTTGGTCATGCACTTACCAAAACGATTGGTCTTTTTGACCAATTTTTATTGGTGGACCATTTGATTCATTTATTAAACCAATTTAATTGGTTGAGTTAAAAATTCATTGATTTTACTAAAACATTGGTTATTTTTACCTGTTGATTGATCAAGCACTGGCCAAACGGATTGGTCAGTTTCACATCAGACACAAAAGTACTTCTAATTAGTTGTGAAGTTTTACTGGCCGAGGGGCGAATCGTCTAACTTGTATGCGGTCACAGGTACGATTCCACGATTAGCAGAATTTTGGTTCCCCCCTTGAATCCTGCATCAAAGGAACCCGAATCTGAAGTATGGTTTGTAAAAAGACTTCCAGCCTATCCAGAGGGTGAAACAACCGAAAGAGGGAGTAAAAAATGGTCGTGCACACGTAAACCTGTCCACTCGAATTAGTTGATATGACCAATATCTTACCTTATTAACCAATTTATCAATGATAGATAAACCAAGATATTGGTAAAACAGACTAAAACAAGTTAAGTATGAAACCAATCTAGATTAGTTAAAAATTCAACCAAAAAGAATTGGTTGCTGTGACCAAGGGATTAGTTGGACACATATCTACCTACTAGATATATTGATCATTCCAACTAATCTGATTTTAGAGTAATATAGATTGATATTGTAACCAGAAAAAAAAATTCTCAGGAATGCAGGCCTCGGCCGTAGGCCTCGACGGTTCGTAATGAAGGATATGCTCCCCAAATCGTCTTTTTTTCTTTTTTAGCCTATATACTCCAAGGTTCATTCGTGCAGAACCCCCCCCCCCCCCCCCCCCAAACCGTGTTTGCATTCACCTGTTTTGCCAATATTCCAAGGTTCATTCGTGCATTAGTGACTAAACATTTGTGAATATTCCTGGAAGTCCTCGCTGGACCCGGATCATCAGAGACATCCACACCAAAAACTTATCGATTCTTGCTTGCCCAATCCCGGAAACGCCTTGAAAATTCTTTGGTGTCCGTTCATTATTGGGTGCGTTATGTTGTGAACATACATACACACACACTAACGCACACACGAAATGGAATGAACGAATACCCTACTGGCGGAGGCAATAAGTACACGCACACCCCTGTACGCACCTTATAATCCTTGGTAAGCATGCTATAAGTGTTTTTGCTGACCTTGGCTAGGTGTTCACCTCGTGCGTTATAACTTGGCGTCCCATTCATCACTGTGTTGAGCGATAGGCCGCGCCGACACCTGGGATGTAACTGTCAAAACCATCAGTGATACAACTTGACGTGACGTAGATAGCTAAGCTCACGCTCGGGAGGGGTGGGGGGGGGGGCATATTTTAACCTTTTCCACTGTGCAGATGACAAGGGCAACCGTTTTACCTTTCAACTATTTAACCTTAAGTTATGAAAATTCAATTTCATGCCTAATGTCGAAAAAAGAGAGTCCGACTTTGCGCCGTTTTCTTCCCTGTCTGCAGGCGGCAGTAAAGCCTACGTGCGATTTCAGCATGACTACGACAGATGGAACCGTCCTAGGTTTGAGAGAGTTTTCACTTGATAATTTCGTGGAAGCGTTCACATGTGAAATTAATGTTGTACGATGCTCGTGGAAAAAAATGGTCAAGGCTGTCTTAAGGCGGTTTCACACGGGATCCGTCCGAACGAATTTTACGTCCGAACGAATATTTGCTGTACGAACGAAACAATTAAATCCTTTATTTTATGTTGGTGCATACACACCTAACCCGGACGATGTTATTAGAACGAAAAAATAGAACATGTTATATTTTTTGTCGTTCGCATCGGACAAGAATGGCTTCTTTTAACCTTCAGCACAAAAGAGCTGGAAAATGCATTATCATGTTTGCATTTGGAGGTAGCCTTTATTGCAGGGGCGTCAATACAGAGGGGGGGGGGTATATATATCCTCCCCCCCCCCCCACACACACACACTTTTGGCGGTGGGGAGGGGGGGGGTGTCATTTATAATCATCCCTTCTTCACTTGCTAATTAGAGAATAATATATTATTATATTACAAATGAAACATTTCAGTAATAAAAATGTTATATCTAAACCTGGTTTATAATTAACTTACATTTGAAACATAAGAGTTTATTTTTTTTTTAAACCTTAAACCATAGCATTTTTATTATTTGAAATTAATTTAGTAGATATATATATATTTATATATTTATTGTATTTGAACCTTCTTCCTACGACTTCCTACGACAGTCTTATCAGGTCCCTACGATGGTCGTGATACAAAAGAAAAATTTCCCCAAATTTCTGTCGTATTTCTGTCGTATATGTGTTGTGCGATATATGTGACATCGGCTTAAAACAAACCCAGGGGTTGGGTTCAGGTATGACCTATAACGTTGGAACATTCGTAATACCGTCATAGGTAAAATGTGCGGCAATCGTTTGTCTGCAGAAGGAAAGCCCTACGATTCGTAGGGCCTCAGCGTGTCACGTGACTGTCTATGTCAGGCCTGCCTCCGCCGTCCTGTTTTATTTAGCAATAGAGCAAGTCTACAGCAGCCGAGTATAGTTCACATCCCACAGCCCCAGGATATGTCCCTGAACTTCACTGCCTCGCAGCCCTGAGTCAGAATCAAGATGTTAAACATTGGAAATAAAGAGTAGACAAAAATAAACACTGTTTGACTCCAACCTCATAAACTTACAAACACTACTCGGACTAATTTCAGTACGAACCCCCGGACTTATCTGCCATTGGGTTTCACATAAAAATAGGTTAATCGGAAAAAAATATAAAAATACGATAAAGTAATGCGCCCTTTTAGATATGTAAATTCAAATTAAACCGTAAGAGTTCCGATATTCTAACATGTTATGCTCCTGATATAATGAGCTTAAAGGGGCCTATTCTATATCTGATATCTAATAGATGAAGACAATCTCTTGATCCTTATACAAAAAAAGCCACAAAATGCCGATCCCAGCGGACACAGGCTGTCCATTTTGTATACACATGTATTCGCGTGTTAATCAAATGTAAGCGGCCCGCCAGAGCAACCAAAATACATTCAGCAAGGACATCTGGCGGCAAGTCAGACGAACCACACTTTTGCAAAGGACGTTTTGTCACCAGTGACCTTCCGCATTCATGCAACGAACCACCTTTGGTTACATTTTTTTTCTAATTATGTACATTGGTGCATTGAAGAGCTCATACATCAGTCACAGAGGCGGAATAAAAAACGTGTCTGAACTGGATCCGAGTTATCTACAGTAAAATAATATAAACACAGAATATGCCAGTTCTACAGAAAAGGTGATAAAAAGGTAGCTTTAAGGTTCTGAACGAGATCTTTAACAGAACATTTGAATGATTCCATAGGTTTGCATAACACAAATGAGTAAAATGTGAGTGATTCCATAAGTTTGCATAACGTAAATAAGTAAAGTGTGATTGATTCCATAGGTTTGCATAACGTAAATAAGTAAAGTGTGATTGATTCCATAGGTTTGCATAACGTAAATAAGTAAAGTGTGATTGATTCCATAGGTTTGCATAACGTAAATAAGTAAAGTGTGATTGATTCCATAAGTTTGCATAACGTAAATAAGTAAAGTGTGATTGATTCCATAGGTTTGCATAACGTAAATAAGTAAAGTGTGATTGATTCCATAAGTTTGCATAACGTAAATAAGTAAAGTGTGATTGATTCCATAGGATTGCATAACGTAAATAAGTAAAGTGTGAGTGATTCCATAGGTTTGCATAACGTAAATAAGTAAAGTGTGATTGATTCCATAAGTTTGCATAACGTAAATAAGTAAAGTGTGATTGATTCCATAGGTTTGCATAACGTAAATAAGTAAAGTGTGATTGATTCCATAGGTTTGCATAACACAAATGAGTAAAGTGTGATTGATTCCATAAGTTTGCATAACGTAAATAAGTAAAGTGTGATTGATTCCATAAGTTTGCATAACGTAAATAAGTAAAGTGTGATTGATTCCATAGGTTTGCATAACGTAAATAAGTAAAGTGTGAGTGATTCCATAGGTTTGCATAACGTAAATAAGTAAAGTGTGATTGATTCCATAAGTTTGCATAACGTAAATAAGTAAAGTGTGATTGATTCCATAGGTTTGCATAACACAAATGAGTAAAGTGTGAGTGATTCCATAGGTTTGCATAACGTAAATAAGTAAAGTGTGATTGATTCCATAGGTTTGCATAACGTAAAAAAGTAAAGTGTGATTGATTCCATAGGTTTGAATAACACAAATGAGTAAAATGTGAGTGATTCCATAAGTTTGCATAACGTAAATAAGTAAAGTGTGATTGATTCCATAGGTTTGCATAACGTAAATAAGTAAAGTGTGATTGATTCCATAGGTTTGCATAACGTAAATAAGTAAAGTGTGATTGATTCCATAGGTTTGCATAACGTAAATAAGTAAAGTGTGATTGATTCCATAAGTTTGCATAACGTAAATAAGTAAAGTGTGATTGATTCCATAGGTTTGCATAACGTAAATAAGTAAAGTGTGATTGATTCCATAAGTTTGCATAACGTAAATAAGTAAAGTGTGATTGATTCCATAGGATTGCATAACGTAAATAAGTAAAGTGTGAGTGATTCCATAGGTTTGCATAACGTAAATAAGTAAAGTGTGATTGATTCCATAAGTTTGCATAACGTAAATAAGTAAAGTGTGATTGATTCCATAGGTTTGCATAACGTAAATAAGTAAAGTGTGATTGATTCCATAGGTTTGCATAACACAAATGAGTAAAGTGTGATTGATTCCATAAGTTTGCATAACGTAAATAAGTAAAGTGTGATTGATTCCATAAGTTTGCATAACGTAAATAAGTAAAGTGTGATTGATTCCATAGGTTTGCATAACGTACATAAGTAAAGTGTGAGTGATTCCATAGGTTTGCATAACGTAAATAAGTAAAGTGTGATTGATTCCATAAGTTTGCATAACGTAAATAAGTAAAGTGTGATTGATTCCATAGGTTTGCATAACACAAATGAGTAAAGTGTGAGTGATTCCATAGGTTTGCATAACGTAAATAAGTAAAGTGTGATTGATTCCATAGGTTTGCATAACGTAAAAAAGTAAAGTGTGATTGATTCCATAGGTTTGCATAACACAAATGAGTAAAATGTGAGTGATTCCATAAGTTTGCATAACGTAAATAAGTAAAGTGTGATTGATTCCATAGGTTTGCATAACGTAAATAAGTAAAGTGTGATTGATTCCATAGGTTTGCATAACGTAAATAAGTAAAGTGTGATTGATTCCATAGGTTTGCATAACGTAAATAAGTAAAGTGTGATTGATTCCATAAGTTTGCATAACGTAAATAAGTAAAGTGTGATTGATTCCATAAGTTTGCATAACGTAAATAAGTAAAGTGTGATTGATTCCATAGGTTTGCATAACGTAAATAAGTAAAGTGTGAGTGATTCCATAGGTTTGCATAACGTAAATAAGTAAAGTGTGATTGATTCCATAAGTTTGCATAACGTAAATAAGTAAAGTGTGAGTGATTCCAGAGATTTGCATAACATAAATAAGTAAAGTGTGATTGATTACATAAGTTTGCATAACGTGAATAAGTAAAGTGTGATTGATTCCATAGGTTTGCATAACATAAATAAGTTAAGTGTGATTGATTCCATAAGTTTGCATAACATAAATAAGTAAAGTGTGAGTGATTCCATAGGTTTGCATAACGTAAAAAAGTGAAGTGTGAGTGATTCCATAGGTTTGCATAACGTAAATAAGTAAAGTGTGAGTGATTCCAGAGATTTGCATAACATAAATAAGTCAAGTGTGATTGATTCCATAGGTTTGCATAACATAAATAAGTTAAGTGTGATTGATTCCATAAGTTTGCATAACATAAATAAGTAAAGTGTGAGTGATTCCATAGGTTTGCATAACGTAAAAAAGTGAAGTGTGAGTGATTCCATAGGTTTGCATAACGTAAATAAGTAAAGTGTGAGTGATTCCATAGATTTGCATAACATAAATAAGTAAAGTGTGATTGATTCCATAGGTTTGCATAATATAAATAAGTAAAGTGTGATTGATTTCATCAGTTTGCATAACATAAATAAGTAAAGTGTGATTGATACCATAAGTTTGCATAACGTAAATAAGTAAAGTGTGAGTGATTCCATAGATTTGCATAACGTAAATAAGTAAAGTGTGATTGATTCCAAAAGTTTCCATAACGTAAATAAGTAAAGTGTGATTGATTCCATAGGTTTGCATAACATAAATAAGTAAAGTGTGAGTGATTCCATAGGTTTGCATTACGTAAATAAGTAAAGTGTGATTGATTCCATAGGTTTGCATAACATAAATAAATAAAGTGTGAGTGATTCCATAGGTTTGTGAAACGTAAATAAGTAAAGTGTGATTGATTCCATAGGTTTGCATAACATAAATAAATAAAGTGTGAGTGATTCCATAGGTTTGTGAAACGTAAATAAGTAAAGTGTGATTGATTCCATAGGTTTGTGAAACGTAAATAAGTAAAGTGTGATTAATTCCATAGGTTTGCATAACATAAATAAGTAAAGTGTGAGTGATTCCATAGGTTTGCATAACGTTATACAGTAAACTTATTGCAAGTCGTGTATTAGACCTACATATTACAATGTGTTTTGACTCAACCCATAATGCATGAGGTAAATCAGGGGGACTGCATGCCTTACTGCAAACGTCTTAAGTTTGTTAATTGAATGTTTTTTTTATCATTGATTAAGACATCACATATCACATATAACATGATATCATCAGTGAAAAACTGGAGAGGGGAGGCTGCCCGTCATATTGTACTTAGTTAAATTGATTCTACAAATCCGGGAAATTAGTACAATTATAATGTAAATCAATAAGCTTAATACGTACAATGGCATGGCAATGCACGATGGAGTTCTGTATTTAGTTAACTCCCATTAGAATAATTAATGACCATTATGTCCTAATACTTTATTGGCGAGGTCTTATTTGGTTAATGTACAATATTGACTTGTTTCTCCTGCCAGGAAAATATCATTGAACCCTGCAACCTTCTCACCTGATCCCCAGTCCTTTAAATCAGACCCTCAGATCTTCTCACCAAATCTCAAACACTCTTATCTGTTTAGTGCTCACTAATCTCAACCACTGAGATACTCTCACCTGTCTAAAATCTTCTGTGAGCCCTCAGGTCTTCTCCAACCTATCTCAATTCCGTAAATAGCTCTGAAATCTGAACTTAAATCCTCACTCACCTCATCTCAAACCTTCAGATATTCTCACCTAATCTCAAATCCGTTATTCCACATGGTTGAATGCTGTGAAACAAGTGTACATGGACGTATACAAATCTTGATTTTGTGAGGTTCCGCGGTTCGACAGGTGCACTATCTTTATATTTTGTGAGGTTCCTCGGTTTGACAGGTGCACTATCTTTATATTTTGTGAGGTTCCGCGGTTCGACAGGTGCACTATCTTTATATTTTGTGAGGTTCCGCGGTTCGACAGGTGCACTATCTTTATATTTTGTGAGGTTCCTCGGTTTGACAGGTGCACTATCTTTATATTTTGTGAGGTTCCGCGGTTCGACAGGTGCACTATCTTTATATTTTGTGAGGTTCCGCGGTTCGACAGGTGCACTATCATTATATTTTGTGAGGTTCCGCGGTTCGACAGGTGCACTATCTTTATATTTTGTGAGGTTCCGCGGTTCGACAGGTGCACTTATTTTTATTTTGTGAGGTTCCGCGGATCGGCAGGTGCACTATTATTATATTTTGTGAGGTTCCGCGGTTCGAGAGGTGCACTATCTTTATATTTTGTGAGGTTCCGCGGTTCGACAGGTGCACTATCATTATATTTTGTGAGGTTCCGCGGTTCAGCAGGTGCACTATCTTTATAATTTGTGCCACTGTTCGCGCCTGGTGCTGGTTTATTTCCTCTGTATACAGAAGAACGCGAACGGTTTCAGAAAGATATATTGGCAGATATCAGTCTACGAAAAAAACACCGTATTTCATGTTTATTTCCCATACCTGGTAATTGAATGGGTCTCTTAAGATGCCTTAAATAGAAATAAATTAGATGTCATACACATAAAGTAAATTAAGGTAATAACATTCTGTTGTGACATCATTAGATTGCTAATTAATTGACCAAGCGGAAGAACTCTTACCTTTAGCCAGTATGTCAATGATTGATTGATTGATTGATCTTTATTTCCTCCGATTTCGAAGAGTACAACAATCATGACAAATGAACAATTGCAAGAAGAACCCAAATAATACAAAATATGATTTGCCATATTAACTGTGCAAAAATTGATTCCCATCTAACTTCAGTAACTCCAAACAAGCAATGAACTAAACACAAGAACTTATAAGAAATTATAGTATTAGCGAGAATAATTAGTTCCTAACGCTTGTTTAGTGTTTACGCTGAGATATGAAAGTTAAATGTGATTAATTACAATAAAGCACAAATGTATAGTATATCATACCATAAAAGTACATTTATAGACATTGTGACAGATTTGTCGCTATAGCTTAATTTGTTTGGATGTTTGGCTTCAGACCAGACATTAATTCGTATTACACTTTTAGAAAACTAAGTTCGTGTGGCCATAAGGCTTCAAGGACTGAGCGAATATCTTTAAAGAATTTTGCACAGTGACTAAGAAAGATTTCATAGTCGTGTTCATCGATTAATTCAGTTGGCTGACCTAACAGTATATACAGAAAATCTATATCTTCAAGACAATTAAGTGCTGCTGAAGTTTTAATGTTAATTTCATCATTAATGTAACACCATAGCTTATTGCGTCCACAACTGGACACATCGCAGTGAAGAACAACATGGTAAATTGCATTCTGGTAAAAGTTGCCACAAAAGTGACATAGATATTTATGGATAGCTGCTCTATCATGTCATAATATGCAACAAGCTTGACAGCAAGACAACACGCGCGCAGACAATAAGGCATACGGCGAGCACAACTCCAGAACACCGAGGGATGAAAACGCTGTTGATGACAAAGTAGGAAGCATTTGATTTTGTCGTAAGTTGAATTTTTCTCATTATGCAATGACTCTTCGTGTCGAGCAATTGTGTCTGAAATTAATACCTCCCATTCTCGTTTATTTGGTAGTATAATATTGTTAAGTATAGCAGGATTATATTGCATCAAATTATATTTTACAAATAAACCCACTATGTCTGCAGATGGTCCAAGCGGTCTGGGTTCATACTACAACTTATGAACCCCTGTTTAAAAATGCGTTTACTGAGACTTGAAGCTTTGCTTCTGAGTAGCCTGCCAACAAATTACAGTTTTAACCGGTCTATAAAGCTTTGGAGATTCGGTACTCCAAGTAAACAGAGTGCGATGTCTGTTGTCGTTCGCGTGTGCAGCCCCTGCATCATTTTTACGCAGAAACGGTACATGCGCTCTAACAAAAGAACTTCATATCTTGTAAGGGAACACCATATCTCTGCTCCGTATAAGTCAGCAGGTAGCACAACCGTCTTATAAAGCTTTAGGCTTGTGGTTGGGTTCAATCCATGTGGTCTTACTCCAACTTCTGCAAGTGAGAGGAATATACCCTTCCCTTTACGACACACATCCCGTGTTTTTTCAAGGGAATTTAAGGAAGCATTAAACATTATTCCAAGGTGTTTGTGGGATCTACATTGGCTAATTCGCAGATCTCCTAGAGACCATTGACGCCTATAGGACATGATATTAAAGACCTGGGAAGATTCACAAAATGTTATGATCTTGGTTTTATCGGCGTTGAAATTGAAACGCCACCTTTTTGAGTATTTTAACGCAATATCTATCATTCTTTGCAATTCACCCGGAGAAAAGAAGGTAGTGTAATGTCATCTGCTTGGGTTGGACACCCTGTGTATATACACCCTGTAAGAGCACCCAGCTTGTTCTCACGAAAATAAATTAGCAAATAATTTATGTACAAGAGGTACAGAAAAGGAGACAGAACGCCACCCTGTCTGACAGACTGATTGATATCAAACCATTCAGAAATCATCCCTTCGTATAATACCGCGCTTTGCATTTGTGTGTAAGCATTTACAATCAAACGCCAGAGTTTCCTTTTAATTCCAAATTTATAAAGCTTTGTAAACAATCCCGCATGCCACACGCGGTCAAACGCTTTGGTACTATCGAGGTAGCATGCATATACTTTTGAGTTTCTTTCAACTGCTTGTGCTATACATTCACTGATACAGAAGGAAGCATCCAAAGCCCCAGACCCATGTTTAAAAGCAAATTGCATCTCATCAGGGAAGGACAATTGTTGAAACTTTATATAATTTTGAATTCTAATAAGAATTACACGCTCTAGTAATTTGTATATACAAGGCAGCAATGTGATTCCGCGGTAATTATCCGGATTAGAGCGATTTTTCATTGGATTTTTTATAAGTGTCATGATTAGACCTCGTTTCATGTTAATAGGAACTGATCCTGACGTTAAAATGAGATTAAACAGGGTCAGTAAATGGTCTGACAAAACACCACTTGCGTATTTGACATGCTCGCCGCTAATCTGCAGCTAAGCTTGCAGCTTTCCCTTTCTTCATGAGCCAAATAGGGGCAGTGACCTCAGATTGTTTAATCGGGTCGTCGAGAACAGGTGTGAAATTGTCCAGCGACCTGACGGACAACTCGCCAAGCTCCGCTTTTGTGCAATTGTAGAAGTCTTGGTCGAAATAGGGACTTTCATTCTGGGTATACAATTTTTCGAAGTAATTTGCCCATTCACTCATAATGGACTCGGGATTATTAACTAAGATATCATGAAATTTCATGACATTTGTTTTATGCCCACTTTTCTTTTTACGTAATTTGATTAGTTTCCAAAATGTAGGCATGTCGCATTCACTACACAGGTATATTTTTTTCAAAAATCTCCCTTTCTTGGTTTAAGTTAAAACGGCGCATTTCTCTCCTAAATTCCCTCTTTGCCTTTTTATATTTGAGAAAGATATACTGAAAGGCGAACTGATAAGACGTGAATGTCGGTCACTCTTAACACGTGGCCTCACAACGAAAACATATAGACTAACAAATCGGACATCACGTACGACTCTCCACGCAGATGGGGTTGGGTTTGGCGGGGAAAGGGTGGGGGGACTCATAGTGGGAGAACAAAAAAAAAAAGGGGACAACTTTTTTTAATAAACATATATATATATATATATATATATATATATATATATATATATATATATACGTGTGTGTGTACATTTTATTGTCTGTGTGACACATTTCAAACATATTACAATTAAATATTAAGTTTTAAAAATATGATACCAGTATAGGTTACTTCCAAAACCAGATTTAGATATTTAATATTTCATTGTCAACACAGAAATGGAACCGAAGTATGTATTTCTAGTTATTAAATTATTTCATTTCCAATAAATATATAAATATTATTCTCTGAATAGCAGGGGGTGAATAATTACAATGACCATCCCTCCCCTCTCGCTAAAAAGTGGAGGATACATACCACTGTCACCCTTCCACGCACGCTTTGTTTGATTACTGCAGGAATACATCCTACCCATAACCGACTTCTGTGGCTCAGAATCAGAGCACTTAAAGGACTTAAAGCAGGGATAAACCTGAGTTCTAATATCAGCCGAGACGGTCGGTCATATTCAGGGTGAGCGCTCCGAGTGTTTCCACTCACAAACGAGTGCGCCTTTCGGGGGTTCTTTAGTGATATGCCCAGTAATGGGAACTTATACACCCAGGGCCCGCAGGTGCAGTAGTCATACGGCCCTCACATAGGCCGAAACCGGAATGGAATTCTGTATATGTACATTAAAAAATGACGGCGGTTACCTCCAACGAAAAATATTTTAAGAATAGATGACGTCCTACTCCCGATTACAATTTAAGGTAATTAAGCTCTTAATTGCCCGTTGTCACGAAGTGCACGTAGGTTTGTCATCTGCTCAATCCCACGCCCCGTTATCCTTCATCTAGTCAACATTCGCATGTCAGGATTAACGACTGGACGAAGCAGACCTGCACAAAAAGTCCTGTACTGTCCGATCCAAGGTGTCACACCTGTTTCATGATGTTGAGATGAGAGTCAACACACACACGAAGTGACACAGTGTAGGACTTTGTATGTGTTTAGATGGGGCAGACTTTTTTGTATGTAATAAGAAAGTTAGAATTTGTTTTTATGTGATTAGATGTGTTAGACTTTGTTTTGTATGTAATAAGAAAGGTAGGAATTAGTTTTTATGTGATAAGAAGAGTTTTATCTTTGTTCTGTAAATGATAAGATTGTTGAAACTTTATTTTGTATGTGATTGACGAAAATATGTACCGTTAGTATTGGCCTATATACTATATACAGCTTGTCATCTGTTCTCAAGGCGCCTAAATTGTGTAAGAGGAATAAATTACTCCAAAATCAGTGACAGTCTTAGACCAAACTGAGATCGGCGAAATGTTCATTCGGGTCCCTGTAGGGTTTTCTGCTTAAAGTGTCAGTGCCCGTGTAATATGCCGGGTGTTCACCTAATAAATTTGAAAAATGTTAATTTTAAAGATAAGAAGAGGCCGCCAGTATACTGGCACATGACCACGGTTATTAGATGATCGGGCGATTAAATGTACGTACGCTTTTATGCAAAGTGTTTTGCCTTAGCAAGAGTGTTTATATGATGCCATATATTAATATTTTATGATGTAATTACTCATCACGCGACGCCAATTAGACTTTAATTAGATGCATTCTCATACACATGAGAGCAATTCAGTTAAGTGCCAATATTATAATAATCGTTTTAGGACACCTGTGCAGGGGTGGATCCAGGATTTAGGTAAAGGAGGGGTCCAACCGCGGAGGACAAATGACAAAACCATATATATATAATATATTATATATAAATATATATATATATATATATATATATATGAAACTTGGACAGAAGGAGATAAAATAATAATCTACAAATTTATTTTTTAATGTCCGGGGGAGCATTATTATTATTATTATTTATATTATTATTAAATATGTATTTATTGTCATGGTTATTATATTTAAGGTAAAACAAATAAAATATATATTTTAAAAGTGATAGTTGTGGTTTACTTCATTAATTAGCCCATTTATTTTGATGGCGTACACTTAATTGAGTTAATCTGGGATGTATGTTAAACATAACTTAATAATTATATATTGAAATATTTCTAAATTGTGAATAACCACCCTGGCATTTCCTACTATTTAATATATATATATATATATATATATATATATATATATATATATATATATATATATATATATTTACCAGTTCAATCATGACAGGTATGAAAGAGAGTAAGGTATCGGGGCTCCTGTTCCGCCAGTTAAATGACATATTGTACCAGGTATTTATACGATTCGCCGGCTGTTCAGGTGTATAGTTTTGGGCACGAGATCAAGAAGTGTAAGAAGGTCATTACCAGGTCACGGTCGGTTCAAGTTCAAGGCCGCAGCACCTCATTATTTTCCGGAAATCTTCGAAAATAGTCGTATCGATTTAACATTTTCTATATGGTTGATTTAATCGGATTGAATATGTAATATACTGATAATTCATAAAAAAGATTAAATAAATTTTTATACAGATGATAAACTGTTCGGTTAACGTCATATATAGAAGGCGTCCAAGTGGCTTAATGAATATTCGATTATTCTGCGCATGCGTTTCACCTTCCCAGCCTGTCAGCAGAGGAACCGGACGGACGTGTATCAGTAAGTACCGGCACATAAAATTGTCAAAAAGCAAGTAAAGTACATGTTTTATGTTCGTAAAGTGATTATATTTTATAAAACAATACACATAAATATATCTTACGCTGTTGCGTAATTAATGCAAGGTTCTATAATGGTAATATTTGCTCCTATTTGAGTGGTTTTGGGAGACCTTGCGCCAAGGTCAACATCTGTTTATGGGTGTCCTCGGATGCACTCTCCGGAATGCACATTGTCTGGCCGGGACGAGGTCTCCAATCTACCCCGAGAATGAAGGGCCCACATGAAAATAGGCAATAATGTGACTTCATAACGAAAATGCTGTATAAAAAATGGGATTTTTTTAGGACAATCCATATTATTATTAACTTTTATCTCGCTGTATATCACTATATTTGTATCCGCCAAAACAGAGTTTTGCGGATACTATGTTTTCAGCTGCACGCCGCCGCCGCCGCCGCCGCCGCCGCGTAGGTTTCCGGAGAACTCCTCCGTAACCGCTTGGCGGAATTTTACGAAACCCGGGATTATGTTCGGGTCACATGTGAACTGCTGCGCCCCGATTTTGTTTTGACCTCTGACCTTTCCTCTGCGCTCTGCGTCCGTTTGTGCGTCTGTTTCCACACATAAACCCACATATCTCTGGAACCGTTTGACGGATCAGGAAAATTTTTTTGCACAAATGTAGCCCTTGGAGAGCTTTATAACATACACAAAAAATGGTGGCGCCACCTGCAACCACTTTTGCACAGTGTCCATCTGTTCATCTGCCTCGGGTTAAAATCACTCATATCTCTGCAGTGACTTGACTAATTCACCTGAAATTTGGCATGCGTATACATCCTTGATAGCTTTTCTGATTTTATGACAGGTGGCGCCACCTACATTCACGTTTACGCTGCAGACATCCAAGCTCATATCTCGGGAACCATTTGACCGATCAGGAAAATTTTTTTGCACAAATGTAGCCCTTGGAGAGCTTTATAACATACACAAAAAATGGTGGCGCCACCTGCAACCATGTTTGCACAGTGTCCATCTGTTCGTCTGCCTTGGGTTAAAATCACTCATATCTCTGCAGTGACTTGACTAATTCACCTGAAATTTGGCACGTGTATACATCCTGGATAGCTTTTCTGATTTTGTGACAGGTGGCGCCACCTACATTCACGTTTACGCTGCAGACATCCAAGCTCATATCTCGGGAACTGTTTGACCGATCAGGAAAATTTTTTTGCATAAATGTAGCCCTTGGAGAGCTTTATAACATACACAAAAAATGGTGGCGCCACCTGCAACCATGTTTGCACAGTGTCCATCTGTTTGTCTGCCTTGGGTTAAAATCACTCATATCACTGCAGTGACTTGACTAATTCACCTGAAATTCGGCATGCGTATACATCCTGGATAGCTTTTCTGATTTTATGACAGGTGGCGCCACCTACATTCACGTTTACGCTGCAGACATCCAAGCTCATATCTGGGGAACCGTTTGACCGATCAGGAAAATTTTTTTACACAAATGTAGCCCTTGGAGAGCTTTATAACATACGCAAAACTGGTGGCGCCACCTACAGCCATTTTTGCACAGCTCCTGTCTGTTTGTCTGCCATGGGATAAAATCACTCATATCTCGGCAGTGGTTTGACATATCTGGCTAAAATTTTGCAGGTTTATACATCCCCGACAGCTCTCTTGATTTTGACAGGTGGAGCCACCTGCATTCTAGTTTATGCAGCAGACATCCAAGCTCATATCTTGGGAACCGTTTGACCGATTGGGCCAAAGTTTTGCATGTGTATAGTTCTCACATAGCTCTTTATCATACGCAAAACTGGTGCCATCACCTGCAACCATTTTTCCTCAGCATCCATCTGATTGTCTGCCACGGGCTTAAATCACTCATATACATGTAGTGGTTTGACTTATCTGCCTTAAATTTTGCATATGTATACAACTCGGACGGCTTTCTGGATTTTGTGGTAGGGGGGGCAACCTTCATACACAATTTGGCTGCAGACATCCATGCTAATATGCAACATTTCACTCTATTTCCCCTTGCCACTTAATCCATGCCTCACTTCACCCGTTCCACTCTGATTTAGGCGGATACACGTAGTCGCTTGTCGACTACCCGTATTCTAGTTATGTTATCAGTTATCACTCCCATTATCTAGATGAACCTTACTCCTAGACCTGGGGTCAATTGATTTGAAAGGAAAATTCTAAATTGAAAAAAAAAAAATCAAATTGAAGAAAAAATTGAATGAACTGGAATTTGCATAGAGAAAATTTCATGAATTGGAATGGGAGATGATAGGTTTCATTGGCAATGAATTGATTTAAGAAAGATTTTCCTAATGTCACATGACTGCATTATGCTTAAGCATTTCTTTTTCTACAAGAACATATTAATATATATATATATATATATATGTATATGTAACTTATTTTACTAATCAATAATAACGGTATTGGCATGGGTTCATAACTGATTAGAGATTTCAGCCTGGGAAATATTTTGAAATTCTCAGCCTTTCATCGAGACAAATATCAGTATTAATCTTAAATACTGTGGATTCAGAATTGTTCGTTGGGTTTTAATTTTCATGGAATTCATTGGGGACATTTATTCATAAAATTAAAAACCAGACGATCATTAAGTTTATTATATATCTTTTTAAAAGTATCGTCCCTGTACATTGAGTTATTACATCTTGATTGCCTGGTTTCACTGTCCATGCTTTCAATGGTATTGGTCAATTAAACGCACAAATTTTATTTAGTGAGGGAAGATAATTAGTTCAACTTGGGTAGATAAAGTAGATAAAGGTCATTTTGCACTGCTGGTTGTATTTAATTGATTTTTTAAGAATAATGTTATTATTTTTAATTAAATAACAGATGACAGTAGGGAATGGGTTTCTTGACAGTTTGTTGAGTGAAGCCATGCACTGTTACTTGAATGTCAGTAATGACCTGCTCAGCTGACTCACAGCTGAGTGACTGCCTCTGCATGGTTTCTGGTGCAAGTACTGTGTGATGTTTGAAACAAACTGATAACTGCACCTTGTAAACAAGGCAACCCTACCCCTTAGCAGTTTCCTGTTTATTACTAACCAAACAATAAGAGCTCAACTGTGCAGCAGAATTAAACTTGTTGGTCCCCGGGCTGACTGATGAGTCACGGTTAGCTGAGCACAATTTTGATCTGGGGCCTAGTAAAACTGTGGCCTCTTCAGGATAAGCACTGGTCCCACTGAGATAAACTTGGTTTCTTCTGAACAAATGCCAATGCTTGCTTTCATTAACCTAGTAATGCATGACTTCATTCAGTGGACACAAGTGAAATTATCCCTGGGAAATCAATCAAAAAATATTTTCACCCACGTTTCAGATAAGTCCAACAATATTTTAGTTATAGAGTCATTGAGCCTTTACTGTGTTTACAAATAAATTATGATAAAATGCATAACCAAAACCAAATGAATAGTGTTCCCGGTCAAAACCATGAAATTTTAAACCCACAATATTTTCTGAATCCCAGTATCTTGTTTTATTTTAATTTGGAACAATCTTTTGTAAGGGTTAAGAAATCATTTCTTTTTGTAATTTTCCTTTATTATTTTTTCTTCAGGAGAAGATGGGGTATGTATTTGCAATTGTAATCATTCAGGAAGACTAGTATTGCACCCCTAGATCCCATGTATATACATTATTAACCAATGCTCATAAAGCACAAAACATGCGAAATGGTCACCCGTAGCTTCCGTGCTCTCTCGTTACGCTCTCTTTTCCCTCTGCAGAGAGAGCCCTAGTAAGAGGTGTTTGAAAACTGAAGACATGCCATTGGACAATAAAAATAATATCCGGGCTAAAAATGTGTCATGACTCAGGTTGGATCCCTGGTGTGGCCATGAGAGTAGGTTGTAGTTTCCCATGTAAGGTTGGTGGTTTTCTCTGGGTTCTTCCAACCTCACAGACATCTGAGCCATGGAGAGTGCCTTAATTAGTTTAATAAAGTTCTACTTGTACAATCCATGTTAAATAAATAAATTTGTATTAAGAAGTTTAGTATTTGGTAAAAAAAGGAATAGAACAACTTTGATCAAATTTTTTACCAACCAGTGAAATGTCTGTTATTTAAATATTTGCAATTTTGTTTGAATTTGAACTGCAGTTTCATAAAAGTTTTGGAATTGAATTGAATTGAAAATTTTGAATGAATCCAAGGTCTGCTGATACCAGTCATAATCTGTATAAACTTTACTTTATTCAATAAAAAAATTTTAAACTCTTCCTTGACGGGCATCTTGCATTAGTTCTATTCAAATAATTTTGTTTATAGACACAGAAAACTCTTGCTTGATGGCCACTACTTTCAGAGCAAGCTCAGCATAGACTTTACCTAAAACTGCAACCCCAGCAAAATAGTCTAGAAAAGACTGTCTTTTGATGGCCAGAATTTGGTGAGGTGTTTGTAAAGATGTTAAACAGAGGACAGACACAGAGAGATTTGTGAAGGACAGACACCCTGGAAGGATGACAGTTTTGGTCCGAAAATTTTTATTGTCAAAACAAGTTTAAAAATAACAAATACCATTTTTCTCTTTCTTGTAAAACAGACAGTATAATATTTTTTTGTGAAAAACATTCAATATTGAAACACTATGGTTAGAACTTGTGTGAGCTTTGAAGCTGGCTTTCTTTACCTTTTTAATCATCCTTATGTACACATCTAGTTTATCCACTTTTGTTAATATTATCCAGCCACCTGATCAGTAACTTGGATAAGGTGTGGGGCATGGAATTGTTGAGACTTGAGTCAAAAGAGTATGTCACTGTGCAGCATATGTTATTAGTGATTAACACCTGGACAGTCAGGTTAAACTCTCTGGGCTCTCCACTGGCTACCAAGGTTTCATCCCCAGCGTTGCTGTGAGAGGGGTTATAAATGCCTTTTCAAGGCCTGTGGTTTTCGCTGGGTTCTCTCGTTTCCTCAACCCCTACAGATCATCAACGGCCACTATCTGAGCCATGGAGAGCTCCGCAATTCAACCATCTGAGCAGTGGAGAGGACTTCTACAATCTATGTAGAAAAATTGGTTTATATTATGTTATGTTCATGCTTTTTTTCAGACTAGCTTACATAACAAACATATGTTATGTTCATGCTTTTATTTTTTTTTTCAGGCTACCTACTGAACAACCATGACTGGTCCAAAGGTCGGAATCAACGGGTAAGTATCACCAACTTTATTACCAACAAACAATCATTACAGGCTTATGAGGAGCCAGATTTTGGGGGCTCAATCAGAAAGTGAAATGGGAACATTTTATGCCATATTGAAATTGAAACTAATCCAGAACAGTAAGCATGTTTTTTTTTATTGGTGATTGTGATCTATATATTGATTTTCTTAAATATTACATGGGCACTGGTCTTTTAGCTCAGCTGACTGTAACTAGTGTAAGTCAACTGAGGTATAGGAATGACACTTTGGCTGTCCATTAGCAGGGCACAAATCGTAACTGCTTGACTTAGAATATCCAGGGAGAAAATGGGCTACTAGTCTATTACTATTACTATTACTTTCAATTTCTGATATTACTGTTATCATTACCACATTTTATCTTCTATTATCACATAACATTGTACCAAATTCCCAGACTTAGGGATTGATTACTGCTGGCTGGGATGGGATTGTATTTTTTCCTGGTTTTTAACTTTAATCTGAATTGTTTCTGTTTGTTTGCAGATTTGGCCGTATTGGCCGCCTTGTGCTGCGGTCAGCTATCGATGCTGGTGTGTCTGTTGTTGCCGTCAACGACCCTTTCATCCCACTTGACTACATGGTAAGGGAGAGTGCTGGTGTTTTTAGCTCAGCTGACTATAAGTCATCTGAGCTATAGTCGTGGTCCATTGTCCGTCGTCTGTCCGTCCGTCCGTCTGGATGTCCGTCCGTAAGACTGGCACGTTTCGACACCGTTGGACCTACGAATCTGAAATTCGGCATACAGTTAGATATACCCAAAATCTCCTACCATGCCGAAAATTTGGTCAATAGGACTTCGTTCCTTCGAGATATTAAGGAAAAACCTCAATTTTTTATTAGAAATCTATTTTCACACTTCAGGACTGCCTAATATCAAAACCACTCATCTGGTTTTCTTCATATTTACCATAAATATTTCTCTATATAGTTTCTATGTACATGCCAGATATTAAGTCAGTATTATATAATTTGAAAAAATTATGGGCCCAAACATTATGGACTTGGTAAAAAAATCAGGAAGATATTTGGTCACTTAAGACCAAAAATGTTAAAGGTAGGGACTTCTTTCCAGTCATACAACTTTAATTAATCAAAATTT
Organism: Sipunculus nudus; assembly: GCA_026874595.1. NCBI lineage: Eukaryota > Metazoa > Annelida > Sipuncula > Golfingiida > Sipunculidae > Sipunculus > Sipunculus nudus. The sequence continues at coordinate 904,029 of CM049320.1, read as the reverse complement.
AATTGTATACCAAAAATTAGATCAAAATCTGTTAAATTTTTTTAAATATTGGCAAAAATATAAAATTGGTACCTAAAATTTCGCCCAACTTTGGCCACGGCACGTTTTTTCCTGTAGGTACTGTGGATTTAATTTTCACAGCATGTATACATAAGGATTTAATCTGTTAAAATCTGAAATTTGAAAATAAAAGCTGCAAAATAAGCCTAGTTATTGAATATTTTTGGAGGCTCTTGTTGTATTCCCTTGCATTGTCAAGCAGTCCCCTTTGATGACTGTAGGTCTTTCAGTGCACATCTCTATGCTCCCCAGGCTGTTGGCATAATTTTAGATGTCCCCAAAATCTCCTACCATACAGAAAATTGGGTCATTAGGACTTCGTTCCTTCGAGATATTAAGGAAAAAAAACTTATGTTTTCCATGAAAAAAAAGCCATTGTTACACTTCAAGGCTGCCTAATATCAAAACCACTGATCTGTTTTTTGATTGTATTTAGTATTCACATTCTTTCATACGATTTCTATGAACATACCAAAAATTAGGTCAGTATTGGGTATTATTTTGAAGTTATGGGCCAAAACAGAAATGCAATTTTTAAAAAAATCAGGAAATATATTTACTCAGCTAACATGAGAATTGCTGAACCTACAGACTTTTTTTCAGGAATATAACTTTATTTAATCAAGATTCAATTGTTTACCCAAAATTAGATCTGAATTTTGGAAATTTTTCAAGTTATTAGCATAAATAAAAAATCAATACCTTAAATTTTGTCCAACTTTGGCACTGTTGATTTAATTTTCACAGCATGCATACATACGGATTTAATCTTTTAAAATATGAAATTTCAAAGAAATTGATTGGAAAGAAAAGCTTTTTTCATGTTTTCATACAGCATGTCAAGTGTTGTTTACATCTAGCCCACCTAGTAGTACAGCCTTCACTTGCATTATGTAACCCACCCCAGGCAGCTTACCTTGGGTCAGCTTGGCCACTACCAGCAGGCTTCCCATCTGCCCTGCACTCCCCCCCCCCCCCCCCAGATGGTGCATAAACTAGATGAATGTTATTATTTTCTGTTTTTGATTCATTCTTATTCTAGGCTATGCTACATTTTAGATTTTGTATTGTACCAACAGGGTTACAGTGATTAAAGTGTACATTTAATTGTGTCCACAAAGTGGTGTATTGCTATGAAAGTGTGGATGTTCATGAGATCAGTAATTCCTTACTTCAGAGGAGTAAAAACTTCACCAGGTGTGAAATTGACTATTAATTCCAGTAATAAATTAAAACTGGGATAGTAATTAGCACAATGATATTGTTTGTCCCTCATTCAACCAACAGTGTGTATACTTTATTTGTAATGTCTTATTTTATCAAATTTACTGAATCTTTTATTTTATTTTGGTGAATAAAATTAAGCATGTACTGAAAACTCCAATGTGCAAAACTTTTTAATAGTGATTCAAGGAATATTCTTGTAGATGCCATGTTGTGGCATTATTTTCTTTTAAATTCAGTTTAAACATTTATGATTTAAAAATAATAAAATATATGTGTATGCATAATATGACCCAATATGAGCTACACTTTGGATATTTGATGATTGCAACTTTTGCAACAATTCTAATATTTTAACTTATAGTTTCAGTTTTTTACTCTGTATATATAATGATTGCAACTTTTGCAACAATTCTAATATTTTAACTAATATTTTCAGGTTTTTTATTAAAAATTTATAAAACCTGTAAATAAAAAAAATGATTCAGATAAAAACTTCTTAATGGAAAAAGTGGATATGCTTAAAAAAAATAGGATTATATATAAACTTAAATGCATTATTCCCTTGAAAGTGAAATAAAGGTATTAGCCCATTCTGTCAACTTACCAGTCCATCTGTAAATTTTCATACGCATCACAGTATCTCAAAACTTTTACTGTTTTTCTTCATGACAGTCTTGTCAGAGTATTATTTTGCAATCATATATTTAGAACTTTACTATAACCAAGTAGGAGGACCCCTTTCCTCTTAGCTTTTCATATTCTTATATAAATGAAAAACATTACAATAGAATATTTCTACATCCACCTTTGTGCTGCCCTCACTTTTCCCTTCTCCAAACCCTATCCCAAAGTCAGCCTCAGTAAGCAAGAACAAGATGAATCAGATATATTCATACTTTAATATTTTGTATAACTATTTGTCTATAGGTACCTATGTACATGCCAGAAATTATGTCAGTATTGTGTAATATGTAGACATAGTGGGCATCACAATAATGTACCTTGTCAAGACTAAAGAGATATTGTGTCATACAGTCACAAATTCATAAATCACTTCATCAGCATAGTTAATCATAACATCATATCTGTCAAATTGAAAGCTTGCAGACTACCATACATGTTAGATCCTTCAACAAATAGCCTTATCATCATTTTACTACTGCTTATTACTGCTGTCATTGCATTCATATTTGCTCAAATATATCACAATTTTCAACCCCTCCTAAATAAATAAAAAATAAACCACTATATTTGACTCTATTAATCCATCAGTCAGGTAATTTCATTTATCATTTACTCACATATTACATTACATTCCTTTATAATAGCCCACCATGTCCATGATATTCATAAGCTTTATCGACTCGATATAGTATCACAGTGGAGAAACATTCATAGTCCAATCATGATCAGCTGAGCGCCGTGACCCATGGGTCCCTTATTATTGCATGTTCTTTAAAATGAAGCGTACCAAGTACATTTTCACAATTTAAAAAAAAATCAGTATATGCCACACTGTTCATGATGCTGTTGTTGTTTCATTTGTAATATTACCATATAAGGGCATGTAACATATTGAATCATTACCCTGCTTCCTCAGAAAGGTGGACATTGATTTGGGTCTGTCCTTCTGTCTGTCAGGCCAACTGGTTTTAGTTTCTGTGCAATAACTTTCATAAATATTATTCAATTTCATTCAGATTTGGGTCAGTGATTTGCTCTCATGCTTAACCTTATGATAGGATTGGTTTTGGTGTGTCTTTCTGATAAGATAATACAGTAGGATTTTTAGCTCAGCTGACTTTCAGTCATGCTGGGCTATAGCGATGGGTCTTTGTCCGGCGTCCTTCCGTCTGTCCGTCCGGCCGGCCGTTAGCAGGGCACAAATCGTAACCGTAGGGGCTAGGGCCATGAACCCTATGCAGTCTTAGAGATTATAAAAAGATCTCCTTGCAAACCTGAAATTTGGTCACTGCGACCTATATTTTCGAAGTTATGGGGTGTGTTTGCACCCCCCAGAAATAACTCTTTGAGACAAAATTTTCATCCCAAACCTTCCAGCACTGATATCGCTTCTCTGCCAACAGGGGAAAAGACCTGTTGATTTTGAGGTCAAAGGTCAAGTTCACAGCACCCACTTCTTGCGTGGAGTCTTTTTCAGGCAAACTTTTCAATCTGTACCTTCAATCTGTCATATATGGCTTACCTACCAATAAGGGAAGAAGCCTATTGATGTTGAGGTCAAAAAGTCAAAGGTCAAGGTCACAATATTTAATTGTTCTAAATGCTTGTGAGCAGTGTAACTGTTCAACCCAAACCTTCAGTCTTTCACATATGCCACATCTATGCATCACTCAGTTTGACTCAAACTTCATATTTATGGGTCTTTTTGCTTGAATAAATAACTTATTGATTTTGGGGTCAGCTGGTCAGCAGGTTAAAGGTTGCAGGTCAAAGTTATTCACCCATTGGTTGCAAAGTAATTACACCAGATTTAAGTGGTTAGTAGTTACCCATCATTTAGAAAGAATCCAGTTGATATATGGGCAAAAGGCCAAGGTCATAGGTCAGGGATGTTCACAATTACCTATTTTATAGACCATCTCTATTTTTCTTGTATATATAACCATCCCACTCCAGCTGGTACATCTCCCTGTGTGGCTGTAATTGTGAGTGACACTGGTGACATATGACTCCCTTTTGTATCAGCCTATTAAGTGATAAGGCTCAGTGATAAGTACTTCGTTACTTCATATCAAAAACACTGTTGTCAGAATGCTTCAGCCAGACATTAAGACTATGAGAGTATAGTATTAAGGTTTAGCTACTGATTTATAAGATGATGGGAACATTTTGCAGTTTATTTTATGGAATCCTAGCAATAAACTTAGTTTCCTAGATATCTGAATATTTTAATATATATCACCACATATAAAAGCAAGTGTTTGTTCTCATAATATGTGGATGTGTACCTTGATTTAGGATGGCTTTTTGTTTTATTTCAAGACTCTTAGTCATGCTTTCTGCATTTCTTTTCTTTCAGGTTTGGCAGTTTACCCACCCTGCTGACCCCATTGAAAAGCAGAGTGATAATAAAAAATATTGGACTTACACTTTTTACAATTGCATATCTATAAATCTGATATGAGGGCCTGGACATGCCTTTTGAATTATTTTGGGCATCCATTACTGGATAATTTGCCCTAAGTTTGGTCTCTTATTGGAGAATGTGGGATATCAAATGTCATACTTGTCAGAAATCCATTATGTCTGCCAGTTAGCCACCTTAGAAATTCTTTTTATTCAGTGCAGTTTCAGTAGTTTTTCTTTAATGTTTGGTCTGATTTAGAGAATGATTGTTGTCTGATTTTAGACTTGTTAGAAGTCCAATATGGACACCAGGCAACCATCTTTTAATTCCTTTTGATCATTTTATCTCAAGAACAGTTAAAGTGAATGCAGTTGGATGTATATTTATGTAATCTTGTAAAGGATTGGGTCAAATATTTCTGAATAAATATTACCATCATTTATAAAAGTGCAGTACAGTTGGCTTGTATTGAATAAAAATTCACACAGAAGCACCTGTTTCTCAATAATTCTTGCATGTATTTCCTTGATTTTTGCTATATATTTTGATCTTATATTTGCCCTTTGTGGTGTTCCTTTTGAGACTGACAGGTTTCAAGCAAGCTGTTGGAATAGTTCCTGATAGCTTAACAATCATGCATTTTCCTCAGACGATCAATTCACTGTGTTTTAACAAGACATAGGTGATATATATTTCTGTTGTCATAGAAAATTTTCAACAAATTGGCAAATTGGTTCTTCAAAATTTGACTGGAAGTTGTGAATCTCAGTCCATGATGTCACAGGTCATGCTTGGCAGCTGAGCGTCATGACCCATGGGTCACTTGTTCATTGTTGATATGATGATCAGCAAATTAAGTGTCACTAATCAACAGTAGATATGGCAAACAGGGGACATATTCAGATATGGCATATGATGGCTGTTTTATTTGATTCAGGTATACGCGTTCATTCAGGCATGACATAATTTGGTATACATTTGGTTATTTATACATGATCAGACAATGACAAACCAGTAATTTGATATTTCTGTATTAATTTTTTCAGGTATATATGTTCAGATATGACACTGTTCACGGCCGCTTCAAGGGCACCATCGAGGCCAAGGATGGCACTTTGGTCATCAACGGTAACGCCATCAAGGTCTTCCAGGAGTAAGGACTTGCTCCTTCTTGAGTATTTTTAAATCATGTATGGTTATCAGACATAAACTAGTGGTATTGGTTAAAGTGATTTACGGATTGTTTGCTGAGCTGTGGTGCTTGTGCAACCACACCATCTTGTTCTCCTGTAAATCCAAAACATATATAGAACAGTGAAGGAATTTAATGTTTACAATTGGACAGCATAGAGAACTACTTATTTTTTGTGTATGACATATGCAGTCACATAAGGTAAAGGTGAAAGCTATTGTATTACTCAAACTAATGCAGCTCTACAAGACTTTGACCAGGATTGTCTGGGACAAGTTTTGCATGGGCACAGTTCACATGCTGGAACTAGTCTGGCATTGCTTGTATATGGCTCTGCAAAAGACCATCTGTGAAATTTCCATAATAATGTCAGTTTCCTCAGTTTTTATGAGAACATTAAGAAAATGACCCCCTTAAGACAGTGTGCATCATTTCAGACACCTCAAGACCCAAAACAGGTATTTCTGAGGCATGGCCACAGAGTTTGCTGGACAGTGATGTAGAACTATATTCGGTACTTTGTTGTCCATATCACGGTTTAAGACAAGGTTATGTTTCACAGATTGTTTAAATGGTCATACTTGTCATCATAGAAAGAGGTCTTATAGTGTTTAGGAGGGGTGGGGTGTGCTTGATTCTTTCATTTCTTCTCTGGGTACTCTGATTGACAGCTTTATTTGCCTCACTTCAGGAGAACTTGTCTAATCTAGTGCATGTATATAAAGGATCTTTAATTCAAATCTGCAGGTCTTTTTCCTGAAGGTTGAAATAGAATAAAGTATTCACCTGCATTCAAGTGTGGTCTATATGTGCATGAACTCTTCATGGCAGATGTGTTTTTGTTTGCTCAGCTGACTGAATGTCAACTGAGGTATAGGTATGGCAGTTTGTCTGCAGGGCAAAAATCGTAAGCATTGGATCAAGAAACTTCTTAGTGTACATCCAGGGAGGACTATAAAGAGTCTCCTTTGAAACCTGAAATTGGGTCACTGTGACCTATATCCTCCAAGATTTTGGCCTTGTGAGGTGCCCCCCCCCCCCCTCCCTGAAAAGTTGAAAATTTGATACAAAACCTCCATTAGTATCTTGATAAATAGTGCATGGATTGCCATGAATCTTGCTTTGAATATTGACCATGGCTAGTTTGATCAGTTCCTGGAAATTGGTGGTGCCACCTGTATTTTTTTTTATAAATTTCCCCTTTTTTTCTGTTTTTGAGACCGTAAATGACAGCAATTATGCCAATTTCTCAGCTATGGTTTCATCCATTGTCCTGAAACCTGGTGTGTTTATTGATTATGATTGGTTTCTTCAGTTCCCAAAGTTGGTTGCGCCACCAGTATTTTTTTTTCTATTTTTGATGCATTTTAAGCTCACCTGACTGAAAGTCATATTAGCTATAGCAATCACTCTGTCCGTCATTCATCTCTCTCTCTCTGTCCGTTAACCAGGTGCAAATCATAACTGCTGGACCTAGAATCTGCTTACTTGACATGCATGGAGTATCATGAAAAATTTCTTTGTAAACCTGAAATTAGGTCTCTGTAACCCATATCCTCTGAGCTATGAGGCTCAAAAGTACCCCCCCCCCCCCCCCCCCCCAGGATCATTAAAGATTTGATACTGAAGCACCAGTATCGGAACAACAAATGCAATTATCACCATGGTTTTATATTATCACCCTTATTTTATACCAAAGCAGGGCACAAATCATCACCATTGGACCTAGAATCTTCTAATTTGACATCCTGATAGTTCCTCTAAAGTTCTCCTCAGAAACCTGAAATTGGGTCACTGACCCATAATTACCTAAAATAATGCAAAATACACAAATTGCAAGATTCCTTAGGAACAGCTGAATTGATTGTCATCAACTTTGGTGTGCATATGGGTCTTGATGAACAGCTAATATATGATGCCACCTACATTATCTCAATTTGTTGCCTGTGCAAGGACAATTTGTCAGCATGTTAGGCCCATGGGTCACTTTTTTCTTTTATTTGAGACTGCCAGATTACATTGACACTATCTGATCCGCAGCTGTGGTCTGATCTATGTTCTGAAACCTGGAGTGTTTATTCGGGCACTGTTTGAATAAGTGGATGCCCTATATTAATCACCCTGTTATCTTTCTGTATGTCCATCAAATTTGTTCTTTGATGAAAACTTTAGTTAAGATTGACATATGGATTTTAAACTTGACATATATATGGCTCACCTAATGCAAAAACCCTTTTGATGTTGAGGTCAAAGGTCAAGGTCATAGGACCCACATGTTAAGAAAGAATGTGTATGCATTTAAAGCCAAACTATTCATCCCAAACCTTCCATCTTTGTCATATGGCTGACCTGCTAATAGGAGAAGAACCTGATTGATTTTGGGGTCACAAGGTCAAAGGTCACAGAGGCCATCTGTCCATATATTTGTTTCCAGATGATTAATCTAGTTTGGGTTGACACATTAGTTTCAAACTTGACTTACACTTGACCCACTAATAATGCAAGAATCCTATTAATTTTTGGGTCATAAGATCAAAAGTGGAGGTCATAAGGATCCTATTCTTTAAAAAGATGATTTATTCATTTTAAACCAATTTTTTCATCCCAAACCTTTGGTAGACCTGGTGCACTTGCAAATTTAGGAAGGTCCTTTAGATTTTTTGGTCACTAGGTCAAAGGTCAAGGTCAGTTCCCATCCATTCATAAATTAGTTTATGGATGATAACTCCAGTTTGGGTAGACAAGTTTGGATCAAATTGACCACTGGGCCCATATTTTGAAAAAGTTCATAAGCATTTCCTGACAAATTCAGCTGAGCAATGAGATCCATGGGTCCTGAGTTAATATTCATACAGCACATTAACATTGAATATCAAATACTGAATATGGCATTATAAGAATTCATTAGCATTTCAGTAATTAAAGTATTGTATTACATATACAAATGTTTGACATTGTTAGCTGTCCTAACCAGATTTTTGCTTGAGGATGGCTATTTTGATGGCCTGATTTATCTTTAGTTTCTCTGGTTGATCTGTATAGACCTTGTAAGGATGTACATCAGGTAAAGCTGAAGTTAAGTGTTACGCATTTCAGTGATGTAATAATTTCATTGTTAAATCAGGATGAAGCCAGAGAACATTGCCTGGGGTGCAAGTGGAGCAGACTACGTTGTGGAGTCCACCGGTGTGTTCACCACCACAGAGAAGGCAAATGTAAGATACTTATTGAATCTCATATCAAAATTATAAAATATTCATATATATGTTTCATCTCTTACCAAATCAAATGTTTAAAATATGTTTGCACCAGTCAGTGATGATATGATTGTTTTTACCAAAAGTTGAAACCTCATACCAATAGCAATTTTGGTTTCTGGTAACAGACATTCTGAGCAAATCTCATTTCTGCATGATTTTTCAGATCTTGATAATTTAACATGATATTTCATAGGGCTTTAGTATAGATCTATTGTAAATCTTTGTGTTGTGTCATGATGGTGTACCAGGAGATGTTGGTCTTTGGAACTAATATTTAGCTCAGCTGACTTTCAGTCATGCTGAGCTATAGCAATGGGTCATTGTTTGTCATCCAGCCGACTGTTAGCTGGGAACAAATTGTGGACCTAGAATCATCTTACTTAAAATCTAGGGAGGTCAATGTAAAATCTTTCTGTAAACCCAAAATTAAGTCTCTGATACCCATATCCTCCTAGCTATGGGGCTTCAGTATTAAAAAACTAATACATTGATCACCATGATTCTGTGCATGGATATTGATCATGGAGTGTTTTATCAGTTCCTGTAGACTGGTGGTGCCACCTGGATTTTTTTTTTGTAATTTTACTCATTTTTATAAAATGTTGTTTATAATAGGTTGTCCATATTGTTTTACCCATGTCCCTCATTCTGATCTTCTGTCAGTCTGAAATCCAACATTTGTACAATTTTTTCTCTGCAGTGCCTGCAGATATTGGCCTGATTTTTTTCATTTGTGGACATATAATGACCAGTTACAGATCTAGTTCTTGTTTTGTCCTCGTTGATTTTCTTTCGATGGTATGGCGGCATTGGAACTTTGAACCGTTTGACTGATCAGGAAAAAAAATATGTACAAATGTAGCCCTTGGATAACTTTATAACATACACAAAAAATGGTGGCGCCACCTACAACCATGTTTGCACAGTATCAATCTGTTCGTCTGCCTTGGGTTAAAATTACTTGGATCTCTGCAGTGGTTTGACTAATTCACCAGAAATTTGGCATGCGTATACATCCTGGATAGCAGTCTTGATTTTATGACAGATGGCGCCACCTACATTCACGTTCAGGCTGCAGACATCCATGCTTATATCTCTTGACTGGTTTGACATATCTTCCTGAAAATTTGCATGTATACAGATCTCATATAGCTCTTTATCATACAAAAAACTGGTGGCGCCACCTGCCACAATTTTTGCACACCGTCCATCTGTTTGTCTGCCATGAGTTAAAATCACTCATATCTCGGCAGTGGATTGACATATCTGCCTAAAATTTTGCAGGTTTATACATCCTGGACAGCTTTCTTGATTTTATGACAGGTGGCGCCACCTACATTCTAGTTTATGCTGCAGACATCCAAGCTCATATCTCTGGAACCGTTTGACCGATTGGGCCAAAATTTGCATGTGTATAGATCTCACATAGTTCTTTATCATACAAAAAACTTGTGGTACCACCTGCAACCATTTTTGCACATTGTCTGTCTGTTTGTTTGCTGTTGGATAAAATCACTCATATTTCTGCAGTGGTTTGACATATATGCCTAAAATTTTGCAGGTTTCTACATCCTGGACATCTTTCTTGATTTTATGACAGGTGACACCACCTACATTCTAGTTTATGCTGCAGACATCCAAGCTCATATCTCGGGAACCATTTGACCGATTTGGCGAAAATTTTGGATGTGTATAGGTCTCACATAGCTCTTTATTATACACAAACTGGAGGGGCCACCTGCAACCGATTCTTGCTCAGTGTCCATCTATTTGTCTGCCATGGGCTAAACTCTCATATCTCAGTAGTGGTTTGATTTATCTGCCTAAAATTTTGCTTGTTTATATATCTTGGATAGCTTTCTTGATTTTTTTGGCAGGTGGTGCCACCTTCATTTATATTAACGCTGCAGACATTCAGGCTTATATCTCAGGACTGGTTGGACATATCCTCTTGAAATTTTCCATGTTTATAGATCTCACATAGCTCTTAATCATACACAAGATTGGTGACGCCACTGCCACAATTTTTGCACAGCATCCTTCTGATTGTCTGCTGTGGCATAAAATCACTCATATATAAGTAGTGGTTCGACTTATCTGCCTTAAATTTTGCATATGTATACAACTTTGACAGCTTTCTGGATATTGTGGTAGGTGGCACAACCTACATACACATTCTCGGCTGCAGACATCCATGCTAACATGCAAAGCTTGTCGACTACCCGTATTCTAGTTACAGTTTGAATTGGCATATTTGTTTTAAACTTTACTTCTGTATGAACCACCAAATAATGTAAGAACCCTTTTTATTTTTAGGGTCACTTATATATTAACCACCAATAATGTAAGGACCCTTTTAATTTTGAGGTCAAGGACCCACTTCTTTTAAAAATTTGTGGATGTATTTTAAGCAACACTTTTCATTCCAAACCATCCATCTTCTAGATATTGCACACCTGCTAATAGTGGAAGAAACTGATAGAGGTCACAGGGCACATCCATTCACAAATTATTTTATGAATGATAACTCCAGTTTAAGTAGACAGGTTGGCTCCAAACCGATCACAGGACCAATATTTTGAAAAAAAAAGCTCATAAACCTGTCCTTATAGACAAATTCAGCTGAGTGTCAAGACCCATGGGTCCCTAGTTTATTGAAGAAACCACTGTACTGATACGATGTAACAGTAACAGTTCTTAAATGCATTTTTATTGGTAGAAAACTTGTGCTCACTGCGAGGCAAACAATCAGTAATAAGTCATCTATATTAATGGTACTTAGTCTCAAAAGGGTGTGTGATCTTCCATTAATCTTGTCATTTTGGCCGAATACAAAAGTTTCATTGCAAACTGTCCAAACCTACAGGCTTTTGTGTCTCTTTCTGCCAGTATCATAATATTGATAATGATTTTATGTGGAGATTGTCTTCATGCTAATGATGTTGTTTATGATTGACAGGCCCACATCAAGGGAGGAGCCAAAAAGGTCATCATCTCCGCCCCCTCTGCTGATGCTCCCATGTTCGTGATGGGCGTCAACAATGAAAAATACGACCCATCCATGCCCATCATCAGCAACGCCTCCTGTACAACCAACTGCCTGGCGCCCCTCGCCAAGGTCATCAATGACTCTTTTGGCATCGTGTCTGGCCTCATGACCACTGTTCACGCCTACACAGCCACACAGAAGACTGTGGACGGCCCCAGCGCCAAGGCCTGGCGTGATGGACGCTGTGCAGGACAGAACATCATCCCAGCTTCCACTGGTGCTGCCAAGGCTGTAGGCAAAGTTATCCCAGATCTCAATGGGTGAGTGAGGCATCAATGAAAGTTCGCTCAATGGGTCTGTAGGGCTGTAGGCAAAATCAACCCAGATCTCAACAGATGAGTTCTGTTTGCCTGAAACTGCAAAATATACAGATTTAGAAAAGTCTTGTTTAGTCAAGTATTTGTTCATAACTTTTAAACAGTGAAAAAGTTTGTGACTGAGCATTGCTTTTCCTTGTTTGAAAAAATTAAGGAAAGTTGTCTCTGTGCAGTGTTTGTTTTGACATAATATTAAAAATCATATTAATTATATTAAAAATAAACATTTTTACTGTTAATTAAGGCAGAATAAATATTTTTTATATTTTGAATTGTGAAGTTTTTTAAATAGAATTAACATCGCTGAGTAACCAAATTTGTTGTGATTTCTCCAGGTTAACTAGAAGTAGGATAATATACTTCTTTGATATATGAAAGAGCAGTGTTAAAGTGTCATGCAGTCATTTATCATTTTCATCAGTATTTAAGGCCCTTTCTGTGTGTGTGTTGTGCTTTTCCTTTACAGTAAGCTGACCGGTATGGCATTCCGTGTGCCCACACCTGATGTGTCTGTTGTGGACTTGACCGTGGTTTTGAACAAGGGCGCCACCTACGATGAAATCAAGGCAGCAGTGAAGGCTGCCAGCGAAGGACCCATGAAGGGAGTTCTGGGATACACTGAGGACCAGGTTGTATCATCTGACTTCACCGGAGACACCCACAGCAGCATCTTCGACGCTCGTGCCGGCATTCAGCTGACACCAACCTTTGTCAAGCTGGTCTCATGGTGAGTACAGTCAACCTCACTAACACCACAATCTCATGCACTATGGCATTCAGCTGACACCAACCTTTGTCAAGCTGGTCTCATGGTGAGTACAGTCAACCTCACTAACACCACAATCTCATGCTTTATGGCATTCAGCTGACACCAACCTTTGTCAAGCTGGTCTCATGGTGAGTACAGTCAACCTCACTAACACCACAATCTCATGCACTATGGCATTCAGCTGACACCAACCTTTGTCAAGCTGGTCTCATGGTGAGTACAGTCAACCTCACTAACACCACAATCTCATGCACTATGGCATCCAGCTGACACCAACCTTTGTCAAGCTTGTCTCATGGTGAGTACAGTCAACCTCACTAACACCACAATCTCATGCACTATGGCATTCAGCTGACACCAACCTTTGTCAAGCTGGTCTCATGGTGAGTACAGTCAACCTCACTAACACCACAATCTCATGCACTATGGCATTCAGCTGACACCAACCTTTGTCAAGCTGGTCTCATGGTGAGTACAGTCAACCTCACTAACACCACAATCTCATGCACTATGGCATTCAGCTGACACCAACCTTTGTCAAGCTGGTCTCATGGTGAGTACAGTCAACCTCACTAACACCACAATCTCATGCTTTATGGCATTCAGCTGACACCAACCTTTGTCAAGCTTGTCTCAAGGTGAGTACAGTCAACCTCACTAACACCACAATCTCATGCACTATGGCATTCAGCTGACACCAACCTTTGTCAAGCTGGTCTCATGGTGAGTACAGTCAATCTCACTAACACCACAATCTCATGCACTATGGCATCCAGCTGACACCAACCTTTGTCAAGCTGGTCTCATGGTGAGTACAGTCAACCTCACTAACACCACAATCTCATGCACTATGGCATTCAGCTGACACCAACCTTTGTCAAGCTGGTCTCATGGTGAGTACAATCAACCTCACTAACACCACAATCTCATGCACTATGGCATTCAGCTGACACCAACCTTTGTCAAGCTTGTCTCATGGTGAGTACAGTCAACCTCACTAACACCACAATCTCATGCACTATGGCATTCAGCTGACACCAACCTTTGTCAAGCTGGTCTCATGGTGAGTACAGTCAACCTCACTAACACCACAATCTCATGCACTATGGCATTCAGCTGACACCAACCTTTGTCAAGCTTGTCTCAAGGTGAGTACAGTCAACCTCACTAACACCACAATCTCATGCACTATGGCATTCAGCTGACACCAACCTTTGTCAAGCTGGTCTCATGGTGAGTACAGTCAACCTCACTAACACCACAATCTCATGCACTATGGCATTCAGCTGACACCAACCTTTGTCAAGCTTGTCTCATGGTGAGTACAGTCAACCTCACTAACACCACAATCTCATGCACTATGGCATTCAGCTGACACCAACCTTTGTCAAGCTGGTCTCATGGTGAGTACAGTCAACCTCACTAACACCACAATCTCATGCACTATGGCATTCAGCTGACACCAACCTTTGTCAAGCTTGTCTCAAGGTGAGTACAGTCAACCTCACTAACACCACAATCTCATGCACTATGGCATTCAGCTGACACCAACCTTTGTCAAGCTGGTCTCATGGTGAGTACAGTCAACCTCACTAACACCACAATCTCATGCACTATGGCATTCTGCTGACACCAACCTTTGTCAAGCTGGTCTCATGGTGAGTACAGTCAACCTCACTAACACCACAATCTCATGCACTATGGCATTCAGCTGACACCAACCTTTGTCAAGCTGGTCTCAAGGTGAGTACAGTCAACCTCACTAACACCACAATCTCATGCACTATGGCATTCAGCTGACACCAACCTTTGTCAAGCTTGTCTCATGGTGAGTACAGTCAACCTCACTAACACCACAATCTCATGCACTATGGCATTCAGCTGACACCAACCTTTGTCAAGCTGGTCTCATGGTGAGTACAGTCAACCTCACTAACACCACAATCTCATGCACTATGGCTTTCAGCTGACACCAGCCTTTGTCAAGCTTGTCTCATGGTGAGTACAGTCAACCTCACTAACACCACAATCTCATGCACTATGGCATCCAGCTGACTTGCACAAGCTGGTCTAATGGTGAGTTCAGTATAGCCTGCTAACACGCCCCTCCTCTTTCACACTGGCATCCAGCTGACATACCATTGCCTTGGAACTGAACATATTTAGGGCTCCACCTGGGCAGTGCCCTGTAGTAATCAGGTTATTTGAAAGTCTTTATGTCCACCATTGTCTTTTGTGTGGATTATCACAAGAACTAGATATTACTGTAAAATTTAAACTAAAGATAAACCATAAGGGGATGTCACTATCATATTTCCCACTTTCCAGGCAGGGATCATGGAATTATTTTGAAGTCAATTATCTCAAGAACTGGTTAATTGATTACAGCTAAAACTTGAAAGAGATCAACATCCCTCAGAGAATTTATGCTTTTGAATTTTAGACCTATTAAAATAAAATTATGCTGTCAGGTGGCATATTTGGACCTTTTTCATTGCCCGTCAACAAGAATTGTTAAAGTGATGGTCATGACAATTTCATTGAAGATTGGCACCTTTTAGACGATGTGCGCTATCGACTATACAAAATGCCCATCTGGCAGCAATATTGGAGTTTCCTTTTGTGACTTTGTCTCTTGAACCTTTTTTAAGCAATTGCCTTCTAAATTTTAACAAACTCTGACACCCATGAAAATTCTGCTTAAATTAACATGCCAATTATACCTTTAATCTTGCTTGGTTGGTTGTCTGATTGTTTTTCTTTCCAATTTTCATGTTTGTCTTGATTTTTCCAAGATGTTAGGTTTTGCTCAAATGTAATGGCAAAACAGTTTAAATTCCTTGAAGGGATTTGTCCCTTATTACATGGCAGAAACTTAAAGGTGTTATTTGTGCTGTTATTATATTGCCTGTGAGTTATCTAATTCTGATATTGGATGGCATTTTACATGAATATTTGTAAAACATTTCTCCTGAAATGTTTTTTTTTTCTCATTTTAGGTATGACAATGAGTACGGTTACAGCACCAGGGTTGTAGATCTGATCAAGTACGTTTACGGCCGTGACAACGCATGAACACATTACCAGTGAATAACTCTTGTACCCGCAACATACACAAGCTTCTATCTCCCACTAGCTCACCTGTAACTTACCTGTAACTTATCTGGAAAATCTCTGTATACAATATTCTAATAAAAGAATGGGTACCACAGTGTGTATTATAAATAACTGCATAAGAGACTTGCATATTAACCATTTTCAGCTGTGCATAATGTAACCGGTGCACAAGGTTCCTGTAATCAATATGCTTCGGACTGAAATCTCGGTCATCCTGTAGCTTATAAGATAAGATGTGTTGTATACGCCATGACAGGGAAGGGACACTGTTCGATGAGTAATTACAGACTAGACCAAAATCGATCCTGTTAAAATCTCTTGATGTATCTATTTATTGATATAGAGGATTCTTCTCTTGACTTGTGATAATGAGAGAGTTTAAAGTATAAGTTAAGGTGTTTGATATATTTGTTTGATAAGATTTATTTAAGAGTACAGGGTAGTGACCCAAGTATGCAGACAATGGTACTTAGTAAGTAAGGGATGGTTGGTGAAGTTTCCATCATGTATCTCAAGTTGTTGTGTGATCAAGGACAGGGAGTAACTTTGTGTGTGTGTGTAACTTTGGAGGTGCATACTCGAATTTGCCCATGTGCTTGCTAAACCGGAGTGCTTATAGAACAAATGTTCAGATGTAACAATTCTGAATAAATGCTCTTTATGTGTTGAATTTCTTACTGTTTTTTATACACCCTCAATCTGCTTGGTGATGAATGTCCGCAATCTGATGTTAAATCATCTGATATGATTGTTTGAGAAAAACAACTGACAACTGATCATCAATCAGTCCTATTACTACAATACAGGCTCAGTAAAGTTTTTAGCTGCGCTAACTGAAAGTCAACGGAGGTCTGGGCTTCTGGCCCTCCATTAACAAGGGACAATTCAGAACTGCTGACCCTAGAAGCTTCTAAGTGAATATCCATGGAGGTGAATAAAAAACTCTTGGGAACCTGAAAATTGGTTACTTTGACCTTTATCCTCCTTACTATGAGACTTGTAAGTACCCGACAGAATCATTAAAAATTTGACAAAAAACCTCCAGTATCTTTATCATTGTATCCTCCAAAACAAGAGTATTGTGGATACTATGTTTTTGTGTGGGTTCCGCTGCTGTGGCAGTCATTTCCAGAGAACTGAGACCCTTTAACTGATTTTTCCAAAAGCAAGCATATTTGTTTCCCTATCTATGTAGATGTGTGTTATGAAGATAGGTTGCGCCACCTAAAATCCTTTACCAATCAGGGTGTCTTAGTTAAAAGCCAATATTTCAAGAGTGGTTCAATGAATTTAGCTGAAAGTTTGCATGTCAATAGATCTTGAATCTTTCCATCTGGTAATTGAGACTGGTGGCGTCACCTACAATGCTTTTGTAGCATCCGGTTGAAATATGCCATCTGTTCTTCTTTGGTGGTTCTTCAATGTATTTAGTTGAAATTGTGCATGTCCATAGAGCCTCGACACCACCATCTCATAAACAATTCTGGTGGCACAATCTGCAGTCTTTTCACATGGTGTCCTGGGGTCCGTATATTTGCCGGGGGGGGGGGGGGGGCGGGGGGGGGGGGGGAGGAGGAATTGCTCATATCTTAGGAGTAGTTCAAGGTATGGGTCTAAAATTTGGCATATCAATCCATCCTGGAGAGTTTTCTCGTAAACCAGGAAGGTGGTGCCACCTACCAAGTTTTCGTAAAATAAATAAATGCTCTTTTTCTCAGGCGTGATTTGCCGTATAGGCCTGAAATGGTGCATATCCATAGATCTTTAAATAATCCATCCTGTACTTAAGACTGGTGTGGCGCCATCTGCAATCATTTTCCCGTGGCGTCCATCTGTACATGTCTTGGGTGAAAATTGATCGTGTCTCTGGTATGGTCCAAGGTATTGGTCTGAAATTTGGCATGTTCATCCATCTTGGAAGGTTTTATGGTAAGCCAGATAGGTGGAGCCACTTACCTTCCCGTTTTCGTAGAATAAATGAATGCCTTTTTCTCAGGAGTGATTTGCCGTATTTGCCTGAAATTGTGCGTATCAATATATCTGGGACTTATCCATCTTGTTCTCAAGACTGGTGGTGCAATTACAATCATTTTCCTGTGGCGTCAATCTGTGCATGTGATTTGGGTGAAAGTTGCTTATATCACAGGAGTGAGTCAAGGTATTAGTCCGAAATTTGGCATGTACATCCATCTTGGAGAGTTTTCTGGTAAACCAGACACCAGGCGCCGCCTACCTCCCCATTTTTTGTAAATTAAATTATTGCCATTCTTCAGAGTTTAAGTGGAGTGTATTCAGAAGTGGTGTGACATACCACCTAATCCATCCCTGAATTCACCCGTACCACTCTAAATTTCAGCAGATACACTTCGCTTGTCGACTTCCCGTTTTCTAGCTATTTCATTCAATGTCATGAATATTGCCTTGAATATTGATCATGAATAGTTTTGTCAGTTCCTGAAAACTGGTGGCGCAATTTGTATTTTTTTTTCTATTTTTTTTTTTTACGTTTTTCTCAGCTAAGTCAACAGTGTTTTTTTTTAGCTCAGCTGACTAAGTCAACTTTTCATCTAAAACCTTCCACCTTGCACATATAGGTTACCTGCAAATAGGAGATTAACCTGAATGATTTTGGATCACAAGGTTAAAGGTCAAGGTTACAGGGACCATCTGACCACATATATGTTTCTGAATGATAACTCCAGTTTTGATTAACATATTGGTTTCAAACTTGATTTATGTATGGCCTACCAATAAAGTAAGAACCATGTTGAGCTCAGCTGACGTTCAGTCAGCGTCCTTCTGTCTGACCGTCCGGCCGTTAGAAGGGCGCAAATCGTAACTGTAAGTGCTAGGATCATGAACCCTATGCAGTTTTAGAGGTTCTAAAAAGATCTCCTTGCAAACCTTAAATTAGGTCACTGCGACCTATATTCTACGAGTTACGGGGTGTGTTTGCACCCCCAGAATAAATTCTTAAAGCCAAAAGTTTTATCTCAAACCTTCCATCTTTCAAATACAGCTCCCCTACCTACAGAGGGAGAACCATAATCATTTTGAGGTCACAAGGTCACAGGACCCACTTTTTTGTAAAATGCATTTTAAGCCAAACCTTTCATCCAAATCTTTTGATCTTTCACATATGGCTAACCTACCAAGTGGGAGAAGAATCCTATAGATTTTGAGGTCACAAGGTCAAGGTCACAGGATCCACTTCTTTGAAAAGGTTGAGGACTCATTTCAAGATAGACTTTTCATTCCAAACCTTTCAGCACTGACATATCGCTTCTCTGCCAACAGGGGAAAAGACCTGTTGATTTTGAGGTCAAAGGTCAAGTTCGCACCACCCAATCTTTGCGTGGAGTCATTTTAGGCAAACTTTTAAATCCATACCTTCCATCTGTCATATAGGGCTTACCGACCAATAGGAGAAGAATCCTATTGATGTTGAGTTCTAAAAGTCAGAGGTCAAGGTCACAAAACTTAATTGTTCCAAATCCTTGCGAACATATTTTAAGCTGAACTGTTCTTACCAAACTTTCAGTCTTTCACTTATGCCTCATTTATGCATCACTTAATTTGATTCAAACTGCACATTTATGGGTCTTTTTGCTTGAAGAAATAACTTATTGATTTTTGGGTCAGCTGGTTAGGAGGTTTAAGGTTGCAGGTCAAAGTTATTCACACATTGGTTGCCATGTAATTACTCCAGTTTGGTTAGTAGTTACCCGTCACTCCAGAAAGAATCCAGTTGATATGTGGACAAAAGGCCAAGGTCAAAGGTCAAAGATGTTCACAATAAAAACTTATTTTGTTGATCATCTCTATACATAACCTTGCACTCCAACTGGTACATCTCACTGTGTGGCTGTAATTGTGAGTGACACTTGTGATATATGACTCCCTTTTGTATCAGCACATTGAGTGATAGGTACATGATTAGTGCATTACACAAACACAGTCGCTAGAATGCTTCGGCCAGGCATTAAGACTGAGAGTATAGTATTAAGGTTTAGCTGCATATTTATAAGATGATGGGACCATTTTGCAGTTTATTTTAAGGAATCATATCAATAAACTTAGTTTCCTAGATATCTGAATATTTTTATACAAATCATCAGATATACCAGCAAGTGTTTGTTCTTATGTGTGGGTCTGTACCTGGATTAAGGATGATTTTCTTTGATTACAAGACTCTTAGTGATGCTTTCTGCATTTCTTTTCTTTCATTGTTTTGCAGTTTACCTACCCTGCTGACCCCACTGAAAAGCAAAGTGATAATTAAAATACATTGGACTTGCACTTTTACATTTGCATGTCCATAAATCTGATATGACAGCTCTCCAACCTGATCATGCCTTTTGAATTTTTTTGGACATTCATTACTGTATCATTATTCGGAGCAATTGTCACAAGTTTGGTCTCTTATTGGAGGATGTGTGATATCAAATGTCAGACTCATCAGAAATCTGGACATTATGTCTGCCATGTAGCCACGTAGTTTTTTTTAGCTCAGCTGACTATAAGTTATCTGAGCTATAGTCATGGTCCATTGTCCGTCGTCCGTCCGTCCGTAGATGTGGCACGTTTTGAAACCGTAAGACCTAGGAATCCATAATTCGGCATAATGTTAGATGTCCCCAAGATCTTTCACCAAGCCGAAAACTGGGTCTTTGCGACTTCGTTCCTTTGAGAAATTAAGGAATAACCTTAATTTTTTATTGAAAAACCTATTTTCACACTTCAGGACTGCCTATTATCAAAACCACTCATCCGTTTTCCCTCATATATACCAAAAATATTCCTCTATATAGTTCCTATGTACATGCCAGAAATTAGGTCTGTATTATATAATTTTAAAAAGTTATGAGCCCAAACATATTGCACTTTGTAAAAAATCAGGAAAAATATTTGGTCACTTAATACAAAAAAAAATTTTTAAGCTAGGGACTTATTTCAGTAATATGACTTTAATTTATCAAACTTTAATTGCATACCCAAAATTAGATCAAAATATTCTAAATTTTTAAAAAAATTAGCAAAAATATTAAATTTGTAACTTAAATTTTGCCCAAATTTGACCATGGCACGTTTCTTTCTCGTGACTATATTTAATTTATTTTTTACAGCCGGGATACAGGTGGATTTAATCTGTTGAATTCTGAAATTTGAAAGTAAAAGCTTAAAAATTATTCTAATTATTGAAGTTTTTCAGATGCTCTAATGTATTTGCATTTTGTATATCCAAGACCCCACTCTTGGTCACTACAGCCTTGCCTAGCTAACCTTATTAGTGATGCATCACTGGCAGAACACCCCTGCTGTAAAAAACAGTCCCTTATTCTCTTATTTGAAAGAAGTAATCCAAGAGATGCCACGTTGTTCTGATGTAGCATTTTTAAGAAATTATTTCCTTTTTAATAATTAAACAAAATATAATTTAACCCATCAGTAGGCATAATTTGATAATATATGAAACAAAGCATTGATAAAAAAAGGTGCAATTTAAAATTGTGAATTCTGGAATGTTATTTTCATATATTTATTGCTTTGCAAATTTAAAAAAAAATATTTAAAAAAAATATAACTCTGAAGAAAAACAACACTGTTAATTCACAACAGACTGTTTCACGGGATGCGACCCGATCATCAGGTGAATGTGGTTAGAATGAAGCTAACGTCGTGGTTTGAAAAGCCGAGACTTTACGAGATTACGAGATTATGCTTTGTGCGATTCGGGTGGGGGGGGGGGGGGCATGTGAAAGACTGACACTGATCCTATTGTTCTCGGGTGCACAATAGGATTGGTCGGGGTACACGTGCGATACTGGAACATAACAGGGCAGGGCAAAGAGGTTATATAATGTAGTAAATAGTAAATATAATACAAAGATATAACCAGGATGCTCAATCAGCATATTGAAATGATTTCTAATAGGGCCTTGGAAGCAGTGAACATATCAGTAGTATACATATGATATGATAAAAATACACATATACTGTGAAAATACACAATATACAAGGCAAATATACAATATAAAAGGCAAATATACTATACCCATACCAAGTGGTGCAAGTCTCCTAGCTGAAGGTCGTAAAGCCCATTAGACCAGGATAAAGTAGAACTTTCCTGTCATCCAATGGACTCCACGAGCCAGCAGTGAGAGAACAACTACCTGAACAAATGAGTCTGCCCAGCGGATCCTCGTTTGGGGGGGGGGGGTTAAGGGGGCACGCTGAATATTAGTACGAATGCTAGGTTTTAAAATATTTCAGGGTGAATTTGTTTTGATGGCGGCACTTGGAGAGAATTTCAGCTCTTGAGTTCAACAATGATCCAGGGGGGGCCGTAGCTATAAGTAGCTTTTCAGACAAGCAGAGATCACACTTCCTAGTCCCACAGAAGTAAGGTGCTGCCTTGGCAGATATTTCCCAGGAGAGCTTGTAATTGATATTGTTGTCTTTTAGTGACCAAATGTGTTTAGACAGTTCAGTGTTTTTAGCGTGGGATCTGTTCCGAAAGGATTGCTTGTGGTTATTATATCTTGTCTTGAAATCACCTTCAGTACACCCTATGTAGTGTTTCACGTCATTGTCTGTTCTAACTGTTGCTTTATAGACAATGCATTTCAGCTGACATTGACCATTCATAGGACATTCGTCTTTTTTACGGCAGTTACATTGTTTTTGGGGTGCATTCACAGCATTGTCAGAATTTAGAACCTTCATATTATGTTTGCTGATCAGGTTAGACATGTTGGGTAGACAGCTGTAGCTAATTTTCAAATTGTTCCTGTTGAATAACCTGTGGTACCTGTGATGTTGAGGGAAGTGTTTTTCAACTAGTTTCATGAATTTTCTGCCAATGTTGGTTTTTACATGACGGCTGTAGGGTGGATTAAACCATATTATTTTCCTTTTCCTGTTTCTCTTGCTTTTCACTGTAGGTTCAACATATTTTAAGCTTTCTGAGAACCCGCTTTTCGCTAAAGCTTCATCATACATGGGTTTGGCTTTCATAAATAGCTCTTTATTGCAGGAGTTGTCAGAAACACGTTTACTGATCATCATAGGTATCTGCCTAATGATAGCTGGGGGGTGATTGGATTGTGCGTGGATATAGAGAGGGTCATTGTTCGGTTTTCTGTAAGGGTAGAAGATGTCATTTTGGAGGTCAAATGTTACGTCTAAGAAATCTGTGCAGGTCAGGTTAGTTTCAATGGTTATCTTTAACCCAACATTGGAAAAGAGTTTGATCATTTTTTTACGGGTGCTGTCTGCTTTGGGTCCAGACATGTTGGGGAAACAACCTAAACCGTCATCACGATACAGGCCTAGAGCATTTACACCAAATTCCTTTTTCAACATATCTAGGATGTATAAACCAACAATTTCGCATACTTCAGCGCCATCAAAACTGCCCATGGTGACGTCAAAACTAGTGTGATCTTTTTTCACCCAGGTGTTACCGTTGCTAAACAGTAAGCTTTTCCTGCTGTGCAGGATGGTTTTGATAACATCCTCTGGAATGGAGACCATGGTTTTGGCAAATTTGAGGGCTTTCATGAGAAGATCTTCTGTGATCGAGGGGTAAAAGTCAACAATATCAAACTTTATGAACTTAGATTTTTGTTTCAGCTTCAATTTCTTGAACCAAGATATTACCTGTGCGGTATTTTGCCACTGGTTGAGTTTGGTTTTCAGTCTCAGTTGGCTATTAATTTTTTCCAAGTGCTTTTTGCTAATGATAACTATTTCAGATTTTGCTGGATTAATCAATCTGCACTTGGGGTTTTGTTCAAAATTATCCTTGTGGTCTTTCAAAGTAATGTAAGCATTGCGCTCGGCCATGACTTCGATGCGGTCTGCTAGGTTAAGGGAACCGGCTATTTCTTTGGCTTCTGTATTGATATTTTTACAGATATTTCTGTCTGCTTTTTTGTATGTCTTAGTGATGTGATGATAAACTTCTTCCCTTAACCTAGCAGACCGCATCGAAGTCATGGCCGAGCGCAATGCTTACATTACTCTCTGCCTGTTTTTAAATATTTAAAAATAATTTCATTTAAATTAAATTTTATTCTTTATTTATAAGCAGAGGTGCTTTAACTCCCACCAGTCCCTGTAAGCACCACTGAATTTAATTCCATATTCTCTATTTATATCCAAAGGTGTATCCATCTCTCTGCCTGTTTTTAAATATTTAAAAATAATTTCATTTAAATTAAATTTTATTCTTTATTTATAAGCAGAG
This sequence comes from Sipunculus nudus, assembly GCA_026874595.1. NCBI lineage: Eukaryota > Metazoa > Annelida > Sipuncula > Golfingiida > Sipunculidae > Sipunculus > Sipunculus nudus. The sequence goes on along the minus strand of CM049320.1, from coordinate 879,696 downwards.
GTGCTTTAACTCCCACCATATCCAAAGGTGTTGTGACTCCCCCCACTCTTGCAACGGATTGGGTCAGAGATTTCTTAATAAATATGACCATCATTTATTAAATTCAGTACAGTTGGCTTGTTTTGAATAAAAATTCAAACAGAAGCGCCTGTTTCTCAATAATTCTTGCATGGATTTCCTTGATTTTTGCTTTATATTTTGATCTTATATGTGGCCTGTGTTCCTTTTTAGACTGCCAGGTATCAAGCAAGCTATGGGATTAGTTCCTGATAGCTCAACAACCATACATTTTGCCTCAGACCATCATCTCACTGTTTTTCAACCAGACATAGGTATATTTCATCAGAGTAAAAAGTTTCAACAAAATTGGCAAAATGTTCTTAAAAAAATTGACTGGAAATAATGAATCTAAGCCAATGATGTCGCATGGGTCACTTGTTATTTTGGGGGTCATGAAGGTCACAGGGGTTATCTGTCCACATATTTATATCCAGATGATAACTCCAGGTTGGATTGATATATTTGTTTCAAACAGATTAATATATGGCCCACCACTAAAGAAAGAGCCCTTTTGGTTTTGGGTTCATGAGGTCAAGATATAACAGTCTCTTAGTTTAGATACCAGTATTTCTTCAAATATGTAATAATGAGGGACCCCTGCATGTTTTATGTAACTCATAAATGTACACAGGAAACTCCAAATATGAGTATTGTGTACATTTCTCAAATAATGATAAACTAACACATTAACTGTGTGTCGTGGTTCAATATTTTGGGATATGTAAAAAAGTATACTCATAATTAATTTCAGCTGAGCGCCGTGACCCACAGGTCCCTTGTTTCTATTTTTTTTATACTGTAAAATGACAGCAATCATGTTAGTTTCTCAGCCCTGGTTTAATCTAGTGTCCCGAAACCTTGTGTGTTTATGATCATAAGTGGATGCCTTATATTAATCACCCTCCAAGTCCGTCTTTTCGTCTCTCCATGTGCAGTCCATCCACAAATTTGTTTCCAGATGCTCCAGTGTGGATCAACATACTGATTTCATACTTGACTTCTGTATGGCCCACCTTCTTTCAAAAGATTGTCGATGCATTTTTAGCCATCCAAAACCTTCCATTTGGCGCATATAGCTGACCTCCCAACAATGGAAGAACCAACTTGAACTTTGGGTCGTAAGTTCTAGGTCACAGGTGCCATCTGTTCACAAATAAGTTTGCTGATGATAACTCCAGTTTACATATTGGTGTCAAACTTGACTTATATAGGGCCCAACACTTAAGTAAAAACCCGATCGATTTTGGGGCCATGAGGTCAAAGTTCAAGGTTCAGGAACTATTTACTTAAAAAGATTGTGGATGCATTTTAAGCCAAACTGTACATCACAAACCTACAATCTTCCAGATATTGCTCACCCGCCAATAGGGGAAGATTATTTTCGATTTTAAGGTCAAGGTCTCAGGGCCCACCCGTTCACAAATTAGTTTATGGATAATAACTCTGGTTTGGATAGACAGATTGGCTTCGAACTTGATTTATTAATGACCCACCAATAAAGTAAGAACCATTTTGATTTCGGGGTCCCGAGGTCAAAGGTGAAGGTCACAGGACCAACATCTTAGAGAAATTGAGGATGCATTGTAAATCAAATTTTTCACCTCAACATTCCATCTTTCACATATGGCTTACCTGCAAAAATGGAAGAAATCTGTAGATTTTGAGACTACTGTGTCAGAGGTCAAGGTCACCGCACCCACTTCTTTAAAAGACTATTATGAAAATCAAAATGCTTTAAGTTCAAGGAGAGAAAGTTATTAGATTTTTTGTCAGGGTCACAGAGCCCACATTTCGAAAAAGGTTCATAAATATATCCTTGCCGACAAATTAAGCTGAGCATCGAGGCCAATGGGTCCCTAGTTCAGAACTGCATTCAGAACTGCAAATCAACAGATCTGTCGTTTTGTTGGGTTTTCTTTACCAGTGATTATGTCATAGTTGATAACCACATGAAAAAAAAACAACTGACAACAAAAATTGATTGAATTCATTGGAAAGGAGTCCTTAAATAATTACAGGAACTCTATTTATGGCATATAGTTCTCTCGACCATTATGAATGTACCACACCTTCAGTAAAGAGGTAATTTTAAGGGGTTTCTTTCCTGTTAGCTTTGTTAATAGCCAGCTTTTCCCTACCTTTTCTGTCAACCTTGTGATTTTCTAGCTTATTCCGCGTACATAATTTTGAACTGAAAGTGATTCCTGTTAAGTAAAGTTCTTAAATCTCTATTTGATGGATGCATGGGCTTGTTTATCTGTTAAGTTCATAAATCTCTATCTGATGGATACACGGGCTTGTTTATTTGTTAAGTAAAGTTCTTAAATCTCTATTTGATGGATACATGGGCTTGTTTATCTGTTAAGTTCATAAATCTCTATCTGATGGATACAATGGCTTGTTTATTTGTTAAGTAAAGTTCTTAAATCTCTATTTGATGGATACATTGTTAAGTAAAGTTTTTAAATATCTATTTGATGGATGCGTGGGCTTGTTTATTTGTTAAGCTCTTAAATCTTCATTTGGTGGATGCGTGGGCTTGTTAATCTGTTAAGTAAAGTTCTTGAATCTCTATTTGATGGATACATGGGCTTGTTTATCTGTTAAGTTCATAAATCTCTATCTGATGGATACCATGGCTTGTTTATTTGTTAAGTAAAGTTCTTAAATCTCTATTTGATGGATACATTGTTAAGTAAAGTTTTTAAATATCTATTTGATGGATGCGTGGGCTTGTTTATTTGTTAAGCTCTTAAATCTCTATTTGGTGGATGCGTGGGCTTGTTAATCTGTTAAGTAAAGTTCTTGAATCTCTATTTTATGGATGCATGGGCTTGTTAATTTGTTAAGCTCTTAAATCTCTGTTTGATGGATGTATAAGCTTGTTTATTTGTTAAGTAAAGTTCTTAAATCTTTATCTGATGGATACGTGGGCTTGTTTATCTGTTAAGTTCATAAATCTCTATCTGATGGATACCATGGCTTGTTTATTTGTTAAGTAAAGTTCTTAAATCTCTATTTGATGGATACATTGTTAAGTAAAGTTTTTAAATATCTATTTGATGGATGTGTGGACTTGTTTATTTGTTAAGCTCTTAAATCTCTATTTGGTGGATGCGTGGGCTTGATAATATGTTAAGTAAAGTTCTTGAATCTCTATTTGATGGATACATGGGCTTGTTTATCTGTTAAGTTCATAAATCTCTATCTGATGGATACCATGGCTTGTTTATTTGTTAAGTAAAGTTCTTAAATCTCTATTTGATGGATACATTGTTAAGTAAAGTTTTTAAATATCTATTTGATGGATGCATGGGCTTGTTTATTTGTTAAGCTCTTAAATCTCTATTTGGTGGATGCGTGGGCTTGTTAATCTGTTAAGTAAAGTTCTTGAATCTCTATTTGATGGATGCATGGGCTTGTTTATTTGTTAAGCTCTTAAATCTCTATTTGGTGGATGCGTGGGCTTGTTGATCTGTTAAGTAAAGTTCTTGAATCTCTATTTGATGGATACGTGGGCTTGTTTATCTGTTAAGTAAAGTTCTTAAATCTCTATTTGATGGATGCGTGGGCTTGTTAATCTGTTAAGTAAATTTCTTGAATCTCTATTTGATGGATGCATGGGCTTGTTTATTTGTTAAGTAACGTTCTTAAGTCTCTATCTGATGGATCCAGAGCTTATTTATCTGCAAACTTAGTGAACACGGTACATCTACCAATGTTGATAAACAAAAAACATATAACCTTCGGGGAGTGAAAGCTCGCTAGTTGTAAACGCAAATTCCAAAACTCTATATCTGGCTTATTCTATCGTTTCCAAACTAAAAATCTGCATTCAAAGATGCATATAAATGTGAAAAAATGTGAGTTGTGTCAAACACTGCTTTCGCTTGTCAGCCGGTTAACCTTGGGAAGGAATGTTATCAGTATGAGATGCATGTTTACCATGTCCCAAATGATCTCAGTATGAGATGCCTATTTACCATGTCCCAAATGATCTCAGTATGAGATGCCTATTTACCATGTCCTAAATGATCTCAGTATGAGATGCATATTTACCATGTCCTAAATGATCTCAGTATGAGATGCATATTTACCATGTCCTAAATGATCTCAGTATGAGATGCATATTTACCATGTCCCAAATGATCTCAGTATGAGATGCATATTTACCATGTCTTAAATGATCTCAGTATGAGATGCATATTTACCATGTCCCAAATGATCTCAGTATGAGATGCATATTTACCATGTCCCAAATGATCTCAGTATGAGATGCATATTTACCATGTCCCAAATGATCTCAGTATGAGATGCATATTTACCATGTCCCAAATGATCTCAGTATGAGATGCATATTTACCATGTCCCAAATGATCTCAGTATGAGATGCATATTTACCATGTCCCAAATGATCTCAGTATGAGATGCATATTTACCATGTCCCAAATGATCTCAGCATGAGATGCATATTGACCTTGTCCCAAATGATCTCAGCATGAGATGCATATTTACCATGTCCCAAATGATCTCAGTATGAGATGCATATTTACCATGTCCCAAATGATCTCAGTATGAGATGCATATTTACCATGTCCCAAATGATCTCAGTGTGAGATGCATATTTACCATGTCCCAAATGATCTCAGTGTGAGATGCATATTTACCATGTCCCAAATGATCTCAGTATGAGATGCATATTTACCATGTCCCAAATGATCTCAGTATGAGATGCATATTTACCATGTCCCAAATGATCTCAGTATGAGATGCATATTTACCATGTCCCAAATGATCTCAGTATGAGATGCATATTTACCATGTCCCAAATGATCTCAGTATGAGATGCATATTTACCATGTCCCAAATGATCTCAGTAAGAGATGCATATTTACCATGTCCCAAATGATCTCAGTATGAGATGCATATTTACCATGTCCCAAATGATCTCAGTATGAGATGCATATTTACCATGTCCCAAATGATCTCAGTATGAGATGCATATTTACCATGTCCCAAATGATCTCAGTATGAGATGCATATTTACCATGTCCCAAATGATCTCAGTATGAGATGCATATTTACCATGTCCCAAATGATCTCAGTATGAGATGCATATTTACCATGTCCCAAATGATCTCAGTATGAGATGCATATTTACCATGTCCCAAATGATCTCAGTATGAGATGCATATTGACCATGTCCCAAATGATCTCAGTATGAGATGCATATTTACCATGTCCCAAATGATCTCAGTATGCATATTTGGCGGATAATTGAGGTAAGTACGTAGAAATTATAACCTGGATAACAGTATTATCCGGAAATCGCTTGGTTTTATATTATTGTTTTTATTCCCCTACAAAGTGAGGCTGACAAAACACTGCCTAAAATGACGAGGCATCCCCCCCCCCCCCCCCCCCTCACCCACACACACAGAAAAAGGTCTTGGAGGCACAGTAAGCGAATTTGTGACTTTAACTCAGGTTTCACACACTAATTCACATCGATGTCAGTTAAAAATTAAGTATATATATATATATATTTTTATGTTGTTCATATTATATATATATATATATCTATATATCTATATATATATATATATATATATATATATATATATATATATATAAACTAAATAAATTAAGACAAACATGCTTACGAATTGTACTTTCATATTTTGCGAATGGTTTTACTTTTTTTCGAGCCTATACAACGAAAAATGAAGACTGATTAAGACGACATGGCCTGACCCGTATCCTTTGTTAAAGTGTCCATGTGGTCTCCGTTTATTTCAATTTATCAGATATTCGCGAGGCTTGTGCTCGACCATGTCTGATAACTGCCAGAGTTACACCATAACTTTTGTATTTACATTCAAGTTCACGAATGTGGCTGATATAAAACAGAATGCCAGAAGAACAGATACACACATTCGGTAAGCTGGTGCCATCTGTTGAGAAGTATAGACATTATCTAGGACCGGGCTGGATGCTACCCTTGATCATTTCTAAGAGTTATTTCCGTACTCTCCTGTGAATTGAATTACATTAACCAGCATCCGAGATATCCGTGTCATTCTTAAATCCAGTGTCATGTCCATCATCTGTATCTCAACATCCGTGTCAACATTCGTGTTAGGGGTTAAGGTTAACCTAAACGTAATCCTCAGCATCTGAGTCATCGTCAACGTCCGTGTCATCCTCAACATCCGCGTCATCCTCAGCATCCGGATCATCTTCAACATCCCTGTTCTCCTTTACTACCACCAAAAGCGTCACTGTATGGAGCCCGTGTCTGGAAATACACGTGGCCACTCATTCGTTATGTTAACGTGGCCTCACTGTATGGAGCCCGTGTCTGGACATACTCGTGGCCACTCATTCGTTATGTTAACGTGGCCTCACTGTATGGAGCCCATGTCTGGACATACTCGTGGCCACTCATTCGTTATGTTAACGTGGCCTCACTGTATGGAGCCCGTGTCTGGACATACACGTGGCCACTCATTCGTTATGTTAACGTGGCCTCACTGTATGGAGCCCGTGTCTGGACATACACGTGGCCACTCATTCGTTATGTTAACGTGGCCTCACTGTATGGAGCCCATGTCTGGACATACACGTGGCCACTCATTCGTTATGTTAACGTGGCCTCACTGTATGGAGCCCGTGTCTGGACATACACGTGGCCACTCATTCGTTATGTTAACGTGGCCTCACTGTATGGAGCCCGTGTCTGGACATACTCGTGGCCACTCATTCGTTATGTTAACGTGGCCTCACTGTATGGAGCCCGTGTCTGGACAAACACGTGGCCACTCATTCGTTATGTTAACGTGGCCTCACTGTATGGAGCCCGTGTCTGGACATACACGTGGCCACTCATTCGTTATGTTAACGTGGCCTCACTGTATGGAGCCCGTGTCTGGACATACACGTGGCCACTCATTCGTTATGTTAACGTGGCCTCACTGTATGGAGCCCGTGTCTGGACATACTCGTGGCCACTCATTCGTTATGTTAACGTGGCCTCACTGTATGGAGCCCGTGTCTGGACATACACGTGGCCACTCATTCGTTATGTTAACGTGGCCTCACTGTATGGAGCCCGTGTCTGGACATACACGTGGCCACTCATTCGTTATGTTAACGTGGCCTCACTGTATGGAGCCCGTGTCTGGACATACACGTGGCCACTCATTTGTTATGTTAACGTGGCCTCACTGTATGGAGCCCGTGTCTGGACATACACGTGGCCACTCATTCGTTATGTTAACGTGGCCTCATTGTATGGAGCCCGTGTCTGGACCTACACGTTGCCACTCATTCGTTATGTTAACGTGGCCTCATTGCAGCTAAGCCCGCCTATACGCACAATGTGTCCACATTTAGCCACTTCACACACATACAAAATCAATAAAAAAATTATGAGCATATTTTAATATTTCATCATACATTTAACCTTGAAACACAACATCCTCAAATATGGTAAAGGCGATAATAAAGGTCTCCAATAAATAATTACCTTTTATATATTAAATATAGAATATCTACTAGAACATTTCAGATATTTCATATCAGATAAATACAATTAGATTTTAAACTGATGATAACTTTAGGGTTCAATGGTCTCAGGTGCTTGGCACCAAGTGTTATTTTTACATTGGCTCCACTAATTCACATAATGTGCGTGCTTATATGAGACCTATACTCACATTCGGACCTTATTGCGCTCTTAACCGTGCTTTTGCTTCTTGTTGTTTTATTATGTTTTACATTTCTTGTAGCCCCCTAACTTGCTTGTGTGCTTCATCACTATGAAAGTCAATGTCTTCTTTTCAAAATATTAATTCAGTAATTTACCACCAGATGACGCTCTGCACACAAATTATCAGGATTTGGCGTTCACGCCACAGAGATATAAAATATGAATGTTGTATTGGGAACTATATAAGATTGATTGGGTATTTATTGAAAGTTACGTTAAGTTTCGAGGAAGTATAGAGGTGTGATCACAACTTTTTGTAACTGATATAGCCTGGTGGTCGACGGTTTCATCCTCGCCCTGGCCACAAACACAAAAGAGTGGAATCGCGATAGAGCATCAGTTTTACATTTATCCGTTTATCCGACAACCGCGACGACAGTGACAATGCGTTTTTTTGGTGTACACATTGCCCCGGGTACTCTATGAACAAAAGCAAAATCGAGATATTTTGACGTTTCGGGATATCTTTTGGTCTTAGAACTATTAAAATAGGGGCCTTTACAGCTGAGTGGTAAAACGCTCGGCCATCTCCACTGGCGACGCGGGTTCGATTCCCGGCTTGGCTATGAGATTGGGCTGTAGTGGCCCACCCATGGTCGGTGGTTTTCTCCGGGTCTCCGATTTCCTCCACCTTTACCGACCACCGAGCGCCAACATCCGAGCCATGGAGAGTGCCTCATATTAGTTATTATAATTAGTTGTACAATCCATGAAATTAAATAATTAGGTTTATAGTAATGCTTGGAAAGGATGCCCGTGCATAATGGCACTGAAGTCATTTTGGGGAGTGGCGCCGTAAGAATATGTCAGTCAACCTCAAATATCTCTTCAAGATCAAGATCTGGAAAATAGCCGGACACTCTTACCGCATAGTCATTGCCGTGCCGTGCGTATGTGAACTCATTTTCATACAAACTTTTCCAGATTTTATTTTACAAATAACTTGTACAAAAGAGTAAGAGCAACCAAATATACACAGAACAGATAACAAACGATAACACCGAAGCACTGAAGTCCCACAAGAAGATCTCTCCCTGTGGTTTTAGCGCATTCCCGGGTCTTCGGTCGTCCACCAGTAACGACGCACAAGCAAACTCGCCATGGAACAAAAGCACTTCACGCAGAAACGATACGCGAAACATACGAAAACAATACACAGAACACGTCAGATAACTTTTGCGCCATGCCCATCAGTATTACATAGGGTTGACTCACGATTCACTTGAGGCTTTTCATATTCAACCCAGGGGCCGTGGACTGCGCTGTTCGCTGGAGGTACCTCCCCACGGAAATGCGGACTTCGTAAAATAATGTGAACGTGGGCCGTAACAATAGGCAAACACAAGTCTGAGCAAAGAGATATACATAGAACAGATAACAAATGTATAATTAGGCAAACACGAGTATGAACAAACAAATATACACAGAACAGATAAAAACGTTTTAGTAGGCAAACACAAGAATTAGCAAAATAATAAACATAGAACAGATAACAAACGTATAATAAGGCAAACACGAGTATGAGCAAAAAAAAAATTCACATGACAGGTTCCCAGGTGGCGCGCGACATCGGTTCATGGGGAGAAATTATCATGATTTTCTTCAGAAATAAGCCACCCTTTTCCTCAAAACGTTGCATACAGGTACTGTGCATTCTAAGCAACAAATAACTGAATTACGGTGAGTGTCTGACAAATATTTGTTGAGTTCATTCTCAGAAAATTGTTTTCATTAGTCAGATACTAAGTCACGCCTGGCTGATTTTCCCTGGACACACGTAACATGAATACCTCCGTTGTTAACGTTATTGCGCAGTCACATGAACTGTTAAATGAGGAGGGTCTTAAACGGCAAAAGCCAAAGTCTCAAATGGGACAAAGTCTCGGTGAAAAGCTGGCCAAAGACTGCTACATACTGGCCTCATTCATCTGTGATGCTCCAGCCGAAGAGCTTTCCAGTATTTTCACAACGAGAAAATCTAGCGGCAGTGTTTTAATTGAAAGCTCCGGTAAACCCTCTGATAACCTTCATGTTCCTTTTGACAGTTGTAGCAGCTTGGCTGACACAGTAGCTCATCACGATGTGAAACTGGAAGAAATTCAGTCAGAGTGTGCAAATTTTAAACAGCTTGAATGGCGTGAAGGATTACATAGCTCAACAATCAGTTGAATTGTCTTAGTTAAGTGTAGAGATGGCAGACATGAAAAAAAAATGATATTAAAAGGTGATTTGATGAACTTGGCATGATGCGCTCTACATTCGAAACTTCTGTGAGAGGTGGGAAGGATGATTTAGCAAAACATTCCAGTTTAATCAATAATATGAAGAGACGTGCAGGAGAAATGACATATGAGGCTGTAACTGATCATTTGAAGATTGGAAATGACATCAGATTGTCGTATGGAAGGCCCCGGTCTGCAGATAACGACATCAAAGACTTTGCCCACAAGGCAGAATCCGCAATGACATCACCGAAATGTTTGCGTGCAAAAATTGCGGAAATAGAATCACGCTTTTTTTCACCAGAAAGCAGACCGTATGCGGATGCCCTTCAAAATGGACGCCAGATATCAGGACGGCAGTCTGATACTAGATCGAGTGTGCAGCAGTCGAACAGTCATTTGAATTTATCTGATACTGCGCCGAATGGGATGGCAACTTCACGGGCACATCTGACACTTTCCACACACGCACGCATAACAACAGGAAAACAGATACAATAGAAGGCTCGTTCACTGGTGTTTTCTCGCTGAGACGGAGCGGAGACCGAGACAGGCATAGTGTGGACAATTACGTCGGTAAAATAGAAAACTGTGTTTCATATGATGATTTGATATCTTACATCAAAAGGAGAAATGTAAAGTTGATAGATTTGCGTATGTATCCTGGAAAAATCCTTGGATATGTCTGTGCCAAGGTCAGAGTTTGGGACTCGTCTTGTGATCAGTTAGAGTCTGGAACTTTTTGGCCAAAGGGCGCATATATCAGAAAATGCTACACTCGCCACCCCCATTAGATAGACAGAATTTGTTTAAACATTGTTTCTTGCTGTGGTGGAACCTCGAGCTTTGGCCTCTGTATATTTAACCAGTTGTTCCATTGTAACTATACCAGACAATATGGAGATATTAACTATACTCTTTAGTAATGGCTGAACCAAATAGAATACAAATAGTGTCTTATAATTGCAGGGGTGTTATGTCCAGTAGCATGTACGTAGCTGAGCTGCTCGACGACTCTAAAACCTTTGTTCTTGGGTCAGCAGAACACTGGTTGTTTGAAGACAATTTACACTTTCTCGAAACTATCAATACTAACTTCATGGTTTGGCCGACAGCGGCCTGGACCCTCTAGATCCGTATAGATGTGGTAAGGGTGGTGTGTACCTTTTAGGAGAGTCTCTTAAACATGCTGTGTCAATTAATCCAAAAGATGAAGTGTACGGTTTTGTTGTAGGTATTCGAGGTAAATGTGGTTCTTTTTCACTTTGTATATTTCAGGTTGATTTACCAAGCACCAATCATAATTTAGGTACATATATGGAGAAAACTCAATTATTATATAAACATTATAACGAATACTGTTCGATTTGTCATGTGATATTCATCGGAGATCTAAATTGTAATTTATGTCAGCCATCCTGTTGCATGGGCCTAACGGACATATTTCAATCTTTTCTGAAAGTCATCAGTATGATATCTTTTATGATTCATCCAATGCGTGAAGGTCCATACTATACTTATGACGCGGGTGTAAGCGGCAATCGAACATTAATCAATCATATACTGGTAGGACCACAAATAGAAATTCAAATTTTAAAGTCTAAAATGAACAATGAGCACGAACCTAACCATTCTGTATAAACATATTTTATACATTGGCTAGCTGTTCAATTGCTATTGGAAACAACATATTATATCAAAAGAAATACCTTCCACAACATATATCTGCAATTCTGATGACGTTATTATCCCAGTACAGAACAAAATGCTGTACTTGAGAAGTATTTGATTCTATCATGTGTATAATCATATTATAATTACTATAAAGGGAGAACCAGTAAACAAAATAAAGCTTCAGGGGGAAAAAACAATGAATGGAGCTGAAATGAAGCAGCTAAATTAGCATACACTGTTACCTTTGATATGTATATGGGACATTTCTAGGCTAAAATTCTTCATAATGTCTTAGCGGTTAATGAAAAACTCTTCATATGGAAAATCTCGGATACTGAGAGATGTCCTTATTGCTTCATTCAAAAGGAAAACTGTTATCCATCTATTTTGTAAGTGTCAGAGGGCAGTCACATTTTATTGACAAATAAAGAATTGGGTTGTGAAAGTAGGTATTGATATGCCTCCATTACAGGACAGTTTAATATATGTTGAATGTGAGAAAAAAGAACTGAAATGTCTCCTTGATATGTTGATATTAATTTATAAATATGGTTTCTATTAATATCGTAAGGAAGTTGATGTTCCGTCTTTTGTTACATTTGTTAATCATGTGGTAAATATGGAATTATTGGAGCGCAAAGGGGCGGAGAAGAAAAAGATGTTAGACCTACATGGTGACACATGGGGTAAATTAATGCCTCTGTCAAGAATCAGATGATATGTAATTGAATGTAATATTTTTGTAATTCACTTTTCTTTGTATAAAAATAAGGTCCACTGTCACATGCATAAATGTTATATACACTATCACATGCATGTTCAACTTTGAGGGTCTGTCGGTGATGATAAAAAAACAATAAAAATATTGAGGTGAATTTATTCTGAGACAAAGAAGAAGAGAAAAAAAGGACCATTCTGACCACCTTCCTGTCGCAGTTAATCTAAGCATAAGTATTTGTGTTCCTCAACCCATTCCACTTCAAACGGGATCCCTGCACTAGAAAAAAGTAACTCCCGTTCAAATAAAAAATAGTTACACCTGTGTGCTACAAGCTAACCTAAACAAGCTGTCTTGACCGGATAAAGCTAAATTGTAACGAAGCTTCTCTGGAAGATTATCACAAAAACTAACAAATTGTTTACATTTGACTGCGAACTGCGCTATACCGCCCCGTAAATTTCAAAAGTATCTTAAACCAAAATGGAAAATCTTGGCTAAACCTAAACATGATGTGATGAGATTCGCACGAATAAAATGGTTGGAAGAAGGGAGACTGCGTTGTTTAGAGTGCAGTGAACATCGTTCGTATTAACCAGCGAAATGTAAATTCAGACGTGCAATGAGGCATATCCATACAATTGCCGAGGAAGAGCTCTTCCAAAAGCTGCATGATTTCTCAGAACCAGATATCAATAGATTTTGGACAATGGTTAAACAGGTTTAAAAGTAAACATATAGGGGGTATTTCTTTCACTCCAGGTAATATTTCGTATAATCCACAAGATATGGCAGAAGGGTGGGCTGACTATTTCGAAAATATATATACCCCTAAACAGCAAGATCATTTTGATAGGGGCTGTTGTCACGACGTGGTTGAGAAAATTGGCCACATGAAAAAGGTATCATTTAGTTGTGGAAAAAAAGTTCCTAGATGGCGCTGAACACCACTATAGAAGTGCACAATGCAGGGAAAGCCCTTATTAGAGGGAAATCCGGCGGTTTGGATCGTATAACAAATGAGAACCTCATTTTTGGTGGGAATGCATTGACAGATCATCTTTGTCACCTTTTCTGTTTAATGTTGTACACGGAGGAAATTCCAGTTAGCTTGAAGCGCGGCCTTATTGTAACCATTCCAAAAGGGAAAGGAAACAGTACAAAACCGGATGCACACAGAGGAATTTCGCTCCTGTGTGTTATTTATAAAGTTTTCAAAAAGATATTACTTGAACGTTTCTTGAAATTTATAAAGGTGAATCAGATACAGAATCCGACAGTCTGCAATTTGCTTACCAAAAACAAATGTGCTCATTACATGCTTCTTTTATAGTTCAAGAAGTGATTTCATGTTTCAAAGAAAGAGGATCTAAAATATATCTGTGCTGCTTCGATAATCAGAGAGCTTTTGCTTCAGTATGGCACAATGGCCTTCCTTATAAGATTTTCAATTTAGAAATTAAGGGTAAATTTTGGGGGCTAATTGTTTCATGTTATACCAATGTTCAGAGCGCGGTTCAGGTTAATAGTTACATAAGTAGATGGTTCAATGTTAAACAGTCTGTACGGCAGGATGGGGTCCTATCTGATTAGTGTTTTTTTGTGTACATAAATGATCTCTTAGAAGAATTACGATAATCTAAATTTTCGAGCCTGCATTGCCGATACTTATATGGGTTCTCCAGTACAGCCTGATTATTTGGCGCCACTCTCGCCTGCACCCCAGGGTCTTCAAAATATGATCAATATATGCTATGCTCATAGTTCATAATAGCGTTTAAACTTCAATCCAAAATATCTGTTATTCTGACGTTTGGGGAGATTGTTTAAACGTTTAATAAATATTTCTTCAAAGCCAGCGTGGTATTTAGGACAGGACTTGATTCGACAGGCTTCACGCACAAAGAATCTGTTGCTAACGCGTGTTATAGGGGCGAAAGGATTCATTGGCTGGTATCGGTGTTCGGCCAAAGGGTTTTAACCCACTTTCGTGTATGTTACTGTACAAACAGATTGTAATTCTGGTGCTTTTTTGTTGCGAGCTATGGAATAATTTAAATAAAACCGAACTCTTGATATTGAAAATTGTGTGAAATTAATTGTGTGAAGATTTCTCAGAACTTCAGGCCTACTGTTAGAACTAATATTGCTTTATCAATGGTAGGTATACCCTGTTTAGAATCTTTTATTGATAAAACAAAGCCTTTTTTCGGAACTTGTATAGATAAATCATTTCAAATCCTTTCAAAAAATCGTGATGTACCCTTTCATTTACTTCTTGTTAAATAAAATTCTTAAAATATACGGATTAACCGCCGACATGTATCGACTGTTAAACAAATATTAACTGCTTGATACCATTTATAACTGCAAATCGGTTGTGAGCCCTTTCCTGACAGGAACGAATGGAGATGTCGAGTAATTGATAGTATTATGAACTACGAGTGTACCATGCATGAATTCAGCGTTTCGCGAGATTTGACCTTAAGTAATTTTTTCGAGGTCACGGTGATCGCTTCTCGCCGTCTGCTCTGTGGGTAACATCAAATCAGATACCTGGTTTATTGCCTTGGTTCAGGTACTTTGCGCAGCAACTTGTGAATCTGGGAAATTTTAACATGCAACATCAGCTCCTTTGTCATCGTTGCGGAAAATTACAAACACCAATGCAATAGTACATATAGTTGAATCCTGTATTGCTACAATTAACCAGAGAGGACATATGTGGGACTTTATTTCTGATAAATTACCCGTTCAGCTTTAGGCACAATTGGTTGCCCTGTCGGACATTGAACTCGTAATCTTCCGCACACGAACACTATTCAGCCGCTATACTAAACGGGGCATCTCTTCTTTTCAAGCAGTCTAAGAAGATGCTTCATGAGCTATCTTGATCATTATCAAATAACATATTAATTGCCTGTATGCCATACAACATTGAACGTTTTCCTATTTCACCCATCTGATTATTGGTTTGTAATTTGAAATGCTTTTGTATTACTTCTGTATTGAAATTTTGTATGTTGATCTTCGCTTTGTTGGAAGAAATAAAGGTTAACAACAACAATAGAAAAACACCAGTATGAGCAAACAAATCTACAGAGAACATTTAACAAACGTTTAATGAGGCAAACACGAGTAGTCCAAACAAATATACAAAGAGCAGATAACAAACGTTTAAATAGGCAAATACAGGTATGGATTATGAGCAAACAAATATACACAGAAAAAAACACAAACGCAAAAATAGGCAAACAAGACTCAAGAGCAAACAGATATAAACAGAATAGAAAACAAACGTATAAATAGGCAAACACGAGTAAGCGCAAAAAAATATAGACCGAACAGATAACAAACGCATGAATAGGCAAACAAAACTAAGAGCAAACAAATATAAACAGAACATTAAACAAACGCAAAAATAGGCAAACAAATAAACACAGAATAGATAAAAACCATATAAAAAGGCAAACACGATTATGAGCAAACAAATATACACAGAACAGATAACAAACATAAAAATTGGCAAACACAAGAAAGAGCAAACAAATATACCAAGAACAGATATCAAACGTATAAATAGGCAAACACAAGTACGAGCAAACAAATATATACAGAACATATAACAAACGTATAAATAGGCAAACACGAGTAAGAGTACACAAATATACCAAGAACAGATAACAAACATTTAAGTATACAAACACGAGTATGAGTAAAAAATGAACGAAGAACAGATAAAAACGTATAAATAGGCAAACAGGAAAATGAGCAAACAAATATACACAGAACAGATAACGATTGTATAAATAGGCAAAACACGAGTATGAGCTAACAAATATACACAAAACATATAACAAACGTAAAAAATGGCAAACACGAGTAAGAACAAACAAATATACCAAGAACAGATAACCATCCTTTAAGTAGACAAACACAAGTATGAGCAAACAAATACACACAGAACAGATAACAAACGTATAACAAGGCAAACACGAGAATGAGCAAACAAATATACACAGAACAGAAAACAAACGTATAAATAGGTAAACCCGAGTAAGAGCAGACAAATATACCATGAACAGATAACAGATGTATAAATAGGTAAACACGAGTATGAGCAAACAAATATACGCAGAACAGATAACAAACGTATAAATAGGTAAACACGAGTAAGAGCAGACAAATTTACCAAGAACAGATAACAAACATTTAAGTAGACAAACACAAGTATGAGCAGACAAAAATACACAGAACAGAAAACAAACGTATAAATAGGTAAACCCGAGTAAGAGCAGACAAATATACCATGAACAGATAACAGATGTATAAATAGGTAAACACGTGTAAGAGCAAACAAATATACACCGAACAGATAACAAATGTATAAATAGGCAAAAAAGGAAAATGAGCAAACAAATATACGCAGAACAGATAACAATCGTATAAATAGGTAAACACGAGTAAGAGCAGACAAATATACCAAGAACAGATAACAGACATTTAAGTAGACAAACACAAGTATGAGCACACAAATATACACAGAACAGAAAAAAACGTATAAATTGGTAAACACGATTAAGAGCAGACAAATTTACCAAGAACAGATAACAAACATTTAAGTAGACAAACACAAGTATGAGCACACAAATATACACAGAACAGAAAAAAACGTATAAATTGGTAAACACGAGTAAGAGCAAACAAATATACACAGAACAGAAAACAATCGTATAAATAGGTAAACACGAGTAAGAGCAGGCAAATATACAAAGAACAGATAACAAACATTTAAGTAGACAAACACAAGTATGAGCAAACAAATATACACAGAACAGAAAACAAACGTATAAATAGGTAAACCCGAGTAAGAGCAGACAAATATACCATGAACAGATAACAGATGTATAAATAGGTAAACACGAGTATGAGCAAACAAATATACGCAGAACAGATAACAAACGTATAAATAGGTAAACACAAGTAAGAGCAGACAAATTTACCAAGAACAGATAACAAACATTTAAGTAGACAAACACAAGTATGAGCAAACAAATATACACAGAACAGAAAAAAACGTATAAATTGGTAAACACGAGTAAGAGCAAACAAATATACACAGAACAGAAAACAATCGTATAAATAGGTAAACACGAGTAAGAGCAGGCAAATATACAAAGAACAGATAACAGACGTATAAATAGGTAAACACGTGTAAGAGCAAACAAATATACACCTAACAGATAACAAACGTATAAATAGGCAAAAAGGAAAATGAGCAAACAAATATACGCAGAACAGATAGCAAACGTATAAATAGGTAAACACGAGTATGAGCAAACAAATATACACAGAACAGAAAACAATCGTATAAATAGGTAAACACGAGTAAGAGCAGACAAATATACCAAGAACAGATAACAGACGTATAAATAGGTAAACACGTGTAAGAGCAAACAAATATACACCTAACAGATAACAAACGTATAAATAGGTAAACACGAGTAAGAGCAGACAAATTTACCAAGAACAGATAACAAACATTTAAGTAGACAAACACAAGTTTGAGCAAACAAATATACACAGAACAGATAACAAACGTATAAATAGGTAAACACGAGTAAGAGCAGACAAATTTACCAAGAACAGATAACAAACATTTAAGTAGACAAACACAAGTATGAGCACACAAATATACACAGAACAGAAAAAAACGTATAAATTGGTAAACACGAGTAAGAGCAAACAAATATACACAGAACAGAAAACAATCGTAAAAATAGGTAAACACGAGTAAGAGCAGGCAAATATACAAAGAACAGATAACAGACGTATAAATAGGTAAACACGAGTAAGAGCAGGCAAATATACAAAGAACAGATAACAGACGTATAAATAGGTAAACACGTGTAAGAGCAAACAAATATACACCTAACAGATAACAAACGTATGAATAGGCAAAAAGGAAAATGAGCAAACAAATATACGCAGAACAGATGGCAAACGTATAAATTGGTAAACACGAGTATGAGCAAACAAATATACACAGAACAGAAAACAATCGTATAAATAGGTAAACACGAGTATGAGCAAACAAATATACACAGAACAGAAAACAATCGTATAAATAGGTAAACACGAGTAAGAGCAGGCAAATATACAAAGAACAGATAACAGACGTATAAATAGGTAAACACGTGTAAGAGCAAACAAATATACACCTAACAGATAACAAACGTATAAATAGGCAAAAAGGAAAATGAGCAAACAAATATACGCAGAACAGATAACAAACGTATAAATAGGTAAACACGAGTAAGAGCAGACAAATTTACCAAGAACAGATAACAAACATTTAAGTAGACAAACACAAGTATGAGCACACAAATATACACAGAACAGAAAAAAACGTATAAATTGGTAAACACGAGTAAGAGCAAACAAATATACACAGAACAGAAAACAATCGTATAAATAGGTAAACACGAGTAAGAGCAGGCAAATATACAAAGAACAGATAACAGACGTATAAATAGGTAAACACGTGTAAGAGCAAACAAATATACACCTAACAGATAACAAACGTATAAATAGGCAAAAAGGAAAATGAGCAAACAAATATACGCAGAACAGATAGCAAACGTATAAATAGGTAAACACGAGTATGAGCAAACAAATATACACAGAACAGAAAACAATCGTATAAATAGGTAAACACGAGTAAGAGCAAACAAATATACACAGAACAGAAAACAATCGTATAAATAGGTAAACACGAGTAAGAGCAGGCAAATATACAAAGAACAGATAACAGACGTATAAATAGGTAAACACGTGTAAGAGCAAACAAATATACACCTAACAGATAACAAACGTATAAATAGGCAAAAAGGAAAATGAGCAAACAAATATACGCAGAACAGATAGCAAACGTATAGATAGGTAAACACGAGTATGAGCAAACAAATATACACAGAACAGAAAACAATCGTATAAATAGGTAAACACGAGTAAGAGCAGACAAATATACCAAGAACAGATAACAGACGTACAAATAGGTAAACACGTGTAAGAGCAAACAAATATACACCTAACAGATAACAAACGTATAAATAGTCTAAAAGGAAAATGAGCAAACAAATATACGCAGAACAGATAACAAACGTATAAATGGTCAAACACGAGTAAGAGCAGACAATTTTACCAAGAACAGATAACAAACATTTAAGTAGACAAACACAAGTATGAGCAAACAAATATACGCAGAACAGATAACAAACGTATAAATAGGTAAACACGAGTAAGAGCAGACAAATTTACCAAGAACAGATAACAATCATTTAAGTAGACAAACACAAGTATGAGCAAACAAATATACGCAGAACAGATAACAAACGTATAAATAGGTAAACACGAGTAAGAGCAGACAAATTTACCAAGAACAGATAACAAACATTTAAGTAGACAAACACAAGTATGAGCAAACAAATATACGCAGAACAGATAACAAACGTATAAATAGGTAAACACGAGTAAGAGCAGACAAATTTACCAAGAACAGATAACAAACATTTAAGTAGACAAACACAAGTTTGAGCAAACAAATATACACAGAACAGATAACAAACGTATAAATAGGTAAACACGAGTAAGAGCAGACAAATTTACCAAGAACAGATAACAAACATTTAAGTAGACAAACACAAGTATGAGCACACAAATATACACAGAACAGAAAAAAACGTATAAATTGGTAAACACGAGTAAGAGCAAACAAATATACACAGAACAGAAAACAATCGTATAAATAAGTAAACACGAGTAAGAGCAGGCAAATATACAAAGAACAGATAACAGACGTATAAATAGGTAAACACGTGTAAGAGCAAACAAATATACACCTAACAGATAACAAACGTATAAATAGGCAAAAAGGAAAATGAGCAAACAAATATACGCAGAACAGATAGCAAACGTATAAATAGGTAAACACGAGTATGAGCAAACAAATATACACAGAACAGAAAACAATCGTATAAATAGGTAAACACGAGTATGAGCAAACAAATATACTCAGAACAGAAAACAATCGTATAAATAGGTAAACACGAGTAAGAGCAGGCAAATATACAAAGAACAGATAACAGACGTATAAATAGGTAAACACGTGTAAGAGCAAACAAATATACACCTAACAGATAACAAACGTATAAATAGGCAAAAAGGAAAATGAGCAAACAAATATACGCAGAACAGATAGCAAACGTATAAATAGGTAAACACGAGTAAGAGCAGACAAATATACCAAGAACAGATAACAGACGTATAAATAGGTAAACACGAGTATGAGCAAACAAATATACACAGAACAGAAAACAATCGTATAAATAGGTAAACACGAGTAAGAGCAAACAAATATACACAGAACAGAAAACAATCGTATGAATAGGTAAACACGAGTAAGAGCAAACAAATATACACAGAACAGAAAACAATCGTATAAATAGGTAAACACGAGTAAGAGCAGGCAAATATACGCAGAACAGATAACAAACGTATAAATAGGTAAACACGAGTATGAGCAAACAAATATACACAGAACAGAAAACAATCGTATAAATAGGTAAACACGAGTAAGAGCAAACAAATATACACAGAACAGAAAACAATCGTATAAATAGGTAAACACGAGTAAGAGCAGGCAAATATACAAAGAACAGATAACAGACGTATAAATAGGTAAACACGTGTAAGAGCAAACAAATATACACCTAACAGATAACAAACGTATAAATAGGCAAAAAGGAAAATGAGCAAACAAATATACGCAGAACAGATAGCAAACGTATAAATAGGTAAACACGAGTATGAGCAAAGAAATATACACAGAACAGAAAACAATCGTATAAATAGGTAAACACGAGTAAGAGCAAACAAATATGCACAGAACAGAAAACAATCGTATAAATAGGTAAACACGAGTAAGAGCAGGCAAATATACAAAGAACAGATAACAGACGTATAAATAGGTAAACACGTGTAAGAGCAAACAAATATACACCTAACAGATAACAAACGTATAAATAGGTAAACACGAGTATGAGCAAACAAATAAACACAGAACAGAAAACAATCGTATAAATAGGTAAACACGAGTAAGAGCAAACAAATATACACAGAACAGAAAACAATCGTATAAATAGGTAAACACGAGTATGAGCAAACAAATATACACAGAACAGAAAACAATCGTATAAATAGGTAAACACGAGTAAGAGCAGGCAAATATACAAAGAACAGATAACAGACGTATAAATAGGTAAACACGTGTAAGAGCAAACAAATATACACCTAACAGATAACAAACGTATAAATAGGCAAAAAGGAAAATGAGCAAACAAATATACGCAGAACAGATAACAAACGTATAAATAGGTAAACACGAGTAAGAGCAGACAAATTTACCAAGAACAGATAACAACATTTAAGTAGAAAAACACAAGTATGAGCACACAAATATACACAGAACAGAAAACAAACGTATTAATAGGTAAACACGATTAAGAGCAGACAAATATACCAAGAACAGATAACAAACATTTAAGTAGATAAACACGAGTATGAGCAAACAAATATACACAGAACAGAAAACAATCGTATAAATAGGTAAACACGAGTAAGAGCAAACAAATATACACAGAACAGAAAACAATCGTATAAATAGGTAAACACGAGTAAGAGCAGGCAAATATACAAAGAACAAATAACAGACGTATAAATAGGTAAACACGTGTAAGAGCAAACAAATATACACCTAACAGATAACAAACGTATAAATAGGTAAACACGAGTATGAGCAAACAAATAAACACAGAACAGAAAACAATCGTATAAATAGGTAAACACGAGTAAGAGCAAACAAATATACACAGAACAGAAAACAATCGTATAAATAAGTAAACACGAGTATGAGCAAACAAAATATACACAGAACAGAAAACAATCGTATAAATAGGTAAACACGAGTAAGAGCAAACAAATATACACAGAACAGAAAACAATCGTATAAATAGGTAAACACGAGTAAGAGCAAACAAATATACACAGAACAGAAAACAATCGTATAAATAGGTAAACACGAGTATGAGCAAACAAATATACACAGAACAGAAAACAATCGTATAAATAGGTAAACACGAGTATGAGCAAACAAATATACACAGAACAGAAAACAATCGTATAAATAGGTAAACACGAGTAAGAGCAAACAAATATACACAGAACAGAATACAATCGTATAAATAGGTAAACACGAGTAAGAGCAAACAAATATACACAGAACAGAAAACAATCGTATAAATAGGTAAACACGAGTAAGAGCAAACAAATATACACAGAACAGAAAACAATCGTATAAATAGGTAAACACGAGTAAGAGCAAACAAATATACACAGAACAGAAAACAATCGTATAAATAGGTAAACACGAGTAAGAGCAAACAAATATACACAGAACAGAAAACAATCGTATAAATAGGTAAACACGAGTAAGAGCAAACAAATATACACAGAACAGAAAACAATCGTATAAATAGGTAAACACGAGTATGAGCAAACAAATATACACAGAACAGAAAACAATCGTATAAATAGGTAAACACGAGTATGAGCAAACAAATATACACAGAACAGAAAACAATCGTATAAATAGGTAAACACGAGTATGAGCAAACAAATATACACAGAACAGAAAACAATCGTATAAATAGGTAAACACGAGTATGAGCAAACAAATATACACAGAACAGAAAACAATCGTATAAATAGGTAAACACGAGTAAGAGCAAACAAATATACACAGAACAGAAAACAATCGTATAAATAGGTAAACACGAGTAAGAGCAAACAAATATACACAGAACAGAAAACAATCGTATAAATAGGTAAACACGAGTATGAGCAAACAAATATACACAGAACAGAAAACAATCGTATAAATAGGTAAACACGAGTAAGAGCAAACAAATATACACAGAACAGAAAACAATCGTATAAATAGGTAAACACGAGTAAGAGCAGGCAAATATACAAAGAACAGATAACAGACGTATAAATAGGTAAACACGTGTAAGAGCAAACAAATATACACCTAACAGATAACAAACGTATAAATAGGTAAACACGAGTATGAGCAAACAAATAAACACAGAACAGAAAACAATCGTATAAATAGGTAAACACGAGTAAGAGCAAACAAATATACACAGAACAGAAAACAATCGTATAAATAGGTAAACACGAGTATGAGCAAACAAATATACACAGAACAGAAAACAATCGTATAAATAGGTAAACACGAGTAAGAGCAGGCAAATATACAAAGAACAGATAACAGACGTATAAATAGGTAAACACGTGTAAGAGCAAACAAATATACACCTAACAGATAACAAACGTATAAATAGGCAAAAAGGAAAATGAGCAAACAAATATACGCAGAACAGATAGCAAACGTATAAATAGGTAAACACGAGTATGAGCAAACAAATATACACAGAACAGAAAACAATCGTATAAATAGGTAAACACGAGTAAGAGCAAACAAATATACACAGAACAGAAAACAATCGTATAAATAGGTAAACACGAGTAAGAGCAGGCAAATATACAAAGAACAGATAACAGACGTATAAATAGGTAAACACGTGTAAGAGCAAACAAATATACACCTAACAGATAACAAACGTATAAATAGGCAAAAAGGAAAATGAGCAAACAAATATACGCAGAACAGATAGCAAACGTATAGATAGGTAAACACGAGTATGAGCAAACAAATATACACAGAACAGAAAACAATCGTATAAATAGGTAAACACGAGTAAGAGCAGACAAATATACCAAGAACAGATAACAGACGTACAAATAGGTAAACACGTGTAAGAGCAAACAAATATACACCTAACAGATAACAAACGTATAAATAGTCTAAAAGGAAAATGAGCAAACAAATATACGCAGAACAGATAACAAACGTATAAATGGTCAAACACGAGTAAGAGCAGACAATTTTACCAAGAACAGATAACAAACATTTAAGTAGACAAACACAAGTATGAGCAAACAAATATACGCAGAACAGATAACAAACGTATAAATAGGTAAACACGAGTAAGAGCAGACAAATTTACCAAGAACAGATAACAATCATTTAAGTAGACAAACACAAGTATGAGCAAACAAATATACGCAGAACAGATAACAAACGTATAAATAGGTAAACACGAGTAAGAGCAGACAAATTTACCAAGAACAGATAACAAACATTTAAGTAGACAAACACAAGTATGAGCAAACAAATATACGCAGAACAGATAACAAACGTATAAATAGGTAAACACGAGTAAGAGCAGACAAATTTACCAAGAACAGATAACAAACATTTAAGTAGACAAACACAAGTTTGAGCAAACAAATATACACAGAACAGATAACAAACGTATAAATAGGTAAACACGAGTAAGAGCAGACAAATTTACCAAGAACAGATAACAAACATTTAAGTAGACAAACACAAGTATGAGCACACAAATATACACAGAACAGAAAAAAACGTATAAATTGGTAAACACGAGTAAGAGCAAACAAATATACACAGAACAGAAAACAATCGTATAAATAAGTAAACACGAGTAAGAGCAGGCAAATATACAAAGAACAGATAACAGACGTATAAATAGGTAAACACGTGTAAGAGCAAACAAATATACACCTAACAGATAACAAACGTATAAATAGGCAAAAAGGAAAATGAGCAAACAAATATACGCAGAACAGATAGCAAACGTATAAATAGGTAAACACGAGTATGAGCAAACAAATATACACAGAACAGAAAACAATCGTATAAATAGGTAAACACGAGTATGAGCAAACAAATATACTCAGAACAGAAAACAATCGTATAAATAGGTAAACACGAGTAAGAGCAGGCAAATATACAAAGAACAGATAACAGACGTATAAATAGGTAAACACGTGTAAGAGCAAACAAATATACACCTAACAGATAACAAACGTATAAATAGGCAAAAAGGAAAATGAGCAAACAAATATACGCAGAACAGATAGCAAACGTATAAATAGGTAAACACGAGTAAGAGCAGACAAATATACCAAGAACAGATAACAGACGTATAAATAGGTAAACACGAGTATGAGCAAACAAATATACACAGAACAGAAAACAATCGTATAAATAGGTAAACACGAGTAAGAGCAAACAAATATACACAGAACAGAAAACAATCGTATGAATAGGTAAACACGAGTAAGAGCAAACAAATATACACAGAACAGAAAACAATCGTATAAATAGGTAAACACGAGTAAGAGCAGGCAAATATACGCAGAACAGATAACAAACGTATAAATAGGTAAACACGAGTATGAGCAAACAAATATACACAGAACAGAAAACAATCGTATAAATAGGTAAACACGAGTAAGAGCAAACAAATATACACAGAACAGAAAACAATCGTATAAATAGGTAAACACGAGTAAGAGCAGGCAAATATACAAAGAACAGATAACAGACGTATAAATAGGTAAACACGTGTAAGAGCAAACAAATATACACCTAACAGATAACAAACGTATAAATAGGCAAAAAGGAAAATGAGCAAACAAATATACGCAGAACAGATAGCAAACGTATAAATAGGTAAACACGAGTATGAGCAAAGAAATATACACAGAACAGAAAACAATCGTATAAATAGGTAAACACGAGTAAGAGCAAACAAATATGCACAGAACAGAAAACAATCGTATAAATAGGTAAACACGAGTAAGAGCAGGCAAATATACAAAGAACAGATAACAGACGTATAAATAGGTAAACACGTGTAAGAGCAAACAAATATACACCTAACAGATAACAAACGTATAAATAGGTAAACACGAGTATGAGCAAACAAATAAACACAGAACAGAAAACAATCGTATAAATAGGTAAACACGAGTAAGAGCAAACAAATATACACAGAACAGAAAACAATCGTATAAATAGGTAAACACGAGTATGAGCAAACAAATATACACAGAACAGAAAACAATCGTATAAATAGGTAAACACGAGTAAGAGCAGGCAAATATACAAAGAACAGATAACAGACGTATAAATAGGTAAACACGTGTAAGAGCAAACAAATATACACCTAACAGATAACAAACGTATAAATAGGCAAAAAGGAAAATGAGCAAACAAATATACGCAGAACAGATAACAAACGTATAAATAGGTAAACACGAGTAAGAGCAGACAAATTTACCAAGAACAGATAACAACATTTAAGTAGAAAAACACAAGTATGAGCACACAAATATACACAGAACAGAAAACAAACGTATTAATAGGTAAACACGATTAAGAGCAGACAAATATACCAAGAACAGATAACAAACATTTAAGTAGATAAACACGAGTATGAGCAAACAAATATACACAGAACAGAAAACAATCGTATAAATAGGTAAACACGAGTAAGAGCAAACAAATATACACAGAACAGAAAACAATCGTATAAATAGGTAAACACGAGTAAGAGCAGGCAAATATACAAAGAACAAATAACAGACGTATAAATAGGTAAACACGTGTAAGAGCAAACAAATATACACCTAACAGATAACAAACGTATAAATAGGTAAACACGAGTATGAGCAAACAAATAAACACAGAACAGAAAACAATCGTATAAATAGGTAAACACGAGTAAGAGCAAACAAATATACACAGAACAGAAAACAATCGTATAAATAAGTAAACACGAGTATGAGCAAACAAAATATACACAGAACAGAAAACAATCGTATAAATAGGTAAACACGAGTAAGAGCAAACAAATATACACAGAACAGAAAACAATCGTATAAATAGGTAAACACGAGTAAGAGCAAACAAATATACACAGAACAGAAAACAATCGTATAAATAGGTAAACACGAGTATGAGCAAACAAATATACACAGAACAGAAAACAATCGTATAAATAGGTAAACACGAGTATGAGCAAACAAATATACACAGAACAGAAAACAATCGTATAAATAGGTAAACACGAGTAAGAGCAAACAAATATACACAGAACAGAATACAATCGTATAAATAGGTAAACACGAGTAAGAGCAAACAAATATACACAGAACAGAAAACAATCGTATAAATAGGTAAACACGAGTAAGAGCAAACAAATATACACAGAACAGAAAACAATCGTATAAATAGGTAAACACGAGTAAGAGCAAACAAATATACACAGAACAGAAAACAATCGTATAAATAGGTAAACACGAGTAAGAGCAAACAAATATACACAGAACAGAAAACAATCGTATAAATAGGTAAACACGAGTAAGAGCAAACAAATATACACAGAACAGAAAACAATCGTATAAATAGGTAAACACGAGTATGAGCAAACAAATATACACAGAACAGAAAACAATCGTATAAATAGGTAAACACGAGTATGAGCAAACAAATATACACAGAACAGAAAACAATCGTATAAATAGGTAAACACGAGTATGAGCAAACAAATATACACAGAACAGAAAACAATCGTATAAATAGGTAAACACGAGTATGAGCAAACAAATATACACAGAACAGAAAACAATCGTATAAATAGGTAAACACGAGTAAGAGCAAACAAATATACACAGAACAGAAAACAATCGTATAAATAGGTAAACACGAGTAAGAGCAAACAAATATACACAGAACAGAAAACAATCGTATAAATAGGTAAACACGAGTATGAGCAAACAAATATACACAGAACAGAAAACAATCGTATAAATAGGTAAACACGAGTAAGAGCAAACAAATATACACAGAACAGAAAACAATCGTATAAATAGGTAAACACGAGTAAGAGCAGGCAAATATACAAAGAACAGATAACAGACGTATAAATAGGTAAACACGTGTAAGAGCAAACAAATATACACCTAACAGATAACAAACGTATAAATAGGTAAACACGAGTATGAGCAAACAAATAAACACAGAACAGAAAACAATCGTATAAATAGGTAAACACGAGTAAGAGCAAACAAATATACACAGAACAGAAAACAATCGTATAAATAGGTAAACACGAGTATGAGCAAACAAATATACACAGAACAGAAAACAATCGTATAAATAGGTAAACACGAGTAAGAGCAGGCAAATATACAAAGAACAGATAACAGACGTATAAATAGGTAAACACGTGTAAGAGCAAACAAATATACACCTAACAGATAACAAACGTATAAATAGGCAAAAAGGAAAATGAGCAAACAAATATACGCAGAACAGATAACAAACGTATAAATAGGTAAACACGAGTAAGAGCAGACAAATTTACCAAGAACAGATAACAACATTTAAGTAGAAAAACACAAGTATGAGCACACAAATATACACAGAACAGAAAACAAACGTATTAATAGGTAAACACGATTAAGAGCAGACAAATATACCAAGAACAGATAACAAACATTTAAGTAGATAAACACGAGTATGAGCAAACAAATATACACAGAACAGAAAACAATCGTATAAATAGGTAAACACGAGTAAGAGCAGACAAATATACCAAGAACAGATAACAGACGTACAAATAGGTAAACACGTGTAAGAGCAAACAAATATACACCTAACAGATAACAAACGTATAAATAGTCTAAAAGGAAAATGGGCAAACAAATATACGCAGAACAGATAACAAACGTATAAATGGTCAAACACGAGTAAGAGCAGACAATTTTACCAAGAACAGATAACAAACATTTAAGTAGACAAACACAAGTATGAGCAAACAAATATACACAGAACAGATAACAAACGTATAAATAGGTAAACACGAGTAAGAGCAGACAAATTTACCAAGAACAGATAACAATCATTTAAGTAGACAAACACCAGTATGAGCAAACAAATATACACAGAACAGAAAACAATCGTATAAATAGGTAAACACGAGTAAGAGCAGACAAATATACGCAGAACAGATAACAGACGTATAAATAGGTAAACACGTGTAAGAGCAAACAAATATACACAGAACATATAACAAACGTATAAATAGGCAAAAAGGAAAATGAGCAAACAAATATACGCAGAACAGATAACAAACGTATAAATAGGTAAACACGAGTAAGAGCAGACAAATTTACCAAGAACAGATAACAAACATTTAAGTAGACAAACACAAGTATGAGCAAACAAATATACACAGAACAGTAAACAAACGTATAAATAGGTAAACCCGAGTAAGAGCAGACAAATATACCATGAACAGATAACAGATGTATAAATAGGTAAACACGCGTAAGAGCAAACAAATATACACCGAACAGATAACAAACGTATAAATAGGCAAAAAGGAAAATGAGCAAACAAATATACGCAGAACAGATAACAAACGCATAAATAGTCAAACACGAGTAAGAGCAGACAAATATACCAATACAAATATTGGTACTGGTAATGCACAGAATGCTCCATCACGGACTTGGTAGTGGAAGGAACGTATATGGTAGTTGACCACGTGCTGTATTTTTCGTGTTCTATGTCATGTAAATGTGTCATTTTACTAATAAGGTATTTCACAACATGCTTAACAGAAGATATAAACATTATTAGCATATTATCGCCCATGGACACCATTACAAACTTTGATACCAATACTGGTGTTGTGAATGAATTTAATTCTTAGTTCAAAATATGTCACATGTTTTTTCTTATTATGACAATGTGTATACTTATTTCTTAATAATGGTTCCCTGGAACGTTCAATTTAAAGAGTTTTGGGATTCCCATGAATACCTCGACACATCAGTCACTTGCCACTCACACTCACAGACAAACTCAATTATAAATAATACTTGTATAAGTACTAATTATGACGCATATACCTGGCAGCTGAGTAACTCATACAAGTATATTTATAAACATCAACAGGAGATGTTGGTACTAGCTGCAATATCACTGATTTTAAAAGTTTTCCGCAATGTTGACCATAAAATACTGTTCAAGCCTGTACAGTTTAACAAACACACAAACAACAGAATCAGCAGGCTGTGCAGAGAGTTTATGTTTACAAGAGAACAATGGTGTTCAAACTTGTCATATTATATATTTTTCTTCTTAATTGAAATTAAAGCCTACAATATATATTTAGTTTATATTTAAGGTTGACATAATTTCATTAAATGTTAGAGGGATTGCAGACGCTATTAAAAGGAGAGAAATATTCCATTGGTTCCATCTTGGCAAAGCTAACATTATACTTTTACAAGAAACACACAGCACATTAAAACATGAAACACAGTGCAAGTAGAATGGGGAGAACAGATTATTTTTCACATGGTAAAAGTAACGCTAAAGGGGTGTGTATTCTGATTAAAAATTACATAAACTGTGAAATCCATGACATAATTCGAAGTCAAGAAGGACAGTTTTTAATTCTAGATATTACAATAGAGCAGACACGCCTAACTTTGGCAAATAAATATGGTCCCAATCGAGACCGACCAACCATGTTTCATAAATAAATGGACAACATTGAATCTTTATCAAACGATAACAGAATAATAGGCGGAGATTTTAATTTAGTACTTAACATAGAAAAAGATAAAAGAGGAGGTAATCCTGTGACTCACAGAAAATCACAAGAACTTATACAATCATGGATTGAAAATATAGATCTGATTGATATATGGCGAAACCAACACCCACAGTCATTACAATATACATGGAAAAGATATACCCCAACAAAAATATTCTGTAGATTAGACTTTTTTCTCATATCATTAGGTCTGGCAGCAAATGTGGAAAAACATGGATAGGATCAAGTGTCAAAACTGATCAATGAACGGTAGGGATTAATTTGAATCTAAAACAAGAAAAAAAGGGGTCCAGGGTTTTGGAAATTAAACTGTAAACACTTAAATGACCCAAATTATAGTACTCTTATAAAACAAACCATACTGGAAACTCAAGAATTCAATCCAAACACTAATCCTGCTTTGTTATGGGATACTATTAAATGCAAAATAAGGGGGGCAACAATAACTTATGCTGCTTAAATAAATAAACAAAAAAGGAATTCCTTGTCGGAATTGGAAAAAAGGTGACACAATTAGAGGCGCAATATGATTTAAATTCTGACATTAAAATTCTAGAAAAAAATTAAAAAATTAAACTTAAAATTGACAATATTTTACAAGAAAAAACAGAAGGAGCCATGTTCAGATGTAAAACAAGATGGCATATGGATGGAGAAAAGCCATCAAAATACTTTCTGAATTTAGAAAAAAGGTTGTACAATAAAAAAAATTGTACAAAAATTAAAAATAAATGATCACTATATAACAGAACCAGACAAAGTTTTGAAAGAAGCAAGAAATTTTTATGAAACCCTTTATACATCCAACCAACTTAATTCATCAGAAAAGCAATGTTCTTTAAGGATAGAGAGAATTTTAAAATCCTTTCTGATGGAGAACAGATTAGCTGTGACCAAGAGTTAACTGAAAAATAATTTTTTAGCTATCTTAAAACGTTTCAAAATGGTAAAAATCCTGGCACTGATGGACTGCCTTGTGAATTTTACAAATTTTTTTGGGAAGATATTAAATCAGAACTGATGGCATCCTATAAACATTCACTCTCTCTGGGAAAACTAAATATATCTCAAAGACAAAGCATTATTACTTTAATTCCTAAAAAATCAAAAGACCCCCTACTATTGAAAAACTGGAGACCTATATCATTACCTAATTTTGACTATAAATTAATAACTAAATGTATAGCGCTGAGACTGCAGAAAGTACTCCAAAGATTAATCCATCTAGACCAAACAGGTTTCTTACCAAATCAATACATTGGGGAAAACATAAACAGAATTTATAATTTAATGACTTACTGTATAAAAATGAAATTAAAGACAACCTTATGTTAATAGATTTTGAAAAAGCGTTCGATTTGTTAGAATGGTCATTTATACAAAAAACACTTAAATTTTTCAATTTTTGAAACAATTTCTGTAAGTGGATTGAGATTTTCTATTATGATATCTCCTCATGTGTCATAAACAATGGATGGGCTTCAAGCTTCTTTCCAGTAAGCAGGGGGGTAAGACAAGGTTGCCCACTTTCACCGTATTTGTATATTTTATGTGCAGAAATATTGGCAACTAGAATAAGGGATAGCCCTGATATAAGTGGTATAAAGATAAATAATGTAGAACATGTGATATCACAGTATGCTGACGATACTGTATTATTTCTAAATAATGAATTGGAAACAGTAAAACAAATTCTAAAATTATTCCATGGATTTTATTCCATTAGTGGTTTAATGATTAATGTAGAAAAAAATATTATGATGCCAATAGGAAGCCATGAGCAAAAGATGAAATAACAATTTCTGGCATTAAGTGGACAAAAGGGTCAGTTACAATATTGGGGGTCCAGATTATTAACAAACTTGAAAATCTATACCAACTGAATTACAAATCAGCACTGGAAAGAATTAAAAATTTAATTAAAATTTGGTCAAAAAGGAATCTGACACCGTTAGGAAAAATTATAATTATCAAAGCAGAACTTGTGTCAAAAATTCAATACCAAATGACACTGTTGTCAGAACAGTGCCAAGACATTTTAATAGAATTGGAAAGACTTCTTTTTATGTTCTTATGGAACTCAAAAACTGATAAAATAAAAAGGACGACTGTCATAGCACCATATCATCATGGTGGACTAAATATGATAGATATACATATAAAACTTAAGGCAACAAAACTAGCATGGGTATAATTGATACTAGTTTGAATAATATGGCTTCATATTTTTTCTCCTGTAATCTCCGAGAAGCTGATCTGATGCAGCTTGCATTGTTAAAGAAAATGAACACTTTTGGAGAGAAATTATCACTGAATGGTGTAATTATAATTTTCATTATCCAGAAACTGTTGGTGAATATTTAAGCCAGAGTCTGTGGTTCAATTCACATATTAAGATTAACAACTCCGTTGTTTTGTATAAAGATTGGTATCATGCAAGGATTAGATATATTCAAGATGTCACAAAAAATGTAAATAATAATTATTTTTTCTACACTATCAGTGAACTGGAAAAGTTATAAAAGATAAAAATTAAAATAATGGCTTATAATAGTATCATACAAGCTATACCTAACATATGGAAATGGAAAATTAAGAGGTCTGAAACAAATCCTGTTCCGAGACAAAGTTCACGAGAGAATGCAGATGAAAAAACGGTGAAAACAATATATGCTGAACTTTTGAATAAAAAAATACACACAGCCCAATAGAGTTATGATAAAATGGCAGCAAGAAATAAGGGTTAACAACCAAGATCAAGTGTTAAAATCTTTTGTAAATAATCCATCATTAACATTAGCTACAAAATTAAGGTATTTCCAGTTTAAGATATTACATAGGATAATAGCATTAAACCCTTTTTTGGCTAAGTTGGGATTAGCTGAAAATGACCTATGCACTTTTTGCAGAAGAAAGAAAGAAACCATAACACACTGCTTTTATCAATGTGATCAAATATATAACTTGTGGACAGCAGTTTTTAACTGGCTGGGCAATTTTAATATCCCTAGAATATTCTCTTTAGAAGTGATTTTGATGAATTTGAGCACAGAAAGATTACTTGATAAAATTATATTGCTTGTAAAATATATATATAACAAAGTGTAAAAATCAAACACCGTGTTTAAAAGGTGTGATCAATTTTATTCGTTTAAACTATAAAATAGAAAGAAACATTGCAATAAGCAAAGATAAATTAGCAAAACATAACATGTTGTGGAATAGATATACATGCTGCTAAAAAAAATTCTGATTACATGTAGGATGTAGTTGTGTGTTGCATATATGTGTAGATTATTTTTATTTTTTTTGTGTTTTATTTGGTTATTATGTGTTTGTAATGTGATATTGTACTTGTTTGTACTATGCTTGAATTGAATAAAAGATTCATAAAATAAAAATATATATATACACAGAACAGATAACAAACATTTAAGTAGACAAACACGAGTATGAGCAAACAAATATACGCAGAACAGATAACAAACGTATAAATAGGCAAACACGAGTAAGAGCATGTTTCTTTATTCTGATAAAGCAGATCAGTTAATGTAGAAGAGTAAAAACTTAATTTTTATTTTACAGAAAAGTAAAAATTGTTCGAGGATTCTTAGAATACTTTAAAAATTTCATGTATATGGATACCGTTGTTTTTTTCCGATACATCGGTCAAATACTTAATGCACTCGAGTGGATGGCTGGGAAGCCGCAGGCAGCGTAACTGAAAGTTTCTAGTGATGTCCAAATTAAGTCCGCTATGTAATGTATTTTGATTTTAGTGTTTAAATGTCATTTCCGTATATATTTTAATGTTATAGCAATATCTGTTTAATGGGAGATCATTCTGATTATCTGATAGCTCAAAAAAAAGATGTACCAACAAAGAAAAACACGTGGTAAATTTTTTTGTAAAAACTGTTTATTCATATCATATTAAATTATATTAGGCTTTTAACTCCCAATATTTATTGAATCAATTTTTTCCGCTCTCATACTGACAAGTTTGTCATGGTAAAATCGAACAACATGTTGGCCAGTCAAACAATGCTAAAACCTGACCTCCTTCTATACATTTAAATTGATATTGACAAGATTCAGGACGACTGCTCAAGAGGTAGAAGACCGCAAACAGATTTGTTCCTTATATCACAATATTCCCGACCAAATACCTACCCATGAGCTGTAGAGGTTTCTCTAGACACGACTGTTATAGAATCCATGGGTTTCCTAAAGACCGGTATAACTCCATACAGTTTTTGTTTATCTTAATCACAGTAGCGTACACCATCTTGCCGATCCATCTTGCCGCGGTCTGTTTTGAGTTTCGACTAGTTTGTTTCTGCTTATGATACGTCTCCGTATTATTCCTTACCCATTCTTCGACAGAACCTGGCACCTTAAGGCCCAGAAACTTGTAAACCTGCTCAACAGCGGAGGTTTTATGTACTACCATATCCTCGTAAATCACGCGGTACAACGAACCCTGAGTCTCAAGCCTCGTTCCCATTTTCACATCCCACAACACCTCTCGACAGAACACCATGGACTCCTTGGCCATGTCTTTCCCGGCGTACTGGGACCAGAAACTCTCACTTGTCTCCAGCCGTGAAAGGACGACCCCCCGCGGGTCCCGTATGTTGTGAACGATAAACGTCTCGGAGTTCTTCTTCAATACTTGGAGCAAAACTTCCATTGAAAGTCGCACGGTCTTGAGTGCTATTATTTGTGATTTCTGGCAAGCGATTTCAATATGAGTTGCACACTTAAGGATTGAATCACGTGCATTATTTTGGCACGTTTTATACTCATTGAACCCTGCTGATGACGTACTGGGTACATCCAGCTTATAATATCCCGTAGAATTTAAGTTTGACGAGGCCAAGTGCCTAAAACACGTACTCGTCCTTTTATCGCTCGGGGTGAACCTTTTCGGACATAACTCATGTATGTGATTCCGACACTGCGCTGAATTTGAGATGACATTGTTATTTTTAATACAGTCTACGAAGGGCCTGAGTCGGACTTGTTGGGACCAGAACATGTCCATGAAATTATTAGCGAGTATCTCTGTTGGAATTCCTTCTATTTTACAATTCAGTAGATTTTCTACAACTCTGGCCAGGAAATCTGTCTCTTCCTCCGGTAGCATTCTGAAAAACAAATGTAAATTAAACTTTTTAATAATCAATTACCATATTTCTTTGAACAGACGCTGGGCCTTAAATATCCGCCTGCCTTATTTAGTCGCCTGGGCTAAACAATATTAAAAAAAAAAAATAAACGCCGGACTTAAATAGACGCCGGTCTTGTTCAGAGGCCGAGTGTCAGAGAGGTTTCCTTTATATCTCGTAATAAACCTGATTTTGTTATACACTGTCCAGCATTAGATATCTTGTAATAAACCTGATATTGTTATACACAGTCCAGCATTAGATATCTCGTAATAAACCTGATATTGTTATACACAGTCCAGCATTGCGTATCTCGCAAGTAACCTGATATTGTTATACATTGTCCAGCATTGGATATCTTGTAATAAACCTGATATTGTTATATACTGTCAGTATGATAATATACTTACAATGAGATATCTAATGCTAGACAGTGTATAACAATATCAGGTTTATTATGAGATATCACATGCTGGACAGTGTATAACAATATCAGGTTTATTACGAGATATCTAATGCTGGACAGTGTATAAAAATATCAGGTTTATTATAAGATATCTAATGCTTGACAGTGTATAACAATATCTGGTTTATTATGTGATATCTAATGCTGGACTGTGTATAACAATATCAGGTTTATAATGAGATATCTAATGCTGGACAGTGTGTATACTAATATCAAGTTTATTATGAGATATCTAATGCTGGACAGTTTATAACAATATCGGGTTTATTACGAGATATCTAAGCTGAACAGTGTATAACAATATCAGATTTATTATGAGATATCTAATGCTGGACTGTGAATAACAATATCAGGTTTATAATGGGATATCTACTGCTGGACTGTGTATAAAAATATCAGGTTTATAATGGGATATCTAATGCTGGACTATGTATAACAATATTAGATTTATTATGAGATATCAAATGCTGGACTGTGTATAACAATATCAGATTTATTATGAGATATGTAATGCTGGACTGTCTATAACAATATCAGGTTTATTATGAGATATCTAATGCTGGGCAATTTGTAACAATATCAGGTTTATTATTAGATATATAATGCTGGACTGTGTATAACAATATCAGGTTACTTACGAGATACCTAATGCTGGACAGTGTATAACAATATCAGGTTTATCATAAGATATCCAATGCTGGTGGACAGTGTATAACAATATCAGGTTTATAATGGGATATCTAATGCTGGACTGTGTATAACAATATCAGGTTTATTATAAGATATCTAATGCTTGACTGTCTATAACAATATCAGGTTTATTATGAGATATCTAATGCTGGACAGTGTATAAAAATATCAGGTTTATTATAAGATATCTAATGCTTGACAGTGTATAACAATATCTGGTTTATTATGTGATATCTAATGCTGGACTGTGTATAACAATACCAGGTTTATAATGAGATATCTAATGCTGGACAGTGTGTATACTAATATCAAGTTTATTATGAGATATCTAATGCTGGACAGTTTATAACAATATCGGGTTTATTACGAGATATCTAAGCTGAACAGTGTATAACAATATCAGATTTATTATGAGATATCTAATGCTGGACTGTGAATAACAATATCAGGTTTATAATGGGATATCTACTGCTGGACTGTGTATAAGAATATCAGGTTTATAATGGGATATCTAATGCTGGACTATGTATAACAATATTAGATTTATTATGAGATATCAAATGCTGGACTGTGTATAACAATATCAGATTTATTATGAGATATGTAATGCTGGACTGTCTATAACAATATCAGGTTTATTATGAGATATCTAATGCTGGGCAATTTGTAACAATATCAGGTTTATTATTAGATATATAATGCTGGACAGTGTACAACAATATCAGGTTTATTATGAGACATCTAATGCTGGACTGTGTATAACAATATCAGGTTACTTACGAGATACCTAATGCTGGACAGTGTATAACAATATCAGGTTTATCATAAGATATCCAATGCTGGTGGACAGTGTATAACAATATCAGGTTTATAATGGGATATCTAATGCTGGACTGTGTATAACAATATCAGGTTTATTATTAGATATCTAATGCTTGACTGTCTATAACAATATCAGGTTTATTATGAGATATCTAATGCTGGACAGTGTATAACAATATCAGGTTTATTACAAAATATCTAATGCTAGACAGTGTTAACAATATTAGGTTTGTAATGAGATATCTAATGCCAGACAGTGTATAACAATATCAGTTTTATTATGAGATATCTAATACTTGACTGTGTATAACAATATCAGGTTTATAATGAGATATCTAATGCTGGACAGTGTATAACAATATCAGGTTAATTATGAGATATCTAATGCTGGACTATGTATAACAATATTAGATTTATTATGAGATATCTAATCCTGGACAGTGTATAACAATATCAGATTTATTATGAGATATGTAATGCTGGACTGTCTATAACAATATCAGGTTTATTATGAGATATCTAATGCTGGGCAATTTGTAACAATATCAGGTTTATTATTAGATATATAATGCTGGGCAGTGTACAACAATATCAGGTTTATTATGAGATATCTAATGCTGGACTGTGTATAACAATATCAGGTTACTTACGAGATACCTAATGCTGGACAGTGTATAACAATATCAGGTTTATCATAAGATATCCAATGCTGGTGGACAGTGTATAACAATATCAGGTTTATAATGGGATATCTAATGCTGGACTGTGTATAACAATATCAGGTTTATTATAAGATATCTAATGCTTGACTGTCTATAACAATATCAGGTTTATTATGAGATATCTAATGCTGGACAGTGTATAAAAATATCAGGTTTATTATAAGATATCTAATGCTTGACAGTGTATAACAATATCTGGTTTATTATGTGATATCTAATGCTGGACTGTGTATAACAATATCAGGTTTATAATGAAATATCTAATGCTGGACAGTGTGTATACTAATATCAAGTTTATTATGAGATATCTAATGCTGGACAGTTTATAACAATATCGGGTTTATTACGAGATATCTAAGCTGAACAGTGTATAACAATATCAGATTTATTATGAGATATCTAATGCTGGACTGTGAATAACAATATCAGGTTTATAATGGGATATCTACTGCTGGACTGTGTATAAGAATATCAGGTTTATAATGGGATATCTAATGCTGGACTATGTATAACAATATTAGATTTATTATGAGATATCAAATGCTGGACTGTGTATAACAATATCAGATTTATTATGAGATATGTAATGCTGGACTGTCTATAACAATATCAGGTTTATTATGAGATATCTAATGCTGGGCAATTTGTAACAATATCAGGTTTATTATTAGATATATAATGCTGGACAGTGTACAACAATATCAGGTTTATTATGAGATATCTAATGCTGGACTGTGTATAACAATATCAGGTTACTTACGAGATACCTAATGCTGGACAGTGTATAACAATATCAGGTTTATCATAAGATATCCAATGCTGGTTGACAGTGTATAACAATATCAGGTTTATAATGGGATATCTAATGCTGGACTGTGTATAACAATATCAGGTTTATTATAAGATATCTAATGCTTGACTGTCTATAACAATATCAGGTTTATTATGAGATATCTAATGCTGGACAGTGTATAACAATATCAGGTTTATTACAAAATATCTAATGCTAGACAGTGTTAACAATATTAGGTTTGTAATGAGATATCTAATGCTAGACAGTGTATAACAATATCAGTTTTATTATGAGATATCTAATACTTGACTGTGTATAACAATATCAGGTTTATAATGAGATATCTAATGCTGGACAGTGTATAACAATATCAGGTTAATTATGAGATATCTAATGCTTGACAGTGTATAACAATATCAGGTTTATTATGAGATATCTAATCCTGGACAGTGTATAACAATTTCAGGTGTAATATGAGATATCTTATGCTGGACAGTGTATAACAATATCTGGTTTATTACAAGATATCTAACGCTGGACAGTGAATAACAATATCAGGTTTATTATGAAATATCTATTGCTTTACAGTGAATAACAATATCAGTTTTATTATGAGATATCTAATGCTTGAATGTGCATAACAATATCAGGTTTATTATGAGATATCTAATGCTGGACAGTTTATAACAATATCGGGTTTATTATTAGATATCTAATGCTGGACAGTGTATAACAATATCAGGTTTATTACAAAATATCTAATGCTAGACAGTATTAACAATATCAGGTTTATTATGAGATATCTAATGCTAGACAGTGTATAACAATATCAGGTTTATAATGAGATATGTAATGCTGGACAGTGTATAACAATATCAGGTTTATTATGAAATATCTATTGCTTTACAGTGAATAACAATATCAGTTTTATTATTAGATATCTAAAGCTTGACATTGTATAACAATATCAGGTTTAGGTCCAGCATTAGATATCTCGTAATAAACCTGATATTGTTATACACAATCCAGCATTAGATATCTCGTAATAAACCTGATATTGTTAGACACAATTCAGCATTAGATATCTCATAATAAACTTGATATTGTTATACAATGTCCAGCATTAGATATCTTGTAATAAACTTGATATGGTAATACACTGAAAAGTAGAATCAATTTCATTTTGAGGACTAATAATGTTCCTGGGCCCTCAGTCACTCACCGTTCTGTGCCATTAGGGAAGGACCTAATGTCTGATGGCGTGTTCCATCCATACTCCGTACCGTACATGGCAGCATACGCGCCATCTAGCGGCTCAAACCAGTACAACGCGCTTGGGTTTTGGTTGAAAATTTCGCCAAGGAAACTTGACCCGCTCCGCTGGTATGTCAGTATCACCACCTGGCGGCGAGTGTTAGGACCCACAGCTTTGGCCTGAAATACGTGTAGATTGTGACAATATGAATTAAATATACAAAAAAATACTGGTTGTTTTTAGAAGATGTGCAAATAAAAAAAGCACCTAGAGAGAGCAGTACTCTCCCAAAATCTTAAAAGAAATTGACAGAAGAATTTTTCAAGTAATGTGCCTAATGCCTTGTTGAACGAGGGAACGTTGGGTAAAACATACAAAACATACCGACAATAGAGGAGGCAGCGTCCTTACTGGCAGCAAATGGTACGGCACAGCGCCAGACTTCACAGCCAGTCCATTCTACAGTAAAAGAGAGAGAAATATGATATCAAGTAAGTCTAAAGTGTTGTCACATTGTTCAGATGATCAAGAATGTCCTTAATTGTATCTTTTATATATGAATCGGTTAAAGAACTGTGGTGGTTATCTTTGTAACATAAACACACCATACAATAAGATGATATGCTTTTAACGAATATATATCATACAGCCAGTAGTCTCCAGAAAATGTGAAGATACAGGTTTTCTTGTGACCTCATCCGTGGGCCCAGGGCAATATTTCAACATTGGATAAAAATTGTATAGAGATAAAGGAAAGATGTACATGATTATTTTTCAATAATAACGCTTTTTCTTAGAGATGTGCCTACATGATAAAATAAGAATGTAACCTGCTCTTTTATCGCTCGCAGATTTAGGTCTCCGCTGCATGACAACATCTATGTTATGTTTGCATATTTCTATGTTCTCTATGTGTCCATTCACAGCAACAGCATTGCAATTTTATCATATTGGCCACCAGGTGGGGCCACCTTACCTGGGGTGTCGCGCAGTGGTCTTTCTGGGCGTTTGACTCGGATTGTATTGCAAGTCCGCCGACTGAATCTGTGAAAATAATAATTTAAAATCCATGTCAATAATTTATTGAACAGTATTTAGAAAGGGAAACCCGAAAAGAAACAACTGTACACCCAGTGTTCTACTTAAAGTCTGGGTTGTTAAGGTTGTCAATGAATCTGTAATTTTGTTTTCTTTTAATATCCGGGCACGTACGCAAATAAGGGCGATCCAAGGGACGATCTCTTTGACAGCTTGGTTCATGATTAAACACTATCTATATATAAAGATAATGCAGTTGGCATTTTCACCCAGAAAAAGTCACGGAGAGTTCAATTGGTCACCTTTTGACGCTTTATTATCATGTTTTAGTATTAGCTTTTTATACTGTTCTGTGTCCTGTCTGGGATGTCTAGATCAGTTGCCCGGTCAGGTAAAGGCTATATAGCTGCAGGCAGCTCTTGTGACCACTCACCAATCAGTGGCCGATCCAAGGGGGGGGGGGGCACAGGGGGCGATCGCCCTCCCCCCCCCCCCCCAGATTTTTTTTCGGGCTCATGAAAATTGCAAATTGTATCAATGTTTTCTGGAATAAGGTACTTGTTTTTACCTTGTCCTTATTACCTTCTTGATGGTGAAATATTACATCAAGAATTCAGGATAATCAGCACTGCATTTAACAACAAGGGACCCATGGGTCACGGCGCTCAGCTGATTGTGACTGGACTATAAATGTTTCTCCACTGTGATATTATATCGAGTCGATAAAGCTTATGAATATCATGGACATGTTTGGCTATTATAAAGGAATATAATGTAATATGTGAGTAAAAGATAATTGAAATTACCTGGTTGATGGATTAAAAGAGTAAAATATAGTGGTTTATTTTTTATTTATTTAGGAGGGGTTGAAAATTGTGATATATTTGAGCAAATATGAATGCAATGACAGCAGTAACAAGCAGTAGTAGAATGATGATAAGGCTATTTGTTGAAGGATCTAAAGTGTATGGTAGTCTGCAAGCGTTCAATTTGCCAGATATGATGTTATGATTAACTATGCT
Source organism: Sipunculus nudus (assembly GCA_026874595.1). Classification (NCBI taxonomy): domain Eukaryota; kingdom Metazoa; phylum Annelida; class Sipuncula; order Golfingiida; family Sipunculidae; genus Sipunculus; species Sipunculus nudus. The sequence continues at coordinate 836,583 of CM049320.1, read as the reverse complement.
GATGAAGTGATTTATGAATTTGTGACTGTATGACACAATATCTCTTTAGTCTTGACAAGGTACATTATTGTGATGCCCACTATCTCTACATATTACACAATATTGACATAATTTCTGGCAGGTACATATGTACCTATTGACGAATAGTTATACAAAATATTAAAGTATGAATATATCTGATTCATCTTGTTCTTGCATACTGAGGCCTACTTTGGGATGGGGTTCGGAGAAGGGAAAAGTGAGGGCAGCACGAAGGTGGATGTAGAAATATTCTATTGTAATGTTTTTCATTTATATAAGAATATGAAAAACTAAGAGGAAAGGGGCCCTCCTACTTGGTTATAGTAAAGTTCTAAATATATGATTGCAAACTAATACTCTGACAAGACTGTCATGAAGAAAAACAGTAAAAGTATTGAGATACTGTGATGCATATGAAAATTTACAGATGGACAGGCAAGTGGAAAGAATGGACTAATACCTTTATTTCACTTTCAAGGGAATAATGCATTTAAGTTTATATATAAGCCTATTTTTTAGCATATCCATTTTTTCCATTAAGAAGTTTTTATCTGAATCATTTTTTTATTTACAGGTTTTTTTTATTTTTAATAAAAAAAAAACTGAAAATATAAGTAAAAATATTAGAATTGTTGCAAAAGTTGCAATCATTATATATACAGAGTAAAAAACTGAACTATAAGTTAAAATATTAGAATTGTTGCAAAAGTTGCAATCATTATATATCCAGAGTGTAGCTCATATTGGGTCATATTATGCATACACATATATTTTATTATTTTTAAATCATAAATGTTCAAACTGAATTTAAAAGAAAATAATGCCACAACATGGAATCTACAAGAATATTCCTTGAATCACAATAAAAAGTTTTGCACATTGGAGTTTTCAGTACATGCTTAATTTTATTCACCAAAATAAAATAAAAGATTCAGTTAATTTGATAAAATAAAACATCTTTTCAAATAAAGTATACACAATGTTGGTTGAATGAGGGACAAACAATATCATTGTGCTAATTACTATCCCAGTTTTAATTTATTACTGGAATTGATAGTCAATTTCACACCTGGTGAAGTTTTCACTCTTCTGAAGTAAGGAATTACTTATCTGATGAACATCCACACTTTCATAGCAATACACCACTTTGTGGACACAATTAAATGTACACTTTAATCATTGTAACCCTGGTGGTACAATACAAAATCTAAAATGTAGCATAGATAGCCTAGAGTAAGAATGAATCAAATACAGAAAATAATAACATTCATCTAGTTTATGCACCATCTGGGGGGGGGAGTGCAGGGCAGAGGGGAAGCCTTCTGGTAGTGGCCAAGCTGAGCCAAGGCAAGTTGCCTGGGATGGGTTACATAATGCAAGTGAAGGCTGTACTACTAGGTAGGCTAGATGTAAACAACACTTGACATGGTGTATGAAAACGTGAGTAAAAGCTATTCTTTCCAATCAAATCTTTGATTTTGAAAGATTAAATCCTTATTAATATATGCTGTGAAAATTAAATCAACAGTGCTTACAGGGAAAAAACATGCCATTGCCAAATTTGGACAAAATTTAAGGTATTGATTTTTTATTTATCCTTATAACTTGAAAAATTTGCAAAATTCAGATCTACTTTTGGGTAAACAATTGAATCTTGATTAAATAAAGTTATTTTCCTGAAAAAAAGTCTCTAGCTTCAGCAATTCTCATGTTAGGTGAGTAAATATATTTCCTTATTTTTTAAAAATTGCATTATATTTTGGCTTTTTAATTTCAAAATAATACCAAATACTGACCTAATTTTTGGTATGTTCATAGAAAATGTATGAAAGAATGTGAATACTAAATATGATCAAAAACAGATCAGTGGTTTTGATATTAGGCAGCCTTGAAGTGTAACAATGGCTTTTTTATGGAAAACGGAGGTTTTTCCTTAATATCACGAAGGAACAAAGTCCTAATGAACCAATTTTCGGTATGGCAACAGCCTGGGGAGCATAGAGATGTGCACTGAATGACCTACAGTCATTAATCTGGACTGCTTGACAATGTAAGGGAATACAACAAGAGCCTCCAAAAAAAATTCAATAACTAGCTTAATTTTGCAGCTTTTATTTTCAAATTTCAGATTTTAACAGATTAAATCCTTATGTGTACATGCTGTGAAAATTAAATCCACAGTACTTACAGAGAAAAAACGTGCCGTGGCCAAAGTTGGGCAAAATTTAAGGTACCAATTTTATGTTTTTGCCAATATTTAAAAAAAAATTGAACAGATTTTGATCTAATTTTTGGTATACAATTAAATTTTGATTAATTAAAGTTGTATTACTGAAAAAAAGTCCCTTCCTTTAACACTTTTAGTCTTAAGTGACCAAATATCTTTCCTGATTTTTTCACAAAGTCCATTATGTTTGGGCCCATAACTTTTTTAAATTAAATAATACTGACTTAATTTCTGGCATGTACATAGGAACTATATATAGGAATATTTATGGTAAATATGAAGAAAACCAGATGAGTGGTTTTGATATTAGGCTGTCCTGAATTGTGAAAATAGATTTCTAATAAAAAATTGAGGTTTTTCCTTAATATCTGGAAGGAACAAAGTCCTATTGACTCAATTTTCGGCATGGTAGGAGATTTTCGGGACATCTAACTGTATGCAGAATTTCAGATTCATAGGTCCAATGGTGTCAAAACGTGCCAGTCTTATGGACGGAAATCCGGACGGACGGACAGACAGACAAACGAACGACGGACAATGGACCACGACTATAGCTCAGATGACTTATAGTCAGCTGAGCTAAAAACTTCTGCTCTGTATACAATTTATCAGAAACAAAAATGTCTAGTTTAAGTGCAAAAAAATGCTCAAATTTGACTTCTCAATCATCAGATCTTCAAAAAATGTCCTCACCGTTTGAGGGGGACACTCCTTCCCACGCCCTCCCGCCTCGGGCGCTACGCGCCCTCGACCACTGTGCAAGGTAGAATCTGAGCCGTCCCCCCCCCCCCTCCAAACAGTTTGTTCTGGATCCGCCACTGCCAATAATCCTAAGCCTAACAATAATTTGATGAATTGTACCAGGTAAAAATCTACTGTAAGACAAAATATTAATGGTGAATGCGCTGAAGCTGTTGGCTTCAGTTACACAGTTGAGCATCACAACCCGTGGGTAACACGATCAGGTTATCAAATATGAAATCTATAGAGTCACATGAAAAATTACATATATATATATATATACCTGTTATGTTTTTACAGCACAATTTTGTGACATTAAAGAATGCATCATGCAGGAGTCTACTTTCCATTCTCAGCAGGATGTTAACCGGAGTGCCTTTTTTTCCATTGTCTATCAAGTTAATAAACATTTTGTATTTTTAAATTTAAAAATTTATCTACCCCCCCCCCCTTTCAAAGCTGAGAATTATATGTTGGAATTTTAAACTTTAAATAATGTAACAATATGTGCGGATTTTAATTAATGCATTTAATGTTTTCAGTTTACCAAAATTATGTTCTTTTGTTTTCATATGTTTAAGGGTTTTTTTTCTTCTTTTTTTTTATTTCCCTTCGTTTTTTACTGGCTTTGGTACAAGATGGCGCTTCAATAGCAACCAAAATCCTCTTTCTACCATTTTTATTCAATCCCGCACCCAAACGACCCGACTTGGGGGTTAGTTATCTTAACAAGGCATCTTCTCTTTATACAAGTGACCCGGTTTTTTCCCAAGTGATCGGGTTTTTTACCAAGTAATCCGGTTTTTTACCAAGTGACCCGGTTTTTTATCAAGTGACCCGGTTTTTTTACCAAGTGATCCTGTTTTTTACCAAGTGATCCGTTTTTTTACCAAGTGACCCGGTTTTTTACCAAGTGACCCGGTTTTTTACCAAGTGATCCTGTTTTTTTACCAAGTGACCCGTTTTTTTACCAAGTGACCCGGTGTTTCACCAAGTGATCCAGTTTTTTACCAAGCGATCCGGTTTTTTACCAAGTGACCCGGTTTTTTACCAATAGTGTTAACTTGTACAGAGGATCTAATGTGCCATTAAATTGGAAATAATAATGAGACAAGATAACGACCGAGTGAATGAATGGACGGGCGGGATAGGAACACTCCCTGCCACTCTCACACAAAAACACAACCATATACCATAAAATATACTGACCTCTCACTAGTCTGTAAAGTGCTATCACGACAAACAAATAAACACATGCAGATTTCAGAAAAGAGAAAAAACGCCGGCCCAGCAGTCCCATTGTCACATGACAGGTCATTAAACATCCAGGTGAATGACGTCATGCGTGCTGGATTCTTGGAGACGCGCACGCCGAATGTGTCACCTCATTAATTTTGAGTCACCTACAAAAGTAAAATATCGTTATAAAACAGACGTCTGTAAAAATAAAACCTCGAAGGAGGAGCCGTTACGGTTTGTAAGAATTGAGATCAGTATGAATAGAATATATCGATCGTCTTTACTTGTCTTTATGGAGCAGAAAAAAATGTGTTTGTGTAAGTTGTCCCTGTTACTGGGGGCGACACGCGAGTTGACGGTGTTGAACGCTTGCGCCAGTAGAGTGCATATAGGGAAGGCAAACTGTATTTTGCCACTTGTGTAAACATGATCTGTTCATAGGCCTACTTTTTTATAAATGTTGATCCATATGCCTCCAAGAGTCATTTTCCGGGAGCTCTGCCAATAAACTGAGTGAAAGTTTGTCCTGTATCACCTAGTGGTGTATTATACCTCTTTGGCCCTATATATATATATATATATATTTATATATATATATATATATATATATATATATATATATATATATATATATGCATGGTGCTAGTTTAAACATCTATAAGTGGGCATCGTAACCGTGCCAAACGCAGGGTGTGGGAGGAGCAAGTCATGTTGGTCCCTGGATTGTTTGTTCTTTTATATTAAGGTATAGGGTTTAATTTGCAAAATAAGTTCACAACAGTATGGGGCATAATAGACTCCAAACAAGAAAGTATTTTTTTTTCTTTAAATCGTTTCAAAATCATGTTTGTTATTTTAGCTTTAATAAACATGTACAAATATAATCTCATATGTTTAAATTTTCAAACTAACTAAATGTTCAACCATATTGTAGCCACTGGTACAAGTCCTCAGACTGTCATATGCCACAAAATTCCTTTCTTATTCAGAAGCGGATCCGGGGGGGGGGGGGGGGAGGTCCAGGGGGTCCGGACCCTCCCCCCCCCCTTTTTTTCATCAGAAATAACGTTTTTTTAAGGGCTTCAGACAAAATTTTGTAGCCTGGACACCCCCCCCCCCCTTTTCCAGACCTGGGGACCTTTTTTAGGGTTTTCATTAGTCTTCCTGGGTTGGACCCCCCCCCCCCCCCTTTTGCTAAATCCTGGATCCGCCCCTGTTATTAGCTTATGATCTGCAGTATGAAATGCAGCTTTTTTCTCCGCGGTCATTCAGCGCTCCATGTTTTGCAACAGAGAATAATAAATTCATGTATCTGATGGAACTTAAGCCTTGGTCCCAGCTGGACGCACCAATTTTTGGATCGTACGTCCCCTGTGAATTTTGGGTGTCATGGGGGCCTTGGTCTTCGGAGAGATGTAGAGGAAAAGTCTTGGTCACAATAGGGCTTACAGGGTCCTACGGCCTGTTTCCGTTGTGCGAAATTTTGATGTCGCAGACAGCCAGTGAGCACGTATGGAGGATGTTAGACAAACCGCACTTGGCTGGCCTAAAACACGGAACGAAACGGAACACGGTACAGGGGCCTAATTTATTGAGCGGAACAGTTATAAAAAGTGTCATTTCTTTTAATTGGAATGATAGATTTTCACTGTATTTTCTCTGAATAAGGGTATCAGTAATACCTGTCGGATGGAATTACAGCGGGTATTTCCTGACTATGGGCTGTTCCATAAATTTTCATTTTGCCCCTGAGATCATAATAATTCTGCTGTCGTAAATTAAATAGCGCTGAAAGATATTTGGATTTTTAAAAGTTATTTTGATATAAATATGTTAAATAAAAAAAAATAACAAACATAGTTTTTGTTAAAGTTTTGGATTTAATCTTTTGAATGTGCGTTTAATGGCCGTGCTCAAGATTTTACAGGTTATTTTTTATTCAAAATTTATCCATTAGGATTCAAACTATAGTCTTTTTATATGGCAAAACGAAATTATAATATTTTTATTTGCAATATGGGGGGGGGGGGGTATTGTATGCCCCCCCCCCCCCCCCCAAGGTTGAAAGGTCCATCCTTCAGTCCACTTACTTGCGCCCCTACGTGCTTAAGACTGCACTGAACCCATATATCCACATATGGACCAGGCTGATTTTATAGATCGATAACGTCATATAGGATATAGTTCTTATGAGATTCATCGGACATTTTAAATCAATTTTACAAAACAAACGAACTTTTTTTATTGTTTAATGTTATGGTTTGATTTTTATTTTAATCAATCTGTTATTATCATTATTATTATCATTATTATTATCATTATTATTATTATTAACATAATTCTAAAACGCTGCGTGGTTATCTTACTGTCCTTTGTTTAAAAAATACATATATACATTTAGATGTTTTGCCTTTGTTTTTGCACTTGTTTTGTCATGGCGTGCGACGTGCGTCTTAGCCAACGACTTTTCTTCTTATGGTACTTTTTAAATGTGCACGTCTCACTTGCAAACTCCTTGCGAGAAACTTGCCCCCTCGTTGTTCGCTGAAAATTCGTAGAATTTGTTGACATGTCTAACATCCTCCGTACGCGCTTACGGGCTGTCTACGGCCTCGAAATTTCGCAAGACTGACTTTCGGGACACGTGCGATTCTGCACAAAATTTGGACGCAAACAGGCCGTAGGAGCCCGTACGGCCGGTTGTGACTTATAGGCTGAAGTCACAACCGCCGGTTTCACCTCACGAGGGCAAAACTGAAGGATGTGACTTGTGATCGATCAGGTCATATAAATGCACCTTATCAAGCGCTAGCTTAAGTTGGAACACGGATGATCTTGAAGCATTTTTCAAGTCACAGCAGCGATAATGCTAAAATGATGTTAACGCAATAGCTCGACAAGAATCTCGGCAGTGGTTTGACTTATCCGCCTGAAATTTAGCATGTGTATACATCTTAGATAGTCTTCGTGTTCAATGACAGGTGGCGCCCCCTACAGTCATGTTTACGTGGCAGACATCCAAGCAATATGCAGTACATGTCCCTCTATTTCCCCTTACCACTCAGTCCATGCCTCACTTCACCCGTACCACTCTGATTTCGGCGGATACACGTGGTCGGTTGTCGACTATCTAGTTTTGAATTACCTCATCCATTCATTTACTTTGTAGACACAAATTCCACAATCGTGAGTCACCAAACCAGGTGAAACACAAAATACCTGCCGTTTTCTGTAGTTGTTTATACTTGGTTTTAGAATTGAAGATATATTAAGGTTCACACACACCTTCACACACCATCTGACGCACGCACACGTACCTCTCCCCCCCCCCCCATATATATTAAGGTGTGCGATTCCTTTTCCACGTATACAAATATGCTTGTGCTAGTATATTTAAACATGTTATCATATTTTAGCATTTGATATGAAATAGGGTTTGAGTTTTTTATTTTAGGATGTGACTTGTCGTGGGCAATACATGCATATAACCCAGTTTGATAGTCTAAATTTGTAGCCATAAACATAATTTCATGCTATTGCAATTCCAACAAAACACATTTTTTAAATTTTTATAAAGACAGAATATTTTATATTTTTGTATAGTCTTCGATTTGCTATTTGTAAAATAAAGGTGTGCGTTAGTTATTAAAACGCCTGTATTTTATATTAAATAAGTCATTGTAATCAGCGGATCTCCTCGGCATAATTCTCATTCTAACCGAGAACACTCGAAGTGGAGGCGAGCAGTTCCGATTGGCATTCGCTACAGCATTCGCGACCTCTGGTGGAGACTGGGACACACAAACCCGAACTATTAAAATGGCCTAATGGATAATCAGCGTTTTACATGCCTCCTTTGTAAAAACATTTTTATAAGAACAAAAATATGGTGATATTTTTTTTTGGGGGGGGGGGGGGATAATTTAAGGGCTATGTGTTTTTGAAAAAATCTGGTGAAAATTTGTGAGGAAAAAATAGATCTATGGGCCTGTGTTTTTCTGTATCTGCTGGAAACATTGTAGTTACGTTGATTTTACTTCAGAAAAGGTTTTCTTTTTTTTTTGAGGGGGGCACCGAGAAGTAGATAACTCCAGCCGCTGAAGAAATTTAAATATTTTGACTCTGTATAGTAGGTCTATATATAGAAGTCTATCGATTTATGTCCACATCCAGCATGATACTCCCCTCCAAATATTGATTACAAATAAATCATCCAATCAGATGATACGCAGACTCCTGAAGCTGGCATTCAGACAATACTTATAAATAAATAAAGTCCGATGAATTGTGTGAAAACACAAAAATACAATATATCCTTGATTATCCGAGTTATTAACATAATTTATTCATTACATAAAGCTGTCCAAGGCCCCCCCCCCCCCTTCCCCAGAAAAAATGTTCCTATTTCCTATAGTGTATACACTTGTTCTGCCCCTTTGTTTTACCCCCCCCCCCTCCACCAGCCCAACCACCCACCCATCCCCTAGCTTTTCACTACTCTGGTTGACCATGGTCTCCCCCCCCCCCCCCAACGAATGTATTCCCACAACTCTGATTTATCAATTATTATCAATATATAAGATATATTCGCTACAGCGGTCGAGACCTCTGGCGGAAACTGAGACACATAAAAAAAACCTAGAAATTTTAAATCGTCTGATGGATAATCAGCGTTTTACAGGGGGAGTGTAGAGGGGGCTCCTTTAGAGCCGCCGCAAACCTTTTTATTGTCTTCCTAGGTTGGACCCTGTCCTTTACAAAATCCTGGATCCACCCCGTTTAACGCAGATTAAAGTATTATTGTGTTAAGAAGGAGAGATATTGAAATAATGAAGGTTGTACTTACAAGAAACATGGTGAAAATGTACATTCTTAATGCAATCATAAATACAGCCCTTGTTGTTTGTCTGTGGATATATAATTTAAAAAAATATCGTGTAGAAGCCAAATACACAAGACAGCGCCCCCGGCCGGATTAAAAAAAATGGTCCTTTAATAAGTACTTGATGTCGTATCAGAGTATTGATGAATCTTAATGATACTAACTAGATCTTAGCGGTACAAATCTCCATGTGTGAAACACCATATGGTACCTAGGGCGGTGTACGTGTACGACTTATTTTATCACTGAACCAATACATTTAACATGCGGCACTTCAATTGTCGCTTAATAAAGTAATAAAACAGAGGCTCCAGTCACTTCTGAGTGTTCCCAATAAATCTTTGACTTATTTACATAAAGACCCACATGCGTTTGGGGATTAATAACAACAGTTAGTCGGGAACGTATAACGTATATGCCATTTTCCATAAAATGGCAGGCTTTATAAATACGGGATATTCGATTTGATACTAAAATAACGTCTAAACTAAATTGAACCTGGTGAAAATTTTTTCGAAAATAAATACATGATAGAAATAAAAAAATATAACAAATCAAAGAAAGATTGTTTTAAAGATTTTACCCCGATTTCAACTCTTGAAAGCAAATTAAACATCTTTAAAATTAAGGTTGGTAATAACATTTCTTCCGAAAAAGTGGCCTAATAAGAATACCATGAAACTAATGCATAATATGTCAGTTGTATCACCATTTCATCTTTACAGATATATAGAGTTTATGTTAAGGCTATATTACAGTATCTTTCGTCATTTCCGTCCAGAACGCGGGGGTTAATGAACGAACACCCGACGCCTTAAGGACAGATACAGTTATATGTTCATGGTAACTAACCTGCCTCTAGCAATTCGGGTTTTATAGCTCTATATAACATTTATTGAGCTACTCGATATCGAGAGTGCCCTTGATCTAGTCAAGTGGGTTCGAGAGAGGTATTGCACCTGCCCTCGGTTTGTTTGTTGGTTTGTTTTTTTTTTTTTTGTTTTTTTTTTTTTGCTAAAAGTTCTGAACAAATAATGTATTGTAAAAAATGTGGAGGGTTTAGAAAACACCCAAGGAACAATTAATTAAATATTTGGAGGTATCTAGATCATTAAAACAATTTTAATTTAAATAGTTCAATCCCATTGTTTCAGCTATTGATCGATATAAGACGGTGCTTTGAGGATCGTCATGGCGGCGGTTCTATGTCTCCGACAATATCTTAAACACAAGTATTCCTGAGCGAGATTCGACATGTTTTCAACATGCTACCCCATCCATGTGAGGCCGGTGGATTATAGGGTTTTGTGGAGGGTTTTACTGCTTACCTACTGGAACTAATACTCTTCAAACGTCACGACTTCAGGTACGGGTGGTCCTGATACTATTGTGAGAAAGATACTGCGATAAAATGTAATTTCTTCAAATAAGATCCCCCCCCCCCTTACCTCTCATCGGGTCTACAGGGTCGAACGGGTATTGGACTAAATTTCCCTGGAAATGTATCCATGTATTGACACTTAATAGACACCATACTACTTGAAACAAGAGGTACCCAGTGTCCATGAATACACTATAAGAATACTAGCATCGCCTTCATTATATATACATATATAAACGTGTTACCAGAAAATGAACACAAAATTTGATGTGACCAGGTCCACCCTAACGTGGTCGTGGTCAGTTTCCTGTTGATGTTAATGAGGTCTTGTCTACCTGTCTACCTGACGGACAGAGAGACACCCATCAAAATAAACGCCATTCTTAAGAAACCAATATTATTAAAAAATGACAGATATGCACTCACCGTGGGTCTGTCAAGGAAGAGGGTCGAATGGGTTTAAAATCTTAATAAGAACACAACGCTCACGGTTACAACTGGATCAGTTGAAGCGACGCCCGCAATGACCGGTGTTCTGCCTGCATGATCATGGATACCTGGAGATCCGTGCGGTCACCACACGGCAGTCTCTTGTTTATAGCATGGCGCCAGCTATTTGACCAGGTGTTGCCACCGATGTAAGAAAATAAACGCAGTCCAATGGAATACCGTAGCAAGTAAATTATCGGAAGATAATATAGGAAAATGGACTTTGAAATTAAGTTATCGTGTTTTTGTCACAAAATGTATTTGATGTTATGTATTGTAAAACATGCGGACCCGATGTTGATTTTGTCCGCACACAGTGAACGTTTGTGCCGTGCATTGATTGGCAGCTTCTTTGTTTGGGTATTGTCCAGTAGGCCTGCTCAAGGTCTACCTGTGTCCCTCCTAGTTTGACCACTGAGTGATCAATCTCAATGCCAGGCGAGCTTTTTAACCATTGAATTAGCAGTCGCCTCAAAACGCCTTTTATGACGTTATGGAATGCGTTGTGATGACGTAATTGGACACGTTGGAAGGAAAAATAGAGGCCATCAGCACGGGATGTCAGTTCCCACTGCGAGTGCCATCACGTGGACGCATTCACATGAATTTACGTAATGATGTCTTCAGGACGACAGTTGTCCAGTTATCTCAATAATGATATCAATCTGTACTTTAATCAACCAGTTCTACAAAAATTAAATTCGTTAACTTATGAACACCCAAGACAAAGATAATTTACTTTTTAATATATATCAAAGGCATATCAAGTTACCTGTAGCCTTTTTATTCTGGTAATGGAATGCGATTATCCATATTGTCCCCCCCCCCCCAAGGTAGGCAACTGCTCCTAAGTCCTTTCCTCTTTCATTAAGTTTCATTAAAGTTCACAAAATTGTTGAAGATGTTTTTTTAACGAATCATACACTTTCTGAACCAGAAAGTACTGTCGCTTGTCGATTCAGATAGCTTGTGTCGTGTCAAGTATTATTTGCCCCCGTCTCTGTTTCCCGCTCACGCCCTATTTCTGTGTTCCATTGGCAATTAACAAAGTTTCAAATCGATCGAGGCCGTTAGGGAATATTGTTTGGACATTGACGAACAAGCATCTACGATAATCACATAAACCGTTAGAGTCGTTTAACGGAGGTAATGAAATGATCTCCCTACCCTAAAAGTCAATCTTATAACAACTATCCTGCCAAATCCAAGGGAAAATATTTATTTAGCACTTCAGAATATCACACAACAGCATACATTAAGCGACCTTTCCATCAATATTCAAATGCTGTATTGACTCAGCTTGCCTGAATAACTTAGTGAGCAAATGTGTACACATGATCAATTACCTTACACCTGTCACCCATAAACTTACTCCGCTTCTTTTAATGGTCAGCGTGGCTGTCGTATCATTAGGGGATCACACTAAACTAGATACAAGATCCATATGGCCACCTCCGAGATAGCAGTGATTTAAAACAATCAACTATGTGCTTCTTAGGGTAGGACGTGGCCTTTATTTTGTAGTGCTCACGGCTTTAGAAAACTCCCTGGGTCGACCCCGTCGCTGCCTTAAGGATAATAAATGGTTAACTCTAGATAGTCCCTCAAAGATTCGCACTGATGTCTAAGAGACATATCCTGAGTTCAGGATGACACCAAGCCCTGTGCGAATAAACCTGAATTCAAGAAGTCTTAATATTCACATATACAATTCTTATCATTTGTTTTTCTTTATCCTTATAAAATACCAGGGTCATCGTCAAACAATAGATAGGGACATCATCAGTCAATACACAGGGTCATCATTAGACAATACACAGGGTCATCATCAGACAATACACAGGGTCATCATTAGACAATACACAGGGTTATCATCAGACAATACACAGGGTCATCATTAGACAATACACAGGGTCATCATCAGACAATACACAGGGTCATCATTAGACAATACACAGGGTCATCATCAAACAATACACAGGGTCATCATCAGACAATACATTGGGTTATCATTAGACAATACACAGGGTCATCATTAGAAAATACACAGGGTCATCATCAGACAATACACAGGGTCATCATTAGACAATACACGGGGTCATCATCAGACAATACACAGGGTCATCATTAGACAATACACAGGGTCATCATCAGACAATACACAGCGTCATCATCAGACAATAGACAGCGTCATTATCAGACAATACACACGGTCATCATCAGACAATACACAGCGTCATCATCAGACAATACACAGCGTCATCATCAGACAATATACAGCGTCATCATCAGACAAATCACAGCGTCATCATCAGACAATACACAGTGTCATTATCAGACAATACACAGCGTCATCATCAGACAATATACAGGGTCATCATCAGACAATACACAGCGTCATCATCAGACAATACACAGGGTCATCTTCAGATATACACAGGGTCATCCTCAGACAATACACACGGTCATTATCAGACAATACACAGCGTCATCATCAGACAATATACAGGGTCATCATCAGACAATACACAGTATCATCATCAGACAATACACAGTATCATCATCAGACAATACACAGCGTCATCATCACACAATACACAGCGTCATCATCAGACAATACACACGGTCATCATCAGACAATACACAGGGTCATCATCAGACAATACACAGGGTCATCATCAGACAATACACAGGGTCATCATTAGACAATACACAGGGTCATCATTAGACAATACACAGGGTCATCATCAGACAATTCACAGGGTCATCATCATACAATACACAGCGTCATCATCAGACAATAGACAGCGTCATCATTAGACAATACACAGGGTCATCATCAGACAATACACAGGGTCATCATTAGACAATACACAGGGTAATCATCAGACAATACGCAGGGTCATCATCATTCAATACACAGGGTCATCATCAGACAATAGACAGCGTCATCATCAGACAATAGACAGCGTCGTTATCAGACAATACACAGCGTCATCATCAGACAATATACAGGTTCATCATCAGACAATACACAGCGTCATCATCAGACAATACACAGCGTCATCATCAGACAATACACAGGGTCATCATCAGACAATACACAGGGTCATCATCAGACAATACACAGGGTCATCATCAGACAATACACAAGGTCATCATCAGACAATACACATGGTCATCATCAGACAATACACAGGGTCATCATCAGACATTACACACGGTCATCATCAGACAATACACAGGGTCATCATTAGACAATACACAGGGTCATCATCAGACAATACACAGGGTCATCATCAGACAATACACAGGGTCATCATTAGACAATACACAGGGTCATCATCAGACAATACACAGGGTCATCATTAGACAATACACAGGGTCATCATTAGACAATACACAGGGTCATCATCAGAAAATCCACAGGGTCATCATCAGACCATACACAGGGTCATCATCAGACAATCCAGAGGGTTATCCTGTTATGACAAGGAAAATGATGTGTGTACATAAGATACATAATGATTTGTGACTGTAAGATACACAATGATGTGTGACTGTAAGATAGACAATGGGTTGTTTCTGTAAGATACACAATGATGTGTGAACGTAAGATACATAATGATCTGTGACTGTAAGATACACAATGATGTGTGACTGTAAGATAGACAATGATTTGTTTCTGTAAGATACACAATGATGTGTGACTGTAAGATAGACAATGATTTGTTTCTGTAAGATACACAATGATGTGTGACTGTAAGATAGACAATGATTTGTTTCTGTAAGATACACAATGATGTGTGACTGTAAGATAGACAATGATTTGTTTCTGTAAGATACACAATGATGTGTGACTGTAAGATAGACAATTATTCGTTTCTGTAAGATACACAATGATGTGTGACTGTAAGATAGACAATGATTTGTTTCTGTAAGATACACAATGATGTGTGACTGTAAGATAGACAATGATTTGTTTCTGTAAGATACACAATGATGTGTGACTGTAAGATAGACAATGATTTGTTTCTGTAAGATACACAATGATGTGTGAACGTAAGATACATAATGATCTGTGACTGTAAGATACACAATGATGTGTGACTGTAAGATAGACAATGATTTGTTTCTGTAAGATACACAATGATGTGTGACTGTAAGATAGACAATGATTTGTTTCTGTAAGATACATAATGATGTGTGACTGTAAGATAGACAATGATTTGTTTCTGTAAGATACACAATGATGTGTGACTGTAAGATAGACAATTATTCGTTTCTGTAAGATACACAATGATGTGTGACTGTAAGATAGACAATGATTTGTTTCTGTAAGATACACAATGATGTGTGACTGTAAGATAGACAATTATTCGTTTCTGTAAGATACACAATGATGTGTGACTGTAAGATAGACAATGATTTGTTTCTGTAAGATACACAATGATGTGTGACTGTAAGATAGACAATTATTCGTTTCTGTAAGATACACAATGATGTGTGACTGTAAGATAGACAATGATTTGTTTCTGTAAGATACACAATGATGTGTGACTGTAAGATAGACAATGATTTGTTTCTGTAAGATACACAATGATGTGTGACTGTAAGATAGACAATGATTTGTTTCTGTAAGATACACAATGATGTGTGACTGTAAGATAGACAATGATCGTTTCTGTAAGATACACAATGATGTGTGACTGTAAGATAGACAATGATTTGTTTCTGTAAGATACACAATGATGTGTGACTGTAAGATAGACAATGATTTGTTACTGTAAGATACACAATGATGTGTGACTGTAAGATACACAATTATCTGTTACTGTAAGATTCACACTGTATGGAGGGCTGTTGCTATGCATCACATCACTATGTGACGATGTTATTACGTGTATCTATAGTGGAGTAATGAGGTTAGGCTCCCTGGAGTATTTCCGCCTATTAATCCTTTACATTCCTAAATGTTAATATCCCTTGCTTCACGGAGGTCCACCTGTAATTGGCTGATTATGCTGGATTTACGGTCAATATCGTGTTTATGATGTGTTAGTCATTGTTAATATTGTTTGGGATAATCAATAAATGAGAACTACCGACCTGTCCATTGTTACCATTCCTATATGGCGGCCATGTCTATTTATACAGATATTTACAGATCTTGGTCGACGCTTTGATGTCCGCCTTTCATGGAAGGAGGTCCAGCGGGGCGCCCATCGAAATATGTAAATTACTCACAGATCAGATCCAAGCTGGGGGAATGAGGCATAAGTCTTATCAACTCGAATGAAACCGAAACCATACCTTGTAAAAATCAAAGTCTAGGAAAAAGAGCCTATTTTTTTTTTTTTTTTTTTACAAAATCTCAGCCAAGCTGATGAAGACCTAGGTCACTGGTCACATGCTCACACAACCTATTTAAAAGCTACTGATTGGTGTTTGAGATTATTTATAAACATTATTTAAATTTAATTGATCAAGTGAGGCTGCGAACCCATGACAGAGACCAAGTCACTCGGCTAAATATATTAAGAAGAAACAGAAGGCTGCAGAATATAAATGTTGGTTTTGTTGGGTTGTTTTACATCTCATATTAGGCATTTGCTCCCTCATCAGCTTTAGTGTCAAATTGTGATAATATTTAAATTTAAGAGAATTCTCGCAAAATTGCAATGTGCCTGTGATAACTGGAAAACGCGCTCACAATTAGGATTGCTATGAATGAGCGCTGGATGCTTACATAATACAGGACAGCAAAGGGTATTTCTTGTTGTTCTGGGTTAAGTCCTCCGTGTTGCTGCCTCGTGCCACTGCAGATCAATGCAAACATCACCCCTGAACTTAATGCTGCTGTCTACATGGCACGTCTCAACTCAGATTCAAGATCTTCCATTGAGTTAGGCTGAAGTACTGGCAAGAAGTGTATTGATGAGCAGAATCAAGTTTCTTATCATAATATTTAGAAATCTCACTGAAAATCCGACTAGATGACAGGCCTGCTCTGAGTGAGCGACGTTTAGATTAGGGGTGGGTTTTTATACTAACTTCATATGTTAGCAACCTCAAGATATGTACATGGTCGAGATGTTTATTGAATGTAACCCCCCTGTACATGGCCTATGAAAATTGTGTAGTCGTGAAAAAAACTGGAAAATAATCATTGTCGCCCCCCCTTGAGGACAAAAGGCTTATTGGGGTTGATGCGTATATAACTTTATTAATAATTTGGTCACAATTTTTGTGGGTGGACTTTGTCAGATTTTCCGGATTCCAAATCCATTAAATACATTTTTTATGGATTTTTTCTCTCCCTTTTTTGCCATATTTTCTGTTTTTATTTGTTCAATATAATAACTATGGTATAAATCATATACATACTTTTAAAGAACGGACCAGGTTCTATAAATACATAAACGTTCATGACTCCAGGTTTATTTTTCAAGAGGTTGTGGCCATTTATGTGTTCCTTTTTTAAATTTAGATGAACTCTCACTCACAAAATAAAAACATATGATGTATATTGGACTGAAACATCATTATCAACAAAAGCTGTTGCTAAAATTTCAAATCTCCCTCGCAATGTGACCATTAAATTTTCATTGAAATCTTCAAAGATACTACAGATGATTCCACCTGCGTGTCTGGCATCATCTCTAGAGATATCCAAGATTAACATGTAGGACAAATAATAAGGTAATCCATACAGAAATCATGGAGAACTGTTTGAATATTTACTTGAAATGGACCACGAAAGGGCAAATTTCATATCTGATAGTCCCCTTTATAAGAATTATTTTGCCTGAATTTGTTAAAACTTTGAATGGCCAGAAAATGGGTATGCTGGATGACCTCAGTCTTTTTCAAGGTCAGACAAATAACTGCAGAGTAAAAAATGTTAGAATGTAAACTGTAAATCTCTAAATGAAGCGAAAAGTACTCACTACAAAGAAAAATATATCATATATATATATATATATATATATATATATATATATATATATATATATAGGTGGCTCATGTTGAATAGATAAATCTATCCAAGATGCATAAGCATAGCAAATTACAAAGCAACGTATGGATTATTATTGAAAAATGCAATTTTTTATAATAAGGAATTGTTTTGATGTAAAGGCATGGCTTTAACAGATAGCCCTTGTTTACAGCCATCAATGTTTTTCCCTCAAGAAACATCTTGTACTTTGACCTAGTGTTTGGAGATATCATATTTCTTTGCCTAATTTTCTTTCGGCTGAAAGAAACAGATTATCAACATATCTTAGTACAGATATTATCAGTCGAGATAGACTCTCCACGAATACAATCAGTATGGGATTTAATGAGGGAGAAATAGTCCATTTGTTTTAAAGTTATACCTGAATTTGGGCATGAACTCCTACAAGAATGATATGTTCCAAAAGGGCGCCCTTGACCTGTGAGTCTTTATCTGTAGCACTTAAAGGAGCTATTTACAAGGGGAATATATTTTGTATATTTTTTCTGTTTGATATATGTCCTTGTACTGTTTTAGGCACATTCACTGCAAGACTATATTTTAATGCTAGGTTATAGAAAAAAAGTGTGGACTAACCAACTTTTTCTGCATGATCATTCATGAATAAGCAGGCAGTAATCCCAATATGTTTGACGAATATAGTTTTCGTTGAGTCCTTACCACTTTCTGACGGCACCATATCATTTATGCATTTATCTCCTTTACTGTAGAACGGTCTACTCTAGCCTCGTCACATACAGTCTGAACAGAATAGCCTCGTCACATACAGTCTGAACAGAATAGCTTCGTCACATACAGTCTGAACAGAATAGCCTCGTCACATACAGTCTGAACAGAATAGCCTCGTCACATACCGTCGGAAAAAATAGCCTCGTCACATACCTGCGGAACAAAATAGCCTCGTCACATACCGGCGGAACAAAATAGCTTCACCACATACTGTCTGACCAAAATAGCCTCGTCACATACCGTCTGGACACGTTGGCGGACGGCTTCAGACCTTGATTAGGTGCAGCAATTGCTTTGACACACGATCATTTCAACAGATGGCGCTGCGATAGCCCCTCCATACAATAATTCAACATGTTATCTCTGGATTGATGGAAAATGGAAACTCGCCCTTAGGACACACTTTGCATCGTTCCTGACAGTTAAATACATATCCGTGGTGTGGCCAAAAAGGAGTTCCGTGACAAAAGTCTAATGTAACCACCGTCAATTATAAAAAAAAAGATATCAGCGAACTACCTTCAGTGTAGATCCGGCAACAACTGTAAGACAAAAGGCTACTACAGGGGTATGGTAATAAATGAATCTCAGTGCTTTATGATGCTTATATCATGCTCATCAAACAACCACTTACATTTCTAGGAATTTATGTGGCACGGTCCTGTCTGCGTCCACAAGAAAAAAAAACCTTGGTGTACATCTAAATCAGTAATCAATCTAAGGTAGCTCCAGTCTGCCATCCGAACGTCGATATTATATTCTGGAGACGTTCGGGTGACAGTACAAGCTGTGGGGTTAGGATCAATTTAAGTTAAGTAGATGTACTCATGCATCATTTCCGTCATGTTTTCCTGCCTGACAAACTGTTTTATAAAATTTAATCACATCCCGTATTAAACACTGCCACATCTCAAGTTAACTTACATAGCTTTATGACGTGATCGTTGATATCAAAGGCGCTTTTCATCACAAAATTGTCCAAATATCACGCAATTAAACGAAACCTCTCGGAAACGGTATGCGAGATTGCCGTGGACTAATAACCGATTTACCACTGCACGGTTGACAAAGTATAAATAGTCCGTAGTAGCTCCAGGTACAAGTGTACATTATATTTTGTTGTATTACAAGTGAACATTATATTATATGGTATTACAGCTACAAATTTGCCCGAAAGAAGTAGTTTTCTCTGCATCGCTTTTCCGCGAAAACCGGTGCTGCGGAAAAGAAAGGAGGCATTGTGCACTACCTGACTCCGTATATACGTATATATTCAGTCTTAGTACAAGTAAAACACGACTTTTTGATGCTTTTTTTAATACTTCCGCTCAGTCAATATTGTGATCCAACCCTTTGAACAGCTGTTCAATTGTGACTGGCATAACTGCAGGCCCAAACTGTTTATTTAAAAAAGGCCTGTGAGTCATGTTTCAATGGCTATATCTGAGGGGGCTGTTAGAGACTGCATACAATTGGTATCTATTTCTGTTGTTCTTACAGGAATGGAGTATACATGGGATCCCCATGCTAAATCAAGCTCTGGTAAATTAAAACGAATACAGCCCCAGGCCGCAAGGTAAAAAAACATCTTCTTATTCACCAAGGTCCTAACATTTTTTAAATATTATTTGGGTGGAGGTAACCTCCTTAATTTTTAATGCTGACTTATCTAATTTTTAAGCTTTATACCGTTAAAGAATGAAATACGATATAGTTTAAAAGAAAAAATAGGTAAAAGCTGAGATAAGTAGCTGCTGGAAAAGGAAACATGATGAAATTCAGACAGATATTTTTATCATTTCACTACATATTGTTGTTAAAAAATTAATCACATTTATGGAGTCAAATAAGGCGTGAACACTACAGATAAAATTAAAAAGAAATATCATGAAAGTAACATTTTATTACCTGAAACTTTTGTTACATTAGTTGCCAACTCGACAACAGGTCAGGTGCATCACACACAGTGAAATCTCGCTCGGCGACGCGGACACCCCCCCCCCTCCAAAAATCGACTTTTGACATGATCATTTTGGCTTATTACACCGGTAGTCGTATTGCCGAGATTTCACTGTATGTATGTATGTATGTATATATATTGTAACAACATTTTTTGCAAATTCACCTTTCAGAATCCTAAGCAAATTTTCTAATGTCTTCTTTGCAGACTTTGCACTTGGCATGCTCTTCAGTTTTCTCCATGCAATGTCATAATCAGTAACCATGAGCCAATCAGATGAATACAAATGCAATTTCAACAAGATCAAAGTTAAGGACTTGCGTTCGTGCATACATTTAACGTCACACCCGATAAAAATTGAAACCTGACACAAACAATGAATGCTCACAATACATATATATATATATATATATATATATATATATATATATACATATTGGATATATATATATATACAGGCCTGTGATATATATATATAGAGATAGAGATATATATATATAGAGATAGATATATAGATATATAGATATATAGATATATATAGATATATATATATATATATATATATATATATATATATATATATATCTCACAGGCCTCCTCTAAAAAAACATTCTGCAGTAACAGATGTGACATTATTATAACAGGCATGGACGGATAATAAGTAGTGTGATAAGCAATAAGATAATAATAAGTTAATAAGCAATGAGTGACTCATTATCTACTTTCTTTGAGAACCTAAGCAGCCAGGCATGCCAGATGACGTACAATCGGACTTGGGTAATATATACAAACACCTGCGTAAACATTAATTTTTGCCTGCTTAAATAGCGATCAATATATGACCGCGTTTGTATTATCTAAAATTCAGAACTGAATTACTGGAAAGCCACCTGTGTTCATGTTTTGTTATTGGAAAGTGTTCTGTGTTCATGTTTTTGCTCGAGAGCTTTTAATTTAACATAATGAGGTAGCACACTACTTGTCAAAAAATAGTGGATAAAAATATAATTGAATGGCTGAATATTTCAATTTATCAAAAAATCGTGAATAATTTGAGGCAATTGTGTTACAAGAATGAAATCTTTACACTAACGAAAGAGAGAGAAGAAGACATATTCAATAACATATGCAATTACCATTATAACATTTACTTTTTTTAAGTCACAAGTTCACTATGGTTTCCTGCCGCAGTGGTTTCCTGCAGTATAGTGAATCTTTGTAAGACTCTTTTGCTGTCATGTTGTGTGCCGATTTGAAAGCAGGGGGAATTTTACTAGAACACAATTTTGTTGTCATGGCCACGGGTTTCCTAATTCTCCCAATTCTTCATAGAGCTCTCGGCAGTGTTCATTTATCCTGAGAACACTTGCATAAGTTAACTTATTTGTCCAGTTTTGTGCCGTTTTTGCAGCCAGACGACTCGTTTGACTATTCGGTTTGTTATTGGAATGAGTATTTTTTTTTAACCACTGATCCACAGATGAGGGGATCGGTAAACCTACAAAGTTATATATTTTACGGAGGGTTTCTTTGCTGTTCATGGCAAGATCCTCATAAATAAGTGTCAGCACTGACCCCGGGTACGAGTCCTCCAGCTCTTTAGCTAAGCGTACATCTCTCAGTATTTGGGGACAGATAATTGCTGCCTCCTTAACTATGTCCTTTGAGGCGTATTTTGACCAAAAGCTCTCGCTTGTATGGAGTCTGGACACGACCATTCCCCGAGGGTCCCGGATATTTAAAATAACCAGCAAGTCCTTATCCCTCCTCAGGAGCTCTTGTACCGTTGCCATGGTGGCGCGTACAGTTTTTGTTACGATCATATTCGCTTTTGCGCATGCGCCTTTTATAAATCCTAGGCAATGTTCTAATTTCGATTTTACAGACTTTTGGCACTTAGCGTACTCTTCAATTTTATTGATGCGATTTCTTTTAGAATTCGCATCTTTCACTTCAGTTGTTGCATGATTCATTAAATAGTTCCCACAAAATGCAGTACTCTTGTCTACGCCGTCAAACCGTTTGGGACAAACTGTGGCTATTTTATTTCTGCATTTCGCGGATAATTCCATTGCGCCCGTTTTCTTCAGACATCCAAGATAAGCATTCAGGCGGAGCTGCTCGTTGGCGAACATGGCCATGAAATTGTGTGCCAGAATCTCCGCCGGTAACTTGTCCGGGTTGCAGCTGAAGATGTTTTCCAAATAATCAGCCAATGACGTCACTTCATAAGATGGAATGGACCTGTAAAACAAGTAAATACGTGTACCAGTAGATCTGTGTGAATAGTCATAGGACTATCTGGTTACCCCCGACAGGACCTACCTATCCCCCCCCCCCCCCGCCCGCTACCAGTAATGAAGCTTTCATGCGTTGTACTACAGGTAGTGGTCGGGATTGTTGATAATTGAAAGAAACAAGTGATCAAGGGGTCATGACGCTAAGGTGTCTTGAAAGACATTCACAAAAGGAAGTTGATCATCTGATTGCCAAATTTTGAATCCAAAGTCGACTGAAGCATGGCTGATAGGATATGGGTAACAGTGACCAGTTCCGGTTTCCAAGGAAATATCTCATTGGCCTTCCTGGATGTCAAGTTCGAAGATTCTAGGTGCAATGGTTACTATTTTTGTCCTGTTAACGTACGACCGCATCTTTGAAGGTCTCAAAAAAATTTAAGAAAATGCGTAAATTTTTTTTAAAATCCATGTGGCGCCATCAGTCTGCAGGAACTGATGAAACACTCCATGATGAATATGCATGCAAAGAATCATGGTGTTCAATGCATTACTTATTCAGATACTTGAGCATTTGTAACTGTAACTAAGTTTTAATTATTCTCGGGGGAACTTCTGAGTCCCATAGCTCGTAGGATATGGGTAACAGAGACCTAATTTCAGGTTTACAAGGAGATTTTTCATGGACCTCCCTGGATGTCAAGTTAGAAGATTCCAGGTCCAACAGTTACTATTTCTGCCAGGTTAACGGACAGACGAACAGCTAGACAGATAGACGGACGACGGACAAAGACTGATCACTATAGCTCAGATGACTTTTAGTCAGCTGAGCTAAAAAAAGACCGATAATCTGTTATTAGTTGATTATTTAATGAACCTATTATATTAACATATATAACCTACCTTATCCCACATGCGGCGTATTTTCCTTTGTTCTAACTGTAAGTTCAAATCTGCTTCCATCACGGGGTCATGAAAAGTGACCATGCAAGTGTAGTTGAATGGTTACCTTCCAAATATGGCAAAGAAATGGTGGGTAGCCAAAAAAATGACACGCGTGACCTTCGACCAAGGAGGCGGGGCATGTGGCACAAATCAGTTATAGCCCAATGAAATGTAAAGCAAGCTTGTGTCAATCATAGCAGACTCGCCTTCCTTGTGACACAAGCCTGGCAAACCTCAGGGCTTGCATTAATTTCATTGGGCTATAACAATGCATATTATATAAATTATACTAAATGTATTGACCTTGTAACTTACTCGGCACGCTGAAAGGTTTAGGTCACGGACAGGTCTAGATAATGGACACTTTTTCACTTCTAGATAACGGACAGGTTGATGACCCTTTATCACTTCAAGATAACGGACAGGTTGATGACACTTTTTTCACTTCAGGATAACGGACAGGTTGATGACACTTTGTCACTTCAGGATAACGGACAGGTTGATAACACTTTGTCACTTCAGGATACAGGACAGGTCGATGACACTTTGTCACTTCAGGATAACGGACAGGTTGATGACACTTTGTCACTTCTGGATAACGGACAGGTTGATGACACTTTGTCACTTCAGGATACAGGACAGGTTGATGACACTTTGTCACTTCAGGATAACGGACAGGTTGATGACATTTGTCACTTCAGGATACAGGACAGGATGATGACACTTTGTCACTTCAGGATAACGGACAGGTTGATGACACTTTATCACTTCAGGATACAGGACAGATTGATGACACTTTGTCACTTCAGGATAACCTACAGGTTGATAACACTCTTTCACTGCACGAAGTCACTTTAAAAGTACCGTGTGATGCTTTGTGTCCCGTCTTACTTTCATATCTGACAAAATGAGTATTCCTCTGCACGTGTACACATAATCGTTTGTGATCGATTATGCAAGAATACAACTATTTTGATCGATTTAGAAAGATAACGACCAATCATCGATGTAATCGATTAATTGGCAAACCACTGATTACAGTGTCATGCTTCAGTGACAGAGGTTTACTGAATTAGTTGCTTGTGAATAGGGCAGTTTCTGAGTAACAGAGGTTGACTGAATTAGCTGCTTGTGAATAGGGCGGTTTCTGAGTAACAGAGGTTTACGGAATTGGTTGCTTGTGAATAGGGCGGTTTCTGAGTAACAGAGGTTTACGGAATTGGTTGCTTGTGAATAGGGCGGTTCTGAGTAACAGAGGTTGACTGAATTAGCTGCTTGTGAATAGGGCGGTTTCTGAGTAACAGAGGTTTACGGAATTGGTTGCTTGTGAATAGGGCGGTTTCTGAGTAACAGAGGTTGACTGAATTAGCTGCTTGTGAATAGGGCGGTTTCTGAGTAACAGAGGTTTACGGAATTGGTTGCTTGTGAATAGGGCGGTTTCTGAGTAACAGAGGTTGACTGAATTAGCTGCTTGTGAATAGGGCGGTTTCTGAGTAACAGAGGTTTACGGAATTGGTTGCTTGTGAATAGGGCGGTTTCTGAGTAACAGAGGTTTACGGAATTGGTTGCTTGTGAATAGGGCGGTTTCTGAGTAACAGAGGTTGACTGAATTAGCTGCTTGTGAATAGGGCGGTTTCTGAGTAACAGAGGTTTACGGAATTGGTTGCTTGTGAATAGGGCGGTTTCTGAGTAACAGAGGTTGACTGAATTAGCTGCTTGTGAATAGGGCGGTTTCTGAGTAACAGAGGTTTACGGAATTGGTTGCTTGTGAATAGGGCGGTTTCTGAGTAACAGAGGTTGACTGAATTAGCTGCTTGTGAATAGGGCGGTTTCTGAGTAACAGAGGTTTACGGAATTGGTTGCTTGTGAATAGGGCAGTTTCTGAGTAACAGAGGTTTTCGGAATTGGTTGCTTGTGAATAGGGCGGTTTCTGAGTAACAGAGGTTGACTGAATTAGCTGCTTGTAAATAGGGCGGTTTCAGAGTAACAGAGGTTTACTGAATTGGTTGCTAACGAAGAGGGCGGTTTCTGAGTAACAGAGGTTTACTGAATTGGTTGCTTGTAAATAGGGCGGTTTTCTGAGTAACAGAGGTTTACTGAATTGGTTGCTTGTGAAAAGGGCGGTTTCTGAGTAACATAGGTTTACGGAATTGGTTGCTTGTGAATAGGGCGGTTTCTGAGTAAAATAGGTTTACGGAATTGGTTGCTTGTGAATAGGGCGTTTTCTGAGTAACAGAGGTTGACTGAATTAGCTGCTTGTAAATAGGGCGGTTTCTGAGTAACAGAGGACTGAATTGGTTGCTAACGAAGAGGGCGGTTTCTGAGTAACAGAGGTTTACTGAATTGGTTGCTTGTAAATAGGGCGGTTTTCTGAGTAACAGAGGTTTACTTAATTGGTTGCTTGTGAAAAGGGCGGTTTCTGAGTAACAGAGGTTGACTGAATTAGCTGCTTGTAAATAGGGCGGTTTCTGAGTAACAGAGGACTGAATTGGTTGCTAACGAAGAGGGCGGTTTCTGAGTAACAGAGGTTTACTGAATTGGTTGCTTGTAAATAGGGCGGTTTTCTGAGTAACAGAGGTTTACGGAATTGGTTGCTTGTGAAAAAGGCGGTTTCTGAGTAACATAGGTTTACGGAATTGGTTGCTTGTGAATAGGGCGTTTTCTGAGTGACAGAGGTTGACTGAATTAGCTGCTTGTAAATAGGGCGGTTTTCTGAGTAACAGAGGTTTACTTAATTGGTTGCTTGTGAAAAGGGCGGTTTCTGAGTAACAGAGGTTGACTGAATTAGCTGCTTGTAAATAGGGCGGTTTCTGAGTAACAGAGGTTTACTGAATTGGTTGCTAACGAATAGGGCGGTTTCTGAGTAACAGCGGTTTACTGAATTGGTTGATTGTAAATAGGGCGGTTTTTTGAGTAACTGAGGTTTACGGAATTGGTTGCTTGTGAAAAGGGCGGTTTCTGAGTAACATAGGTTTACGGAATTGGTTGCTTGTGAATAGGGCGTTTTCTGAGTAACAGAGGTTGACTGAATTAGCTGCTTGTAAATAGGGCGGTTTCTGAGTAACAGAGGTTTACTGAATTGGTTGCTAACGAAGAGGGCGGTTTCTGAGTAACAGAGGTTTACTGAATTGGTTGCTTGTAAATAGGGCGGTTTTCTGAGTAACAGAGGTTTACTGAATTGGTTGCTTGTGAAAAGGGCGGTTTCTGAGTAACATAGGTTTACGGAATTGGTTGCTTGTGAATAGGGCGGTTCAGAGATTATCTGAATTGGTTGCTTGTGAATAGGGCGGTTTCTGAGTAACAGAGGTTTACTGAATTGGTTGCTTGTGAATAGGGCGGTTTCTGAGTAACAGAGGTTGACTGAATTAGCTGCTTGTGAATAGGGCGGTTTCTGAGTAATAGAGGTTTACTGAATTGGTTGCTCGTTAATAGGGCGGTTTTCTGAGTAACAGAGGTTTACTGAATTGGTTGCTTGTGAATAGGGCGGTTCAGAGATTTACTGAATTGGTTGCTTGTGAATAGGGCGGTTTTCTGAGTAACAGAGGTTTACTGAATTGGTTGCTCGTTAATACGGCGGCTTTCTGAGTAACAGAGGTTGACTGAATTGGTTGCTCGTTAATACGGCGGCTTTCTGAGTAAGAGAGGTTTACTGAATTGGTTGCTCGTCAATAGGGCGGTTTTCTGAGTAACAGAGGTTGACTGAATTGGTTGCTCGTTAATACGGCGGCTTTCTGAGTAACAGAGGTTTACTGAATTGGCTGCTTGTGAATAGGGCGGTTTTCTGAGTAACAGAGGTTTACTGAATTGGTTGCTCGTCAATAGGGCGGCTTTCTGAGTAACAGAGGTTTACTGAATTGGTTGCTCGTTAATACGGCGGCTTTCTGAGTAACAGAGGTTTACTGAATTGGCTGCTTGTGAATAGGGCGGTTTTCTGAGTAACAGAGGTTTACTGAATTGGTTGCTCGTTAATAGGGCGGTTCAGAGGTTTACTGAATTGGCTGCTTGTGAATAGGGCGGTTTTCTGAGTAACAGAGATTTACTGAATTGGTTGCTTGTGAATAGGGCGGTTCAGAGATTTACTGAATTGGTTGCTTGTGAATAGGGCGGTTTTCTGAGTAACAGAGATTTACTGAATTGGTTGCTTGTGAATAGGGCGGTTCAGAGATTTACTGAATTGGTTGCTCGTTAATAGGGCGGTTTTCCGAGTAACAGAGGTTTACTGAATTGGTTGCTCGTTAATAGGGCGGTTTTCTGAGTAACAGAGGTTTACTTTTTTTTTTTGCTCGTTAATAAGGCGGCTTTCTGAGTAACAGAGGTTTACTGAATTGGTTGCTCGTTAATAGGGCGGTTTTCTGAGTAACAGAGGTTTACTGAATTGGTTGCTTGTGAATAGGGCGGTTCAGAGATTTACTGAATTGGTTGCTCGTTAATAGGGCGGTTTTCTGAGTAACAGAGGTTTACTGAATTGGTTGCTTGTGAATAGGGCGGTTCAGAGATTTACTGAATTGGTTGCTCGTTAATAGGGCGGTTTTCTGAGTAACAGAGGTTTACTGAATTGGTTGCTCGTTAATAGGGCGGTTTTCTGAGTAACAGAGGTTTACTGAATTGGTTGCTCGTTAATAAGGCGGCTTTCTGAGTAACAGAGGTTTACTGAATTGGTTGCTTGTGAATAGGGCGGTTTTCTGAGTAACAGAGATTTACTGAATTGGTTGCTTGTGAATAGGGCGGTTCAGAGATTTACTGAATTGGTTGCTCGTTAATAGGGCGGTTTTCTGAGTAACAGAGGTTTACTGAATTGGTTGCTCGTTAATAGGGCGGTTTTCTGAGTAACAGAGGTTTACTGAATTGGTTGCTCGTTAATAAGGCGGCTTTCTGAGTAACAGAGGTTTACTGAATTGGTTGCTCGTTAATAGGGCGGTTTTCTGAGTAACAGAGGTTGACTGAATTGGTTGCTCGTTAATACGGCGGCTTTCTGAGTAACAGAGGTTTACTGAATTGGCTGCTTGTGAATAGGGCGGTTTTCTGAGTAACAGAGGTTTACTGAATTGGTTGCTCGTCAATAGGGCGGCTTTCTGAGTAACAGAGGTTTACTGAATTGGTTGCTCGTTAATAGGGCGGTTCAGAGGTTTACTGAATTGGCTGCTTGTGAATAGGGCGGTTTTCTGAGTAACAGAGATTTACTGAATTGGTTGCTTGTGAATAGGGCGGTTCAGAGATTTACTGAATTGGTTGCTTGTGAATAGGGCGGTTTTCTGAGTAACAGAGATTTACTGAATTGGTTGCTTGTGAATAGGGCGGTTCAGAGATTTACTGAATTGGTTGCTCGTTAATAGGGCGGTTTTCCGAGTAACAGAGGTTTACTGAATTGGTTGCTCGTTAATAGGGCGGTTTTCTGAGTAACAGAGGTTTACTGAATTGGTTGCTCGTTAATAAGGCGGCTTTCTGAGTAACAGAGGTTTACTGAATTGGTTGCTCGTTAATAGGGCGGTTTTCTGAGTAACAGAGGTTTACTGAATTGGTTGCTTGTGAATAGGGCGGTTCAGAGATTTACTGAATTGGTTGCTCGTTAATAGGGCGGTTTTCTGAGTAACAGAGGTTTACTGAATTGGTTGCTTGTGAATAGGGCGGTTCAGAGATTTACTGAATTGGTTGCTCGTTAATAGGGCAGTTTTCTGAGTAACAGAGGTTTACTGAATTGGTTGCTCGTTAATAGGGCGGTTTTCTGAGTAACAGAGGTTTACTGAATTGGTTGCTCGTTAATAAGGCGGCTTTCTGAGTAACAGAGGTTTACTGAATTGGTTGCTTGTGAATAGGGCGGTTTTCTGAGTAACAGAGATTTACTGAATTGGTTGCTTGTGAATAGGGCGGTTCAGAGATTTACTGAATTGGTTGCTCGTTAATAGGGCGGTTTTCTGAGTAACAGAGGTTTACTGAATTGGTTGCTCGTTAATAGGGCGGTTTTCTGAGTAACAGAGGTTTACTGAATTGGTTGCTCGTTAATAAGGCGGCTTTCTGAGTAACAGAGGTTTACTGAATTGGTTGCTCGTTAATAGGGCGGTTTTCTGAGTAACAGAGATTTACTGAATTGGTTGCTTGTGAATAGGGCGGTTCATAGATTTACTGAATTGGTTGCTCGTTAATAGGGCGGTTTTCTGAGTAACAGAGGTTTACTGAATTGGTTGCTCGTTAATAGGGCGGTTTTCTGAGTAACAGAGGTTTACTGAATTGGTTGCGCGTTAATAAGGCGGCTTTCTGAGTAACAGAGGTTTACTGAATTGGTTGCTCGTTAATAGGGCGGTTTTCTGAGTAACAGAGATTTACTGAATTGGTTGCTCGTTAATAAGGCGGCTTTCTGAGTAACAGAGGTTTACTTAATTGGTTGCTCGTTAATAGGGCGGTTTTCTGAGTAACAGAGGTTTACTGAATTGGTTGCTCGTTAATAAGGCGGTGTCTCTTGGACAAAAGAATCGTCTGCGTCACAATCGTATATAATCCTTTTAAGTAAAAATATATTATGGTGACTCAAATTACCCCCAAATTTGTATGGAATGTTCCTTAGTTGTGAAAAAATCCTCGAAAAAAAATCTTTAAATAATATGTTCATAACTTTTTGTATAAAGTTGCTGACAAACAAACCAACCAACAAACCAACGGAAAAACAAAATACCTTCCTGGCGGAGTTATAACAGAAACGTGCGATACCTGTAAATATTTATTATTAGTTATCACTGTAACTATTCTCTATCAAATGAAGAGGAATCCAACGCACTTGTGACAAAAAAATATATATATTTTAACTATAGCATGCAGTAATACATCGGGTTTAACCTGCACATCTCGTTGAAATGAAACAATATTTAAACAAATGAAACAAAGTCTATGTGGTTAACACCGCTGCATTTTCCAGCGGAATCTAGTAGTCCTTGTCTTTCCAACCCAGTCCTTAGACCAGAGGTGGTCTATAATCGGGAGTTGGGGGTTAATACATATTTTTGACGGATTGACTTCTCAAACGATTGGTCATTTCTCGGAACTTAAAGTTCGTCGTATTACTGTGGGGCGTGTCATTATCAAGACAAGAATTTCATTCACTTTGTCAGTCCAAACCACGGGCATCCCGTAGCATAATAAGCTATTCAACAGAGACATACTGAGAAATTCATATAGAGAATTTCTTTAGTTGTGTGAAATCCTAAACCCTCGGTGGTCTTCTGGTGGACCCATTATGTTTAAATGTCTAATTCGCGACAGTTCCCGCGACAACCCGTTTCATGACGTCGCCTGTCAGCCCCAGTATATCACGATTTAACCTATTTGAGTCTGCACGTTTCACACTTTTAGCCAACATGGTTTCAGTGTAACCAAACCGGTTTTCCGAAGGGGTTTCAAAATTAAGAAAAAATGTCGAACCTCAGGTATTTAGAATATTGCTTGGTAGAGCTCTTGTATACATGGAGGGGCAGGAGAAGCATTTTCAGAACAGTTATTGAGTAAGACTCTTTTTCCATGATAGCTGACGCTCGTAATAAAATGCGCTGAATAGAACGTTTCCTGTGCATGCGGGTGCACGGATCCCGCATGCGGACTTATGGAACTCAAACAGGGTTGTATTTCTGCGGGGGCCGGCATGCGGATGCCATATGCATTATATAAGTTGGCACCTGCTGATATCTGCCCCTTTTTTAAAGAAAGGGAGCTGACAGTGATTCAGGGATGAATAAAAGAATGTATGACCAGCTTTAAATCGAGATACGACGGGAAGCCAACGGAGGTAAAATGTGACAGGAGATAGCAACTATATCAACGTGGCTAGTGAGATATATATTATAACCCCCTCCAAGCGATGCCTCGCCAAGACAAATGTTTAAACTGAAAATTAAACGGGGAGCCCGCGCGGGTCCAGCACGGACAAAAATCCGCATGTATTGAAAAGCAGTCTAACGCGTTCGATGCACGAGAAATGCGTGCAGGGCTCAAAAAAAGCACAAACGTGGACTCTAACTTAATCCGTTTTACATCTTTCGGGTTTCCTTTTGTTTCTTTTTGGCACTTACGTCAAATTTTAAAGTCACATTCGTGTAAACTCTGTGCGTGGAAACGCGATCATCTAAAAGGTGCCTCAATATGAAAAACAGGTATCAATTTAATGAATAGGCGAGGGGGGGGCATGTTTTTGTACAATATATAAATGCATGTATGTTTATAACAAGGATTTCGGCATCTGATCTTGGTAATACATACCTGTTTACACCGTTTGCGTGTGTAAATATGTCCCCAGGTACATTCCAGCCGTACTCTGTCCCATACATGGCGGAATAAGCGCCATCTAGCGGCTCAAACCAGTAAACAGCATCTGGATGTTGATTGAAGAGTTCTCCGGCGAAACTCGACCCACTCCTCTGATAGCTCACTATCAACACGTGACGTGTTTTTACTTCCGGTGGCACTTTGGGCTGTAAAATACAAATACATATAATGTTATAATATTATTTCCTTAGCTAAATGGGATATGCTCCTGGCGCTTTATGAATGAGTAGATGTTACCTTTAATTATGAACGGTATAGTTAGAGGTGGGAGAGATGAAACTGAATGATAACGAAGACAAGATAGAACCAATACGTACTTAATGGAAATGTTTAAAAATATGCATTTACATTTATTTCGTAAAAATAAGTCGATCACTTGGGTCAGTGGAGATCACTCGGTTGTCTTATGCACGAACATCCCCAGAGATTCCCCTTATACTACTTGTGCGGTCTGCGGTTGGGCGATAGCAGAAGAATTAATGCATCTTAACAACTGCAACAAGAAACCCTTCAAGTTCACTTACATATATCTTTCAGGGTTTTTTTCTGTGCAGTCCTAATTAAAAATGTTCTACGATATTCTTAGGTTTCCTGTATAAGTTTATAAAGATCGTATATATATATATATAAGTAATTTATATAAATTCCTATTTATAGTCCTCGATAATCGGATCGGATTTTACACACTCGTAAAAAAATTCAATTCGTTCTTGTCAGAGTAATTGAAAATCGTATCGGTCTTCTTGCATCGATTGACATGACTCACCGGCCCATATTCTCGCCACATTAAAAGATTTATTTAAACCAGGATATTATCTTCTTATATAAATCATGTTGTACTTGAAGACCAGTTCTATATAATTCAAAATATACAACAGATTGCGCGGCAGGTTCACACATCGGGCACACTGACGATGTTTCGGACCTTCTCAAATTAAAGTCAAATATCTCAGGATATAAAGAACAATATATAAAAGGGTCCCAACAGGAACACAGCATCGAAATCTAAAGACCTAAACCGGGCATGACAGAGACGTGACAGATGCGTGACCGAGGCGTGACAGTAGCAGAGCTCGTGACAGCGGTTTATTACCACCATCATCAATTAAATATAATTAACCTCAATCTGAAGTGAATCGTTTGTCCACCTGCATCCTCGACATTAATTCCTAACCACATGAATCAATAAAAGGGCTACTGCAGTCACGTGACCAACAGTCCGTCAAGGTGAACGGAACAAAGCTGCTTGATCACTTATGATCAATACAGCTGCCATGGTTACCACTTGGTGTGGGTTTATGTACGAGTAGCGGTATGTAGCCCCTCCTGTCACAAAGTAGTGAGTGATCGATTAATTACAGAATTTGATAATCTTTGTATACCCCCCCCCCCTCCGGTAATCTTAAATCGATTTCTTATTATCCCGGGGTTAGTCGAACCAAATTCAGATTACCCTGGAACTGTTCAGATCGGTAATCTGACCATGGATAATCCCAGATCGATATTCCGACCGTGCATAATCCGAGATGGGTAATCTGACCGTGGATAATCCCAGATCGATTATCTGACCGGGGGTAATCCGAGATCGTTTTCTGACCGGGAGTAATCCCAGATCGGTAATCTCACCGTGGATAATCCGAGATCGGTAATCTGACCGGGGGTAATCCGAGATCGTTATCTGATCAGGGGTCATCCAAGATCGTTATCTGACCAGGGGTCATCCGAGATCGGTAATCTGACCAGGGGTCATCCGAGATCGTTATCTGACCAGGGGTCTTCCGAGATCAGTAATCTGACCGTGGATAATCCGAGATCGTTAATCAGACCAGGGGTCATCCCATATCGTTATCTGACCAGGGGTCATCTGAGATCGGTAATCTGACGGGGGTAATCTGAACTCGATATACCCTATTCATGCCAGCACCACATGTTGAAACCTTTGTCAATTATTCACGGTATGGCTTTTTTTAACATTGCATCACTTGTTGACAGCTCATAAACAGTTTTATTATTTTAGCGGATTCTTTTTTGTTGGATATTGGGGAGACCAGGCATTAGTTTTACTTTTTCTTTTTGTCAGTTATCGGGGAGACCAGGCATTTGTTTTACTTTTTCTTTTTGTCGGTTATCAGGGAGACCAGGCATTTGTTTTACTTTTTCTTTTTGTCGGATATTGGGGAGACAATTAAGGCATTTGTTTTACTTTTTCTTTTTGTCGGTTATCGGGGAGACCAGGCATTTGTTTTACTTTTTCTTTTTGTTGGTTATCTGGGAGACAAGGCATTTGTTTTACTTTTTCTTTTTGTCGGTTATCGGAGAGACCAGGCATTTGTTTTACTTTTTCTTTTTGTTGGTTATCTGGGAGACAAGGCATTTGTTTTACTTTTTCTTTTTGTCGGATATTGGGGAGACCAGGCATTTATTTGTTTTACTTTTTCTTTTTGTCGGATATTGGGGAGACCAGGCATTTGTTTTACTTTTTCTTTTTGTCAGATATTGGGGAGACCAGGCATTTGTTTTACTTTTTTTCTTTTTGTCGGATATTGGGGAGACCAGGCATTGTTTTTACTTTTTCTTTTTTGTCGGATATTGGGGAGACCAGGCATTTGTTTTACTTTTTCTTTTTGTCGGATATTGGGGAGACCAGGCATTTGTTTTACTTTTTCTTTTTTCGGTTATTTGGGAGACCAGGCATTTATTTTATTTTTTCTTTTTGTAGGATATTGGGGAGACCAGGCATTTGTTTTACTTTTTCTTTTTGTCGGATATTGGGGAGACCAGGCATTTATTTTATTTTTTCTTTTTGTCGGATATTGGGGAGACAAGGCATTTGTTTTCCTTTTTCTTTTTGTCGGTTATCGGGGAGACCAGGCATTTGTTTTACTTTTTCTTTTTGTTGGTTATCTGGGAGACCAGGCATTTGTTTTACTTTTTCTTTTTGTCGGTTATCGGGGAGACAAGGCATTTGTTTTACTTTTTCTTTTTGTCGGATATTGGGGAGACAAGGCCTTTGTTTCACTTTTTCTTTTTGTCGGATATTGGGGAGACAAGGCATTTGTTTTACTTTTTCTTTTTGTCGGATATTGGGGAGACAAGGCATTTGTTTTACTTTATCTTTTTGTTGGTTATCGGGGAGACCAGGCATTTGTTTTACTTTTTCTTTTTGTCGGATATTGGGGAGACCAGGCATTTGTTTTACTTTTTCTTTTTGTCGGATATTGGGGAAACCAGGCATTTAATTTACTTTTTCTTTTTGTCGGTTATCGGGGAGACCAGACATTTGTTTTACTTTTTCTTTTTGTCAGTTATCGGGGAGACAAAGCATTTGTTTTACTTTTTCTTTTTGTTTTACGTTTTTTTGTTTTACTTTTTCTTTTTGTCGGATATCGGGGAGACCAGGCATTTGTTTTACTTT
This sequence comes from Sipunculus nudus, assembly GCA_026874595.1. Lineage (NCBI taxonomy): Eukaryota > Metazoa > Annelida > Sipuncula > Golfingiida > Sipunculidae > Sipunculus > Sipunculus nudus. The sequence goes on along the minus strand of CM049320.1, from coordinate 800,989 downwards.
TTCTTCACATAAATATAATCAGGAAACAATATGATCATGACATAACTTTTTTTGCTCAAGAGGTGAAAGCACGTGATAATTAATTTAAAACTTTGTAAAAATATGATTTTATTTTTTGAAAGCTCTTTTTGAGCTCAAAAGCGATACATTTCTATTGAAAATTAGTTTTTTATGCCCGGGGTGGGGTTGTCAAAATTGAGGCTCGCGGGACCTGAGAAAGCAATCTTTTTGGATTATTTACATTACACTAGTGCGCTGGGCCTGAGAAACCAACCGCTTTGTTTTATTTGCAGAAATTACACCATACAGAGCAGCTTGCGGAAAGTTATTGTTCAACATGTATTTGTGGCTATTATAATTTGAACGAACCAAAACCTCAAATGACACGAGCTCTCACGTTTGATGTCTCTCTGTCTTTTATCAAAAGGAAAAAAAACAGCAATAATACTGTTTACACGGTAAACAGCCTATCTAGATATATTAAGTTACGCAGAATGTGTCAGCTATACGCCCTTAACCCTAAATACTAGTATGGGGCAACGATTCCTACATTACCCCATATATATATATATATATATATATATATATATATATATATATATATATATATATATATATATATATATATATATATATATATATATATATATATATATATATATATATATAACTAAACGTTAAGCACGCTGGAGCATCGTGTTATTACTCGGGAGTTTCACGCCGTTGACGGTATCGGCACCCTGGCGATCATCAGATAACTGACACGATGCTCCAGCGTGCTTAACGTTTAGTTAACCTGCTCTACCTTAGCTGTATCGAGCACTATACTGCAAGCACTGGAACCCACTTAGGATGAGATATATATATATATATATATATATATATATATATATATATATATATATATATATATATTCTGTAATCGCTACACCCAGTTGATACGAGCATAACAACTTTGTGCCTTTGTTATTTAATTATTCATGCCATGATTTGTAAGACACAAATCACACATTCCGTTACTTGATTGCTCATGTATTAACAGTCTTTCTTGCCAGTTATCGGTGCGTAAGGGAATTGGTTTTAACTTTTCTTTATGAATTTTCGATGAATATTTCATATGATCATGGAACAACATGACAATGACGTGTTTTGCTTAAGAGGTTAAGGCACATCATAATTAAGACGAAATTTATCATTTTTTTTTTCTTTTTCTTGAAAGGGACGTGAAAACAAGCGACACATTTCTACTGAAAAATTAAACTATTTATTTATGACAAGATGTGATGGGTCAAAATTGATGCGGGCGTTGCCCGAAAAAAAAACTTATTTTTTTTTTTTTTTTTTTTACATTGTTAAAAAAAATGATACAAATATCGTTTGTGGGTAAATTAACCATGCCATGAACTCCTCACCCAGAATTCACTGTAACAAAGTGAAAAATGTCGCTCCCCGTGCCGGTCGCCGATCACAAAGCACCAACGGTAGTCGTTGATGGTGGTCTGGTTGAATGAAAAGCTGTTAAAAAGGTTTGTTTTTTTTTGTTGGACTTGCCAATCCTAATTAAATAATAATTGTTATATCTTCACATTTGTTGAGAGAAATCTGAAATAAATAGTAATTTCGACTGTATTTATTTACATATAACATCCCGATACGCGATGGTTCACTGAATCAAAGTAATTCCCGGGCTGTCTCTGTGACCAATAAAGGTCAAACGAGGTTAGGATTTCCGAGCACAAATTCCTTCAGATATATAAAAAAAATATATATCTCGCGATGTCTGTCCGCTTTAGAGGGTCATAATGTGCCGAGAAACGCAGTTTGGAGGGGGAGGTTTGTCCGTTGTCCGGGGTAGTGAGTAGTCCGCTTAACTGAGTTTACGTAAACATAATTTAGGCAAATCAGAAGGGAGTGTCCGCATCCATAATGATAGAGTTGTCCGTCTTATTAAGTTGTCCGCAGGAGTTTTATATACATATATATACAATGTGTGTGTTTGTAGGGTACCTTTATCAATTATATATAAAATAGTGATTACTCTCTGACGATTTTCCAATATACTTACTGGTGGTAATGTAACCTCATCGGGCGTCCTATTTTGTGCAGCCACTGACTGATTTGCCACTTCGGTCACTGTCATTGCACGATTCATATCTGTAAAATGTAAATGCGGGACTTTCATTTAACTTGCGGCAGTTATTGTCATATAATAATAATAATAATAATAATAATAATAATAATAATAATAATAATAATAATAATAATAATAATAATAATAATAAAAATGATAATAATAACAAATAAAAAATGATGATAATACGAGATCCAACCAATAATAATAATAAAAAATGAAAAACAATAATAATAGTAGGCCTACGACCAATATTGATAATAATACAACTACAACCAGAAATAATAATAATACTACTACCAATAATAATAATAAAAATGATAAAAATAAAATAATAATAATAGTAAAACTACGACCAATAATAATAATAATAATAATAATTATTATTATTATTATTATTATTATTATTATTATTATTATTATTATTATTATTATTAAATGAAGAGGGCTCAATGGGGCCCGGGCCTGATACATTGTCTCAGAGTGGCCAGGTAAATGCTTGACAATGCGGAAGTTTGATTTTTAATTGCTGTCAGCTTATGTTCTTTTATTCGGAATGGTTATGAGTTTTTAAAGACACAAGAATATGCTTGAAGATGCGAAAGTCTGATTTGCCTCAAATTGCATTAACTAGTGTATATTTTTTTTAATCCAGTGGGTTTAAGTGCCCTGGTGGGAGGGGCTAGGAGTTTTCAATGGCCCGATAAAATGCTAGAAAGTGATGGGAAAATCTTGGGTTTTATCAAAATGGCTAAGCAAATCTTTCGGACTGATATTTAGAACGAGACACAAAAGACGCAATTTGATTTGGGGGGGGGGTTCTCCCAACCACCCCTTTCCCCAAACTACACATATAGACCATTGCAACAACTTATACACTATAAATAATACACTCAAATTTTCTCAGAACGCAGTTCTAGGCGAGCCAGTATTTTCCATGAAGCACGACTGTCGAGTATCGACGGTGGGAGTTGGATCTTTGATGGAGTGTCTCCTTCGATACGACTTTCATTCAAAATGTAAGCAATGTTTAGCAGTTTGGGTAGAAAATAAAGAGGGCAAATTCTCACTTCAGAAACCCAAAACAAGTAGAAACTCGTGCATCCCTAGAATCCGCCATCAGTTCTGTCGCAATATTAATTTAGTTTTGATTAAACCCTTAAACCTGCAAGAATTATTTAATTTGTTCAATTAATGGCTGGAATACAAAATGTTGTGGAAACGGGTGAATCATTGCACATTATCAGTCATTTTTGTATTTGAGTCATTTCTGATAAACTGCAGTTAATTTGTCAACATCTTTAAATCTTCTTACAGTTTGTACGGAGATCCTATTTTATTGCAAAATTACATTCTTTTAAAAGCCAAAATGTTGGGATATAGTATGTTGTCCCTTCCCCCCTTTGTTGAAAGGGGCAGTCCCCCATACAGTGTCATGCACCCCCCCCCCCCCGAAGAATGAACTGTCCAGGTTCTTTTAAACAGTGAACTTAACCGGCTGAAGTGAAGCTCGCACATACACTCAAAAAGATAAGTAAGACGTGTGTAACATAAACAATAAAAAATATATTAAAATTAGACCTACAATTTTCTGGGAAGGCGTTCCACGCGCAAGGTACAATAATGCATACAGTCCATATGATTATACAAATTCACAAAGTCTTGATCAATCCTGACACTTGCCATGAGCACTTATCACAGTAAGTTCGCCTGGCACTACTGCCGCTGGTCACATGATCGTCGCGCACGTGACTTAGTTGTGCAATATGCACTCCTCGAGTCGAGGCGGTTTAACTTTGTACACACAACGAACAAGCGCCTCTCGCCGCAAAACAACACACCGGCTTGACACAGTCTCTACTCCTAACTTCTATTAATTTACAAAATGTGCAATGGTATTGCTCCGTCTTATCTATCCTACCTTGTACCAAAATAGGTAAGACACACAAATTGCTACAATGCTGATAAAATTTCGTGTAACATTGTGCCGTACAGATGTGAGACAACGGTTTTTTTTATGTTCGACATGTCAGAATTGGATCACCCTCGGTGAAACAACTAGGAATTCGGAATGTGTGTCGCTTAGTAAAATAGATGAGAAACCATCCGCGTATACTATTATACTTTCATGTTCAAATTGCTCACACTCAGATGCGCCTTACATTGGCCTCTCCGTAGATGATCCTCCTTGTGCGTGTCCATGAGGAGACGCCAGATTCATGTCCCATGTACACCAACAAACGTCTGGATTACTGAGAGCCGTGTGATTCATGTCCCATGTACACCAACAAACGTCTGGATTACTGAGAGCCGTGTGATTCATGTCCCATGTACACCAACAAACGTCTGGATTACTGAGAGCCGTGTGATTCATGTCCCATGTACACCAACAAACGTCTGGATTACTGAGAGCCGTGTGATTCATGTCCCATGTACACCAACAAACGTCTGGATTACTGAGAGCCGTGTGATTCATGTCCCATGTACACCAACAAACGTCTGGATTACTGAGAGCCGTGTGATTCATGTCCCATGTACACCAACAAACGTCTGGATTACTGAGAGCCGTGTGATTCATGTCCCATGTACACCAACAAACGTCTGGATTACTGAGAGCCGTGTGATTCATGTCCCATGTACACCAACAAACGTCTGGATTACTGAGAGCCGTGTGATTCATGTCCCATGTACACCAACAAACGTCTGGATTACTGAGAGCCGTGTGATTCATGTCCCATGTACACCAACAAACGTCTGGATTACTGAGAGCCGTGTGATTCATGTCCCATGTACACCAACAAACGTCTGGATTACTGAGAGCCGTGTGATTCATGTCCCATGTACACCAACAAACGTCTGGATTACTGAGAGCCGTGTGTTTCATGTCCCATGTACACCAACAAACGTCTGGATTACTGAGAGCCGTGTGCGGCTTGATCAACAAAAAATTTACCTGTTTGGTGACAAAAACAAGCCGAATATTGAAAAAAAACAGACTGTTTGAAAAAGCCCCAGTGTTTCATTGAAGAGTGGCCCATTCAATGATAATTGTATGTATACCCTGAATACAATTTGAATGTCAAACTCATTTTAAAAGCCCTCATAAACATGTGAAGGTATAAATAGTGATTTATACACATCTTATTTGACACTTCTTCACTTTTACTTTCGTAATTAAAACATAAAGAATTGTATCAAATTGTCACGTGTAACTTGTATTTGTTACAATAGGAACTGTTATTATTGCATTTTACTGTATTGTATCACATCTTCTGTATTTTTTACAGTATTGTATCACGTCTTTTCATGTATGTATCAGGAGAAGAATTTATAGGGCTATCTGCCCTGTTTTTCTATCCTAATTGATATATATTCAATTAAATACTGTTTTTACCAACATCAAATAAAACACCTGGAATCCCTTAACCTACGTTCCTACACGTACATCGATACATGATATTGCATATAAATATACAACAAATTGATGTAATCGGACAATGGTCCTCAGAGGGCCCCGCATTTCTGGTAGTGCTGGACTAGTTTACATAAGGGTGAAAAGTTTAGGTTAAAGTTGAAAAATATGACAAACAGAAACAGGTTCTTATCCATATGCATGAGGGAAAAAAATCCTACTGGTTCAAATAATATTAAAGATGATGTGTCTGAAATAATGTGTGCAACAGAAAATCACCGCTTGAACTCTGTTGGCCATATTTGATTTTGATCAAGCCTGTTCTTGTTGAGATATCGGGTGCGATAATCCCAAATTTTGCTCTGGCAGCCATATTGGAATTCTGATAGGTCTGTTATTCGATAGGGATTGAACCCGCATAGGCACCAATGATCCCTGAGAAAATGATGAAGATCAAGCATGTCCTTTTTAAGACATTGGGTGCTAACGAAAATCACCCATTTTGCCCTGGCGGCCAGATAGGAATTCCATATAGGACCCTGCATTTCGACAAGGAAAGTATCCTCATAGGTACCAGTCATCCCTGTGAATTTGAGAAAGCTGAAGGGTGTTGTTGTTGAGTTATCACGCAAAAGAAAATCAGCGATTGGGCTGTGATGGCCATATTGGATTTCCGACAGGTCTGTAATTCAAAAGGTCTGGAGCCCTTATATGTACTCATCATCCCTGTGAATTTGGGAAAACTGAAATATGTGGTTGTTAAGTTTTCGTGCGCGAAAGAAAATCTGCGATTTGGCTGTGGCGGCCATATTAGAATTCTGACAGATCTGTAATCCAAAATGTCCGGGGCTCTCATATCTGCCAATCATCCCTGTGAATTTGGGAAAGCTGAAGTGTGTTGTTGTTGAGTTATCAGGCGTGGAAGAAAGTGTCACCGACGGAGGGACGGAAGTACGGAAGGACGGTAGTACTGACTGACACGGTCATTACTGTAGGGCATAGCTTGTCAAGCGGGGCCCTGAATTGACACAATCAACTGGTTGTATTATCCTGACTTGATTGCCGAATCCAATTATAATTAAATAAACAGGTCACAGTTCTTTGGTGACATCCAGTACACTCAAGTCACGTCCACCCTAAGCACATCTGTGAACGAAACTGACCTAACTCATATTTATTTGCATACATCCTGATGGGCCCATTTCGGTTTAGTTGGATGTACCGTTTTTAATGTGATAATTGAAAATATTCTTTAGCTCTTTCTTCTTTACATCAACTTAAACTTGAAACCACATGCAGATATGTATGAGGAGCGGCCGGGGGGGGGGGGGGGCTTATTTTCATTTTGTTTATAAATCCCGTGTTCTGTAATGTAGACCACATATTTTTTACAGGAACACATAGAGATTTTTATTACTGTGACAAGACAATTATGAATGCGTTTCAGATGCCACCCATCCAAATATTCAACATACAAAGCAAATCTAAACTTGTTCTCGTTTATTATTAATTTTTTTTATCACAAATGGTTGGTGTCGGTAAAAAGTAAAATGCTTTGTGTGGTTGAGCATGATGTAGACTGATCTATATATAACGGAGAGTTTTGAGATTTTCACAGAATCAGACCAGTCATCCATATAGCTTTCCATGTGGGTCTAGGTTTAGGTTTAGTCTACGTGAGTAATCTGACTGAAATACCAAATTTTGATTTACACTAAAAAAATGATTAAAATAGCTGGATTATTTCCATACACGATGCGTTTTCTGCATTTTTGTGTATTATTAAGACCTCCATATGTTTGTTTAGCTTGACTTATAAAGTATATGCTTGATAATATCAATAGCTTTAATGCAGAAAACAATTAAAACGTTCCGGTGCATCCCTCTCTTACAGTCCACTCTGTTATCCCTACCATAGAGCATATGCTTCGTGATTAAACCGAAAAGAACGGGCACAAGAAGGAGAATTCATGAAGAGGGCTCAGAAAACCCTTTGTACTGCCTCAAAAAAATTCCTCATGGGGGTCCTAACTTTATTTATCACAAATGGTGTCAGCTGTTCCACAGGCGGGGAGTGCACGTGCGAAAATGATTGTGATATTTCTTCTAACTTCAGAGGCGAGAGTTTGCTAAATACAACTCGCTACTATGGCGATGTTTTTGCACACAGGGAACCCCAAAACAAAGCCACTTGTCAACCACAAACCATAAAACATTACCTATGACGATGCCGTACAACCCCATGACTGCCAGGATGTAAACCGGAAGTAGATGGAGATATTGAAGAAGACGTCGGCGAGGGACGTACATGGTCAAGGTCGTTCTCCTCAGTGGCGCCACCTTTTTTGGGTAAAAGAACGAATAAATAAACTATATACATATATATATACATATATATATATATATATATATATATATATACATATATATATATATATGTATGTATACATTTATACATTCATGGTCTTGTTCCGGCAGTCACGTGATTCAGTAAATTCCAGGTAGTTGAGGAGCAAAACGTAAAACTATGTACACATTATTATAACAAGTGACCCAGGGCTCTTGACGCTCAGCAGACTAGGAAGACATTAACAACAGTAATTTTATCATCTTGATGCCATATTTTATAGGTGTTATCCCATTTCAACTGAAGCATAGCTCAGAGGATATAGGTAACAGAGATCTAATTTTAGGTTTCCAAAGTGATTTTTCATGGACCTCCGTAGATGTCAAGTCAGATAATTCTAGGTCCAATGCTTACGATTTGTACTATGTTAACAGATGTCCACATCTTTGAAGGTCTCAAAACTAGAGAAAGTAATGTGTAAAAATACGGAAAAAAATCCAGGTGGCACCACCGGTCTGCAGGGACTGACGAAACAATGAAGGTTAAGTAAACCTATTCAACATGCGTTTGTTGTGTGATGGGAGGATTATTCAGATCTCAGACTTTGCACTGATTTGATTGGCTGGTACACCCAGGGGCGTCAATATAGGGGGGATGGGGGGTATATATACCCCCCACTTTTTGGCAAAGGGGGATTGTCAATGTAATCATCCCCCCCTTTTCAGAGAATAATATTATAATATTGCAAATGAAATATATTAATAAATAGAATCAAAGACTATGGACCCATTTACTAAAAACTGTTATATCAAAATTTTGCTTAGAATTCACATTTGTACTTGTAACTTATTTTCTAAAACATAATTATTTGAAATATGATTAGGCATATATACATTTAATTATTATATAAATATATAGTTGAATATGTCACTCAGAGACGCTGAAAAAGGTATATATATATATATATATATATTTATATATATATATATATATATATATTTAGAGAGAGAGAGAGAGAGAGAGAGAGAGAAAGTCATCCCCCCCCCCCCCCCACCATGGAAGAAAAATTGACGCCACTGGGTACACCTGTGACATCATGGACTGAATTTGATCAACAACTCAGATCTAGTAATGAATTTTCTTTTTATTCTCTGTTGAGGATTTGGGACTATCAGTGGCAGAAATACTGTGCATTTACTGAGATCTAGAATTTTTAGTGACAGGGAATTTCCCAGCGTGTGACGTCACTGCCGAGTTGACAGTGCTTATAGATGTGCCAATAGTTTTTGAACAAATCACACAACCTCATGTTTTTAGTGGAAAAATAGATAGATAAAATGTTTTTCCTTCAGGAGTTGGGCTCATTTTAGGTAAAATCTATATAAATATTTTTTTTTCATATGCAATTATAATATGAAAATATTAAGAGATTTGGAATACGTTTGCTTGACCTTCATGATGAATATGCAATCATAAAATCATGGTTATCAATGTATTACTTGTTCAGATACGAGAGCTTTTGAATCAAATTTTTATTTATTCTTGTAGGTACTTCTGTACCCCATAGCTTCAAGAAAATGGGAAACAGAGACCTAATTTCAGGTTTCCATTGAAATTTTTTATGGACCTCCCTGGAAGTCAAGTGAGACAATTCTAGATTTAATGGTTACTATTTGTGCCCTGTTAACGGACAACCACATCTTTGATGCTCTTAAAAATACAGAAAAAATGCGTAAACATTCAAACTAATCCAGTTAACGGGCTGCTTCATCTGAAGATCTCAAAAATAGAGGACAAAATGCGTAAAATTCGAGAAAAAAAATACAGGTGGCGCCAACAGTCTGCAGGAACTGATGAAACACTTCAAGATCAATATGCATAGAAATAATCATAGCGATCTTTTTTTTTTTTTAATTATTTTTCGGGGGGGGGGGGGGCACATACGAGCCCCATAGCTCGGAGGATATGGGTAAAAGAGACCTAATTTCAAGGTTATTAAAAAAAATTTAATGAACCTCCCTGGATGTCAAGGTGTAAGATTCTAGGGCCAAAGGTTTCGGTTTAAACGGATTTCTGCCTTGTTAACTAACGGACACACGGAGTGACAGCTAGACGGACGGACGACGAAAAAAAGAGTGATCGCTATAGCTCAGATGACTTTCAGTCAGCTGAGCTAAACAAAAGAGCCATTGTCATATTTCCATGGAGAACCTGACTGCCATGCCAGAAGGAAAGGTATGAAAACTACAGTGAGGGGACACGGATCCAGTGCTTGTCCGCACAAGTAACCGGTACATTAGCATGACTCGTTGTTATATCCCCACTCTCACTGTTTGTGTTCAATAACTGTAGCATGTTTCCACAGTTTGGTCCGGAGCTTCTGCGAGCTAAGACTTTTATTGACGCCCAATCACGGTTACAATCCGCGTTTGCCTTGCGTCGTTGAAAGGCCGTTGTCATGGTAACAGTGTACATATTTGGAAATAGTACTCCAAAACGAGTAATCAGGTGTTAAGGCCGCAGGGGTCAGCAGGTACAGAGGCATTGTGAAGACATGTCTACACAGGCCCAAAAACATACTTTAATATGAATATCAGGTGAATGTTTTACTTTTCCCCCCGGGTTAATACCTTATATCTGTTGCGTATTTGGTGTTGTAGCAGCGCTTAAAACGATATGTCTCTTCTGATGTTACACACACAAACGTGTGTGTGTGTGTGTGTGTGAGGGAGGGTGTTAGGTAGGGAGAGGTAAAAGCCAGGATGGCTGACCTTAGAAGACACGGGCTTCTACAGCGATTACAGAACCTCTACTGTTATTAATGAACAGATTGAACATAGTGGGAGCTAAATTCGACCTATCATTTAATAACAGTACAGAACATCCTGTTTAAGAGTTTAAAATGAAGACGTCGTAGTAACCCCAGAAGATGTATAACTGGAACAGACTGGGAGAAAACACGGGAATAACACAATGACAAGAAACACGTGCAGACCTCCTAAATAATTTTACCTTCTAGCGATCCATTTAACCTTTGTTCAGGTTCCCCGCCAGTGTGGTCGGACCCGTCCCATATTGACACAATTCACGCATCAGGAGCGTAGCAAGGATTCACCGGGGGGGGGGGGGGGGGTTACAACATATCCGGAGTAAATATATACACATGTACTGAAAGTCAAACACGTTGAGGCATTGAGTCACTACTCGGAGTACTGTTGCCTGCACAGGCTCTAAGCTATTCCTTTTAGGCCTTTTTGCATGGTGGGGTGGTTTTTAAGAGTGATTGCATTTTGAAATAAAGTCATTACGCTTGTTCAAGCCAATCCGTGTTTGGTCGCTTTAAAGCGACCACCTTTGAACTTGAATATGAATAATGACTGATATTTCATAATATATATTATGCTCTACTTAGCAGTATTGAGCACTTTTCTTCATCGATTGTAACTCAAATACTGATATATAATATATAATATAATATAATATAATATAATAAGAATCAGCCTACTTCAATATCTTTGTACCACTTTAAGACTCAAAACAAGAGGAAAAGTTACGTGCATATGAAAGAAAGTGTAGAGTATAATGAAACTTGAATATGAATAATGACTTATATTTTTATATCTTCTTTTTATCCTTAATTTTCTTATTAGAAATTACTGTCTGGAATGTTTTCCCTATATATTACATGCAAAGTTGGATGGGGGGGGGGGCCCAATGGATACGCCCTGTATATGAATTTATATATAAATATATATATATATATATTTATATAAATCAGCATATAGGCATAAATATTTAAATTCTAGGTCTTTTTACCCAGCCAGAGATAATTCTTGAAAAAATTGTCAGCAGGCAAGATTGATATCGACTAAATTATATTCAAATACATATATATATATATATATATATATATATATATATATATATATATATATATATATAAGAATCAGAGGGAGCATATTTGTTATACAGCGTTTTTTAAGCGCTACGAAAACCCTAAATAAACAACAGTTTCAATGAATCAACCCAGAAACAAATTAATCTAAATTTATATTAATCGCAATATGAACGCCGAGATTATTAGAATATGGTCTACATTTAAATCCGGATATACAGTGTCACATAAATTGTTGATTCCTTATACAAGTGCGAATTATAATTACTTGGATTTTGCACACACGTGAAATACTTTTTAGTTTTATATTTCTCTCATGTTTAATCTTTAGATTTTAATAAACCCATATTTAGCCTTCCACTGCATAGTTAATAACGTGTGAAATTTTATCAGTCTTCATAACTGTAGGCCAGATTCTATAGCCGCGTCACCGTGGTCATGTACATATGTAAAATATATACATAAAAATATTGTCCCAAAAAAAAAACCCATCCACCTAAATAAAAACACAGCACGTGAGACTTCACCAAGTGGTACCCGGCTGAGAAATTCTGAAACTGTTCTAATCCGTCACGGACGGTAAAGCAACGGTATCCACAAACCCCGTCCTTTGGTACTGTAAACTCTCTCACACACGAACACAATAATGGACTTACGTACCTTGCTTGGAAAAAAAGATTGTCCCTGTTTAAATATCCGTAATTGGTGCCAGCAAGTGTGTGTGTATCAGGCACGGACTGGTCGGTGAGTATTCAATGTGTATCAGGCACGGACTGGTCGGTGTGTGGTCAATGTGTATCAGGCACGGACTGGTCGGCGAGTGGTCAATATTCCTGGCCAGGATTAAACCGTTTGCTTGCTGGTTACCCGGATGGGCGCCCCCAGGCAACCGGCAGGTACACGAAAAAAAACCCTGGACATTATTGACACTATGGCAGGGCCAAGGAGGGTTATTTTAACATCAACATAACATGCAGTGAAAGAAAAATGAGGAGTCCGTATGCGATTCGTGCTGAATTTCAGCCAAAATCATCCAGTCCGGCCTGTCAACGAGTCTCAATAAAGCATTGGAATTCATGGCTCAGTCATTAAATGTTAAAGGACCACGTGACCAGAACAAAGGGTGTTCTGTGCGTGTATGAGTGGGAGCATGTAAACCATAATGGTGTGTGGAGGAAATAATTAATATTATATTGTTATATTGATTGATTGATCTTTATTTTCCTCCATGCTGGAGAGAACAACCAAGTATTACAAAGTATGCAAGTTAAATTAGAACACAAAAATATAACAAAATCAAAATTTTAACAGCATCATTACTCATTCTGATTAGTGAAAAGTATGAATTTGCGAAATATGGAATATACAAATTAAGATACAATAAGCAAATAGTTTGCATTACCTATAGGATCAGAGAAAACAGGACTGCATTTCCGAAGCAGACTTCAAGAAACTCAATTTCGGATAAATTACATAATTAAAAAATCAAGTCTGCATCTAGAGAACAAAAACCTTTTCCCATATTAAACACCTCACAATACCGTACACCTTATAATCGTGTGTGGAGGAAATAATGATTATGATATTGTTAGATGGAATTATAATAAAATGTATTACCGGTAGAATATATACCGTTTGTTTATTACAGACAATATGTAGATTCAGCGCATTCTTATTCATAGCAGTGGCCCGTTCTTATTCAGATGATTGAAACAAAGCAATTATTGTCCTGAAAATATTACAAGACTATTTAAGGTATACTGATGAAGATACAGTATTCACTACGCCAGACTGGCGGAATTAATTGTCAATCCGGAGTTAAGTATAGTCATTTTAGTACAAATTTATTTTAATTTTGTGAGGAATATCCCGCAATTTTAAGACATATTACCATGTTAACTGTTAAAATGGTGTCACATGCATTTGTAAATCGACTCAGAAACAAATGATGCACTCACAAAACATACCCTTTGAATTGTCAGTATACAGCGTTCATGTAAATAAATTTATAAATAAACGTAATCGTTTTATAGCACGAATGTAATTGTTGGGTCTTCGTTTATTCGTGTTTGGATGAACGTAGAATAATTCAAATGCTCTTCGGGAAACTACAGTCTACATTGTAGTTTAAAAGGTTCCATATCAATACCTTTTTTCGGACAATCGACCTTTCTGTGAAATATGGTCGTTCGTAATTCCTGACGTTCAGTGCCAGTCACTCTATTATCTGGGTCCAGTTTCTCCCCTCCCCGTCTAATCATCGCTAGTCTATAAAACATTCATTAGTTAGCCTATTTACCATTAAATTAATTGTACATACACTGAATCCAATTTCCCCAGAAGAAACAGTTTTGATTCCATTTACGTTTATAAATACTGTGTGTGAGGTTGTGTATTAAAAATGAACAAAACCTTCCTCTTCTAGTTAGGCCCTGTGGGAAGGCCGGGGATTACTTGTCTACATTTCAAGGAAACACATTCTATTTACATTTGACATGCGCATGCTTGCAAAATATTAATAATTCCGTGGAGTCCCTACCTCAAAAACACCCCTGTAATTTGCCATGAAAACGTACTCGAAAAGACTACATAACCCTTTTCATTGCATTTACACCTACGGCAGCTGTGTATATAGAAGCCGCGGTGCATTGTGGGGATCAGATTGTGACGCCCACAAACCCTAAACAGCAGAGTCGTGAGTTCGATTCTGGGCAGTGTGTCAGGAGCACTGTTAACTCGGCAGTGACATCAGCCACACGGAAACCCCCCTGTAACTAACAAATCAAGATATCAAAGAAAGCTTAGTATTTCTGACAGTATCAGCCCCAAATTTTTAGGGAAGAATAAACCAACAGGTATTGCTAAATTTAAGTCATTTCTAAAAAGTGTCTGTGACGTCACACTTAACACCAGCAAATCGTATCAGGACAAAGTCTTCAAGGTTCTTGATGCGATGCAACCATCACATAACAAACCCACGTGTTTATACGTTTACCTTCCCTCCAGGGAACATGGCGACCGTATACAAAGGACCTCTATCGTGCTGTTCAGTTCCATGTTTATTTCCCTGTAACCAGTTCCACGATTATTATTATATCTCCTCTCAGTCACGGGCGGATCCAGAAGGATCGTATATATTCACGTACGGATACTTGCATGGTTTTGTTCGGGCTATAATGCCTCCCGTAGACATGTTAAATGTCATATATATATATATATATATATATATATATATATATATATATATATATATACTGTTGTGCAGATTTACAATAGAGTTCTATAATATTAGCAATTTATATCTGTTTGTCTCAGGTGGCATACCATTAAGTACGCCACATCAATTATAAATGTATAGGCAATGTTTGGTAACAATCCAATACTGGCGTAACCATCAAACATTGAAGGCTCCTTGCAAAACCTTAAAAATATCATTAATGAAGCTAATCATTAATATTTTATGAGATATATAAATGAGATTTATACAAACCTCATATCGCATATATATATATATATATATATATATATATATATATATATATATATATAACACTGAAGAAAAACAACACTGTAAATTCACAACTGTCTGTTTTTCGGGATGCGACCCGATCATCAAGTGAATGTGGTTATTTTCAATACCATGGTCTCCATTCCAGAGGATGTTATCAAAACCATCCTGCACAGCAGGAAAAGCTTACTGTTTAGCAACGGTAACACCTGGGTGAAAAAAGATCATACTAGTTTTGACGTCACCATGGGCAGTTTTGATGGCGCTGAAGTATGCGAAATTGTTGGTTTATACATCCTAGATATGTTGAAAAAGGAATTTGGTGAAAATGCTCTAGGCCTGTATCGTGATGACGGTTTAGGTTGTTTCCCCAACATGTCTGGACCCAAAGCAGACAGCACCCGTAAGAAAATGATCAAACTCGTTTCCAATGTTGGGTTAAAGATAACCATTGAAACTAACCTGACCTGCACAGATTTCTTAGACGTAACATTTGACCTCCAAAATGACATCTTCTACCCTTACAGAAAACCGAACAATGACCCGCTCTATATCCACGCACAATCCAATCACCCCCCAGCTATCATTAGGCAGATACCTATGATGATCAGCAAACGTGTATCTGACATCTCCTGCAATAAAGAGCAATTTATGAAAGCCAAACCCATGTATGACAAAGCTTTAGCGAAAAGCGGGTTCTCAGAAAGCTTAAAATATGTTGAACCCACAGTGAAAAGCAAAAGAAACAGGAAAAGGAAAATAATATGGTTTAATCCACCCTACAGCCGTCATGTAAAAACCAACATTGGCAGACAATTCATGAAACTAGTTGAAAAACAGTTCCCTCAACATCACAGGTACCACAGGTTATTCAACAGGAACAATTTGAAAATTAGCTATGGCTGTCTACCCAACATGTCTAACCTGATCAGCAAACATAATATGAAGGTTTTAAATACCGACAATGCTGTGAATGTACCTCAAAAACAATGTAACTGCCGTAAAAAAGACGAATGTCCTATGAATGGTCAATGTCAGCTGAAATGCATTGTCTTTAAGGCAACAGTTAGAACAGACAATGACGTGAAACACTACATAGGGTGTACTGAAGGTGATTTCAAGACAAGATACAATAACCACAAGCAATCCTTTCGGAACAGATCCCACGCTAAAAATACTGAACTGTCTAAACACATCTGGTCACTAAAAGACAACAATATCAATTACAAGCTCTCCTGGGAAATATCTGCCAAGGCAGCACCTTACTACTGTGGGACTAGGGAGTGTGATCTCTGCTGGGCTGAAAAGCTACTTATAGCTACGGCCCCCCCCCCCCCCCTGGATCATTGTTGAACTCAAGAGCTGAAATTCTCTCCAAGTGCCGCCATCAAAACAAATTCACCCTGAAATATTTTAAAACCTAGCATTCGTACTATATTCAGCGTTCCCACTTAACCCCCCCCCCCCCCCCCCCAACGAGGATCCGCTGGGCAGACTTACCTGTTCAGGTAGTTGTTCTCTCACTGCTTTGCAGTGATGAGGGACATGGCGTTACCACTACATCATGGTGAGTTTACCGAATGGATTGCATTTGGTATGAGTATAGTATATTTGCCTTTTATATTGTATATTTGCCTTGTATATTGTGTTTTTTCATAGTATATGTGTATTTTTATCATATGTATACTACTGATATGTTCACTACTTCCAAGACCCTATTAGAAATCAGTTCAATATGCTAATTGAGCATCCTGGTATATATCTTTGTATTATATATAAAATTTACAACAATAATAACCTCTTTGCCCCGCCCTGTTATGTTCCAGTATCGCACGTGTACCCCGACCAATCCTATTTTGCACCCGAGGACAATAGGATCAGTGTCAGTCTTTCACATGCCCCCCCCCCCCCCCGAATCGCAAAAAGCATAATCTCGTAAAGTCTCGGCTTTTCAAACCACGCCGTTAGCGTCATTCTAACCACATTCACCTGATGATCGGGTCGCATCCCGTGAAACAGACTGTTGTGAATTAACAGTGTTGTTTTTCTTCAGAGTTTTATATATATATATATACATATATATATATATATATATATATATATATATATATACGAGCAAGCACCCATGGCAACTCAGCTTAAATCTCAAAACACTATAATAGAAACACAAACATACATATTGTTTCAGGGTTAATGATTCGTACCTAGCTTATATAAATTATGCTGCACAAAGGTAAACATATATGTGTATAACAATGCTGCGTTCCACCAACCTGTGTCCACCTGTTTTCTTGGAAAAAAAATTCTTAAAAGTTTATATTTATTATTATTAATTACTTCGTAGAAAGCTCCATATGGAAGTGACGGCCTAATATAGCAATAAAGAAATTTTACAATAAATCTCCAGTTTATGTTTCTCAACTTTTTAAAATCAGTTTGTTTCTCAACTTTTGCACAATTAACCATCTTTCTTTCAGCTGGTTATATTTTTAGAGTGTTTACATGACATCGGCCGATCAGCAGCTGTCAACCAGGGCTGTTTTTGCATGTGACCAGTGACCTTGCCTGTCATAAGTGGGATGATATGTTGTGAAATGAAAATTAATTTCTCATATTTTTTATATAATCTGTTTCTTAAATAGGATGTAAATAATTATTTCCTTGTTGAAACTTAGGCCATTTAATCTTCTATCCAATATATAATACCTTGAAATGTAACTAATAAAAACTGTCATGTCAAAGACAGGTGAATAGGAGGGGATGAAACAGACAATGAAAATATCGCGTCTGCTGGCAGCACCTGGAACTCGCCGGCTTCTCTTTACAACGTATCATGTCTACGTCCGCATACATATGAGTGATCAATTATATGCAAGTCTGACTATACACGCTGACACGGGGTCTAGCTTGAACAGACAAAGGCCTTGGTATTATCACGAATCATTTCACTCTATACATACTTCAAATCATGACTGGCAGACGTGAACATTAAAAAGCCATAAATGTCTTTCATTAGGTAAATGAAGCTACTGACGTACACCCCGAGTAACCAGGGAAACATTAATTAATAATTACAGGGTACCCCACAATTACGACCACCTTGGGGACTGACTGTTCGTAATTTGGAATGGTCCTATTTGTGAAATTTTAAGTTACCTTGATCATATCCCGGCTAAAATCGTTGATGTATGGGTTGACAGTAGTCCTTACGTGAGGTCTGTAGTTTAAATAAATTAAAACGAGCTACCATGTAGTACTGATAATTCATGATAAAAAAATGATTTATTGTTGGTGTTCTATTTGCCAGCTGTCAGATCATTGTGTAAAAATGTAAGTGATTATAGGCATGAAGGGAACAAGAATATTACCAATTAAGTAGTGCAAAATACATTAATGGTTTCAATCAGTTGTTGTGAACCTCTGCAGCCGCACCCGTAGTGTTCTTCTGGATCGCCCCCTACCATTTAGAGCTTCATTCGCTGGATATTCAACTGTTATTTGTGTTAGTGACACGGGACTCGCCCTATTGACAATCAACTTATTTTGGTCCCTGGCACGGGACTCGCTCTATTGTGGACACACACTTCAGAACAATTATAACTATTGAGGAAAGATGCGGACTCGCTGCCTCATTGAAATAAAACCAGTGTGACTTATGTTACCGCTTTTAACGAGTCCTATAAGACACTCGTCACGGCTCTGCAGCGAGGACTTGATTGTGAACTTTTCACGTTAACCTGTCAACCCTGTGGATACGTAGATTCGTTATTTGTGGGTCGTCCTCCCCAACAAGAAACCAACATTGACTTTTCTTTGTGAAGAGGAAGGACTTATTAATCAGCGCAGGATGCTGAACTTTTTGTTATCTCCTTGAGTTACTATGGACCGGCAGTGAATCTTCAGTTGAACTTTTGGACTTTAGTTGAGTATTCATTCAGTTACAGCCATTTCCACAGACTTTGTTAAGGGTTCATTATGTATTAACTCTTTGATTATATGTTATGTAAATAATATATATATATATATATATATATATATATATATATATATATATATATATAAATTAATAGAGCACCGTTGGCACTTAAACCCTTGTTGCGTTTATTTGAGAATATGTGTCTGAGGTTTTGTGTTATGGTTCGGCAAGTGGGATTCGCCGCGTGAAAGAGAACCGTAACACAGTATACATGTATGTATTATGATTAAAAGCAATCATTATTTGCAGTATGTATATGGGGCCTGGAAAGTCCCTCAGCTCTCATCCGGGTTCGATCCCCGGAGTCGCCATGATACTGGGCTGTAGTGACCCGTCGAAGATCGGTGGTTTTCTCCACCTCTAAAGATTTCCGAACGCTTACACCCGAGCCATGGAGAGTGCCTCGTATTAATTATCATAACTAATTGTTCAATCCATGGAAAATAAATAAAGTTTATACTTATATATAATATCACAGCTTTGTACAAATTTTGCTGACTGCTCTTCATCCGAATGTACGTAAAGCATGAACACATGTACGACTAAACAGAACGTTAAAACGTTAGTTGTAGAAAGCGTGAGCTCAACCATGGGAAAAGGTCAGCCATGCATTCGGAATGGCTAATTTATTTGGTATTTGTTGCCCTCTATATATGAAGCTGGTATTTGCAGGCAGTTGTATTCGAAGAGGCTATGGACTCAAGTAGGCCAAAAGTTATTACAGCACTAAGTGGTCGCATTAACTTTTGGACCACAAAATATGTCCGTAATTCTGAATTTAGGAATGGTATCAATTTTTAATAATTTATCATTGAAATATCGCTTAAATTATCCAGGACCAAAAGTGGTCGTATTTGTGGGGTGGAAGCAAGGCGGGTTTCACTGTACTTTTTGTCTTTTATTTAGTTTCGCTCTGTATTTATAATAACAATATCACCGAGAATATCAACATCAACAGAGATTGGTGAACAAGTCACTCGATACAGTACCTTATTTAATGCATGTAGTTGTAGAGTCACCTTGTTTGGTTAACTCAAGGAAATGTTAGTTCAATGGGGATTTATGACATCACTGTGATGCCACGAGAGAAGGATTTAAAAAGGACACACACCCCTAAATAATTTGTATCGTATATTGCAATATTGATGGAAAAGTCGACTATATAATTCTAATCAAATAAAATAACGATGGCTTTGGGACTGATTTTCACTGCAATACGATCTATTTGCAAAATTTAAGGAGTGTAAAACATCACCGGTAAATTTGTATCAAACATTGAACTTGGTGTCAGGTGAAGAGAAAATAAATGGTAATTACACGAATGGTAAATGTAGCAGCTAACAAGAATAACCATTCAAACCCATGTGGCCTGGATAAGTGATATGTAATGAACGGGAACAAATCAAAAACGAACTGTCAAGAGCTGCTGGTGCACGTTGGGTATATATATATATATATATATATATATATATATATATATATATATATATATATATATATATATATATATATATATATATACACGGTTATGCGATTATGAGGTTAGTTTATCAGATGTCCTTGTATTAGCTTTATTCATTACATCTTTAAGGTTTTGCATGAAGCCTCCGATATTTGTTACGCCAGTAAAAAAATTGTTACCAAACATGGCCTTTAAAATTGACGTGGCGTATACTTTATGGTTTGCCACTTCAGACAAATAGATATGTCTGATAATATTATTGAACTCGTTTTAAAATCAGGACAACAGTTCGCACATACGGCTCTGACTGAATGGACAAAAGGTGATTGTGACAGAATAACCACATGCATGGATACATTTGTAAGTGGTACATGTACATACTCTGTTCGACGTAGAGCTCGCAGCCATATTAGCTACAAAAATGCGCCAGGCTTGGACAAAATTACGGCTGACTTTAGTGCTAAGCCGAGTTTCCTGTCTCGATTCGGCTTGTTAACCATCAGCTTGCTTAAACGGACCTAAACGCCTTTTTCATTTGACGATATTTGAAGTACCCGTTTTATTCCTACAAGTAATCTATATATTACGTGTGACCTAGTGCATAGATTTTACATTTAACTAATTGTGATAAATATCGACACTAAGCATAGTTTATCCTGGTGGTTTCTTAAGCCTGAACTTTTATACTAAAAAATCACACAGTTTCCTTCCAGCGACGAAAAGCAAAAAATAAAAAAACCTGAAATTTTGTTTCGGGCATTTTTTATTGTAAGGTTTATCTTTTTGTATTATTTTTTCCCAAGCCATTGTAACTGAACTTAATAAACAGTGTAAACAAAGCAAATAGCCTGGTCAAGCCTGAATACTCTGGCTAACAGTAACTATACACAACACTCAAAAGGGGAATTGGCATGTTGGCATTGACCATTGAATCCCAACTTGAATAGTCCTCATGGACGTCACTGCAGTGTATGTTAATGGCCCCCGCTTGAATGGAGAATGGGAGATCGGACTGTCGCGGTTGGCCCCTCTCATTCCGTGTGTGTGATATTTACCGGATTTCTGCTGTCCCAGGACTGGACGCTGACTGGCCTCAGAACCTGACTGTAAATGATATATCAAAAACTCCCTAATATTGTAAATGATGTATCAAATACCCACTTATATTGTAAATGATGTATCAAATACTCCCTAATATTGTTAATAATGTGTCAAATACTCCCCTATATTGTAAATGATAAATCAAATACTCCCTAATATTGTTAATAATGTATCAAATACTCCCTAATATTGTAAATGATATATCAAATACTCCCTAATATTGTGAATGATAACAAATACTTCCTAATATTGTAAATGATATAACCAATACTCCCCCTTATGTTGTGAATGATATATCAAATATTCACTAATATTGTAAATGATAGCGAAACCCCCTTATATTGTAAATAATGTATCAAATACTCCCTAATATTGTAAATGATATATAAAACACTCCCTAATATAATAAATGATGTATCAAATACCCCCTCATATTGTAAATGATGTATCAAATACTGCCTTATATTGTAAATGATAACAAATACTTCCTAATATTGTGAATGATAGCGATCATCGATGTTATGGACCAGGCTTCTACCTACTTACGTAATTACGTAAAACAATATCATTAACATTCACTATAAAGTCAAATTTCGGAATGTCCATACTTTTCACAATGCCTATCTTTCTCTCACCAATGAAAATTTTATGTTTCCTGGTACATTATCAAAGATTCATTAAAATGCAATTAAACCTCGCTGTCCTCGCCAGTCATACCCAGTACCCTCCTCTCCTTGGTATTTTTTATTTGTTTTTCGGTTTTTGTTTTTTTTGTGACAGAAAACTGCCTGCCATAGACTTGCTATATGGGTGTTTAATTTGGAAGCACATTCCTCCAAAGCTGGAATTATGGATTTTAGAGGCTTGGCCTGCATTTGAAAATTGACAGTCCAAATTAACACAAGTCAGACGTGGATACACGCTTCTATTCTTGACCGGACTTCCAAGCTACAAATGGCGGATGACCTCCGAAAACGGCAGAATATGTCGTACGTTAACATTAAAATATTACGGCCGTTGTCTTAATAGATTCACGAGTTATGTTGTTTACTTAAAAGTTTGATCTACTACATGCCCATGGACCCAAACCTTTGCTGAATTTTAACTGTGTGGTTCATTTAAATAGTATCTGCTGCCTTGTTTAATATTACTCTGTGTACGAAAATAGTCATGGATGGTTTTAAATGCCTGTTTCATATGTGATTTGATAAAACCATGTCTCGGATTTCAGGACATCTAAAATTAAATTGTCGAATCTCAGATATGATGTGTGAGGTATGGTATAATTAATGATATGACGTTCTGCATAAGTAACCTTCCAATTCTGAATATGACATGACACGTAAATAGCTTACAGCGAACATATAGCAATTTCCGAGTATTCGATTTTATATATAGAGATAATTATCGTTGTATCTAAGTCATTCCATTTTAACTTGATCTGTTTGATACGCCATACACGTGGACATATTTGAATGCTATAAACAGACTTACAGCAAACAAAGTCACATATCTAAAAAAAATCTATAATTAGCCTACCTGTTATGGCGCCTCTGTGATAACTTTAACCGACGGGTTAGATATTTATAATAACGATGATTAATCACGTTGAGCTGGGTTTTCTGTGTTCTCAGGTAATATAAACCCAGAGACCAGTTGTCCGACTGGTGTTACTGGTGCACTTGTATGTATGAATACACACTGCGGGGGTCAGCCCTCAGTAACGCCCCTGGAGTTGGACGCCTCCATCAGTGTACCGTAAAGCACACAACTGAACACTATATACACGACGGGTGGGGTGGAACCAAGCGCTGAATACAGGCATCACGTGACCACTCCTTAGTCAATGCATGTTTACTCGGTTGCCCCTTGGTGTTGTAACAAACCAAGAACCCAAATTTAAAGATCAGTCTAAACCCTGACGCTGGGTCTGCCAATGCATGTGTAGCACCCGTGTGGATTAAACCTAGATTCGGGACGGTTTTCATGAATTTACATCCCCACTCTCTCTCTCTCTCATATATATATATATATATAGGCCTACATATGTGTGTGTGAGTAAAGAAGAATGTTTCGCTTCACTGTCTCCTTTTTTCTATATTGATATACGCATGGAACAAAGACCTGAATCGGAATTAGTTTCCTTGTAAGCCTTGTTTGCACTGGCAGGGGTATTCGGTATGAGTACCTATTTTAAGCTAGTCTTGCTTTTTACAGTGTTTAAATGACATTTTTTAAATCAGCAGCTGTTGACCATAGGCATTGTTGGAACGTTATATACTGATTTATATTATTCTTAAATAACTGTTTTTCTTAAATTTTCTAAAATCTAGGTTTTATATTCCCCTGTTGCAAACAGGTTCAGATTCCATAGCAACATGCGTTTTGGTAATAAACATTTCTCTGGAAAGATATATTAAACAAGGGACCTGTGGGTAACGGCGTTCGGCTGAAATTAATTATGAGAATATTTTTATTATAAAAACCAAACATATGGAAATGTGGCAACAGTTAGCCTCTCATTATAACATATTTGTATTGCTATCTGAACTAAATGACTGTATGCATGTAAATTATAAAACAGGAAGAAAGATGAGATGAGTTGATCAAAGTATCTGAACTTAGTGACTGTAATATGCATGTAAAAAAAGGAAGAAGGTGGAGGTGATTTGATCAAAGTATCTGAGCTAAGTGACTGTAATATGCATGTAAAAAAGGAAGGAAATAGAGATGAGTTGATCAAAGTATCTTAACTAAGTGACTGTAATATGCATGTAAAAAAAGGAAGAAAGTGGAGATGAATTGATCAAAGTTATTCACATTGAATTTATTACCTGAAATAAGATGGCGATAAAAAATATTCATATTTTTTAATTATTTTAATCAGAACAAGTGTGATATCCATTAACCATTCAAAACTGGAGCTATCATTTTGAAACAAATATGTGGAGAGATGGCCTCTGTGACCTTGATGCAAGATTTTCTTCCCCTATTGGCACGTGAGCAAAATGTGGAGGATGGAAGGTTTAGGATGAAAAGTTTGGCATCCACGATCTTTTTAAAATGTGGATCTTATGACCATGACCTTTGACCTCATGACCCCAAAGTCAAAAGGGTTCTTACTTTTGTGGTGGGCCGTATATTCGTCAAGTTTGAAACAAATATTTCAATCCAACCTGGAGTTATCATCTGAAAACAAATATGTGGATAGATGACCCCTGTGACCTTGACCTTTGACCTCATGAGCCCTAAATCAATTAGGTTGATTTTCTATCTGCAGATCACTTATATTTGCTAGATGGAAGGTTTTGATGAAAAGTTTGGCGTAAAATGCATCCACAATCTTTCTAAAAAAAAGTGGGTCCTGTGACCTTGACCTTTGATCTAATGCCCCAAAAATCAATACTGTTCTTGCTTTAGATGTGGGCCATATATAATTCAAGTTTAAAATTGATATGTTAATAAAAACTGGATTTATCAAGGAAACATATTTGACGGACATACAGAAAGGATAACAGATGGACAGACGGACGGATGGACAAGGTGATTACTATAGGGCATCCACTTAATCACGCAGGGTCCTAATAATACACAAGGTTTCAGGACACAAAATGAAACCACACTTGCAAATCTGTTAGTATTAATATGATTTGTCTCAAATAAAGGGAAAAATCATTAAAAAATTGAAAAAAATATACAGGTGGCGCCACAAGTCTTCAGGAACTGAAGAAACAAGCCATAATCAATAAACACACAAGGTCTGGGGACACTAGATTAAACCACAGTCGATAAACTGACATTATTGCTGTCATTTAATGGTCTAAAAAATAGTAAAAAAATAATAAAAAAATAAATAAAATACAGATTGTGCAACGAGTCTTCAGGAACCGAAGAAACCAGCCATAATCAATAAACTGACCAGGTCTCGGTACACTAGATTAAACCACAGTCGAGAAACTGACATTGCTGTCATTTAATTGTCACAAAAATAAAATAAAAACGTTAAAATTAAAAAAATAAATGCAAGTGGCGCCACCAGTTTTTTTGGGAACTGACAAACTTGTATTGGTCAATATTCAAGGCAAGGAGATTCAGAGCAATCCAGGCATTAATTATCAAGATACTTGAGGTTTTGTAACAAATTTTTAATTATTCTGAGTACTTACAAGCCCCATAGCTCGGAGAATATAGGTCACAGTGACCTTATTTCAGGTTTCCATGGAGATTTTTATTGATCTCCCTCGATATTCAGTTACAGGTTTCTTGTTCCAAAGGTGTCAAAACGTGCCAATCTAACAGACAGACAGACAGACGGACGGACGACGGACCCTGACCAATCACAATAGCTCAGTTGACTTACAGACAGCTGAGCTAAAAACAGATTAAAGGTCCAATATAATGTGATTTTGACATCGGTTAATATGGAGTTAATATAGGAGGGAGCTGGGGTAGGGGGCGCTACTATTCAGTGTCTCAATGCCAAAAGCCAGGATACATAATTCGACGGGGAGACTTATCAGTGCTTTATTTTACAACCAATGAATGAATATATTTACATATTAGTACACTGGCCTGATACATGGGACATTGACGGCGCCATGTTTCTTTCATACGCCAATGCAACCTCCACGCATGGCCATGATCAATGGTTTATCCCTGACAATACACAGATATCCCTTCTGTGTGGAGAATGCCCAAACATGACCACAGACACATGGTGGCGCCATATTACAACAATGCCAACACGGCGGCCAAGGTGGACATGCTTTATATCTATCGTGTCTAAACAATATTTATTGATGTTAGATGCGAGTAATGCTTCCCAGAATGATCAGTTGAGTTTACAGACCTTTCAACATACAGCGGATTCTCAGAATTTATATGTGACAGCTACCAAAACTATTTTATTTTCCATTCTTAGAGGAACAAAACGTTTCGCCGTTTAACCCTTTAGGGTCAGGCATGCAACGCAACAGTCCTAAAATAGAAAAAAAGACCGCAGCCTCGTCGTCGGCGGCTAAATCCACCCCTGCTCAGAACTCCCCATCATGATCATAGCCCTGCTGTCCACTGGTGTTTAATTAACAACAACCTTTCATGTCACGCATGCTGTTTAATTACGGTGTCATTAGGTATCAGTATCGTCTAATGTGTGTATTTCTTGTTAAAAATGAAATTATAAATTGTTTTATTGAATCAAAATTGTAAAATTTCTGTTTAAGGATAGTAAGAAATAAGATGGAGGAAAAACAAAAAAAATATCCAACTGAAAACAGATATAATTATTGTTACTGGGTGCTTGAAACAGCATACCTGTTACAAAAATATTACAATTATTTTAAATTATATACTTTATGGGGTCTAATATGAATATAAACCTCTTTACAGGTTTGCTTTAGATAAACTTTTTTTTAACGATAGTGATACCTTAATTAAGCACTATGATCTGGAATTAACCGATCGTTTCAATGGAATAGATGTTCGCCGTAATAATATATATAATATATATATATAATATAATATGATGAGCATATCTCCGTCAAAAGTGAGAATTTTTGTAAATTGTTCCTACTTACTCCAGTGATTAGTTCACCTTTCTCAGCTAATCAATGTTTGTTTTTGAGCGTTTATGTTGTCAAAGTCTGTCCCGAAGGGTCACGTGCAGTAACCCTGCGTTGCGGTTGTAAATGTTAACGCCCCTGGTGCTCTAGGGTCTACGGCAATTTACGACATGTAGTAAAGTTGTGTTGCTTTAGTATTGTGAGTATCTGTGGCTACAGGGCCAGATGGTTATCAAACAACTGGGTCATGAAAAGTGGATGCCATAATGATCCCCAATGTCCACCAGAGGTCGCTACCGCTACGCTGACAACCATATTTTTAGGAAGTGTCTTGGCAGCCAACAATGCTATGAACTCATACTGCAGTCACTAATAAAAACTCATTAAAAGCACTTGTATTAGCTAGTTACATGTATATTCACTATTTAATATTGTGTCTTCCATATACAGTACTAATACTGCAAATCTTAAAGGGACCCAATCACCAGCTGTCCTTTATAAACTTGAGGTAATCCCTTGGAGCTTTCTTTTAAAAAAACAGGCCAGAAAACGTGGATATCACCGCACACAGGCTGCTTGTTTTGTTTATATCAACGTGTTCATAATATGTAGGGGCCCGCCAAAATAATTTCAACAAGCCATATAAGCCAAAGCTTTGCAAATGGCGTTTTGCAACAGTTGACCTTTCTTCCTGCGCATATATGCAACCTACTACCTTAGGTGACTTGTTTTTCCCGTTTGTCAACATTGCTGTGTTTACAAACATATTGTTGATAAACACGTTCATACATCCTTCATGAATGCGTTATATAAAACTTGTCATAACTAGAATTACCCTTGATTGTGTATTAATAAATACACAAAAGTAGCCAGAAATCACATAAATTCTTGTTCAAAAGGCAAGTGAAATGGCACTTTATTACCAATAGTGTTACTATATTTCTTTTTTATTCTTACTATTATTATAATACTACGTCTTATGATTTCACCTGCAAGGCAAATTCCTGTATTGACATGAAATAAATATTGTATCTTGTAAAAACCGATGTCAAAAAGTGTCAATAATTCAAAATGTGTGATCTAATAGTTTGCTTTTTTATATATAGTAAATTTTATGTATTCTTTAATATTATTGACGGGATGTGATTGTGTTACTAGCTGGAACACGATCTATTTATCACGTATAAATGTTAAATCATAAAGATACCATAACCAACAGTAAAATGTGAGGTTCATGTTTAATTCAGAAGTCATGACAGGCTTTAATCGAATCAAGCGAGGTGCTTCATGACTCGTTTTATCTAGCCAACTTTTTATTATGTTAAATTTGTCAGGTCAGGAAAAGGGGGGTTAGGGCTCGAGCCGAGCATATTTAGCCCTATATAAGGGCTTGCACCGACTCCCTCACCAACGACGAAAGAGAAGAAAATTTTTTTTTTCCAGTAATTTGGCCTCCGGTTCATTATAAGAAGAAATAAAAACGAAGTCTTCGGAGTGTTTTGACGAAGGCACGCCAAGCCAAGCGCAAAGAGGTCAAAGACACCGTCCCAGGTTAGCCCCAGAACGCTGCGCACCCGAGTCCAAGAAACTAGTCGGACGTGACAGCAGCAGCCAAGCCCACTCCGTGCCGAAAGCCTGCACACCGCCTTCGACCACAAGCATACAGGTTACCCTTGTCTAGAACTCTAAATTTTGAACAATAACCTGTCGCTTTTTGCTTTATCACAAGCCAACTTTTCAAATGCCAAATGATAAAATATACAAAGGAAGCAGCTGAGGTTAAGGTTAACCATCGTTGTTTGAACTGCTGTTAGTCCATTTATCGTTAAGTGCAGTGATAAATCTGCCTGTTCGTCACGGAATTAATTTTGTTGACCTGCCCACTTGACCACTAGTATGTTACCGTTACGGCCTGACCTGTTGACCAAGTATTGGGTATTCTGCGCCGGTCGGTCATTTCTGGTCCTTCAGGAATGATTTATTTGTCCAGCGGGCCAGGGACTTCCGATTCTGAAGGACCTCAACCTATTTACGTCAACAACGAAACAGTACCCACAATGCATCATTACCTGTATCCATAGCGGCAGTCGTTTTTCTGTGGTTTCTGTATTCTTAATGCTTGAAACGCTAGTGGTGGACCGCTTTGACATGGGTCGGTCAAAAAGCGTAACTCGTGTTTTAGCGGCCTATCCTGGCCGAGTGTTGCACTCTCGGTTTAATCCGTACTGGTTGAACTTTCGTTGTCATGCTAGCTTGGGGTTTTCTCGCCTGGCCTGGCCGGGCCGGCTCACGGTTGAACCCTGGCGTGTAGATACACAGTGTTCTTTGTTCTAGTATGTTCTTTGAGCGTGTTTCTTATGTTAGGTTCTGTAGATTAATCGAGAAATGGAATATTCTCGGCTTGAGATGAAAAGTTATATAAAGTGGCTGTGTTTTGGAGCCGAGAGAGAGGTGAGAGAATATTCCAGCGGACACAGAACCGTGTATGTCGGTTCGTGGGACCTATTCCGATAAGTGTAGCAATTATAGATTTTCTTCAGATTTTCTTCTGGATTTGTGTGGAATCTTATTTAGTCTTCAGTTTACATTCGGGATTGTTACAAGAGCTTTAAATTGGACTGTTATTCTCTGAGAGAATAAGTGTGAACTGTTCATCCGGCTTATACATTTTAAAGGACTTATTGCTGTGACAGTGGTGTTATCCAGGTACTGTGCACTTTGTTTATTTTACTGTGTGATTGAATCGATTTGTTGTTACACTGATGTTATACTGTGTAAATGTATGGATTTAGTGTATTGTAATGTTAGGGTTGTTTTAAGAATAAATTATAGTTATTTGTTAACAAAAAACAACTGACTTATTTATTCATTCCCCTAGACATTTCAAGCTGCCTAGTGCTACAGAATCTGATTTGTTTATCTCCTTGACAAAATTTATATTCATCACGCATACGTGATTTGTTGATATTAGGTTCCGTAACACCTAGCAGACATAATGGATTTCTGACAAATCTGACATTTGATATAACACATCCTCCAATAAGAGACCAAACTTGTGACAATTGCTTCAAAGAATCTTACAGTTATGCATGTCCAAAACAATTCAAAAGGCATGATCAGGTTGGAGAGCTCTCATATCAGATTTATGGACATGCAAATGTAAAATATGTGAGTCCAATATTTTGTAATTATCACCTTGCTTTTCAATGGGGTCAGCAGGGTAGGTAAACTGCAAAACCTGAAGGATAAGAAATTCAGGAAGCATCACTAAGAGTCTTGTAATCAAACAAAGCCATCCTAAACCCAGGTACAGACCCACATATTATCAGAACAAACACTTGCTGGTATATCTGATGATTTGTATAATAATTTTCAGATATCTAGTTAACTAAGTTTATTGCTAGATTCCATGAAATAAACTGCAAAATGTTCCCATCAATTAATAAATCAGTAGCTAGACCTTAACACTTTACTCTCATAGTCTTAATGCCTGGCCAAAGCATTCTGGCAACAGTGTTTTTGTTATGCACTAATGATATGTCCTTATTACTCCATGGCCTATGGGCTGATACAAATGGGAGTCATATATCACAAGTGTCACTGACAATTATGGGCACACAGTGAGATGTACCAGCTGGAGTGCAATGGTTATACATACAAGAAAACAAGAGATGGTCTACTAAGTAAGTATTTATTTTGAACATCCCTGACCTATGACCATGGCCTTTTGACCACATATCAATTGGATTCTTTTTAAAGTGATGGGTACCTACTAACCACTTAAAACTGGAGTAATCACTTGGCAACCAATGTGTGAATAACTTTGACCTGCAACCTTTAACCTCCTGACTAGCTGACTCCAAAATCAATATGTTATTTCTTCAAGCAAAAGACCAATAAATATGTTTTAGTGATGCATAGATGACGCATATGTGAAAGACTGAAGGTTTGGGATAAACAGTTTAGCTTGAAATATGTTTACAAGCATTAGGAACAATTTAGTATTGTGACCTTGACCTCTGACATTTTGAACTCAACATCAAAGGGTTCTTCCCCTAATGGTAGGTTAGCCATATATGACAGATGGAAGTTATAGGTTGAAAAGTTTGCCTTAAAATGACTCCACTCAAGAAGTGGGTGCTGTGAACTTGACCTTTGACCTCAAAATCAACAGGTCTTTTTCCTTGTTGGCAGAGAAGCGATATGTCAGTGTTGGAAGGTCTGGGATGAAAATTCTAGCTTGAATTGTGTCAACAACCTTTTCAAAGAAGTGTATCCTGTGACCTTGACCTTTGACCTTGTGACCTCAAAATCTATAGGATTCTTCTCCCATTTGGTAGGTGAGCCATAGGTGAAAGATCAAAGGATTGGAATGAAAATTAAAATGCGTCCACAAGCTTTTCAAAAAGTGGGCCCTGTGACCTAGACCTATGACCTTGTGACCTCAAAATAATTATGGTTCTTCCACTGTTGGTAGATGAGCTGTATGTGAAAGATAGGTTTGGGATGAAAATTTTGGCTAAAGAAATTAATTCGGGGGGGGGGGTGCAAATAAAGGTCGCAGAGACCTAATCTGAGGTTTGCAAGGAGATATTTTTAGAATCTCTACGACTGCATAGGGTTCTTGATCCTAGCCCTTAAGGTTACGATTTGTGCCTTGTTAACGGACGGACGGCCGGACGGACAGGCGCTATAGCCCAGCATGACTGAAAGTCAGCTAAGCTAATAAAAAAAAAACTTTTTTTAATTTCGGCCTTTCAGATTCTTTTCTGAATTCGATGGATGACATGGCGTTATCCATGAATGACCAAACCCGTCCATCAATGTCACATTTTAAACGAATATTTGTGATGTCACTGACCGATCAGCAGCCGTCCAAAGTATTTTCATGTAACTAATGGAAACTATCGGTCGATTTAAATACTGAGATTTTCTCATATTTAAATTTCTAAATTTCTTTTTTAATATATTCTGAAAAGTTAAAGTATGGTCTTAATTGATTCCTAGTAAACTGGGTTTGATGCTGTCTCATTATTTACTATAATTTATTTTGTATAATTGATGCGTTTCTTTATGAAATTAGCTTATATGATATATTTGAGGTCTCAATGACCACCTGTAGTTATTACGGACCCATCTTGACCTGTGTGTTTGACCAATGGACTGTTAGACCATCTGTCTTGAACCAAGTGTCCACACTATCTCAAACAGTCTTTTTCTCTGTGTTTTGTTTATTCATATATTCCTGTTAGTCCCGTCAAGAGCGGCAAACATGAATCAAAATCAACACGTAAAATTATACCAACTGCCTGGTGCTAGCACAGTCGGACCATGGCGCTGTCCACAGATGTTCGAATCCCTATCAGCGTGACATATATGATTTTTTTAAAGTAGGACTGTGGGCTGTGGAACTACATGCCCTAAAGTAATAAGATCTTCGCGTGCATTGCCTTTAGATTTTAGATGTTTAAGAATCTTTTTTTAAGGGCCGTTAGATTATATAGGCTCTAATTAATTGGCAAAGTACGCAATCTGCTGAACTCAGAGATAAATATATAACATTTATTTGCTGAACTGTCGTCATTTTTTAAATAGCAAACTAGGTCCCATTTAGTGGCAACGTAAAGCATTGTGATGTCACGATTATGACGTCAGAATAGCACGAAATAAACTCAACAACACCGATTACACTGGATATTTGTTTCTGTAAGTTAACACTTTGAACATTGGCGTTATGTAACATCTGCAAACTCGCACTAGCTGTTCACGGCCAGATCACGTGCTGCGAGAATTAGATCAACCACTTCCTGTATGCCCAGCATGTGTTTAGCCTGAGTGAATATCGTCGGCCCATCTTGTCGCATCACCTTGGCGTCACGTGACATTACCTGCAATAAATATTATCTGTTATTTAGGAAGAGATCAAGTCTTTTCAGAGAAACAATACGACACGAGTTCTAGGAATGGAAGAAGGGGCCAAAATGAAGATCTGTCTCTTTCTATGTGTTGGACTTCACAAACACGATTTATTTTATTATATAACAATTGTAGCAGCAGAGGGGTACGGGTGGAGTAATCAAAGACCTTTCAAATAATCCCAGACATGTAAAATTTCAGGCCCATACATCCTACTACTCCTCCCGTCTTGTCTATGACAAATATATCCATATACTAGAAAACTTTCCAAGATGGATGGACATGCCAAATTCCAGACGAATACCTTGAACCACTCCTAAGCTATGCGCAAATTTTACCCAGAGCAAATGTACGAATGGACGCCACACGAAAACGATTGCAGATACACCTGAGGAAAGGACATTAATTTATTGTACAAAAACGGGAAGGTAGGTGGCGCAACCATTATGGTTTACGGGGAAAATTTCCAAGATTGACGGACATACCAAATTTCAGACCGATACCTTGAGCCACCCCAGAGATATGACAAAAATTTTTACCCAAAACAAATGTACGGAGGGACGCGTCGCCAAAAACGATTGCAGATGGCGCAAACAGTCTTGTTAACTAGATGGAGGTATCGAGGATCTAAGGACATGCAAAATCTATGCCCAATACACTGAACAACCACTATGACGAACAGATGCAAAGAATATTATAGGTGGCGTCACCAGTCTTTATTACGAGATGGAGGTATCGAGGATCTAAGGACTTGCAATATCTATGCCCAATACACTGAACAACCACTATGACGAACAGATGCAAAGAGTATTATAGGTGGCGTCACCAGTCTTCATTACGAGGTGGAGAGATCCACGATCTAAGGACATGCAAAATCTATGCCCAATACACTGAACAGCCACTATGACGAACAGATGCAAAGAGTATTATAGGTGGCGTCACCAGTCTTCATTACGAGATGGAGAGATCCACGATCTAAGGACATGCAAAATTCAGCTCAATACATTGAACCAATCCATAGATATTGGTTGTTATAGACACCCAGATTCATACTGCACAGAAAGGATTGTAGATGGCGCCACCTGTCTTAGTTACGCACAACTATATAGGTGAGGGAACAACTATGCCGGGTTTCGAAAAGATTGGTCCAAGGGTCTCACAGGAGATCTCTAGACTGATACCCTACTTTATTATGGCTCTAAGCAAAGCATAGAGACGGGCGTACAACGCCATCTTTGGTACTCCCGGTTGCAACTCCTGACTTACCGGTAGACTGGTTCCAACTACAACATACACGCTCAAACTGGTTGTCACGGACGCTCACGCGATCATGGTTGATTATCCTTGAAGAGTTCTTGTTTAAATAACGTTCTTAAGTTATTTCTTGCTTTAAAATATTGAAGAATGAGTTGTTGCACAAACAATGAATGATGGATGTATAGATATATCATGATTTACTGAATGTTTGATATTCCATTGTTCGTGGCATTGCTTTGTAATAAATATATGTTAATCTAATCATTAATGTCACATAGAATGTACAGCCAACTTTTGCAACTT
Organism: Sipunculus nudus; assembly: GCA_026874595.1. Lineage (NCBI taxonomy): Eukaryota > Metazoa > Annelida > Sipuncula > Golfingiida > Sipunculidae > Sipunculus > Sipunculus nudus. The sequence continues at coordinate 766,120 of CM049320.1, read as the reverse complement.
CTCTTGGCAAACGAAATGTTTATTTTAGCACATATATATACATACTGTTGTTTGAACCAGTCTATCGGGAGTGCCTTAGATGGCGTTGTACGCCCGTCTCTATGCTTTGCTGAGGGCCATAAAAGATCTGGGTACCAGTCTAAGGAGATCTCCGGAAACGAACTCGGCGGTGCAGGCGGCGGCGGCGGAACCCGCGGAAAAATATAGTATCTGCAAAACTCTGTTTTGGCGGATACGATTATAACTTTAGCGTCTCTATTGCAGCAAACCCAAGATGAAAAGCTGTCTTTACACAAATTAGACCAAATTCACGTTTGCCATATACTAGTAAGCTTTATTCAGTATGAATATTGACATAACGAGGAACTTCAATAATTTCACAGTGGTAAAGGCATGTATTTTGACCTTTCGGTGTTTTGTTCCGAGGCCTGATGTCAATACTCAGAGAGAGAGAGAGAGAGAGAGAGAGAGAAGAAAAAAAAGAGAGAGAAATTACGACCGGCAGAGGGCGTTACCAGTCAGCTCCTACCTACCTGCAGATCCGCACCAACTGCCTCCGCCAAATCTGTTTTGTTGATAATCAGAAGGTCACTCTGAGTTATACCAGGACCACCCTTTCGCGGTATCTTATCGCCACCTGGTGGATAAATTCAGCATGACTGCGATATGCCAGCGTTGCAAAGGCTGTTAACACCTTTAAAACATTTTATAATATATGTTAATGACCCATCAGAACATCACGGAATAAGAAACATCTCCGCAACCAAACCATGTACAGCTGCCCCCTCGGACCTTGGGCAGAACAGAAGTTCTCTGTCCCTAATCGTACTCATAAAGTAATAGTACTCAAAAGGTTAGGAGTCATCTGTCCAGGGGGATAATGGGTAACAAATCATTTAACCACAATACGATGAAGCATGTGGAAACACCGCGGGTATGTATGCAGTAGAAAGAATATATAAAGTTGGGTTTTTTTAATAAAATTATCTCAAGGCAAATCCCATGCACCTACATATGTCCTTGATTAGAACCCAACGAAGAAATGCCACTTGTTAAGCATGCGTGTCTGCAGTTTTAAAAGTATGGTTTTTTTTAAATGACATAAAATTGATTTTGAAGTTTGACAACTTAGACAAGAAGTCAAGGCCTAAAAAAATCCATAACTGGAGTAGAAATTACTTCTGGCGGAAGGCAGATCGCGGAAGGGTGATGGTGGGAGAAACATGGCGGCGGAAAAAAGATGGCGCTCACCAGCGACGTCGATGACGTATATAATGTAATCGGCAAGTTCCCGGCTGTAGTTGGCGGCGAGATTATCTCCTCCTGATTCTATGATCACCAGCTCCGGGCTGAACTTTCTCGTCAAGTCTCGCACCTCCTCGAGATTAAGCGAGTAGTCTTCTCGTATTGCCGCGTGCGGGCAACCTCCGGTCTCCACTGCCCGCATGCGCTCCTCGGGTAAAGCTTTGTGACGTACCAGGAATTCCCAGTCTTCCCTGAATAAAAAATATATAAACATTTCTAATGATGATTCAAAGAAACACTAATAAATCTATCCCTGTGCTTGCAATATAATATTACTATTGCTTTTTAATCTTATATTATGCCCAGATATAGACTGCCCGATCACATTTTGCAATATTTACAAGACAGAGTCACAAACAGACATATTTATTAACTAATCGGAAATAAGCTATACATTTCAATTGTTTCTAAAATCAATTTGATATTCCGATGATATATGTATATCAAACTAAACAATCTAGAAAGGGACTACTTTAGCAAGTGTATAAAGAAAATATTTTTTTAGTAACATCGGTGTTGGACAGAAGGGCCCGTGAATAATATACGCTAATCTTTTATTATACATATGTTTAGGAAAAGCTCGATGGTAAAACAGTGAATTATAAAAACCCAAACAAGTAAATTATATAAAACCCAAAGTCTTTGTACTGTGTTTACAGGGCGTTATTAGTATTAATATATTCAAAACTAATATAATGTAACAAAAATAGTATATCCTATTTAAATCATCATATATATTATGAAATGTCAATACACTGCTGATAGAGAGGGGAACCTTGTGAGAATTACAGATCTTATCTGACGGTTACTTGATATAGTTTAAGTATATAAATATGACAACAACAAAAACTCCATATCAACTGGTCATATAGCTGGACAATAACATTAAAGGGTCCCTGTCTCAGATGACCAAGTCTCATGGTTTTCAAATGTTTATAGCCTGTCCCTGTCTCAGATGACCAAGTCTCATGGTTTTCAAATGTTTATAGCCTGTCCCTGTCTCAGAAGACCAAGTCTCATGGTTTCAAATGTTTATAGCCTGTCCCTGTCTCAGATGACCAAGTCTCATGGTTTTCAAATGTTTATAGCCTGTCCCTGTCTCAGATGACCAAGTCTCATGGTTTTCAAATGTTTATAGCCTGTCCCTGTCTCAGATGACCAAGTCTCATGGTTTTCAAATGTTTATAGCCTGTCCCTTCCGACTTCATTTAATGCTAACCCAGAAATGCACACTTCCAGGCTTATACCGTTCCCTAAATCATTGGAACATGGTTATACAATGATGTTAGTGGTTCTGAGTAATGGACAATATGACGTTATGGTTTTCAGCGAACAATGACGTTAAACATTGTCATGTATTGGGGAATGGACCAAATAACGACTACCAATCTGATGAAAACGATGAGACCTCGCTGAGACAACAACCAGTTTATTGCGTCGAAACTACATGGATCTGCAAGATGGCGCTGAGCATGCGCAGTCGTTTGTGTGTGTGTGTGGTTTCGTACGCAAAGTGTCGAAGGAACTTGTACTGAACTTTAATGTCTTATTCAATAGAAATAATGATGCATATATAACACACATAGTACCTTGTAAATATGTCGTTTGTGACCACACATATCCCATGATTCTCACGCAGCAGCTGGCATAAGGCCAAGGTCAAGGCCGTCTTCCCCGATCCCACTGGTCCGCCAATGCCGACAGTGAATGCTCTCTGAAACACAAGAACATGTTGAAAAAATATCAGGCTAAAGTGACGATAAAATAAAAGTGAAATTAAAGGAAGAAAAAAAAAAATAGAAAGCAAGGAGGGAAGGAAGGAAGGGTATTTAATTTGTTTAAATTTCATTAAACATAGGTTTATCACAATGTCTCTGGTATACGCCTAATAACGATTATACCATGTTTTGTTATCCTATTATAAAAACGAGAAATTATTTTTTTCTTTCAGTACAATAACCATGTTGGATAAAACACGTGCAGTGATAACGTCACAGTGTACCATGAAGCAAATAATTTGAACCTCTTTGGAAGTAGGAGTGAGGCACATAACCTAACAATAAGCCGAGCTTGTAAGGTAGGAGTGAGGCATATAACCTAACAATTAGCCGAGCTTGGAAGGTAGGAGTGAGGCATATAACCTAACAATTAGCCGAGCTTGGAAGGTAGGAGTGAGGCATATAACCTAACAATTAACCGAGATTGGAAGGTAGGAGTGAGGCATATAACCTAACAATTAGCCGAGCTTAGAAGGTAGGAGCGAGGCATATAACCTAAAAATTAGCCGGGATTAGTGCGTGATAGTGAGGCATATAACCTAACGACCAGGCTTGGAAGGTTGGAGTGAGGCATATAACCTTACGATTAGCCGAGCCTCGGCTTTAGTATTTACGTTTGCTTCTAAATGCGCAAAGTAAAACGATTCCATGTACAGTTAGACGTAACTCTGCATCCAGCTCTTAAACAGTTGGCCAGAGAGCCGTAATTTAGGTATAGTATATGCCTCGAGGGGACAGTACTTTCTCTAAGCGTTTGGAAACAGTTTGATGATTCTTTTAGTGGAAGGAATTAATCATTGCAACAACTGGGCCAGTCTGCCTGACAATGTTAATGGGTCGTCTCTTATTTAAGAATTTGTTACCGACGTGTTCTGATCAGGATCTTCACTAACCCGGATGTCGTTACCTGATCCCAGTCTCGGCGCCCCTGAGGTTGGTCCCTGTCCGTGTACCGACCAGGATGTTCTAAAACCTCGTGAGTATGTCCGTGTTCGTGTCCGTGATCGTGTCCGTGGTCATGCCCATGCCCACTGCCGACACCAGGTATCGTGCTGCCAGCTGTAACAAAAGCGTATACGTGGTGACTCTCTCTCTCTATTTCTCTCTCTCTCTCTCTCTCTCTCTCTCTCTCTCTCTCTCTCTCTCTCTCTCTCCATGAATCAAAATGTATTCCCTTTAGTGAAAATTTATATTTAGGTAGAAATTCGTGTAAAAATGAGATTGGTTAAGCTTTATATAACCTTATTTAAGGTTGCATGTATAAATATGTATATATATATATATATATATATATATATATATATATATATATATATATATATATATATTTATATATATATAAAATTATATATATATATATATCACGTGATATCTTAAAGATACTCAGTCACTCTCATCTCCTGTGTTATGTTCCGCTATCCGTTCATGGCATTCATCCCCGTCCTTGTCCGTGTGTGTTTGTGTTGTTCACAGAATAACTCACGAAATCAAGAACGGAAACTCATGAATATTTTTTAAATGGACCATTGAAATAGAGATTTTGGTGTGGATCAGGAGAATGATTCAGGATTCAGAAACGTCATCTGAGAATATTCAGAAATGTAGTAACTTATATATGTATGTACCTGAGAAAATGGGCCGAATAGGTGAATGCAAACATGGTTTTGGGAACATCCTTTAATACAGACCTCCCGTATGGCGGAGGCTTGCATAAGAAATGAAGATTTCTAGTTTATACTTAACACTTGTGGAACCCCCCCCCCCCCCCCCATGCTGAGTTTTCTTTTTACCCATTTTTTTATTGTTTTGGCTCTGTTTCAGGATAAATACAATTCAAGTGTGTCTGCTTATACTATAACAAGAGCACGTGACCAAAGGTAAAATAATGCGCATGCGCGAAAACTTGCAATCAGTGATAGAATATGAATATGTCAAGAATCACAAATTAATTCATTTTACGCTGGATCGCCAACTCGATTTAAATAGTATTGCATTATGCTAAGTTTAATGTTTTTTTCTGATCGCGTCCTGTGCAAACTTATTTCTGCTTTGTATAGGCGCAAGGAAATGGTTTCATATTTCATTTCTAGGAGAAAACACTGCTTTCTGGTATACACAGTATGTCTTATACAGAAAGGGCACCCCTAATGGAGCTCGACTCCATGTTGTTTTTCTTAAGCATGATATCGCCAGGATACCCTCCCGTCCTCGGAATCTTCTTATCCCTGGCTCTATTGTCAATGGCACTTGAAAGTGACACTTAGCTAAACGTCATGTCCCAGCTATAACACTTCAGTATTATATATATATATATATATATATATATATATATATATATACACACTGATATAAACACTTCAAATAGATAAAAATTTAATGTGTCAAAACATGGACAAGTACGTGCGCAGGAATTTAGTATGGGGGGGGGGGAATCATGACCGCAAAAAGTGTAGGCCTACAAATTTTCCACCCCCACCCACCAATTTTTGCCTCTTAAGTCCCGCTATAATCTTTTTACGCCCCCACCCCCCGTCATTGGAATCTTGATCCACCACAGATTACATTATTTATATTGAAAAAGTGTGTGTGTGTGTGTGATTGGCTGGATTGGGAACCCCCCCCCCCCCATACTATGTTTCAATTTTGCCCATACACCGGGTAGAATAAACCTACCCTCTCTCAGACTGTGGGAACAAGTCTGTAATCTTGTTTTTGGACAGTCTATTCTTTTCTCAATCAATACATATTTTCAGGCTGTACACAGGCGCAAAAACTAGGTAAGCTGTTTGTGACCAATTGTTTGCCCAAGCTGTTCTTATGCTGTTCTACATTGTGTTGTGCATGAGAGGTGGCTTAAACTTTTGATCAGGAACCCACAAGCAAGCTCACAGGTCAAACGTTGTTAAATTGTTTGGAAATACAAACCAAAGTTTCTATTGGTTTTTGCCTTTGCACAGAGTTAGAGTTAGGCCTACTTCGCTTCAGGGGTGACAATCACTGACGATTGGTAATGTGTCTATTCGATCAAATTACTAAGATTAATTAAAGATCAGTGATGTTTGAGTAGAAAGGATTTATTTTATTTCTTGGAGATAATATGTTGACGCTGGCTTTAAATGAGACTTTAAGCAGGGCCTCCGACAGAAATTTGTCGAGGCGGTACAAAAGGTTTCGGCCCCCTCCTTTTTCTTCGTTATAATTACCATTCAGTTTTACAGACGTAATAAACTCTTTATTCGGTTTAAATCCAAGGCTCGCTACATATTGAGGGGTATATTAGACAATGGTGTTAGATCAGCAGAGGAAGCTGTATCGAGTACTACTGTGATTCTGTGATATACAACAGCTCACAGTTTATATATCAACTTGCAACATGTTCCACCAAACAGATCGAAGGAACTACCAAAGTTTTTTTTTTACTTTCTGAGGACATTCGCCATATATGACTAAAACGTTAAATAATAAAAAGGACCTGACCTATATTTGCTCGTATGAATTTGAATAATTGATTATTTTGCATCTCAGAAGCATCCATACCCATTGACGTGTTAATCAACCAGCTGGTGAATTCAGCAAAATAAAAAGTTTGAAGGCTGCCTCTATATACTATAGTTTATTTTGTTTATTTAACAAGCTGGTTGAATAACTTGTCAACTTGACTTGAATTTTTATAAGCTAAAATAAAAACCAAATAAGACTTCTACAATTACAAACATATTCTACTCTACAGGAAATTCCTGGTCAATCTAGGCCCCCCATGGGCCCGTCGTGCCCCCGTTACGGACGGTGTACGAGCTTACCCCACCGCTCATAGGGCCTGCTTCAAGTTAGATAAACCACGGCAGGGATAGAACACCACACACTGACGTTACCTTAACCAACCACAGAGCCGGTATCTATTGGCTAACCGAGAAGATTGTCGTGCCCAATGCATAACAGGACATGACCCTTGCATGGGCAGCAGCTTCCAATGAAGATTTTGTTTGGTCCATCATAGCTACTAGAGGGTGTCATCCTATACTGATACCAAAATGAAATAGTCTTAACTAGGGCCTTGAACTTATAAATGCAACTTTGTGAGCTTATTATGCAAAAGGTTTAGGTACGCCCTGACAATTTACGAAATTGGGTGCCCCCTAAAAATTTGTAAGTTCAAACTAAGGCCAAGTCAGTGAAAAAGAAGAGATATTTTAATATTGTTGCCGGTATGCACAGCGGGGATTCGAACTTAGATCGTGTTTATAGTAAGCAAACATGCTTCATTATAACCACACAAAAATCAGTTTGACACACCGTATGTTATCGGGGATCTGATGTTATGTAAGAGAGAACGGATATACAGATCAACATACGTAATTAATAACAGATAATTTATTCTCTAAAACAAATTTAAAACAATGAAAAATAAATCCTCGCCTTTTACAAAGTTGACATTCGTGTCCGCCTGTGTTCGTTCTGACATTGTGTTCCTCGTGGTCGACAGGGTGCGCTACCTGCAAACAGCGATCACTCACAAGATAATATAAGTACATCAAATAATAAGTGTACGTATTAATACATTATCCATCCTTGTTATTATCCGGGTGGCACAAGATAATATAAGTATATCAAATAAGTGAACGTATTTATACATTGTTCATGCTTGTAATTATTCGGGTGGCACAAGATAATATATGTACATCAAATAAGTGTACGTATTAATACCTTGTTCATCCTTGTAATTATTCGGGTGGTACAAGATAATATATGTACATCAAATCAGTGTACGTATTAATACATTGTTCATCCTTGTAATTATTCGGGTGGCACAAGATAATATATGTACATCAAATAAGTGTACGTATTAATAAATCGTTCATCCTTGTAATTATTCGGGAGGCACAAGATAAGATATGTACATCAAATAAGTGTACGTATTAATACATGGTTCATTAATGTAATTATTCGAGTGGCACACGAAATATATGTACATCAAATAAGTGTACGTATTAATAAATTGTTCATCCTTGTAATTATTCTGGTGGCACAAGATAATATATGTACATCAAATAGGTGTACGTATTTATACATTTTTCATCCTTGTTAATATTCGGGTGGTACAAGATAATATATGTACATCAAATAAGTGTACGTATTAATACATCGTCCATCTTTGTAATTATTCGGGTGGTACAAGATAATATAGGTACATCAAATAAGTGTACGTATTAATACATTGTTCATCCTTGTTAATATTCGAGTGGCACAAGATAATATATGTACATCAAATAAGTGTACGTATTAATACATTGTTCATCCTTGTTAATATTCGGGTGGTACAAGATAATATATGTACATCAAATAAGTGGACATATTAATACATTGTTCATCCTTGTAATTATTCGGGTGGTACAAGATAATATATGTACATTAAATAAGTGTACGTATTAATAAATTGTTAATACCTTGTAATTATTCGGGTGGCACAAGATAAGATATGTACATAAAATAAGTGTACGTATTAATACATTGTTCATCCTTGTTAATATTCGAGTGGCACAAGATAATATATGTACATCAAATAAGTGTACGTATTAGTACATTGTTCATCCTTGTAATTATTCTGGTGGCACAAGATAATATATGTACATCAAATAGGTGTACGTATTTATACATTTTTCATCCTTGTAATTATTCGGGTGTACAAGATAAGATATGTACATCAAATAAGTGTACGTATTAATATATCGTCCATCCTTGTAATTATTCGGGTGGTACAAGATAATATAGGTACATCAAATAAGTGTACGTATTAATACATTGTTCATCCTTGTTAATATTCGAGTGGCACAAGATAATATATGTACATCAAATAAGTGTACGTATTAATACATTGTTCATCCTTGTTAATATTCGGGTGGTACAAGATTATATATGTACATCAAATAAGTGGACGTATTATTACATTGTTCATCCTTGTAATTATTCGGGTGGTACAAGATAATATATGTATCTTAAATAAGAGTACGTATTAATACATCGTCCATCCTTTTAATTATTCGGGTGGTACAAGATAATATATGTACATCAAATAGGTGTACGTATTTTTACATTGTTCATCCTAGTAATTATTAGGGTGGCACAAGATAATATATGTACATCAAATAAGTGTACGCATTAATACATTGTTCATCCTTGTAATTAATCAGGTGGTACAAGATAATATATGTACATCAAGTAAGTGTACGTATTAATACATCGTCCATCCTTGTTAATATTCCGGTGGTACAAGATAATATAGGTACATCAAATAAATGTACGTATTAATACATTGTTCATCCTTGTAATTATTCGGGTGGCACAAGATAATATATGTACATCAAATAAGTGTACGTATTAATACATTGTTCATCCTTGTTAATATTCGAGTGGCACAAGATAATATATGTACATCAAATAAGTGTAGGTATCAATACATTGTTCATCCTTGTAATTATTCGGGTGGCACAAGATAATATATGTACATCAAATAAGTGGACGTATTAATACATTGTCCATCCTTGTAATTATTCGGGTGGCACAAGATAATATATGTACATCAAATAGGTGTACGTATTAATACATTTTTCATCCTTGTAATTATTCGGGTGTACAAGATAATATATGTACATCAAATAAGTGGACGTATTAATACATTGTCCATCCTTGTAATTATTCGGGTGCCACAAGATAATATATGTACATCAAATAAGTGTACGTATTAATACATTGTTCATCCATGTAATTATTCGGGTGGTACATGATAATATATGTACATCAAATAAGTTTACGTATTAATACATCGTCGATCATCGTTAATATTTGGGTGGCACAAGATAATATATGTACATCAAATAAGTGTACGTATCAATACATTGTTCATCCTTGTAATTATTCGGGTGGCACAAGATAATATATGTACATCAAGTAAGTGTACGGATTAATACATTGTCCATCCTTGTAATTATTCGGTTGGCACAAGATAATATATGTACATCAAATAAGTGTACGTATAAATACATTGTTCATCCTTGTTAATACTCGAGTGGCACAAGATAATATATGTACATCAAATAAGTGTACGTATTAATACATTGTTCATCCTTGATATTATTTTTGTGGCACAAGATAATATATGTACATCAAATAGGTGTACGTATTAATACATTGTTCACCGTTGTAATTATTCGGGTGGCACAAGATAATAAACGAAAATCAAATAAGTGTACGTATTAATACATTGTCCATCCTTGTTAATATTTGGGTGGTACAAGATAATATAGGTACATCAAATAAGTGTTCGTATTAATACATTGATATTATTTTAGTGGCACAAGATAATATATGTACATCAAATAAGTGTACGTATTAATACATTGTTCATCCTTGATATTATTTTAGTGGCACAAGATAATATATGTACATCAAATAGGTGTACGTATTAATACATTGTTCACCGTTGTAATTATTCGGGTGGCACAAGATAATATACGTACATCAAATAAGTGTACGTATTAATACATTGTCCATCCTTGTTAATATTCGGGTGGTACAAGATAATATAGGTACATCAAATAAGTGTACGTATTAATACATTGTCCATCCTGTAATTATTCGGGTGTCACAAGATAATAAAGGTACATCAAATAAGTGTACGTATTAATATATTCTTCATCCTTGTTAATATTCGGGTGGCACAAGATAATATATGTACATCAAATAAGTGTACGTATTAATACATTGTTCATCCTTGTTAATATTCGGGTGGTACAAAGAATATGTACATCAAATAAGTGTACGTATTCATACATCGTCCATCCTTGTAATTATTCGGGTGGTACAAGATAATATAGGTACATCAAATAAGTGTACGTATTAATACATTGTTCATCCTTGTTAATATTCGAGTGGCACAAGATAATATATGTACATCAAATAAGTGTACGTATTAATACATTGTTCATCCTTGTTAATATTCGGGTGGAACAAGATAATATATGTACATCAAATAAGTGGATGTATTAATACTTTGTTCATCCATGTAATTATTCGGGTGGTACAAGATAATATATGTACATTAAATAAGTTTACGTATTAATACATCGTCCATCCTTTTAATTATTCGGATGGGACAAGATAATATATGTACATCAAATAAGTGTACGTATTTTTTCATTGTTCATCCTAGTAATTATTAGGGTGGCACAAGATAATATATGTACATCAAATTAGTGTACGCATTAATATATTGTTCATCCTTGTAATTAATCAGGTGGTACAAGATAATATATGTACATCAAGTAAGTGTACGTATTAATACATTGTTCATCCTTGTTAATATTCGAGTGGCACAAGATAATATATGTACATCAAATAAGTGTACGTATCAATACATTGTTCATCCTTGTTAATATTCGGGTGGTACAAGATAATATATGTACATCAAATAAGTGTACGTATTAATACATCGTCCATCCTTGGTAATATTCGGGTGGTACAAGATAATATATGTACATCAAATAAGTGTACGTATTAATACATCGTCCATCCTTGTAATTATTCGGGTGGTACAAGATAATATACGTACATCAAATAAGTGTACGTATTAATACATTGTCCATCCTTGTTAATATTCCGGTGGTACAAGATAATATAGGTACATCAAATAAATGTACGTATTAATACATTGTCAATCCTTTTAATTATTCGGTTGGCACAAAATAATATATGTACATCAAATAAGTGTACGTATTAATATATTCTTCATCCTTGTTAATATTCGGGTGGCACAAGATAATATATGTACATCAAATAAGTGTACGTATTAATATATTGTTCATCCTTGTTAATATTCGGGTGGTACAAGATAATATATGTACATCAAATAAGTGTACGTATTCATACATCGTCCATCCTTGTTTATATTCGGGTGGCACAAAATAATATATGTACATCAGATAAGTGTACGTATATTAATACATTGTTTATCCTTGTAATTATTCGGGTGTCACAAGATAATATATGTACATCAAATAAGTGTACGTATAAATACATTGTTCATCCTTGTTAATATTCGGGTGGCACAAGATAATATATGTACATCAAATAAGTGTACGTATTAATACATCGTCCATCCTTGTAATTATTCGGTTGGTACAAGATAATATGGGTACATCAAATAAGTGTACGTATTAATACATTGTTCATCCTTGTTAATATTCGAGTGGCACAAGATAATATATGTACATCAAATAAGTGTTCGTATTAATACATTGTTCATCCTTGTTAATATTCCGGTGGTACAAGATAATATAGGTACATCAAATAAATGTACGTATTAATACATTGTTCTTCCTTGTAATTATTCGGGTGGCACAAGATAATATATGTACATCAAATAAGTGTACGTATTAATACATTGTTCATCCTTGTTAATATTCGAGTGGCACAAGATAATATATGTACATCAAATAAGTGTACGTATCAATACATTGTTCATCCTTGTAATTATTCGGGTGGCACAAGATAATATATGTACATCAAATAAGTGTACGTATTAATACATTGTCCATCCTTGTAAATATTCGGGTGGCACAAGATAATATATGTACATCAAATAAGTGTACGTATTAATATATTGTTCATCCTTGTTAATATTCGAGTGGCACAAGATAATATATGTACATCAAATAAGTGTACGTATTAATACATTGTTCATCCTTGTTAATATTCGGGTGGTACAAGATAATATATGTACATCAAATAAGTGTACGTATTAATACATTGTCCATCCTTGTTAATATTCCGGTGGTACAAGATAATATAGGTACATCAAATAAATGTACGTATTAATACATTGTCAATCCTTTTAATTATTCGGTTGGCACAAAATAATATATGTACATCAAATAAGTGTACGTATTAATATATTCTTCATCCTTGTTAATATTCGGGTGGCACAAGATAATATATGTACATCAAATAAGTGTACGTATTAATACATTGTTCATCCTTGTTAATATTCGGGTGGTACAAGATAATATATGTACATCAAATAAGTGTACGTATTCATACATCGTCCATCCTTGTTTATATTCGGGTGGCACAAAATAATATATGTACATCAGATAAGTGTACGTATATTAATACATTGTTTATCCTTGTAATTATTCGGGTGTCACAAGATAATATATGTACATCAAATAAGTGTACGTATAAATACATTGTTCATCCTTGTTAATATTCGGGTGGCACAAGATAATATATGTACATCAAATAAGTGTACGTATTAATACATCGTCCATCCTTGTAATTATTCGGTTGGTACAAGATAATATGGGTACATCAAATAAGTGTACGTATTAATACATTGTTCATCCTTGTTAATATTCGAGTGGCACAAGATAATATATGTACATCAAATAAGTGTTCGTATTAATACATTGTTCATCCTTGTTAATATTCCGGTGGTACAAGATAATATAGGTACATCAAATAAATGTACGTATTAATACATTGTTCTTCCTTGTAATTATTCGGGTGGCACAAGATAATATATGTACATCAAATAAGTGTACGTATTAATACATTGTTCATCCTTGTTAATATTCGAGTGGCACAAGATAATATATGTACATCAAATAAGTGTACGTATCAATACATTGTTCATCCTTGTAATTATTCGGGTGGCACAAGATAATATATGTACATCAAATAAGTGTACGTATTAATACATTGTCCATCCTTGTAAATATTCGGGTGGCACAAGATAATATATGTACATCAAATAAGTGTACGTATTAATATATTGTTCATCCTTGTTAATATTCGAGTGGCACAAGATAATATATGTACATCAAATAAGTGTACGTATTAATACATTGTTCATCCTTGTTAATATTCGGGTGGTACAAGATAATATATGTACATCAAATAAGTGTACGTACTAATACATCGTCCATCCTTGGTAATATTCGGGTGGTACAAGATAATATATGCACATCAAATAAGTGTACGTATTAATACATCGTCCATCCTTGTAATTATTCGGGTGGCACAAGATAGTATATGTACATCAAATAAGTGTACGTATTAATACATTGTTCATCCTTGTTAATATTCGGGTGGAACAAGATAATATATGTACATCAAATAAGTGGATGTATTAATACTTTGTTCATCCATGTAATTATTCGGGTGGCACAAGATAATATATGTACATCAAATAAGTGTACGTATTAATGCATCGTCCATCCTTGTAATTATTCGGGTGGCACAAGATAATATAGGTACATTAAATAAATGTACGTATTAATACATTGTCCATCCTTGTAATTATTCGGTTGGCACAAGATAATATATGTACATCAAATAAGTGTACGTATAAATACAGTGTTCATCCTTGTTAATATTCGAGTGGCACAAGATAATATATGTACATCAAATAAGTGTACGTATTAATACATTGATATTATTTTAGTGGCACAAGATAATATATGTACATCAAATAGGTGTATGTATTAATACATTGTTCACCGTTGTAATTATTCGGGTGGCACAAGATAATATACGTACATCAAATAAGTGTACGTATTTATACATTGTCCATCCTTGTTAATATTCGGGTGGTACAAGATAATATATGTACATCAAATAAGTGTACGTATTAATACATTGATATTATTTTAGTGGCACAAGATAATATATGTACATCAAATAGGTGTACGTATTAATACATTGTTCATCGTTGTAATTATTCGGGTGGCACAAGATAATATACGTACATCAAATAAGTGTACGTATTAATACATTGTCCATCCTTGTTAATATTCGGGTGGTACAAGATAATATAGGTACATCAAATAAGTGTACGTATTAATACATTGTCCATCCTGTAATTATTCGGGTGTCACAAGATAATATATGTACATCAAATAAGTGTACGTATTAATATATTCTTCATCCTTGTTAATATTCGGGTGGCACAAGATAATATATGTACATCAAATAAGTGTACGTATTAATACATTGTTCATCCTTGTTAATATTCGGGTGGTACAAGATAATATATGTACATCAAATAAGTGTACGTATTCATACATCGTCCATCCTTGTTAATATTCGGGTGGCACAAAATAATATATGTACATCAGATAAGTGTACGTATTAATACATTGTTTATCCTTGTAATTATTCGGGTGTCACAAGATAATATATGTACATCAAATAAGTGTACGTATAAATACATTGTTCATCCTTGTTAATATTCGGGTGGCACAAGATAATATATGTACATCAAATAAGTGTACGTATTAATACATCGTCCATCCTTGTAATTATTCGGTTGGTACAAGATAATATAGGTACATCAAATAAGTGGACGTATTAATACATTGTTCATCCTTGTAATTATTCGGGTGGTACAAGATAATATATGTACATAAATTAAGAGTACGTATTAATAAATCGTCCATCCTTTTAATTATTCGGGTGGAACAAGATAATATATGTACATCAAATAAGTGTACGTATTTTTACATTGTTTATCCTTGTTAATATTCGAGTGGCACAAGATAATATATGTACATCAAATAAGTGTACGTATTAATACATTGTTCATCCTTGTAATTATTCGGGTGGCACAAGATAATATATGTACATCAAATAAGTGTACGTATTAATACATTGTTCATCCTTGTTAATATTCGAGTGGCACAAGATAATATATGTACATCAAATAAGTGTAGGTATCAATACATTGTTCATCCTTGTAATTATTCGGGTGGCACAAGATAATATATGTACATCAAATAAGTGTACGTATTAATACATTGTCCATCCTTGTTATTATTCGGGTGTACAAGATAATATATGTACATCAAATAAGTGGACGTATTAATACATTGTCCATCCTTGTAATTATTCGGGTGGCACAAGATAATATATGTACATCAAATAGGTGTACGTATTAATACATCGTCCATCCTTGTAATTATTCGGGTGTACAAGATAATATATGTACATCAAATAAGTGGACGTATTAATACATTGTCCATCCTTGTAATTATTCGGGTGGCACAAGATAATATATGTACATCAAATTAGTGTACGTATTAATACATTGTTCATCCATGTAATTATTCGGGTGGTACATGATAATATATGTACATCAAATAAGTTTACGTATTAATACATCGTCGATCATCGTTAATATTTGGGTGGCACAAGATAATATATGTACATCAAATAAGTGTACGTATCAATACATTGTTCATCCTTGTAATTATTCGGGTGGCACAAGATAATATATGTACATCAAGTAAGTGTACGTATTAATACATTGTCCATCCTTGTAATTATTCGGTTGGCACAAGATAATATATGTACATCAAATAAGTGTACGTATAAATACATTGTTCATCCTTGTTAATACTCGAGTGGCACAAGATAATATATGTACATCAAATAAGTGTACGTATTAATACATTGTTCATCCTTGATATTATTTTTGTGGCACAAGATAATATATGTACATCAAATAGGTGTACGTATTAATACATTGTTCACCGTTGTAATTATTCGGGTGGCACAAGATAATAAACGAAAATCAAATAAGTGTACGTATTAATACATTGTCCATCCTTGTTAATATTTGGGTGGTACAAGATAATATAGGTACATCAAATAAGTGTTCGTATTAATACATTGATATTATTTTAGTGGCACAAGATAATATATGTACATCAAATAAGTGTACGTATTAATACATTGTTCATCCTTGATATTATTTTAGTGGCACAAGATAATATATGTACATCAAATAGGTGTACGTATTAATACATTGTTCACCGTTGTAATTATTCGGGTGGCACAAGATAATATACGTACATCAAATAAGTGTACGTATTAATACATTGTCCATCCTTGTTAATATTAGGGTGGTACAAGATAATATAGGTACATCAAATAAGTGTACGTATTAATACATTGTCCATCCTGTAATTATTCGGGTGTCACAAGATAATAAAGGTACATCAAATAAGTGTACGTATTAATATATTCTTCATCCTTGTTAATATTCGGGTGGCACAAGATAATATATGTACATCAAATAAGTGTACGTATTAATACATTGTTCATCCTTGTTAATATTCGGGTGGTACAAAGAATATGTACATCAAATAAGTGTACGTATTCATACATCGTCCATCCTTGTAATTATTCGGGTGGTACAAGATAATATAGGTACATCAAATAAGTGTACGTATTAATACATTGTTCATCCTTGTTAATATTCGAGTGGCACAAGATAATATATGTACATCAAATAAGTGTACGTATTAATACATTGTTCATCCTTGTTAATATTCGGGTGGAACAAGATAATATATGTACATCAAATAAGTGGATGTATTAATACTTTGTTCATCCATGTAATTATTCGGGTGGTACAAGATAATATATGTACATTAAATAAGTTTACGTATTAATACATCGTCCATCCTTTTAATTATTCGGATGGGACAAGATAATATATGTACATCAAATAAGTGTACGTATTTTTTCATTGTTCATCCTAGTAATTATTAGGGTGGCACAAGATAATATATGTACATCAAATAAGTGTACGCATTAATATATTGTTCATCCTTGTAATTAATCAGGTGGTACAAGATAATATATGTACATCAAGTAAGTGTACGTATTAATACATTGTTCATCCTTGTTAATATTCGAGTGGCACAAGATAATATATGTACATCAAATAAGTGTACGTATCAATACATTGTTCATCCTTGTTAATATTCGGGTGGTACAAGATAATATATGTACATCAAATAAGTGTACGTATTAATACATCGTCCATCCTTGGTAATATTCGGGTGGTACAAGATAATATATGTACATCAAATAAGTGTACGTATTAATACATCGTCCATCCTTGTAATTATTCGGGTGGTACAAGATAATATACGTACATCAAATAAGTGTACGTATTAATACATTGTCCATCCTTGTTAATATTCCGGTGGTACAAGATAATATAGGTACATCAAGTAAATGTACGTATTAATACATTGTCAATCCTTTTAATTATTCGGTTGGCACAAAATAATATATGTACATCAAATAAGTGTACGTATTAATATATTCTTCATCCTTGTTAATATTCGGGTGGCACAAGATAATATATGTACATCAAATAAGTGTACGTATTAATACATTGTTCATCCTTGTTAATATTCGGGTGGTACAAGATAATATATGTACATCAAATAAGTGTACGTATTCATACATCGTCCATCCTTGTTTATATTCGGGTGGCACAAAATAATATATGTACATCAGATAAGTGTACGTATATTAATACATTGTTTATCCTTGTAATTATTCGGGTGTCACAAGATAATATATGTACATCAAATAAGTGTACGTATAAATACATTGTTCATCCTTGTTAATATTCGGGTGGCACAAGATAATATATGTACATCAAATAAGTGTACGTATTAATACATCGTCCATCCTTGTAATTATTCGGTTGGTACAAGATAATATGGGTACATCAAATAAGTGTACGTATTAATACATTGTTCATCCTTGTTAATATTCGAGTGGCACAAGATAATATATGTACATCAAATAAGTGTTCGTATTAATACATTGTTCATCCTTGTTAATATTCCGGTGGTACAAGATAATATAGGTACATCAAATAAATGTACGTATTAATACATTGTTCTTCCTTGTAATTATTCGGGTGGCACAAGATAATATATGTACATCAAATAAGTGTACGTATTAATACATTGTTCATCCTTGTTAATATTCGAGTGGCACAAGATAATATATGTACATCAAATAAGTGTACGTATCAATACATTGTTCATCCTTGTAATTATTCGGGTGGCACAAGATAATATATGTACATCAAATAAGTGTACGTATTAATACATTGTCCATCCTTGTAAATATTCGGGTGGCACAAGATAATATATGTACATCAAATAAGTGTACGTATTAATATATTGTTCATCCTTGTTAATATTCGAGTGGCACAAGATAATATATGTACATCAAATAAGTGTACGTATTAATACATTGTTCATCCTTGTTAATATTCGGGTGGTACAAGATAATATATGTACATCAAATAAGTGTACGTATTCATACATCGTCCATCCTTGTTAATATTCGGGTGGCACAAAATAATATATGTACATCAGATAAGTGTACGTATTAATACATTGTTTATCCTTGTAATTATTCGGGTGTCACAAGATAATATATGTACATCAAATAAGTGTACGTATAAATACATTGTTCATCCTTGTTAATATTCGGGTGGCACAAGATAATATATGTACATCAAATAAGTGTACGTATTAATACATCGTCCATCCTTGTAATTATTCGGTTGGTACAAGATAATATAGGTACATCAAATAAGTGGACGTATTAATACATTGTTCATCCTTGTAATTATTCGGGTGGTACAAGATAATATATGTACATAAATTAAGAGTACGTATTAATAAATCGTCCATCCTTTTAATTATTCGGGTGGAACAAGATAATATATGTACATCAAATAAGTGTACGTATTTTTACATTGTTTATCCTTGTTAATATTCGAGTGGCACAAGATAATATATGTACATCAAATAAGTGTACGTATTAATACATTGTTCATCCTTGTAATTATTCGGGTGGCACAAGATAATATATGTACATCAAATAAGTGTACGTATTAATACATTGTTCATCCTTGTTAATATTCGAGTGGCACAAGATAATATATGTACATCAAATAAGTGTAGGTATCAATACATTGTTCATCCTTGTAATTATTCGGGTGGCACAAGATAATATATGTACATCAAATAAGTGTACGTATTAATACATTGTCCATCCTTGTTATTATTCGGGTGTACAAGATAATATATGTACATCAAATAAGTGGACGTATTAATACATTGTCCATCCTTGTAATTATTCGGGTGGCACAAGATAATATATGTACATCAAATAGGTGTACGTATTAATACATCGTCCATCCTTGTAATTATTCGGGTGTACAAGATAATATATGTACATCAAATAAGTGGACGTATTAATACATTGTCCATCCTTGTAATTATTCGGGTGGCACAAGATAATATATGTACATCAAATTAGTGTACGTATTAATACATTGTTCATCCATGTAATTATTCGGGTGGTACATGATAATATATGTACATCAAATAAGTTTACGTATTAATACATCGTCGATCATCGTTAATATTTGGGTGGCACAAGATAATATATGTACATCAAATAAGTGTACGTATCAATACATTGTTCATCCTTGTAATTATTCGGGTGGCACAAGATAATATATGTACATCAAGTAAGTGTACGTATTAATACATTGTCCATCCTTGTAATTATTCGGTTGGCACAAGATAATATATGTACATCAAATAAGTGTACGTATAAATACATTGTTCATCCTTGTTAATACTCGAGTGGCACAAGATAATATATGTACATCAAATAAGTGTACGTATTAATACATTGTTCATCCTTGATATTATTTTTGTGGCACAAGATAATATATGTACATCAAATAGGTGTACGTATTAATACATTGTTCACCGTTGTAATTATTCGGGTGGCACAAGATAATAAACGAAAATCAAATAAGTGTACGTATTAATACATTGTCCATCCTTGTTAATATTTGGGTGGTACAAGATAATATAGGTACATCAAATAAGTGTTCGTATTAATACATTGATATTATTTTAGTGGCACAAGATAATATATGTACATCAAATAAGTGTACGTATTAATACATTGTTCATCCTTGATATTATTTTAGTGGCACAAGATAATATATGTACATCAAATAGGTGTACGTATTAATACATTGTTCACCGTTGTAATTATTCGGGTGGCACAAGATAATATACGTACATCAAATAAGTGTACGTATTAATACATTGTCCATCCTTGTTAATATTAGGGTGGTACAAGATAATATAGGTACATCAAATAAGTGTACGTATTAATACATTGTCCATCCTGTAATTATTCGGGTGTCACAAGATAATAAAGGTACATCAAATAAGTGTACGTATTAATATATTCTTCATCCTTGTTAATATTCGGGTGGCACAAGATAATATATGTACATCAAATAAGTGTACGTATTAATACATTGTTCATCCTTGTTAATATTCGGGTGGTACAAAGAATATGTACATCAAATAAGTGTACGTATTCATACATCGTCCATCCTTGTAATTATTCGGGTGGTACAAGATAATATAGGTACATCAAATAAGTGTACGTATTAATACATTGTTCATCCTTGTTAATATTCGAGTGGCACAAGATAATATATGTACATCAAATAAGTGTACGTATTAATACATTGTTCATCCTTGTTAATATTCGGGTGGAACAAGATAATATATGTACATCAAATAAGTGGATGTATTAATACTTTGTTCATCCATGTAATTATTCGGGTGGTACAAGATAATATATGTACATTAAATAAGTTTACGTATTAATACATCGTCCATCCTTTTAATTATTCGGATGGGACAAGATAATATATGTACATCAAATAAGTGTACGTATTTTTTCATTGTTCATCCTAGTAATTATTAGGGTGGCACAAGATAATATATGTACATCAAATAAGTGTACGCATTAATATATTGTTCATCCTTGTAATTAATCAGGTGGTACAAGATAATATATGTACATCAAGTAAGTGTACGTATTAATACATTGTTCATCCTTGTTAATATTCGAGTGGCACAAGATAATATATGTACATCAAATAAGTGTACGTATCAATACATTGTTCATCCTTGTTAATATTCGGGTGGTACAAGATAATATATGTACATCAAATAAGTGTACGTATTAATACATCGTCCATCCTTGGTAATATTCGGGTGGTACAAGATAATATATGTACATCAAATAAGTGTACGTATTAATACATCGTCCATCCTTGTAATTATTCGGGTGGTACAAGATAATATACGTACATCAAATAAGTGTACGTATTAATACATTGTCCATCCTTGTTAATATTCCGGTGGTACAAGATAATATAGGTACATCAAGTAAATGTACGTATTAATACATTGTCAATCCTTTTAATTATTCGGTTGGCACAAAATAATATATGTACATCAAATAAGTGTACGTATTAATATATTCTTCATCCTTGTTAATATTCGGGTGGCACAAGATAATATATGTACATCAAATAAGTGTACGTATTAATACATTGTTCATCCTTGTTAATATTCGGGTGGTACAAGATAATATATGTACATCAAATAAGTGTACGTATTCATACATCGTCCATCCTTGTTTATATTCGGGTGGCACAAAATAATATATGTACATCAGATAAGTGTACGTATATTAATACATTGTTTATCCTTGTAATTATTCGGGTGTCACAAGATAATATATGTACATCAAATAAGTGTACGTATAAATACATTGTTCATCCTTGTTAATATTCGGGTGGCACAAGATAATATATGTACATCAAATAAGTGTACGTATTAATACATCGTCCATCCTTGTAATTATTCGGTTGGTACAAGATAATATGGGTACATCAAATAAGTGTACGTATTAATACATTGTTCATCCTTGTTAATATTCGAGTGGCACAAGATAATATATGTACATCAAATAAGTGTTCGTATTAATACATTGTTCATCCTTGTTAATATTCCGGTGGTACAAGATAATATAGGTACATCAAATAAATGTACGTATTAATACATTGTTCTTCCTTGTAATTATTCGGGTGGCACAAGATAATATATGTACATCAAATAAGTGTACGTATTAATACATTGTTCATCCTTGTTAATATTCGAGTGGCACAAGATAATATATGTACATCAAATAAGTGTACGTATCAATACATTGTTCATCCTTGTAATTATTCGGGTGGCACAAGATAATATATGTACATCAAATAAGTGTACGTATTAATACATTGTCCATCCTTGTAAATATTCGGGTGGCACAAGATAATATATGTACATCAAATAAGTGTACGTATTAATATATTGTTCATCCTTGTTAATATTCGAGTGGCACAAGATAATATATGTACATCAAATAAGTGTACGTATTAATACATTGTTCATCCTTGTTAATATTCGGGTGGTACAAGATAATATATGTACATCAAATAAGTGTACGTATTAATACATCGTCCATCCTTGGTAATATTCGGGTGGTACAAGATAATATATGCACATCAAATAAGTGTACGTATTAATACATCGTCCATCCTTGTAATTATTCGGGTGGCACAAGATAGTATATGTACATCAAATAAGTGTACGTATTAATACATTGTTCATCCTTGTTAATATTCGGGTGGAACAAGATAATATATGTACATCAAATAAGTGGATGTATTAATACTTTGTTCATCCATGTAATTATTCGGGTGGCACAAGATAATATATGTACATCAAATAAGTGTACGTATTAATACATCGTCCATCCTTGTAATTATTCGGGTGGCACAAGATAATATAGGTACATTAAATAAATGTACGTATTAATACATTGTCCATCCTTGTAATTATTCGGTTGGCACAAGATAATATATGTACATCAAATAAGTGTACGTATAAATACATTGTTCATCCTTGTTAATATTCGAGTGGCACAAGATAATATATGTACATCAAATAAGTGTACGTATTAATACATTGTTCATCCTTGATATTATTTTAGTGGCACAAGATAATATATGTACATCAAATAGGTGTATGTATTAATACATTGTTCACCGTTGTAATTATTCGGGTGGCACAAGATAATATACGTACATCAAATAAGTGTACGTATTTATACATTGTCCATCCTTGTTAATATTCGGGTGGTACAAGATAATATATGTACATCAAATAAGTGTACGTATTAATACATTGATATTATTTTAGTGGCACAAGATAATATATGTACATCAAATAGGTGTACGTATTAATACATTGTTCATCGTTGTAATTATTCGGGTGGCACAAGATAATATACGTACATCAAATAAGTGTACGTATTAATACATTGTCCATCCTTGTTAATATTCGGGTGGTACAAGATAATATAGGTACATCAAATAAGTGTACGTATTAATACATTGTCCATCCTGTAATTATTCGGGTGTCACAAGATAATATATGTACATCAAATAAGTGTACGTATTAATATATTCTTCATCCTTGTTAATATTCGGGTGGCACAAGATAATATATGTACATCAAATAAGTGTACGTATTAATACATTGTTCATCCTTGTTAATATTCGGGTGGTACAAGATAATATATGTACATCAAATAAGTGTACGTATTCATACATCGTCCATCCTTGTTAATATTCGGGTGGCACAAAATAATATATGTACATCAGATAAGTGTACGTATTAATACATTGTTTATCCTTGTTAATATTCGGGTGGCACAAGATAATATATGTACATCAAATAAGTGTACGTATTCATACATCGTCCATCCTTGTAATTATTCGGGTGTCACAAGATAATATATGTACATCAAATAAGTGTACGTATAAATACATTGTTCATCCTTGTTAATATTCGGGTGGCACAAGATAATATATGTACATCAAATAAGTGTACGTATTAATACATCGTCCATCCTTGTAATTATTCGGTTGGTACAAGATAATATAGGTACATCAAATAAGTGGACGTATTAATACATTGTTCATCCTTGTAATTATTCGGGTGGTACAAGATAATATATGTACATAAATTAAGAGTACGTATTAATAAATCGTCCATCCTTTTAATTATTCGGGTGGAACAAGATAATATATGTACATCAAATAAGTGTACGTATTTTTACATTGTTTATCCTAGTAATTATTAGGGTGGCACAAGATAATATATGTACATCAAATAAGTGTACGCATTAATATATTGTTCATCCTTGTAATTAATCAGGTGGTACAAGATAATATATGTACATCAAGTAAGTGTACGTATTAATACATCGTCCATCCTTGTTAATATTCCGGTGGTACAAGATAATATAGGTACATCAAATAAATGTACGTATTAATACATTGTTCATCCTTGTAATTATTCGGGTGGCACAAGATAATATATGTACATCAAATAAGTGTACGTATTAATACATCGTCCATCCTTGTAATTATTCGGGTGGCACAAGATAATATATGTACATCAAATAAGTGTACGTATTAATACATCGTCCATCCTTGTTAATATTCGAGTGGCACAAGATAATATATGTACATCAAATAAGTGTACGTATTAATACATTGTCCATCCTTGTAATTGTTCGGTTGGCACAAGATAATATATGTACATCAAATAAGTGTACGTATTAATACATTGTCCATGCTTGTTATTATTCGGGTGGCACAATATAATATATGTACATCAAATAAGTGTACGTAGTACATTGTTCATCCGTATTATTTGGCTGGCTGATGTGGCGTTAAACATGGTCTGTTTCAGTTACCAGTAATACTATTCAAGAATGCTTCATGAAAATCCATTAAACTTTCAGAAATTCAATCAAACAAAAAGGGTAAACACCGGCAAAAACATGACCCTCCCTGGCGAAGGATGGGGAAAAACTGACATGAAACTACAAAACAAATACCAGGGAGTCCTTGAGTACGCCAGTCACCCCTGTCACGTGCACAGACGACTACCGTGTGAGATTATTTTAGAATCAGATTATCACAAGTCACGTCACAGTCTGATACTTCAGACAATACGTCAGTTTTTACAAAACTGATAATCTCGGGGATATTGATTAGATAAACGTACGTCTGTTATCTTATAATTTACTAGATGGGTATCTTCATTGAGTTAACGTAATCCGACATATGCCCTGGTCAACGCCACAGAGAGACTGACCGACTGATGGTTCCTCTGACCCACGGGGCTGTACTTTATAATGACAGGTCCTGTGAGCTGAGGTACGTACCCCAGACAATTTCTCGCAGGACTCAGCAGAAGCCGGTCAAAGAACGTAAACAACGGGTTGACAAAACCGTAAAATGGCTACATACACCGATAAAATTCCTATACATATATTTATGGGAATGTGTGTGTTATTTATTTTCTTTACTCACCCAATTAAAATTCAAATTAAGACCACGTGACCTCCACTGAAAAGAAAGGGGATGTTTGAGTAAACCCCCGCCCCCCTCCATGAATATTCCCTACAATACTACACGCAGGCCGCCTGTTAATGACTCTTCAGGTTTAAAGCATCTCCTGTAGCGCGCTGATATATTTCATACCGGTCCATTATTAACGTTAGTCTACATCAAACAAATTTGTCGCGTGTCTATTGATGACGTTTCGAGTCTATGTGTAGTTATACAAAACATAACCAGAGACGACAACGTGCAGACGAGTCAGATAAACCGTCCAGGTAAGAAAATGTCCTACATGCATAATATAGCATAATTAGTTAGGTATTATGTAATGTAAATGGGTTCTACGTTGGTAATCATAACATAAACACACTATTTATTGCGGTTACCGCACAGAAGGCGTCGTATATTTCCCGTTCCTCGCATAATGTCTATCACGTAAAGAACACAATCATGCAATAATTTCACCGGACGGCAGCTCTCGGAGTAAATAAAGCTCAATTTATTTCTCTAAACTGTCGGGGAGATTTGTAGAAGAAATAGGACTGCCAGTCAAAACTATTCAAATGTTCCCGAACACAGGGAATATCCAGATTGACTGCGTATTGGTGATAAGAAAGGTAAAAGTTTGAGGTACATCTATATTTTAAGTTTTAAAATATATTAAATTATTTACGACGCTGAGCCGTGATACGTCTGTATAGATAATGAAGACCCCTGCAGCAAAAAAAGCAGTGGTTGCTATTGTTTGATCTAAGAATGTCAAACTTATTAATACATATTAGGGCTGGGTATCGCTCTGCCTATTTAATTACAATTTTTAATGTGATACACATAATAAAATACGCGATATGTATTGACGATATTCTTTGTATATCATTTGCTCAACATAAAAGCTCCGAGGATAAAATGCTTCTTACTCTGTTTAAAAAAAACAGCATATCTATTATGTTCTACATTTATAATGGATATTCTCCAGAACTGATTAGGTTTTGGTCACACCTGAATGATTTTTGGAGTTTTTTATGCATTTTTTATACAAAAGTTAGAAATTCCATTTGTGACACGATTTCTCAAAAGTTTTACTGGGACGTTTTACCTGAACGAATTTGACCCTTATTGTTTTCGGTCAATTCTGTGTGTGTATGTGTGTGTGTGTGTGTGTGTCGGTGTGTATCCAACACACAGCTGAAGATAGGTCTAACATATTTAATTGATATGTGACATATTGAATTGTAGTATGCACATCTAGAAATGATTGTTGGTTTATATCCCTGCACAAATAACCCCTGGATGAGCATTTTATGGGCAATCCTACACAGTGTAACCTCAACCCCTCCCCCTCCCCCTAATTTAATATAAATCTTTTTATGCAACACAACATCTCAAATGGTGTTCCTCTGATCTATATCTAATCATAATCGCTGATGCATGATCTGGGTCTGCAGACCTGTTCAGGTTTTGCTCACACTTGAATGATTTCGAATTTTTTTATTGTAAACTTTACATTTCTTATGCAACGCAATATCTCAAAAACTTCCGCTTCTAATTTATGGAGTAACTTTTTTTTTCTCTCTCCTAACCTGATAAGGATTCTTTCACATGAAAATCGCAATGATTTTTTTATGAGTTTTTCAAGTTTGACTTTTATATTTCATATGTCATGCAATATCTGAAAAGGCGTTACTGGGATCCATCTCTTATCAATAACGAATGTGTATATTATGAGTCTCCTCACCTGATTCAATTTATATGCATTCTCGGTTAACTTTGTCCAATTCCTCATGCTATTTAATTAGCCAAAATACACATTTCTCACATTCTTGTTTGGCGGAGGAACCAGTCCTCTTGACAGTTTCAAGTTTACTGAAGAGACTACTGAATATTAAAACATATTGTTTAAGCCCTTTGCACTTTCTACTCCCACAGTTCTTTTATATTTGGTCTTGAAAATCTTGGACTATTTTCATGTAATGACATTACACACTTTTGGTATTTTCTGGGAAATGAATCCATGATTCAATCACATTTTCCTGTTGTCACCAGAGAACCGTGACTTAGTTATTTTATCGCACATGCAAGTAAAGAGTATAACCAGATGATTTTTTCTATAATTTGTTGTACATTATTTGTATCTTATATCGATGTTCGCTTGAGAAATTAGTTTAGAGAACCCAGGTGTCTTATTTTATATTTGTTTTAGTACAGTTATAATTCCGTGGGAATCGGTTGATGTCTAGACTGTTCTGGTAGTAACATTGTTTAGTGTAGACTTCAAAGGCAACACACCTGCATACTTTGTTTTCCCATGTTTTGCTCTCTTGAGGCGTGTCCATTTAAGTATTTATGCAGTTAGTGACAGGCCACATAATAGTGTGAGGTGATAGGCCAAAAGGTGGTCGGGATGTGTGACGTAGGCAGGCGTATATAAGCTGTGGATCCTGGAAGGGCTTGACAACCTCCTATGTCAGCGCGCCAGAGTGTGCAGTCTGAGAGTTTGTCATAAGTCTAAAGGAGGGTCCGATATTGTCTAATCAGCTGAGAGACGATGTTCCTGGGCGTAGAACGTCAATGTCTGCGGGCTGCCACGTTAAACTCTCTTACGGACTTGAGAGTGGAATCGTATTTTCAGAAGGGCTTTTACAGGACAACTTATACTCTAATCGTAAGTGGTACTGCATATCGTGGCACATACAGGTGCATATAGTGTTGTATACATCTAAGAGTATTCTGCTGTGAAAGACATTTCCTACATTTTCTTATAGAGGTTGTGAGCCTATCTGTTAGTGATCCATGATTTTCTCTATATTTAATGGCGAACGCGTACTTCAGTGGAGAACAGTGTCAACACAGGGTGGTTTAGTGTCTGAAAACGCTAGTGATATGTATACACAGTGTGAGCGGCTTGGACTAGAAGCTGGCATTCAAATGTCACGTGCGCGTCCGTCGTATGACCAGCAGTCGTGCAAACAAGCGGAACTCTCGTGTGTAGTGTTCATTCAGGTGTAAATAGGACTCAGTGATTTTGTGTAATTATATGGACTCTAGTGACTATCGATACATTTGTGTCGAAGGCCTTGCCAAAGAAGTGAAAGTTTACTTTTAATATATATATATATATATTTTTAGTTGACTCATGACTTTTTCATCTTTTAAGTGTATGTGTGAGTTTCAGCCCGTTTCGTTAAACGTATAAAACAACCTGGAATGTCCATTACTTCGGGGGGGGGGGGGGGGGTGACAGTGAATGGCGAGCCAGGACTGGATTAGCCGTTTAAGGGCTTTCAATATTTCAGGAATTTTATTTCATGTTTATTAGGTGAATTTTCCTATTGATGATTGATATAACTTCCTTGCACTGTTTTATGTTTAGTAATATTTGAAACTGAGAGTCAGTGCTGAGACTTTACACATAAACACTTCACAAAGAATTTATGCAGTTAATACTGTGATAGCCTGTGGAATT
Organism: Sipunculus nudus; assembly: GCA_026874595.1. Lineage (NCBI taxonomy): Eukaryota > Metazoa > Annelida > Sipuncula > Golfingiida > Sipunculidae > Sipunculus > Sipunculus nudus. Next base: position 736,347 of record CM049320.1, on the reverse strand, counting down.
ATCTTGAATTAATAAAAAGTGTTGAAAATTGAGCAAATATTACTTTAATAACTCTAAAATATATACCGTATTAGGTGTTGGAAACTGATATTAATACAAAAATATATATCCTAGGTGGGGGCTTTACTGTCCTCATCGTCATTAGTGGTACTTTTGCCTAAATAGGGGTGAGAAGGTCAGGGGGCTTCTGTCCGTACTCCAGGGAACTGTCACCTTATATTTCAGCAATCAAGGTTCATATCAGTAACATTCCCCTTGCCTTGATAATCGTATATATAGATTATAATACTGTTTTCTGAGTATTCCCAACACACATTAGCCCTAAACGGTTAATAATCAAAACTACACATTTTCAACAGTGATACAATGGACCCTTATCTCTAATTCCTGACCTTTTAGGTCACCCATCCTCTGACCTCTTTAACCTCTGTACAACCTGACGTTTAGGTCACCCATCCTCTGACCTCTTTAACCTCTGTACAACCTGACGTTTAGGTCACCCATCCTCTGACATGACCAGCGTAAATAAAACTGCAATTTGATCATATTATCCCGTAAATGAATTGTTTTTGTAACTTTTAGCTCCGTGTGTAGTCGTTACTACCGGTCTAAAGTAATTAAAACTGCGGCTAATAAGAGCTCTAAGATGCTTGGTTTTACTCTGTCCGCGTTCGGCAATGATCGGTTCCGTGCCTCATGAATATTCGGAATGACGTCAGCTCAGGAACGGCAGTCGGTCATAAAAAGCCATATGTGAGAATTCATGACAATAGGTGTACCGTTTCCAGTATTGTGTTCGATCGCAAATAGTTAAAATAATGCCAAATAGTTGTGTAGCGGATGGCTGCAGTAACACAAACCGTGATGGTGTGAGTTTACACAGGTTTCCTTTGAGCCAGCCATTTGAAGAAATGGGTCAACTTTGTTCGCGTGAGGGCCATCAGCTCGTTCCGTTTTGTGCTTAGCCTTCACACTACGTTAAAATCGAGCCATTGTTAGCGTATTATCACACAGGCAACATCAACTTTATGTTAGAATGAAGAATTGATTACTATCTTAACGAAATTCGGATAGTTAATTAAAATTATATTGCCAATTTAAAAGCAATCCACTGATTCCCAATGCGTGTTATAGTTGTATTTAGCCGCGTACTTAACACACAAGTACACCTCTTTAACATCCTGCAAGCATGCCTTAAAAAAACAATAAAAATTGAACCCCCTCGTACAAATCATGTAAAAATATACATATTAAGATCTGGCTGCCAGGTATATTTTTGGGAAATTACTTTTTTGTGTATTTAATAAATCCAATAATATTATAAATATATAACTTTGATATGTAGGCCTACCGGTGATGTACAGCGGTTTTTTTGCCAATTTTAAGCAATCCACTGTTTCTCCATTGCTTGAAGTTGTATATAGTCGCGTGCTAAAATCGAAGTACGCCTCTACATAACTTACCAAAAGTATGTCTTCCTTCCAATAACAGTGGAAAGAAATCCCCAGGCACTCATATTAACATATGGATTTCATATAGAAATCATTCGTGTCATAATTAACGAATAAATATCTGGATATATTTCATTTTGAAGTGCGCCTATAAAATAATGCAAGTATGACTATACCAATAATTGACATAGCAATTTTTTTTTTTACAAAACGTGTATTTGTGTTCAATTCTGCATGAATAAAAGGATTTTTTTATTGTATTCCTACAAGTTCCGCTGAAGAATTTGACTTAAGAATTAAACTTTTACAGCAAAATGAGAACATCATGTGATGCACAAAGGCTCCACGGCAGATTAAACTTGAAAAGGGCTTTCTTAAATTCTTTCCTAGAGCGATTTTTATGTATATTTTAAAATATACGATAATTTACTAGACATCTGTGTAATGAATTAAAACATGATTGAAATTGGCAACATTTGTTTTTTGCAATGTTCATTCATAGAAGACCTAAAATTATAAAAATACATTAATAAAAATCATTATTCATATGTCTCTTTGTTTGCAGAATTTATTCCAGAACTAATAAAGCCAGATGATGACACATCTTGTTTAATTTTTCAATCATGTGATACATAAACACCTGAAACGTTGAATAAAAATCAATTGAACCTCTTCACAATGACTTTCAGAAAGGACATCGTTACAAAAACCAGTGGCCATTGTATATACACAGGGTGACTGCCGTAGTAAGCCTGCAGTTCCTGAGCTCACGTCACAGCCTGTGCCTGCACTTGAGAACCCGAGCGGGTCTGTAGCACTGACCCTGTGGCGAGTAGCCACATATTTGCCTAATTGCTCATTAATCAAGCTCAGTCAGCACAGGTCACCAGCGGTATGTCAATTTAATAGAGGTAAGATGCACTCTACACAAATGGGTATATTTCGCTGGTCATGTCCTTTAACATCTGTATAACCTGACCTTTGTAATCCACACCACACATAGCGTCTGTAACGCAGAGAGTCACAACACAAGACGAGGATCGTACTACATGTTTCGTGATATCAGAGACGATCGGTCCTGGACATACCGGGGGTCACATCGAGGTCACCCGTGAACACTATTTTCGCGACACTACCTATGTGGGTTAATATTGGCTTAACTCGTGTATCATGTAGAACATTTTCGTTTGCATATTTATAAATGCCCTTACCGAGCCCTGTATTAACCCTAACCCTAACCCTTACCGAGCCCTGTATTAACCCTAACCCTAACCCTTACCGAGCCCTGCATTAACCCTAACCCTAACCCTTACCGAGCCCTGTATTAACCCTAACCCTAACCCTTACCGAGCCCTGTATTAACCCTAACCCTAACCCTTACCGAGCCCTGTATTAACCCTAACCCTAACCCTTACCGAGCCCTGTATTAACCCTAACCCTAACCCTTACCGAGCCCTGTATTAACCCTAACCCTAACCCTTACCGAGCCCTGTATTAACCCTAACCCTAACCCTTACCGAGCCCTGTATTAACCCTAACCCTAACCCTTACCGAGCCCTGTATTAACCCTACCCTAACCCTAACCCTTACCGAGCCCTGTATTAACCCTAACCCTAACCCTAACCGAGCCCAGTATTGGCAGCGGTTGCCTTAAAGGTGAAAGGTAGAGGTAATGGGAGGGGGGGGTAGGGGGGAGGGGCGGGGGGAGGAGGGTTTATAGTCTGATATGACCGACGATGTCAGTCTCATCCGACTTAATTTTACACTTTGCATTTCTGGTCCTTCGGTCTTGTTCATTCTTGTTATTAATGTGACACTATAGCCTCCGCACAGTAAGTATTAATGTGACACCATAGCCTCCGCACAGTAAGTATTAATGTGACACCATAGGCTCCGCACAGTAAGTATTAATGTGACACTTTAGCCTCCGCACAGTAAGTATTAATGTGACACTATAGCCTCCGCACAGTAAGTATTAATGTGACACTATAGCCTCCGCACAGTAAGTATTAATGTGGCACCATAGCCTTCGCACAGTAAGTATTAATGTAGCACCATAGCCTCCGCACAGTAAGTATTAGTGTGGCACCATAGCCTCCGCACAGTAAGTAATAATGTGGCACTATATCCTCCGCACAGTAAGTATTAATTTGACACTATAGCCTCCGCACAGAAAGTATTAATGTGACACTATAGCCTCCGCACAGTAAGTATTAATGTGACACCATAGCCTCCGCACGGTAAGTATTAATGTAACACTATAGCCTCCGCACAGTAAGTTTTAATGTGACACTATAGCCTCCGCACAGTAAGTATTAATGTGACACTACAGCCTCCGCACCGTAAGTATTAATGTGACACTATAGCCTCCGCACCGTAAGTATTAATGTGACACTATAGCCCCCGCACAGTAAGCATTAATGTGACACTATAGCCTCCGCACAGTGAGCATTAATGTGACACTATAGCCCCCGCACAGTGAGCATTAATGTGACACTATAGCCTCCGCACAGTAAGCATTAATGTGACACTATAGCCTCCGCACAGTAAGTATTAATGTGACACTATAGCCTCCGCCCAGTAAGTATTAATGTGACACTATAGCCTCCGCACAGTAAGTATTAATGTGACACTATAGCCTCCGCACAGTAAGTATTAATGTGACACTATAGCCTCCGCACAGTAAGTTTTAATGTGACACTATAGCCTCCGCACAGTAAGTATTAATGTGACACTATAGCCTCCGCACCGTAAGTATTAATGTGACACCATAGCCTCCGCACAGTAAGTATTAATGTGACACTATAGCCTCCGCACCGTTAGTATTAATGTGACACTATAGCCTCCGCACAGTAAGTATTAATGTGACACTATAGCCTCCGCACAGTAAGTATTAATGTGACACTGTAGCCTCCGCACAGTAAGTATTAATGTACAACTATAGCCTCCATCTGATATCCCACAGTAATTATTGATGTGACACTATAGCCTCCGCACAGTAAGTATTAATGTGACACTGTAGCCTCCGCACAGTAAGTATTAATGTGACACTATAGCCTCCATCTGATATCCCACAGTAATTATTGATGTGACACTATAGCCTCCGCACAGTAAGTATTAATGTGACACTGTAGCCTCTGCACAGTAAGTATTAATGTGACACTATAGCCTCCATCTGATATCCCACAGTAATTATTGATGTGACACTGTAGCCTCCGCACAGTAAGTATTAATGTGACACTGTAGTCTCCATCTGATATCCCACAGTAAATATTAATGCTCAGCAAGGTTCTATAAACTTGTTTGATAAGTTTTTATTTTTACTAGCGGAATACTCATAATTGTGACATGCGACTTGTGACATCCAGGTTTTAGTGTGTACACAAAAAATGACCCCCAATCGGTGGTTCGAGAAAATGTAAGAAAAATACATCTGTCATGTTGCGATACGGAAGTACTCCGAGAACTGCATCCAAGCGAAAATCTATCTGAGGAGTTTGATGACAAGGTACAAGAGGACGTGTATCATCAATGTTGAAACCGGAACAACACTCTTTTAAACTACTCCCAAATCCTCGAATTGTTGTAAGATACCTCCGCCAGGTGGCGACGTTGTATTTTCGATGGTGCGTTTTACTATTAGCAAAACCATGCAACGGTTATATATGGACATATTTTGATGAAATTTTGATGAGGGTTAGGCCAGTACCAAAGGAACAATTCGTTATTTTTTTTTAATAAATTTGGATTACCAGAAAATATTTTGAAATAAGAGGTTTATACAGCATTGAGGCATGGTGAAATTTATGTTATCCCGGTAGAAACCGCGGGAATTCTTTAGTAGTGGGACGGTCTTTATTCTGGGGCTCACCTGTGAAGGGAGCAGCTGAAAAAATTAAAAGGTAATTAATGAGGATCTTGGTGGAGGTATTCACGTGGGCTCCGACTACACATCTAGTTTGTGGTAAAATCCTTGAAAAATGTCTGCATCATCATGTCGTCCAAAATGTCGGAGGTCCAGTTTTGATCGCTCACTGAAACGTGTATATGAATACCGTCACGGATACGTGCAGTGCACTCGCATAGGCGCCTTTGTGGACATGGGCGTGAGTAAAACTCACATTTAGTAATAAGAAATATTGTATACATGTTTGAAATTAGCAGTGTGGTCCAGCGGACGGTTGTTGATACGGTTTGTCAAACGGATCACGCAAGGATTATGTATGGAAACTTAAACGAGACCGTGCAAGATGTGATTTTGAAGGGATGAAAGTCCTGAATACCACGAGCTGACAAACGCAAATATGGAAATATGAAACAAAAAACGAATGCGTATACTAACCCACACCGCGCTATTAGTTAATCATAGGCCTATACTAGTCCTGACCGGGATAGTGGAATGTTTGTCTGCCCACAAGGAGAGCAACTACGTACAAATATTTATACAGACAGTTCGATTGACATATCCAACTTTCTTTTTTTACAAGAACCTGACTACATTCATTGATAGGAGGCATATAATTTCCGCAAGTTTTGGCGACTCCTGCCCATAAACTTTAAAAAAAACGAAATGAGAGAGAGAGAGAGAGAGAGAGAGATTGGGGACGGCCGTGCTTCACATCTTTAAATTGTTCATTGCATTTGCACTATCAATACCGACCACGGTTTGACTTGGTCTGTACTTTGTCCTGCTTTGGAAATAGTTCATTCCTTTAATGCATGCACTGCGCATGCGTAGTGCTTTCTCGGTAAAAAAAGCATAAAAAACATTACTTAAGAACCATTCCAAAGGCACCTTGAATTCACATTGAGTTAGCCAGACTGTTACCATCCCTTGCTAACATACAGGACATAAATAAACCATGTTCAAGGTCGGTGACACGCCAGGCAAGCCTTCAACATATACACGACCAGCGTCCATGTTTATCATTGTTCAGTTTGTGTTAGAAACTTTCTAACAATTATAAAAAGTATGGTGCACGGTACCAATCTACATTTTACCATGCATCACACACCACCTCCTGTACCTGAATTCAGTCCTTGAGGGTTCCTTGCATAGTTCTGGCATCCCTTCCATATAATCATACTATATGTGGTCCATACACCATCGAGTGAGCAATAATAGCTCAGGCATGGGAACGGGGGGGGGGGATGGGGGGTGGCAAAGGGAGCATGACATGAAAATAGCCCCCCCCCCCCCTCCCCCCGATTATTGTACAAATATATTGCTGGTATTTCACAGTCATATTGCCATATTTTAACAGTCATATTGCTGTTATTTCATAGTTATATTGCTGTTATTTCACAGAATCAGTAATAAATATAAATGACAGATCCTCAAACAGACACCAACTTATGTTTACTTATTCATGATGAACGGGAAGAGGTGGTCACGGCAAGGGGTCACAGCAAGGTCAGATTCGACATAGTTCGGCCAGTGTGTTGGAAGATAATCGGAGGTGTGACACTGAGGTCACGCTGTAGTAAAACTACACAAATTATTATAATCAGGAAAAAAGACCCATGACCCAATTTACTGTTGTTATTATACAATACGCACTTGTGTCACTGCTGTATAAATTCGGCCAATAAACATTCATGAAGGTCACCTTGCCAAAATTAAGGCACTGGGTTATGTCTGCCTTTCGTAGCTTTTCATACGAGCGTGTACGACGGCAAAAAAAAGCCAAGAGTGATAAGAGATCATTGTTTCTACATATAAACAGTGATTTTATTATCATTCAAGGTAACAACTGCAGAATAACACCGAAAACTTGCAAAATACACGCTTGGCTTTTTCCCCGAGGGGTTTAATGATGTCTTTTTAAAATAAAACAAACCATAAGTACAACTTTCATTATTTACTACTTAAGCTTATACCCAGGTTGAACCTCGTCTAGAAAGGGTTTTCCAAGTAAAAGTTCAAACCTGGTCGGGATATGAATGGGCCTAGCTGGAAACACTGGCAGAGTTCCTGACAGATGCCGCTGTGATGCACACTTCGCGAAATAATGTCAAATTGATTTACAGGAAAACATGAAACATGAACATCCCCTCCAAAACACTTTTTATTATTCCGTTCATTACCATAATCGATTATTTCCGAGGCCTGGCTGCAGAGAAGTTTCGTGCAAACGGTTGACTGCCATCACCGTGAATTGTAGAAACTAAAAGGCGATCAAAGACCACATGTATACCTCCGTAAGGGCCCTAATCAAACTTAGTGTGTGTTATATAAACAAAAGAAAATGAATGTGAGCCCAGAGAAATGTCTCAAAGTTTCCCAACTAACTGGTTGCAACATAAAGGTCACGTCTGTTCACGGATCAAAGGCGGTCCTCTAATACCAGTAACTGACTATCACTCTCGGATGAGATAAGCTAGCATTGATAAAAATACTTCAAACAAAAGCATATTTTGGTACCGCCAAACAATCCATGGTATATTCTTTGGTTTACCACACTACACAAAATAAGAGATAATTTAAGTCCAGAAAAGTTTGGATAAAGTTGCAAACAGACAAACTAACTAACAACCGGCAACAAACACAGAATAACTCCTTGGGACGTAATTTGAGCTTACAAGGACTTTGTTGACAATTTCAGTGTCAAGCATCTCTGCACTTGAGCCTCAGACAAATAATCTTATATCGGACTGTCTGCGTGTAGTGCAAATGTACAGGTATGTTCCTGTCACGTAATATGTACTGGAATCCTTATTCTGAGAACTGAGTTTGGTAGCTTGGGGACGTGCATCGACAAAGTTAAAAATTGATAACGCTTCTTTTGACCACGCCCAAAGCCTCGAGTTAGAGTAGGGTAGCCTATTTGCGAGGGTACCATAATCTCTGATATCGGAGATATTTAAGTCTAATCTGCTCAAATATCAGAAATACTAAGACCAAACATAGGGGATTGGATCATAACGATAGAAATATGTAGAATAAACTGATTAAATGACTTACAAAGATGTCTTCTACTGATGCACGCGTTCTCTTGTAGGATTGGGGACTCGGCAGTGAGTGCAGCTACACAGGGTTAAGGTGGTTGGTGTACATGCACGGCGCTACAGGTAGGACAGGGACACGCTGTGTGAAGGTCGTTCTTATTGTGATAGCACGGACTAAACATACACGCTTAGGGCAATCAGCGACACCAGGCCTACTAGGTGATCCAGCGAGAATCGAGAAGCACGGACTTACCGTACACACACACGGACGGACAGCAGGTAGATCTCGGGCCAGGATGAAGCTGTCACCCCGTGAGCTGGAGAGCTTGCTGGTGAACCAGGTCGGGACCCTGGCACAGAAACGGCTGGCGAGAGGCGTCCGACTCAACTACACAGAAGCCGTGGGTCTCGTCGCTTGTCAGGTACGTGTATACATACACACAAGCTCGGCTAACTTGTTTTCAGTCGGTGCAGTCACATCCTCTCAGCCGAACATCAGCGGGCGAGTTACATTCAGTGCAGGTCAGTAATTGAATAAATCGATGTTAGCACATGATGGGTATTATGGGCACATAATGATCCCCAGATTCGAGAAAAGGTCGACTTGGTTTTGGTGGTTAAATCTTTTTGAAACCGATAAATATTCCCGGCGGCTGAGGAAAGATTGTACGCCCCTCCCACCAAGCACCCCCCCCCCCCCCCCCTTCTGGAAACGTTATTAAATCGGAATTTAAAAGTTTTTAATCCATGAATCCTTTGCTTAAATTTTTGTTTGCGTGGAAGTTTAATTCTGATCGGTCTTGCACATGCCGTTATAGGCCTAAATGTATCATTACGGATTGATAATATGTTGGTGTAGGAGGCTCAGTTAGGTGTATATATTTAATATTTCTTTTAAGTGAATATGCCGGTTAAAGTAGCACCGTCGTCTGCATTCATTTTGTACTTTTTTTCAATATAATGACAATAATCGTTCTGTTATGATGCAAACCCCCATAAGGTATATATCATTTTAAACCTTATGAAATAATCTATCTAGTGATATATAATATAGTTTCGTATCTTGATCTTCGTAAACTTGATTTTTTTACAAAGCGAGTTATTCCCCACCCGTCGTAGCAAACAATTTTCAATAGACCCATGTAAATATATATAAAAATATCCCCAGCTTGTTTTTGTTTACTGACCTTTTACGTATCATTCATGTTTAAATGCAATTATAAAATTTTGCTCCTGTAAGAATTAATTTTTCACGTGAGAACAAGCCCATAAATTATTTTAAAGTAATAATTTTGTAAAACAAAAAAAAAACACTTTTAAGGAAACATATTTGACTTTGTGGGTATTAAATTAGAAATGTATGTGATTTGTCGTTACTGAGAAATATCAATTTAAAGCATAAGCATTTAACTCAGATCTTATTTTTAGAAAAGGACCTTATGTGTGTTCCCGCTAAACCATATGGTTCTCCAGTCTTATGCACGGCCCTACTCCGTAAGTGGCAGCCCGCGCTCCTCACGACGACGACAAAATCCCTGTATGCACCTTTATGACTGTGAGGGATTTATTCTGTACTTTTTACAAAGCGCTGAAACAAAAATGGGCCCCACCCCAATTCTGTATACAGTATTACAGGGATGGGATTTTTGTAATTAGTTATTTTGGGTAGCGTGGCTGAATTTACAAATACTCTTCCATGCATACAACAGATAATATGCAATCAGGCAGATAAAAGTCAATTCGTGGCCACAAGAATTTATTACGAAAGAAACTACATGATTACCGGTACACAAGAATCATGCCCTGGCAGATATTACATAACAATTATATCTACTAGCAATTACCCGTGCTACGCACGGTTTTGGGCGAGCATTTAGTTCTGATGTCAAATAGTCTGTCATAGTTGCATGTCTTGGGTGTACAATGTTACTGTCTCTTTGAATCCGACATTTGGAATAAGTGTTCTGTCTCTGAGTTAACCTTGTGTCGGAGTCTGAATGACCTGGACGAATACGTTCTTGTCCGAATGGTGGAATGTCTTCGGACAAACCTGGAGCATATGTATGTCAAAAATGACGGCAAACCGTAGTGTCAGAGGAGACGTAAATTCACACAAATCGCGTTACACTTTTAATATATAGATCAATTATATGCATGGTGTTATACATAAAACTCTAATTGAGGCCGAGAGGATGACCGGAGAATTTTCGAAGAAGTTGTGTTAAATAAAATGAAGAAATATGTGAAATAAAATCATTTTTATATGAAAATATATATTATGCTGAACATCCCCATTTAAAGTTGTCCTCCGAGCCCGTGAATCCGCCAGTAAAGGAACCTGTTATCTTGCATGGTAGTACAGTACAGCGCTGAAACGTGATCTCGATAATTGCATTCCGGTTATAACGCACAAAACTGAGCATTAACATGGTCGGGCAATCCCGCTGCGCAAAAGTTCGTGGTAGCATTATATTATGTGGTACATTTTATGGCTTTATATATTTTTAAATATCACGCACTCCTTTCTGTTTGAAAGCGGAGCCAATGTTTTCCAGTGAGACCGTCACTGCGTTCAGGCAGTGTGTTAAACCCGGATCCCACTCCGTATCCCGGACCCCAAGAAAAATTTTTAATTCTTAAACTGTCATGGTAATTTGTCCAGATATTTTAGCATAATCTTATCTAAAGACATATTTTATATCATGTTTGGTTAAAACATAAAAAATAGTCTGTTTTGCAACAAAATTTGATAAAAAAACACTTACGGACCCTGGCGCACGGACCTCTCGGATTACACGGACCCCGTTTTCCCATTGTTTTTTCCATTTCTTTAGTACATACATGTATTTCACATCACGTTTAGCCATAACACCCTTGTAATTAATTATTGTGTTTGTATCTGTATTTTTAAATTTCTGTCTCAGTTTTTATTCATAATTTTATATTTGATATTTATTTCATTTGTGTAGCGTTTTAAAAAGTATAATAATTAAAAACATTTAAAAATCATTATTTTGGAACCTATAGTTGCTTGAATTGCAAGTAATCAACAATTCCTTTCGGTATTTATATTATTGCCAACTTTAAATTGCATATATTGTTATGAACGGAGCACGAAACCTGATGTTATGTGGAAGTGCTCTGATATATCAGTCTCAGGTCCGCTCAACTGTTAGTGCACTTCAATTAAATCTCCCCCACTGTGTCAGCACTATTAAAATAACAAATATTATATTTAGCGTGTGACATGAGTGCTACTTTTTTTCTTCTTTTAGTCATAAATAAAAATATGAGCGGTGGTTACTGGGGTCCGTCAAAATTGAACAGTCGGCAAATTAAAGTAAATGAGGTCCGTCTTTATCGAAATATTTTTGTAATTATAAATCTTTCAGTGAATCGGTCAATTACAAATGTGCAACATTAAGGGACTTTGCTCTGTTCTTACATCAACAATAGTGGTGTTTTTAGCGGTATAAATTATGGAAAATGAGGAAATAGGTTTATGGGATCCGGGGACCGTGGGGTTCGGGTTTTACACACTACCCTGCATTCACTACCGCTCGGAAAATTTTCATTCTTTGAAAGATCCCGCTTTTGAGCATTTTCCTCACGCGAGATCTCCTTGTGCACAATAGACCTTTTCTCTGCGTGGAGGTTGCTTTTTGAGAAGGGATCACCAATAGGGATTATTTCGGGGCGGTCACCGCAAATTTAAGAAAAGCCCAGATAGGGCCCCCGGAGAAAAACTCTGTCCCGCCATCAAACACTCTGTGGTCATTGTGTTACCAGGCCCGAAGACACAAAGAAAAGAGGCGCCCGCGGGGGAGCAAATATTAAAATTATTTATTATGCACGTAATACGCAAATATTGCAAATAAAGGGATCGGAATCTCTTCGGACAAACCCAGAGCATATGTATGTCGAAAATCACGGCAATCCGTACGGCGGTATCAGAGGAGATACGGAAAATCACATAAATCGCCTTACGCTATTAATATATAGATATATATATATATATTAATAGCGTAAGGCGATTTTTGTGATTTTCCGTATCTCCTCCGATACTACCGTACGGATTGCCGTGATTTTCGACATACATATGCTCTGGGTTTGTCCGAAGAGATTCCGCCCCTTTTATTTGCAATAAATGCATATTACGTGCATAATTAATAAGTTTAATATTTACTCCCCCGCGGGCGCCTCTTTTCTTTGTGTCTTCGAGCCGTTAAAACAATGGACTATAGAGTGTGTTGGCGGGACCGAGTTTTACTCGGGGGCCCTATCTGGGGTTTTCTAACATTTTGCGGTGACCGGCCAGAAATAATCAACATTGGCGATCCCTTCTCAAAAGGGGGGACCTCGGACAGAATTGTTTTGCAGAAGCCCTCTCTGTGACCTGATATGCTTGAGTGCACATCTACCGGGTCGCAGGAAATCGTGATGGATAGGCCAAAAAAAGGTATGGTTCTCACGCACTATATTTCACAAACCTGTGAGGCTGGGCGAAATTTTACCTTTGTTTTGTATGTTTCGATATAAAAATATCATATGATCAGGGAAAAGCATGAAAATAACAGAATTGTTTTGCTAAACAAAGGAAATCTGATCAAAATTGAATATTTTATCTTCTTGAAAGGTGAAATTTAAAAAAAAAAAAATTGATGCGGGGGGGGGGGGGAGGAGGGGGAGGTATAACTGACGCGGGCGGTGCCTGAGAACCTTACCTTTTATTTTATTTATTTATTTTTTTGGTCTTATACAGTCGTACTTGGTCGCGCGGTGGCCTTGCGTGCTATTGAGCTCCTTGACAAATTTTAACCAATTCATGTTGGCCTACTATGTAACAGATGTAAAGAAAATGTTAACCAAAGTAACGTCGTGGTTGGTAAAGTGTGAGATGTACACGTGTTGAGTGGCGACACGAAAGTGTAAACACATATAATTGACTCAAAATGCATCGGAAATCGAGATTATTTCTCATATCTCATTACGAATATAAAACTCCTGTGAAATGTATATTAAATACGTTTGTACTGGTATTTTTTTCACATGCATGTGCCATCTGATTTTCAACAATTTTTATGTAATATTCTTTGTTTTTAAATACTTAATTCTGTCATTCAGCATGTACGCTTATTGCGTATAATGGTCATCATTGTTACTATTCTCACAAATAAAACTGGTATTTTTGCATTTTCTTCTTAGGTCTTTTACGTGGACGGTTTATTTGTATGTATATGTAATACTGTTGATCAGTTTCTCATGTCACTTGGCACATGTGTTGGAGACTATTTGTCAAAGACCCCGACCACATGATAGGCTATGGCTTCGAGTGACCGTGTGCGACTGTACGCTTTTCCGAAACATGTGCCGAACGCTGTTCCGAAAGATACTATCCACAACACCATAGATATATTAGATCTATATATTGATAGCGTAAAGCGATTTGTGTGATTTTCCATATCTCCGGATTTTCCATGGATTTCCGATACCACCGCACGGATTGTCGTATTCGCCCTAAACCGTGCGTAGCACGGGTAGTTGCTAGTATCTATACTAACCAGAATGTGGCTGTCCAGGTTTCCCTGGTCCCTATAATCTCAGCTTCTGCAAGGCAGAAGCTAAGAAGGACCGGAGAGGCTCAGAGCCCGGTTGGACAGACAGCGTACATCTACAGTGTTCATCATTCCTGGGCATAAGAGAAAGGGCTGGACTGGTACATGGCTCATGTATCAGTCATTCCATCCCTGCATCGCCAGCTCTGTGGTCATTGGTCAACCCCAGAGATCTGCATCTGGTGGCATTAATACCAAGGGAACCTCCTCTGGTAGCCATGATGTCATAGGGTGTTCCCCCGGTAATACAGGGGTAGAGCAGTTGTGTAACAGCTTATTACAATGTCCAACCTTGGTGGAGTTGACCATTTTAAAATTTGATCAAATGTCATTAAAGAATAAAGATAAATATTGATACAATAGTCCTTAATAACAATAACTGAGAACGATACTAGCATATCTAAAGAAAAGGGATTATAATTATCTCCATAATGAAACACCTTAACACCTGATTGATACACTTTTTGTTCTGACGTCCACGGACAGCCAACTGTGTGATGGTTTATAATCAACAACATAAACATGTCCAATAGACAGAGGTGTATAATATGTCACCGTGCAACTACAAGCGGGAAAGAGAGAGATGAACGTCAAGCAAGTACTAGAAGGAAGTGAACTTGTCAAGTTCCTTATCGGTGAAGTAAACTGTAACCTTTGTCTGCACTACTTAACAGTATACACTAGGTATATATCATTACGAATTGATGCGCTGCTTGATATGGCTTGCGATATCGTATTGAAGAGTGACTGCTGATGACAAAATTTGACACAACTTGAACCTGAATTCTGACCCTTAACTATTCATATATTTTCAGGCATTTTACAAATTGCCTGAGTGAATCAGTCAGTTTATTTGACACATTGACTGAAATGTAAAAATAAAGAGATACTATTTTCAGGCATTTTACAAATTGACTGAGTGAATCAGTTTATTTGACACATTGACTGAAATGTAAAAATAAAGAGATACTATTTTCAGGCATTTTACAAATTGACTGAGTGAATCAGTCAGTTTATTTGACACATTGACTGAAATGTAAAAAATAATGAGATACCATTTTTATACAATAAAAAAGATTTAAATGACCTTTCATTTACTTATATATCTAAAGCCCAAAACACACAAACGCGGGCTTGACGCGCGCGACACGCTCAAGCGTCAAGCGTTGTGATTCCTGATAATGACATAACTAAAGAGAGGGTTTCCCTCCCCAACACTCGCATTCTATATTAAACTGCTGATGAAACGTTTGTTAAAATTCATTGAACTATAATTATTGATTTGTATCTGGATAGAAAACGTGCTTCAAAGCAACAAAAATATATATAAATTTTGTTAAGAATAGTGACCGAGTTCTGTGATATTTAGAACATGTTTGGTGACAAACAGATACATATTTTTATACAATTAATCCAATGTTGATTATCAAAATTACTATTTTTAAAAAGATATACAAAAAATACAACAGGTGCTTATATAATAGCATCCAATCTGACGCGTGTCGTGCGTGTTAGGGTTTTGAATTTGTCTCGTGGCGCACCCGTGACGCTCGCGTTAGTTTGTTTTGTGCTTAAGTCTTACAAAATATTAATATATTTTACATCATGTTATTGCAAAATGTTATGTTTCATATAATCAAAAGCGTCCACTTGGCTTAATTCTAGATCTTGCAGAAATAATTATGTAATAAAATGAGATATTATACTATCTCAGGGGTCTAATATTATACTGTCTCAGGGGTGCAATTTCCTTTTGTACTATGTATGTGGATGTGGGCGGGGTGTCCCCTTCAACTGGGGAAAATTGTTGGAAAATTTGTATTTTGTGCTTAAATACCTTGGTATTACAGTGTCATGGAAACGAGCAAATCATGCCATATTACAAGTCATCGTGTTAAATGTAGTTACTACTGAAAGATTACGCCTAATAACTATTTTAGGAAACTTCACACATTTTTGTAAATAATTCCTATTAACGGATTGAAATTTATAGAGCCTCTTTTTATGGCAAAATGACATTCTTTTATATGACAGTATGGGGAGGGGGTGGGTGGAGGTAATATGGTATGGTCACTATCGTTGGAAAAGTTGACTGCTCAACATTCTAAACCATCAGAGTTTGGCTCCACTCAAAGAATAGGGATGACAAAATCATTAAATGAACCAACCACAGTAGAGTCGGTGGTTTTAATGAAGCCGATGTTTCTGTAACTGATTTTAGCGTATCTTAATCATGTTTTTGATATTTACAACTATGTAACTGCATGTGGTTATCCATCACCGTATTCATCATAAAATTTACACATAATAACACATTTTAAATTTCAGTAAATCAAAAACTTCCATTTGACTTTATTCTGGTTCTGAAATAAAACATAAAATGCAGTCATATATAAATGACATACAATAGTATACATAATAGTATGCATACAATGATGCGATATGTGAAGCAAAGGACCATTTCATATCGATTAAGCCAATGTGTCAAATAAACTGATTTTTCAGTCAATTTGTAAAATGCCTGCAAAATTTTAGTCATTTTATAAATTGCCTGACTGAATCAGGCACTTTGTAATTTTGATGCATTGATGCTAGCTTTATATTACTATCGTCACTTTCATTATTTTGTGTGTCAATTCCAATCAATCAGTCAATCAAAGCAGGACCGTAGACTAGGAGGGCGACATCAACGAGGTTCGTCCAATATCGGCAATCAGTAGGAGGAAATCTAAGAAAAGGAAGTTGTTATTTTTAATCCATTTTGTGATCTCCACAGGGCTCGTGTCTTTCATTTCATTGTGCATTTTCTTTCCGTTATTTCGTTTCCAAAGCACAGAAATTTCCCGAGATGTTTGCATTAGGTTGACGGTTATTGGGAACTCTGTGCGCCGTCAAAGATTTGGGAAAAATAAGATAAATGAAGGGAAATGTGATGAATTTATTCATAATCTCCGAGATAATTTGAAAACAGTGTAATTTTTGGGGTTTTATTTTGTTTCATATCAAACATAAGAAGATATGCAGTGTATCTACTAACAAGAAAAGTTTAATCCGAAAAGCATTTATTCTGAAAAGTATAAAAGAATGAGGCATATCGTCCAGACGTTTCGGGTATTGCTTTACAGGTATTGCAATTCGTAATGTACATTAAAAAAGTCTGACTGAAACCTTGCTGTATGAAGTACACGTTGTGATGTGAAGTGTATGTAAAGTTGTGATGTGCATTGTACGCGTATACTTCGTAATATGAAATGTCTTGTAACGTTGTGATGTGCACTGTGCAGTCATGTATACGTTGTGAATTAATGTGCAGTGTCATGTAAACAGAGTTAACCGGTCAAGTGTTATGTATACGTTGTGCTGTGCAGTGTACGTCAATATGTCGTATATGCATATGTTACAAAATGCAATGTTAATGCATGGGTTCGCCTGCGTTTTAATATATGTAGGAAATAGGGGAATGATGATTTTCTTATTGAGACTGTAACGTTTGACCTTTACTTATAGATTCAGGAGTTGATTCGTGATGGCTTTCACACGGTCGCGGAGCTCATGGCGCAGGGACGGCGCATGCTTGGTAGGTACTTTCGTTAGCTCTTTGTAAGTTCATTTTGAGAAAACTTTTTTTTTACATAATTTAATGAAATAAAATGAAAAGATCTAATTCCTCATGGATCACATTTCAAAGTGAAGTAAACAAGCAAAATGATCTGTGTGACGAATCTTCTGGTCTCTTTATTAACTGCAGGTAAGATGCGGGGTATATACCCGGATCATGTTTCAGTCATCTTAGCCCTGCATCACCAGCTCTGTGGTCAACCCCAGAGCTGCACCTAGTGGCATCATTACCAAGGGAACCTCCCCTGGTTGCCATGATGTAATAGGGTTCTTTAAAGGTATTACCTCGGGAAGGGCATTCCTGCTAGATCTGTTGTATTCTTATGTACATAAGTTTGGTTCCTCAGGTCACCGCCAGGTGCTGCCCGGGGTCGCTGACATGGTACACGAGGTACAGATTGAGGGGACCTTCCCGGACGGAACCAAACTGGTGAGTTAGAGGCTCATTATGAAAATGTTAATTACACTAAAGTCTAGTAATAAGTTCAGATCACTCTATTAATGTAAATTGCTAGAAATGTCAAGTGTTCATTGAAAGAAATAGAATAAAAGTAAGTTATTTTTATCACCTAATAGAAAACAGCTTTTTATCTTGGTCATATATTTATTCATAGCATAAAAAGATCTTGAACAGAAATTGTACCATCTGGATTTGGTGTAACCAGACATAAAAGAAATGATGCACATACACGACTTTCTGAATATTATCGTCGTCATTTTGCCCGTTCTTGTATATATACAATGCGATGTCTTATGGAAACTATTTCCCTTCAACAGGTAACTGTCCATCGTCCAATATGTCGAGAAGATGGTGACCTTGACCTTGCGCTGTACGGGAGCTTCCTTCCGGTTCCGTCAATTGATACATTCGATATGAAGGTGGGTGGTAATGACCACACACATAGCCTCAGATAATGAACTATTTTAAATGTAGTTAGGATGAAAATGTAGAACAATTTATTCCATTGTATTCGTCTTACACAGGTGTATCTGCGTAACAAACAAGCTTTTAATGACTTAGCTTAAAAAAAGAACAGCTGAAATATAGCGGATCACAGATTTATCATTAGAACAGTCAAAAAATACTTTAGCGCAGCCAGAATTATGTCCTCTCAGAAAGAAAGAATGAGGAGGTCATATCTCACCACAAAAACCTCTTGGAAGAAAATTATTCACAAATTATATTTTTGGTCTTTGTACTGTAGTTTGCAATAAATTATTCTATCGCATTATGTAACATTATATTTTACTATATATTATATTAGAATATATTGAAAAAAATATATTTTATAGCATTAAATTATCTTCTGTAAATGGTTAAACATTAAACAACGCGGACTTTTCTACAGGATAAGCAAGCGGGGCAAGATGGAAGCAGTAAAGTTGATGCCGCTGATGACGTCGTCCCAGGAGAGATGATTGCGTTGCCTGGGCAACTGGAGCTGAACGCAGGACGCAAGACTCGAGTCATCACCGTGTCCAGTATATGTGACCGACCCATCCAGGTAATTCCCCGTCCATATACATGTAATCTGTATGTTCAAATATTTGTGATATAGCGAATTCTATACAACTCACAAAGCATAAATTAGCTACACCTTACAGTGAGAGTGCTAAACCAAGGAATTTCTATTGTGAACATTAAGTATAGAGTAATGTGTAAATACCAAGGATATTAAATTCAGCTATGCAGCTACACGGTTTTCTACTCCCTATGATTGTTTTTTTAGCTCAGCTGACTATAAGTCATCTTTGCTATAGTCGTGGTCCATTGTCCATCGTCCGTCCGTCTGTCCGTCCGTCCGTCCGTAGATGTGGCACGTTTTGAAACCGTAAGCCCTAGGAATCCAAAATTCGGCATAATGTTAGATGTCCCCAAGATCTCCTTCCAAGCCGAAAACTGGGTCTTTGCGACTTCATTCCTTTGAGAAATTAAGGAAAAACCTCAATTTTTTTTATTAAAAACCTATTTAACACTTCAGGACTGCCTAATATCAAAACCTTTCATCTGTTTTTCCTCACATTTACCATAAATATTCCTCTATATTGTTCATATGTACATGCCAGAAATTAGGTCTGTATTATATAATTTAATAAAGTTATGGGCCCAAACATATTGCACTTTGTAAAAAATCAGGAAAAATATTTGGTCACTTAACACAAAAAAAAATGTGAAAGCTAGGGACTTTTATTCAGTAATAAAACTTTAATTAATCAAAATGTAATTGTTTACCCAAAATTAGATCAAAATCTTTTAAATTTTAAAAAATATTAGCAAAAATATAAAACTGGTACATTAAATTTTGCCCAAATTTGACCATGGCACTTTTTTTCTTGTTAGTATATGAATTTATTTTTCACAGCTGGGATACATGTTGATTTAATCTGTTGAATTCTGAAATTTGAAAGTAAAAGCTTTAAAATTATTCTAATTATTGAAGTTTTTCAGATGCTCTAATGTATTTGCAATTTGTATATCCAAGACCCCACTCTTGCTCACTACAGCCTTGCCTAGGTAACCTTATTAGTGATGCAGCACTGGCAGACACCCCAAAAAAAATAATTTATTTTATAAAAAAAAAGAAATATATCTGTGTGCATAATGTGATGTTACCTGACTAAATTAAGTAAAAATGTTGATGCAATTTAGATTTGTGAATCAATTAAAAATTCAGATATATATGATATACTGTAAATATATAGTAAAATTTATAAACTTAAAAAAAATGACTTAACAAAAGAAAAAATAGGATCTAAAGGAAATATTTGTTCATTATTTTCTTTTGTCTAAGTAGAATGGAAATTAAAGTTTTTTGCTTTGCTTTCCATCTCTCTGCCTGTTTTTAAATATTTAAAAATAATTTCTTTTAAATTAAATTTTATCCTTTACGTATATGCAGAGGTGCTGTAACTCCCACCAGTCCCTGTAAGCAGCATTGAATTTAATTCCGTATTCTGTATTTATATATTTATATCCAAAGAAGGTGTTGTAACTCTTTCCCCCCACCCCCGCCCCCCTCCCCAAGTCATTGAGCCCTAGTTCCTGAGCACTGTGGACAGTATTTTTATTGCGACTTAAAAAATCTATGTTGATGCAGTTATAACTGTCACAATCAGCGGAGCGACGTGACCCATGGGTCCCTTGTTTTATTGCCAAGGATAGGTTTATCTACTGCCTGAGAATTAATGGCTATGCATCGCTCTTGTCAAGGGATAGACCACATGAGGATTTGTTTTTTTCATCCCATTTAATTTTTTAACTGTTTATCCTCCTGTGTTTCTTGTCAGTGAGACAGTCCCCCAGTATGTCTGATATTTATATTATAAAGTTTTCAAAGTACTGGAGGGGTTTCCATTTATTTTGCGCCAGATGTGAATGAATGATTATTAATTGAGTCAAACTACACATCTCAAAGATGCATTTTAAAGTTGTATTTTATAAATAAACAAGAGAGGTGGTACCTGGTTACATGGGCTTGATGCTTTCATTATGTAATAGCTGCTGCTTCAGGAAAGTAATGCTGCTTACAGCCTCTTTGCCGTTTGTATGTTTTTTTTCTTTGTAAACACTGCTTGGTTCTCTATAACATATTACATGTTTGTTTTTCAGGTCGGAAGTCATTATCATTTCCTGGAGGTTAACAAATATCTGAAATTTGACAGGGCGGCCGCTTACGGCATGAGATTGGTAAGCCGCCATGTTGGATTTTTACATCTGTGTGAGGGTGTGTGTGTGTGTGTTTTGTGAAGATAAAAATGAAAATAGCAAAAACATTTGACAAATGCTAAAAGCCTATATGATAGCTAAGTTTCATTGCCGCTTTACTGATTATTATGAATATATGAATTCGTAATTATGTAACTTGTTTAGTGAAAAAAGCTTATTTATAAACGCTGAATGTTTACTGAGAGTGTTAATTAATTTCAAATTGACTCTATTTATTCGTGAAGAACATAGCAGCCGGCACTGCTGTCAGATTTGAACCCGGTGAGACGAGGACAGTGACACTGGTTGAGATAGGAGGCAACAGGCAAGTGTTACTTATTGTGTAATCTGGCAGAGTACTAGACCAGAGCGGAGGAGTGACGTCTATTCAAGCCTTACAAAATATGAGGGTTAGACCTGATGTCACAGGCTACATGTTGAAATTAAGGATAAAGCCAGATGTATAAAGGTATAAAGACAAGACTAACATTAACTGGTTGCCTGGTTCTTTTGTAAAGCCAGAAGGTATAAAGACAAGACTAACATTAACTGGTTGCCTGGTTCTTTTGTAAAGCCAGAAGGTATAAAGAGAAGACTAACATTAACTTGTTGTCTGGGTCTTTTATAAAGCAAGAGGGTATAAAGAGAGGACTTACATTAACTGGTTGTCTTGTTCTTTTGTAATGCCAGAAGGTATAAAGAGAAGACTAACATTAACTTGTCGTCTGAGTCTTTTATAAAGCAAGAAGGTATAAAGAGAAGATTAACATTAACTGGTTGCCTGATTCTTTTGTAAAGCCAGAAGATATATAAAGAGAAAACTAACGTTAATTGGTTGTCTGGTTCTTTTGTAAAGCCAGAAGGTATAAAGACAAGACTAACATTAACTGGTTGCCTGGTTCTTTTTTAAAGCCAAGAGGTATAAAGAGAAGACTAACATTAACTGGTTGTCTGGTTCTTTTGTGAAGCCAGAAGGTATAAAGAGAAAACTAACATTAACTTGTTGTCTGGGTCTTTTATAAAGCAAGAGGGTATAAAGAGAGGACTTACATTAACTGGTTGTCTTGTTCTTTTGTAAAGCCAGAAGGTATAAAGAGAAAACTAACATTAACTGGTTGTCTGGTTCTTTTGTAAAGCCAAGAGGTATAAAGAGAAGACTAACATTAACTGGTTGTCTGGTTCTTTTGTAAAGCCAGAAGGTATAAAGAGAAAACTAACATTAACTTGTCGTCTGGTTCTTTTGTCAAAGGCGTGTTAACAATGAAAGGACAGAGATATGCAGTGATCTAAAACTCTGAACATGTTTAAATATATTTGAAACTACAATCTAACCATGACATACTATGGCGGTCTTGGAAACATCACAATAACGTGCATTATGTTTTGTGTCATTGTTTTAATATACCGGATCAAACATAAATGACAAACTGCCAGTTGTAGAATACGATTTTATCAAAGACGATATGCGTATCTCCTGATATATTCCAAAATTTAATATATATTTCTCAGATAATAAAAGTAACCATTATATAACTATCATAGGATTTTTCCTAGCCATATAAAATTGTTTTATATGAAAGATATCCTCAGAGCATTGTCATTTAGTGTGGATGTTTTGTCTTTGCAGAGTAATTAGAGGAGGTAACGGTTTATGTGATGGTCCTGTGGCCTCCGACAATCTGCCTGCCATAATGTCAAAGGTCAAAGACCAACAATATGGAAACCAGATGGAGGTGAGGCATGTTCTCAAAAGCACACACACACACAAAGACGTAAATTGTTGTATGATTAAATAATGTAACATGACATAACAAGTAATATAACAGATAATAACAGATGGTAGATGTATTCGAAGACAACAGGGTTCCACTCCCCCCCCCCCCCCCAAGTAATACATTTTAAAATTGAAATATTCAGTCATTACAATCAAAAAGTGATAAAAAGTTCATACACTTTATTTGCAGGCTGTCTTATATGTCTGTGATCCATGTTCTCTTTCTGTCGATAAAACTGTGATGATTTAGTGAACCACAGTTCGCGCTGATATACCCGAAGTCTCCCTAGGAAAAAGTAATGAAATAATTATATTTTTTCATGAAAATTCATAAAAAAAGTCATGAAATTCTGATCTTCTGGAAGTGTAAGGACGCTGAGTAAAACTCGGCACTAAAAATGAAAAGAGAGAAAAGTTACATAAGAAGTTAAATAGAAAAACAAGGAACATAATTTTGTTTTCGTTTACTACAGGCGGAAGCACAGACGGCGGAATCTGCCCAGCACCAGCGCCCCCTAGTGTGTAAATTGGACCGCAGCATTTACATGCATACTTACGGACCAACCATCGGAGACAAGGCAAGTACATATATAAGGGTTAAAAACTCTTGGGCAAAAACTTACTCATTCGTTTTTTGTGTGATTTGCCTGACCTAAGTAAAACTTTATTAGAGTCCAATGGAATGTTTGGCGATCGTGTATATCTAGTTTTGGTTTGCTTTTGGCAGGTACGACTCGGCGACATGGACCTGATCATCGAGGTGGAGAAGGACTTTACCGTCTACGGGGATGAATGCAAGTTCGGGGGAGGCAAGGTACGGTCCAAGGTCCAATGTTGTCAAATATGGAATATCACTGGTGACGTCACAATGGTTTCCATGGGTTCTCCTTATAACACAAGCGGTCACAAGTTATTTCCTTGGAAACAGATTGTGCGATTCATGACACAATTTTACATATTGAAAATATAGCAAGTCTAAATAGTGGTTAAATTAGACAGGTATTAAGTACGGTATGCAGAATATCTTTATCAGAACATTAGAAAAAAATCGTCATTTTTTTTTCTTCAAATTATGTTTCGATTTTTTATTTGTTTTATACAGAGCTCCTATTACAGTCTGCATATAAACGTGCAAGGAAACTTCCCTGTACTACGGACACTTCCCCGTACTAACTTCCCCGTGTACTAACCTCCCCGTACTACGGACACTTTCCCGTACTAACTTCCCCGTATACTAACCTCCCCGTACTAAGGACACTTCCCCGTACTAACTTCCCCGTATACTAACCTCCCCGTACTACGGACACTTCCCCGTACTAACTTCCCCGTAATTAACCTCCCCGTACTACGGACACTTCCCCGTACTAACTTCCCCGTGTACTAACCTCCCCGTACTACGGACACTTCCCCGTACTAACCTCCCCGTATACTAACCTCCCCGTACTACGGACACTTCCCCGTACTAACTTCCCCGTGTACTAACCTCCCCGTACTACGGACACTTCCCCGTACTAACTTCCCCGTATACTAACCTCCCCGTACTACGTACACTTCCCCGTACTAACTTCCCCGTATACTAACCTCCCCGTACTACGGACACTTCCCCGTACTAACCTCCCCGTATACTAACCTGTCGTTAACGTTGTTGTTTTCCAGTGAATGTGTGTATAGTCTTGGGCCGGATAAAGGATTTTGGATAAGAAAGGCCAAACCCAGGAAGTCTAATAAGATACCCTTAAAAGGGTAATCAAGCCGGAACAATTGGATATCTAGGTAAAAAAAAATGGTTTGAAACCCTTAAAAATAGGTATTGGCGGATGATATAAAGACACAATGTGATGATTATATAAAATTATTATGTCCTCGATGATTATGATAAAGAGGTCTGCGATTTCCGTTGGTGGACACTGATCCCGGCAAAATCCTTTTGGGGGTACCAATGAACATGTGTATATAGTCTTTAGTCACCCAGGAGAATAATGTTTATTTACACTTTGTGATTTTCTGGAGACATCACAATATTATGACGTCATATTTTTTTATCGGCAGGTGCTCCGTGAAGGCATGGGACAGCAGGCGCTGGTCACGAACAAGTTGGCGCTTGATACCGTCATCACCAATGCGCTGATCGTGGACGCCGTGCAGGGCGTCGTCAAGGCCGACGTCGGCATCAAGGTAGACTTTCCCCAACTTATACTTGTTCAGTAAAGTGAGATAATACCTAAAGTAAGCAATAACGACGATCATTTTGATAAGTCGACGTTTTAGGTAGCAGAAACCACAGCGCATTAACAGGGACGGATAGGTGGTTTTATACACAGCACATTAACAGGGACGGATAGATGGTTTTATACACAGCACATTAACAGGGACAGATGGTTTTATACACAGCACATTAACAGGGACGGATAGATGGTTTTATACACAGCACATTAACAGGGACAGATAGATGGTTTTATACACAGCACATTAACAGGGACGGATAGGTGGTTTTATACACAGCACATTAACAGGGACGGATAGAGGGTTTTATACACAGCACATTAACAGGGACAGATAGATGGTTTTATACACAGGACATTAACAGGGACGGATGGTTTTATACACAGCACATTAACAGGGAAAGATGGTTTTATACACAGTACGTTAACAGGGACGGATAGAGGGTTTTATACACAGTACGTTAACAGGGACGGATAAAGGGTTTTATACACAGTACGTTAACAGGGACGGATAGAGGGTTTTATACACAGTTTTATACACAGTACGTTAACAGGGACGGGTAGAGGGTTTTATACACAGTACGTTAATAGGGACGGACAGAGGGTTTCATACACAGGACGTTAACAGGGATGGATAGAGGGTTTCATACACAGTACGTTAACAGGGACGGATAGATGATTTTATACACAGTACTTTAACAGGGACAGATAGATGGTTTTAGAATATCGGGTTTCGCATCGAGGACCTGCAGATGACAAAAATATGCCGGAAGCCAGCAGGCATTATACATGACTCTCGAATACAGAAGTAAGGTTAGACACGGTGTTCGCGGGTTAAGGTTAGGTTAGACACGGTGTTCGCGGGACGCTAAATCCGGATTTTTATGAGTATTAAGCGTGTTTTGTGTATAGCGTATATATCATTGACTTTTTCAGGTAAAAAAGAGATGTTCTTAATCCTTCTCTGATTAAATCAATATATACACAAAACTGTTACACTGACAGGCAGAGGTTTCAGCTTTAGAAGATTTAATTCTCATTTGCTCTCAAAGAAGCGATCGTATGTTTTAAACATTCAAACTTTTAATGACGTCATGACATTATCACGTGGTTTTCATCAACAGGATGGCCGGATCGTCGGAATCGGTAAAGCTGGGAACCCGGATGTCATGGATGACGTGTCACCAGTGAGTTTGCAAAACATGTCCAAATGGCGAAAATAATAAAATGGTCTCTCTTACGCCTTTGGCGATGTCAAACTCATTTTCTTAAAATAATATGTACATGGAAATTTGATATTTCGCTTGTGTATTTTTCGTTATTTTTAAAATGTGATGTCAATATTTTTATATCTTCTAGAATATATAAGGTTTCCATTAGTAATGATTGGCGGGAGACATGAAAACCACAGTCTTTTCATCCTGTATGTTTATCCGCCCAGGACCTGATCTGTGGTGTGGGTACAGAAGCCGTCGCGGGCGAGGGCCTCGTTTTAACTGCGGGGGCGCTGGACAGCCATATTCACTTTATCTGCCCGCAGCTCGCCCGCGAGGCCATTGCTGCCGGGATTACCACCATGTTTGGCGGGGGCACGGGTCCAGCCACCGGATCTAACGCCACCACGTGCACACCCGGACCCAATCATATCAAGTGAGTATAGACGTTTAATTGATATACGGATTCCCGGGCTTTCTTAATATGTAGGCCTACACCAATCACATGCACTCTCTGACCGCACAATGAACACATATTACAGGGTCGTCTTAATATACGCATAGACGTCACAATTAACACATATTACAGGGTCGTCTTAATATATCATAGTTATGTACACCCTGGACCTAAATTATATTATGTTTTGACCTAACTTGTAACAATTATTACAGAGCTGCCATGGTATGCACATGATGTTTGTGCAACCAGGTGTGCAAATTATATAAGTAGGCCTAAATAATGTCTTTATGTTCCATACAGATTGTTAGATCTTCTTAATAAATACACTTAGTTCGTTGTGTCTGTAAGACTGAATGCATGATGCATACTAAATGGATTTCATTCATAATCTGCTCCTAAGATACATCGGTTAATCTTGGAATAGGCTGAATTAAATCTTTTGACTTATCCTCGGCACTAAACTATTTGAGCCTGCAGAAAAAAGTGCATGACAGGTAAAATCAAATCTTATTTGCTCAAATCCACTTTGGATAAAATTATATAACAGGTTATATAATGTAACAGATGTCATTTTCACACTTAGGTAGACATATAAACGCTATGTATTCCAGGGCCATGATCCAGAGCACTGACGCCTTCTGTCTAAACTTTACTGAGGACGTATAAACGCTGTGTTTTCCAGGACCATGATCCAGAGAACTGGCGCCTTCCCTCTAAACATTACTGTAGATGTATAAACGCTTTGTATTCAAGGACCATGATCCAGAGCACTGACGCCTTCTGTCTAAACTTTACTGTAGATGTATAAACGCTGTGTTTTCCAGGGCCATGATCCATAGCACTGTCGCCTTCTGTCTAAACTTTACTGTAGATGTATAAACGCTGTGTTTTCCAGGGCCATGATCCATAGCACTGTCGCCTTCCCTCTAAACATTACTGTAGATGTATAAACGCTTTGAATTCCAGGGCCATGATCCAGAGCACTGACGCCTTCCCTCTAAACTTTGGCTTCACAGGAAAAGGTAACACCTCCCGTTCGTCAGGAGACAGTCCAGAGCTTGAGGAACAAATTCTTGCCGGAGCTATTGGGTGAGACAAATAAGTTTCCTGCGATTATTACAGAACTTCACAATGTTAAGGCAGTTTATCATCGGGTATATATATTTTTGTAACATGAGGATCTTCTCTGTAAATTGCGTGAAGCCAGGATATTGTATATTATATAGAACAAAACGTGAATGCTTATTGGGACAAACTGGTGTATTTTTAAAAGGAAATAATCATAACAAAATCATACCTATATATATATATATATATATATATATATATATATATATATATATATATCTAGTATATTGGTAACGGATTTAATGGTTGTAAAATCATAAAATAATGACCATAATATTCCTTATGACTAGATATCAGAATTAAATTCAAGCTGAAAATCACCTGAACTATCAGAAATATATTTTGCGCTGATTTGTAGTATCATATTATAGTTAGGGTGTAAACCTCGATTATATCTCCTACCCCTAATCGTCGTCAGTAAGCAGAGAACTAAAGGTGGAGTAAGGGGTCAACTACCAGTGTCCAAGTACACTCGGACAGATTCCTTCTACGTCTATGATAACAGTAGGTGTTTTACATTAGGGTTACTTTTTGTCAACTACAGGATGAAGTTACACGAGGACTGGGGCTCTACACCTGCAGCTATTGACAATTGTCTCCGGACTGCAGAGAAACATGACGTACAGGTAAATACACTGCCTAGTAACACGATGTACAGGTAAATACACTACCGTGAAACATGACGTACAGGTAAACAACTGACGAGAAACACGACGTACAGGTAAACACGTTCACGTGAACAAAGCGTACAGGTAATAACACTGCAAAGAAACACGACGTACAGGTAAACACATTGACAAGAAACACAGCGTACAGGTTATCACACTGCAAAGAAACACGACGTACAGGTAAACACACTGCCGTGAAAAACGACGTACAGTTAAGCACATTATGAGAAACAGGACGTACAGGTTATCACACTGCCGAGAAAGACGACGCATAGAAGGACACTTATGAGAAACATGATGTACAGGTAAACACACTGCCATGGAAGACATCCATATTCGGACAAGAATCTGCAGGATATTCCCCTTTAATCAGTGTTGATGGTACAACCCTGCCTACTTATAAGAAACAGATCTTTGACAGGCTGGGTGGGCACTCCGATAGTGTGCTAAAATGTTCAGCTTCCACCAATAACGAAGCCATCGCTCGCCCCAGGAGACAGTCAACCCAGATCTAGACTTCCCTTCAACAACACGAGCTTGTTCGAAAAGCCTTTAACCAAATGTCTACTGAGAAAGCTCCAGGTCCTGATACTATACCTGCCGGAGTGTTCGAGTCAGGAGGTCCAGTGGAGCAAAGACCAATTCCAAGGGAAGACCCTGATGTCACTATCGTATATATCTGTAAGGGGAAATGGCGCCGCAAGCCCTTTACCAATCATCAGAGAACCTCTACTGTAAGTACCACGCAACATTCTAGCCCGAGTGCTGCTCAACCGCCGGCAGGACCAACTGGAGCAATGCTTTCTTACGAGGGTTAGTGCGGACTCCGTGCAAGCCGAGGGACCGTGGCAATGATTTTTGCTGCCCTCGAACTCCAAGAAAAAAGTTGGATCAGAAACAAGACCTCCACAGTTAGTTCCAATGATATGACATAATATTTGACACCGTCAGCCTGGAAAGGCTCTTTAAGATAATGAAAAAGAATATGACCAACCGCCTTAAATAGGCTGTGTTCTCGCCCCGACAGTTTTCAGCGTAATGTTTCGACGATGCTGACCGTTGCATTCAGACAATGTGACACAGGCATTAACATTAGATAGAGGTCCGATGGTTAGCTATGCAGCCCCAGGCTGATGCAGGCCATCACAAGAGTGAAGAAGGGTGTCAGCCTGTGACAGTTTTGGCCTCACCAAATGTAACAAGCAGACGGAGTGATGTTTCAGTCAGTCCCCAAAAATCCATACCACAAACCACACCTCTTGGTGGACATAACCTGCAAGACTACTTGGGCAGCACTTTCATACACATGGCCAACACCGATGCCGAGGTCAATAACAGAAAGACAAAAACAAGCAGTGCATTCGTTTGACCCAGAAAGAAGCCTGGGAAAGGAGAGAAATTAGTTCTGCCGCGAAACTGAACATTATTGAACAGTCCTCACTTTTCTCCTATACGGCTATGAAATCTAGAGGATTTACAGGAGACACGAAAACAGACCAAAATACTTCCATCTTAGATGCACCCGAAAACTGCTCTACATCCAATGGCAATATAACATGCCAGACAAGGAAGCAGGTCACATCAACAACATGCCGGATGACCGCATCCCAAAAAAACTTCTCTATGGTGAGTTTGGTGAACTCCGGCGTTCAGTTGGAGAGCAGAGGAAGCACTTCAAAAACAGTCTGAAGGTCTTCCTGGAGGACTTCAAAATTGAAAAGATCCTGTGAGGATCTAGGCGCCAACCAATCCGTTGGCATCGCCTCGTGCATGGGAGCCAAATCAGATGTAGAGTACAAAATCTCTACAGCCGTGAGGAAACGCAGAGTTACAACATTAAGAGTGCCACAGCATTCCATAATTGCCAAACCTATCTTTCTCTCCTTACAGGTAAAAACACTGCAGAGAAACATAACGCGCAAGTAAAACTATTGTGAAAAAAACGGCGTACAAATGCTGCAGTCACTGCCTAGAAACAAGACGTACAGGTATATAAACTGCAGTCACTGCCCAGAAACACGAGGTACAGGTATAAACGGTGCTAACACTGCCAAGCAACACGAAGTGCAGTTAAAAACATCGCAAACTACGTAACCACAGTGCATATCACAACCGACAAACAATACAATTAAACACAAAGAAACAAGGCAGCTGAACACATAAAAAAAGACAATTAATCACAAAGAAACATCTGGCGCACAGTAACTATGCCCTTTGATTGTACTAGTAATCTATCATCTTTAAATGTACAAGTATCTAGTATAAACAATTTGCTGTTTTTAGCTCAGTTGACTATAAGTCATCTGAGCTATAGTTGTTTTCCGGTTGTCCGTCCGTAAGACTGGCACGTTTCGACACCATTGGACCTACGAATCTGAAATTCGGCATACAGTTAGATGTCCCCAAAATATCCTACCATGCCGAAAATTGGGTCAATAGGACTTCATATTTACCATGCATATTCCTCTATATAGTTCCTATGTACATGCCAGAAATTAAGTCAGTATTAAATCATTTAAAAAAGTTATACGCCTAAACATAGTAAAAAATCAGGAAAGATACTTAAGATACTTGAATTTCAAGAAAGTCACTTAAGAGAAAAAGTGTTAAAGCTAGGGAATTATTTTTAGTAATACAACTTTATTTATTCAAAATTTAATTGTTTATAAAAAATTAGATCAAAATCTGTTAATTTTTTTAAATATTGGCAAAAATATAAAATTTGTACTTTAAATTTTGCCAAAGTTTGACCATGGCACTTTTTTTTTCTTGTAAGAACATTTGATTTACTTTTACACTGACCTGGTTTTCTTCATATTTACCATAAATTTTCCTCTATATTATTACTATGCACATGCTAGAAATAAAGTCTGTATTATATAATTTAAAAAAGTTATGGGCCCAAACATAATGGACTTTGTATAAAATCAGGGAAGATATTTGGTCACTTAAGACGTGGCAACCCTGACCCCCCCCCCCCCCCCCCCCGCCCAACCAGATATGTCGCATTAGTTACATTCTGTAATTGCATTGCTGTTTCCGGTCCAATGTGTAAGAGTTTTCCTGAATCAAGTGTTATTTTGAGATTTTTATTATTTTGCAAATTTCAAAAATATATTTTAAGAAAAAAAAATTCATCTGTGTATATAATGTGATGTTGCCTGAGCAGAATAACTATAAATGTTGATGCAATTCAGAAATGTTAATCAACTTTAATTTTCAAATATAATTGATATATCCTGTAAATGTATAGTAAAATTTATAAATTTTGTCAAAAATTTCTCTTAACAAAAAATGGATGTATTAAAAAAATGAGGATCGTTCAGTATTTTTCTGCCTCAGTAGAATGGGAATTAAAGTGACTTACTTTGTTTTTCTCTCTCTCTGTCTGTTTTTACATATTAAATAATTATGAATAAAACTTTTTTTTTACCTGTAAGCACTTTTGGCTTAAATTTTGTATCCTGTATGTTTATGCAAAGGTGTTGTTACTTTTCTCACTTACTGCCACTGAGTATTTTTTTGGGACAATATTCTTCTGGCAACTGCATAAAATTTATTACTGATAAAAAAAAATATACAGAGGTCCAAAGGTGTTTCTCAACTCTCCCCCCCCCCCCCTTCTTAAATTTAGATCAAACATGGCAACTTCTCATAGCTAATCTACCATTTATTCTCTGTATTTTGAGACATTCTGTTTCCTCTCCCATTCAGAAATAACTGCTCCCCAAAACATATCCGTTTTCTACTTTTCCATAATTATTTTGATTTATTAAATGTGTATTTTTATACTTGCAAATCTCCACTTCCTTCCTCTGCAATTAACAACATCCGTTCATTCCCAATGCAATATTTGAGACACACATTCTTGTACATATTTGAAATACTGATACTTCTATATTACTATTCCGCTCAACTACATGATTAATACAAAAATTACATCCGTCAAAATGAAATCCTACAGACCTACATACAACAATGGTGATACAGTTATATATGTCACATTCAGCTGAGCGCCGTGACCCATGGGTCCCTTGTTTATCAAACACATTGAGCTTTAAACGATATCAAATCATTGAAATAAGATATTTGCTGTGCAGGTAATGATACACACGGACACTCTTAACGAGTCAGCTTGTGTGGAGCAGACAATCGAGGCGTTCAAGGACCGGACCATCCATACATACCACTCAGAGGGCGCGGGCGGCGGACACGCCCCGGACATCATCCGTGTCTGCGGCGAACCCAACGTCCTGCCGTCCTCCACTAACCCCACACGACCATTCACCAAGAACACCATAGACGAACATCTGGACATGCTCATGGTCTGCCATCATCTAGATAAGTAAGACAAGATTCTGGTCTGCCACCATCTAGATAAGTAGGACACGCTCGTGGCCTGCTAGATTCTAGATAAATGAGACAAGCTCGCGGTCTGCCAAACCTAGATTAGTAATAAACGCTAGTCGTCTGCCATAATTTAGATAGGTAAAACACGCTCTTGGTCTGCCACCACCTAGATAATTGTGGTCCTATACCGTCTACATAAATAAGACACGCTCGTGATCTGCCATCATCTACATAAATAACACACGCAAGTGGTCTGCCACCGTCTACATAAGTAAGACAAGATTGTTGTCTTATACCATCAACATAAATAAGACACGCTGGTGGTCTGCCACCGTCTATATAAGTAAGACAAGATTGTGGTCTAATACCGTCTCCATAAGTCAGACACGCTTGTGGTCTGCCACGGTCCAGATAAGAAAGACACGCTTGTGTTCTAATACCGTCTACATAAGTAAGACACGCCTGTGGTCTGCCACTCTCTACATAAGTAAGACACGCTCGTGGTCTGTCACCGTCTATATAAGTCAGACACGCTCGTGGTCTGCCACGGTTCAGAAGAGAAAGACACGCTTGTGGTCTGCCACGATCAAGATAAGAAAGACACGCTTGTAGTCTGTCACCGTCTACATAAGTAAGGCACGCTTGTGGTCTGCCACTGTCTACATAAGTAAGACACGCTCGTGGTCTGTCACCGTCTACATAAGTCAAGCACGCTCGTGGTCTGCCACGGTCCAGATAAGAAAGACACGCTTGTGGTCTCCCACGATCCAGATAAGAAAGACACGCTTGTGGTCTGCCACCATCCAGATAAAAGTGATATTCGGCTATGGTGCAAACCAGGCTGATGATGATGATTTTTATGCCCCCGCCACAAAGTGGCCGGGGCATATAGTTTTACCCATGTCCGTCATTCCGTCCTTCCGTCATTCCGTCATTCCGAAATCAAACAGTTGTACGGACTTTTTTCGCAATGCCTGTAGATATTGGCCTGATTTTTGACCGTTTTACGGCTTCTGAACATAGAAAATTTCATGAAAAATATAAATTTTCATGACAAATACACATGTACGGACTTTTTTTTTCGCAATGCCTGCAGATATTGGCCTGATTTTTGCTGTGTGGGCAGATAATGACCAGTTACAGATAGAGTTCGCGTTTTGTCTCAGTTGACCTATTTTTTACCATATGACAGATCCTAAACATAGAAAATTTCATGAAAGACAGAAATTTTTATAAAAAAAGCACATGTATGGACTTTTTTTCACAATGCCTGCAGATACTGGCCTGATTTTTGGTGTTTTGCTTGATAATGACCCGTTACAGATCGAGTTTGCATTTTGCCCTTGTTGACCTACTTTTGACCATTCGACACCTCCTGAACTTAAAAAAAAAATTACAAAATTTAACAAATGTTTCTAATTTGCCCCAGGCGGGGGCATTCGTTTCGTTCCGACACATCTAGTTTTTCTCTTCGTTTTCCATTGCTTTGTTTTCCATTGTTCATTATTTTGTTGTAACAAGTGTTGTATCAGTCTTAGTTTATCTAATTTTCAATGGACACAATTCTTCATCTGTTGGATAATTTCACACTGCTCTGATATATTGCTCTTCCAACATAGTTCATTTGGACTTTTTTATAATGTTGTGCTGAGTCACATGATTTCTGTCGTCATAGGAACCTCAAGGAGGATGTGGCATTTGCTGAATCACGCATCCGGGCAGAGACGATCGCCGCAGAAGATATCTTACACGATATGGGCGCCATCAGTATGATATCCTCAGATTCACAGGTAAGTTTTCATCTCCTCAGACTCACATGTAGGTATAGATATATTATTTAAAATTCCATTGAATAGTAAAATTAACCGACACTTCAGTTTTAAATGATATCAGGTTACATAAAGTATAGATGTTGATATATAATTTTTACGTGAATAACAATATATAATATATATATATATATATATCTTATATGTTTTAAATATTACCAAGGGATGATAGAGTTCATGTTAGCCTTGACATATGTGAATCTTAGCCTCATGCCTAGTTTATATTCAGTAATACAGTCACGTGATGTTGACAGGCGATGGGCCGTATCGGCGAGGTGATAACGAGGACGTGGCAGACGGCGGACAAGATGAAGAGGTTCAGAGGACGACTAGAGGAGGAGAAGGTCAGTGTCATAAATAAAATACAACCAGGGCTTCCCAAACACAGTTCTAACCCTTATCCTACGAGGACCTGATAGACGGCGGACAAGATGAAGAGATTCAGAGGACGAATAGAGGAGGAGGAGGTCAGTGTCATTAATAAAATACAGCCAGGGCGTCCCAAACACAGTACTAACCCTCACCTTAACTAGGACGTGAAGGTCAGTGTCATAAATAAAATACAGCTAGGGC
This sequence comes from Sipunculus nudus, assembly GCA_026874595.1. NCBI lineage: Eukaryota > Metazoa > Annelida > Sipuncula > Golfingiida > Sipunculidae > Sipunculus > Sipunculus nudus. The sequence goes on along the minus strand of CM049320.1, from coordinate 700,791 downwards.
GTCCCAAGCACAGTACTAACCCTTGTCCTAAAGAAGACCTGACAGACGGGGGACAATATGAAGGGGTTCCGAGGACGACTAGAGGAGGAGAAGGTCAGTGTCATAAATAAAATAGAGCCTGGGCTTCCCAAACACAGTACTTACCCTTGTCCTAACGAGGACCTGCCAGACGGCGGACAAGATGAAGAGGTTCAGAGGACGAAAAGAGGAGGAGGAGGAGGTCAGTGTCATTAATAAAATACAGCCTGGGCTTCCCAAGCACAGTACTAACCCTTATCCTACGAGGACCTGATAGACGGCGGACAAGATGAAGAGGTTTTCAGAGGACGACTATAGGAGGATAAGGTCAGTGTCATAAATAAAATACATCCAGGGCTTCCCAAACACAGTACTAACCCTTGTCCTAACGAGGACCTGACAGACGGCGGACAAGATGAAGAGGTTCAGAGGACGAATAGAGGAGGAGGAGGTCAGTGTCATTAATAAAATACAGCCAGGGCGTCCCCAAAACAGTACTAACCCTAACCTTAACTGGGACGTGAAGGTCAGTGTCATAAATAAAATACAGCCAGGGTGTCCCAAACACAGTACTAACCCTAACCTTAACGAGGACGTGAAGGTCAGTGTCATTAATAAAATACAGCCAGGGCGTCCCAAACACAGTACTAACCCTTACCCTACGAGGACCTGACAGACGGCGGACAAGATGAAGAGGTTCAGAGGACGAATAGAGGAGGTGGAGGTCAGTGTCATTAATAAAATACAGCCAGGGCGTCCCAAACACAGTACTAACCCTTGTCCTAAAGAAGACCTGACAGACGGCGGACAATATGAAGGGGTTCCGAGGACGACTAGAGGAGGAGAAGGTCAGTGTCATAAATAAAATAGAGCCTGGGCTTCCCAAACACAGTACTTACCCTTGTCCTAACGAGGACCTGCCAGACGGCGGACAAGATGAAGAGGTTCAGAGGACGAAAAGAGGAGGAGGAGGAGGTCAGTGTCATTAATAAAATACAGCCAGGGCGTTCCAAACACAGGACTAACCCTAACCTTACTAGGACGTGAAGGTCAGTGTCATTAATAAAATACAACCAGGGCTTCCCAAACACAGTACTAACCCTTATCCTACGAAGACTTGGCAGACGGCGGACAATATGAAGAGGTTCAGAGGATGAATAGAGGAGGAGGAGGTCAGTGTCATTAATAAACTACAGCCAGGGCGTCCCAAACACAGTAATAACCCTAACCTTAACTAGGACGTGAAGGTCAGTGTCATAAATAAAATACAGCTTGGGCGTCCCAAGCACAGTGCTAACCCTTGTCCTAACGAAGACCTGACAGACGGCGGACAATATGAAGGGGTTCAGAGGACGACTAGAGGAGGAGAAGGTCAGTGTCATAAATAAAATAGAGCCTGGGCTTCCCAAACACAGTACTAACCCTTATCCTACGAGGACCTTATAGACGGCGGACAAGATGAAGAGGTTTTCAGAGGAAGACTATTGGAGGATAAGGTCAGTGTCATTAATAAAATACAGCCAGTAGTCCCAGACACAGTACTAACCCTAACCTTAACTAGGACGTGAAGGTCAGTGTCATAAATAAAATACAGCCAGGGCTTCCCAAACACAGTACTAACCCTTATCCTACGAGGACCTGATAGACGGCGGACAAGATGAAGAGGTTTTCAGAGGAAGACTATTGGAGGATAAGGTCAGTGTCATTAATAAAATACAGCCAGTAGTCCCAGACACAGTACTAACCCTAACCTTAACTAGGACGTGAAGGTCAGTGTCATAAATAAAATACAGCCAGGGCTTCCCAAACACAGTACTAACCCTTATCCTACGAGGACCTGACAGACGGCGGAGAAGAAGAAGAGGTTCAGAGGACGACTAGAGGAGGAGGAGGTCAGTGTCATTAATAAAATACAGCCAGGGCGTCCCAAAAACAGTACTAACCCTTATCCTACGAAGACCTGACAGACGGCGGACAATATGAAGAGGTTCAGAGGACGAATAGAGGAGGAGGAGGTCAGTGTCATTAATAAAATACAGCCAGGGCGTCCCAAACACAGTACTAACCCTCACCTTAACTAGGACGTGAAGGTCAGTGTCATAAATAAAATACAGCCAGGGCGTCCCAAACACAGCACTAACCCTTGTCCTAACGAGGACCTGACAGACGGCGGACAATATGAAGAGGTTCAGAGGACAACTTGAGGAGGTGAAGGTCGGTGTCATTAATAAAATACAGCCAGGGCAAGTTGCTCCTGTGAGATAAGTAAAAGTTAAAGGTATTTAATAAAAACATGCTACAGTACTGTAGTGTAATTAACATACCTATAAAATATGTAATTAATTAAAGTTACAGGAGTGTTATATATACAAGTTCCAATTGTGTAATAAATACAGTTAACAGCAATGGCACCCTCATCAGAAAAATTAATTTTTTTTAACTTTTAAAATTCTGAGTTCTCTTACAAAGAGGGATCACTTGTCTGAAGATATGATTAAACCTCTTACACTTCTTGGACCATCTACGTTTTTAAATTTGGAATAATAATGATAATAATAATAATAATAATAATAATAACATGCATCAAACAATGATCATCGGCAGACTTGTAATGATTTAACATGAACTTAACAATTTCACGGATAGTTATCAGAATCGGCTTACTGTAAAGCACCATTTTCCTGTATTTAAATAATGGCAAGACACGATACTGTTATCTGCCCAGCAGGGTCAAAGCTCCCATTGAGAGAAATGTTGAAAAATAAGATAATCAGTGGGGTACTCTCAAGCTTCAGTGGATAAACGAAAAATAAGATAATCAGTGGGGTACTCTCAAGCTACAGTGGATTAACGAAAAATAAGATAATCAGTGGGGTACTCTCAAGCTACAGTGGATAAACGAAAAATAAGATAATCAGTGGGGTACTCTCAAGCTACAGTGGATTAACGAAAAATAAGATAATCAGTGGGGTACTCTCAAGCTTCAGTGGATTAACGAAAAAACATAGCTTGATAGCGCCGACTGGTGTTCATTTAACAACATGTTTTTTTTAATTAAAGTATCATTTGTCCTTGTAAATGTTAAGTTAAAGGTATATATAAAATTAAAAGGAGGATATAAGAATTATATATGACTTTCATCAGTATAATCAAGCAGTAATCATGCAGTTACAGACATTTGTTATCATAAAACATGCTCTTAACGATTTTACAGAACGATTCATTTCAAATTTATGTTGATTTACTATTCTTACCTTTTCCAGGGCAATAACGACAATATGCGTGTGAGACGTTACGTAGCCAAGTACACCATCAATCCGGCCATAGCACACGGCATGGGACACGTGATTGGGTCTGTGCAGGTTAGTCTAGGCCAGGAAGACGTACTTCTTCAGTGGAACCTGTCCGAAAGACCACCTATCCATTCAGACCACCTGTCTACTAGGACCACCTGTCTAATAAAACCACCTGTCTATAAGGACCACCTTTCTTAATAGGCCACCTGTCTATTACGACTACCTGTCTAGTAAGACCATCTGTCTATTGGGTCCACCAGTCTTGTTAGACCATCTGTCCATTACGACCACATTTCTCATAATAAGACAACCTCTCCATTAAGAACACCTGTTTATTAAGACCATCTGTCTACTATGACCACTTGCTAATAAAACCACCTGTCTATAAGGACCACCTTTCTTAATAGACCACCTGTGTAGTACGACCACCTGTCTATTAAGACCACATGTCTATTCGGTCCACCAGTCTTGTTAGACCATCTGTCCATTACCACTACCTTTCTCATAATAAGACCACCTGTCTATTAGGAGCACCTTTCTTAATAAACCACCTGTCTATTACGACCATCTTTCTAGTAAGACCATCTGTCTATTAGGGCCACCTGTCTAATAAGACCACCTGTCTATTAGGAGCACCTTTCTTAATAAACCACCTGTCTATTACGACCACCTTTCTAGTAAGACCATCTGTCTATTAGGTCCACCAGTCTTGTTAGACCATCTGCCCATTATGACCACCTTTCTCATAATAAGACCACCTGTCTGTTAGGACCACCTGTCTTATAAGACCACCTGTACATGACGACCAGCTTTCTCATTGTAAGACCACCTGTCTATTAGGACCACCTGACTAATAAAACCACCTGTCTTAATACACCAACATGTCTATTAGGGCCACCTGTCTGACAAGACCACATGTCTATGAGAACAACCTGTCTTAGTAAACCATCTGTCTGTTAGGATCACCTGTCTGAATAGACCACCTGTCTATTAGGACCAGCTGTCTAATAAGACCGTCTGTCTATTAGGACCACCTGTCTAATAAGACTAGCTGTCTATTAGGGCCACCTATCTAATAAGACCATCTGTCTATTAGGGCCACCTGTCTAATAAGACCATCTGTCTATTAGGGCCACCTGTCTAATAAGACCATCTGTCTATTAGGATCACCTGTCTGAATAGACCACCTGTCTTTTAGGGCCACCTGTCGAATAAGACCATCTGTCTATTAGGGACACCTGTCTAATAAGACCATCTGTCTATTAGGGCCACCTGTCTAATAAGACCATCTGTCTTTTAGGGCCACCTGTCTAATAAGACCATCTCTCTATTAGGGCCACCTGTCGAATAAGACCATCTGTCCATTAAGGCCACCTGTCGAATAAGACCATCTGTCTATTAGGGTTGACACGGGGACACTCTGGCCCGTGGCCAGGTTCGTTTGAAATATTAAGGAAGGATGCTCAAGAATAGCCAAGCACTCTCACACAAACCCATGAACAAACAACTAAGACAGCAGGTATATAACAAACTTTTTGTATTGACTATATACAGTGAATTTCAATTAATTGACTTGGCTGGTAGCTGACGCCGATAAAGCTGGACCAGGAACTTCTACAGGTACCAGGCTCAGTGACAGAGGGACCATCTCAAAAGTGCAATATCTGTAGACAAATAAAACCCTTATTTAATCTTTACGGTTCGCCACAAAATCTTCCCAAGAGAAATGTGCCACAAGAATGGAGTATAAAGCTGGAAGCACATATAGGATTGACTTTAAGACCAATTAAGTTCAACCGGGCACGGCACAAGTTAATGAAGTAAAAATGATAGTAATGAATTATATTAACCAGTTACGTTCTTACGAGGCTGCAATACAGTGTCTTTACAATGCTATAAGGAAAATTGTAACAGGCTCACCAACATTGCGTCAGAGTTTGAGGAACGTCTGTTGTCACAGGTTGGTAGTGGTGACGTTGGGTTTTCATGGAAACCATCCCTCACAGGTTTACTTCCGGTGCCTGGTTTCCCAACATTTTTGCTGCTTTTGTAGAGTAATGCATTGCCAAATATTAACATGTAACTTCAGTCACTGTACAGTTTGGTAGAGAGTTTGGTTTACCATTGTTCATTTGGCAAAAATGTCCTCTGACTTCACTTCTATTTTTTTTTGTGCGTGTTCAGCTCATAGGTGATCTCTCGGTTCCAGGTTCACAGACCAACTCAAGATTCCCCATGCACCAAGACACAGAAACATTACAGCCTCACTTTGAGTTGTGTGATTACCAGGGCATAAGAAAGGACGTGTGACAGGGAGAAAGGGGATTCTTAACAAGCAGAAAATAGAACAATTTAAAACCCAATGAATACACAGGGCATTGAAAGGCTGGACCTGACATGGTCCACTGCACTCAGTAAAAACTTGAAAACAGATCAGGGATTTAAGGTTACAGGACCTTACTGGCTCGGGGAAAGTACAGGGCAGGGTTAGAAAACTGAGTCACATGTTAAAATATATTAATAATTATCGTTTTCAGCAGTCAACCTGTGACAAGGGTCACCTGTCTAATAAGACCATCTGTCTATTAGGGCCACCTGTCTAATATGACCATCTGTCTGTTAGTGCCACCTGTCTAATAAGACCATCTGTCTAATAAGACCATCTGTCTATTAGGGCCACCTATCTAATAAGACCATCTGTCTATTAGGGCCACCTGTCTAATAAGACCATCTGTCTATTAGGGCCACCTATCTAATAAGACCATCTGTCTATTAGGGCCACCTGTCTAATAAGACCACCTGTCTATTAGGAGCACCTTTCTTAATAAACCATCTAATAAGACCATCTGTCTATTAGGGCCACCTGTCTAATATAGCTATCTGTCTATTAGGGCCAACTGTCTAATAAGACCATCTGTCTGTTAAGGCCACCTGTCTAATAAGACCATCTGTCTGTTAGGGCCACCTTTGAGTTAACCAAAAGCATTCACGTTGGTTGTAACTGACCTGTATAATAAGACCACTGTTAGCCTTTTCCATGCGTGGTCTTATTGGACAGGTTTAGGGTTAGGGTTAGCCTTATTGTCTTATTAGACAGGTTTAGGGTTAGGGTTAGGGTCAGCCTTATTGTCTTATTAGACAGGTTTAGGGTTAGGGTTAGCCTTATTGTCTTATTAGACAGGTTTAGGGTTAGGGTTAGCCTTATTGTCTTATTAGACAGGTTTAGGGTTAGGGTTAGCCTTATTGTCTTATTAGACAGGTTTAGGGTTAGGGTTAGGGTTAGCCTTATTGTCTTATTAGACAGGTTTAGGGTTAGGGTTAGCCATATTGTCTTATTAGACAGGTTTAGGGTTAGGGTTAGCCTTATTGTCTTATTAGACTGGTTTAGGGTTAGGGTTAGCCATATTGTCTTATTAGACAGGTTTAGGGTTAGGGTTAGGGTTAGCCTTATTGTCTTATTAGATAGGTTTAGGGTTAGGGTTAGCCATATTGTCTTATTAGACAGGTTTAGGGTTAGGGTTAGCCATATTGTCTTATTAGACAGGTTTAGGGTTAGGGTTAGCCATATTGTCTTATTAGACAGGTTTAGGGTTAGGGTTAGCCTTATTGTCTTATTAGACAGGTTTAGGGTTAGGGTTAGCCATATTGTCTTATTAGACAGGTTTAGGGTTAGGGTTAGCCATATTGTCTTATTAGACAGGTTTAGGGTTAGGGTCAGCCATATTGTCTTATTAGACAGGTTTCATTGTATAACATTAAATGGATTATACCCACACCATCAGGATCACCAACGGCCACAACTCTTGAATTCACTTTCTAAAATTTCACTTACAGAGTCCTTGCGTCACTACCTACAATATTTCTATAACTCTATAATCAGGATATAGCTGTGGTGAATTCCATTTATTGACGAATTTTGTGTGTGTAAATCAATAAACACCATTGTTTGAGTTAAAGTTTAAATTACTGTTTACTGCAACAACCATTATTGCAACAGAAAAACAGTTTAATATGGCTCTATGCTTTATATGTAATGTATATGCGAAAATATAGATAAGTATAGATGCTTAAGCTGTATATATATATATATATATATATATATATTAATATATGTATGATCGCATATCCGTAAAGAAAGTGCTGTATAAGTCAGCCTGTGTGATTCCTTACATTGACCTTTGACCTGTGCACTTGAACTCCTGTCAGGTTGGGAAGCTGGCTGACCTGGTATTGTGGAACCCTGCATTCTTTGGCGCTAAACCCGAGATAATCATCAAAGGCGGCCATATTGCGTGGGCACAGATGGGTAAGTATTTGAAAAAAGGTTGCCATGGCAACCATACTGTTGTGGTAATTATTGTGAAAGTTTCTGTTGACGTCTGAACAACTATAAATTTCACCTTGTATGTAGGTCATGGGCGTGTCTGTTATCAATAATTATCAGCTGTACAGCCATTTCCTGCGTACAACTTAGGTCAGAAAGTGAACCAAACATATTTTCGCCCACGTTTATATATAGTACAGTTGAAAGTAATTGTCCACTTGGAGTGTACTCTTGTCGATCTAGATTGCATTTTGAAACATTTTAGCAGGTATTCAAGTCATTTTAAATTATGCTTGTAAATCTTATTCGTTCAGTTAAAACATTAAAAATAGTTTTTTACCCACCACTGTCTTCCAGTATGCAAGCAGCACATGGACACAAAAGAAAAAGATATGAATTTTTTACCCATTTTTAGCTCAGCTCACAATAAGTGAACTGAGCTATTGGGATGGTCGTGGTCGTGCCGTCGGTCTGTCCGTCTGTTAAACAGGCACGTTTTGAAACCGTTGGACCTAAGAATCCAAAATTCTGCATACAGTTAAATGTCCCCAAAATCTCCTACCATACTGAAAATTGGGTCACTACAACTTCGTTCCTTCGAGATATTAAGGAAAAAATCTCACTTTTCCATTAAAAAAAAACATTGTCACACTTCATGACGGCCTACTGTCAAAACCACTGATCTGTTTTTTTATCATAATAAGAAAAAGTTTCCTCTCTATATATTTCCTTTGAACATACCAGTTTGTAAAAAATCAGGAAAGATATTTACTCACTTAACATGAGAACCGTTGAAGCTAGAGACTTTAAACTTTATTAAATTAAGATTCAATTGTATAACCAAAATCAGATCTGATTTTAGCATTTTTTAATGTTATTAGCATAAATATAAAATCAGCACCTTAAATTTTGCCCAACTTTGGCCATGGCACTTTTTTTTACTGTAAGCACTGTTGATATAAGTTTCATATCATGCACACGTTCGGATTTCAGCTTCTAAATTCTGAAATTTGAAAGGAATTGGCCAAAAAGTATAGCTTTAATTAAAGTTTTTATGATACCATGATATACTTACACCTAGGCAATACTGAAGCCCCTCTTCAGTTACCTGTATGTCACCCTTGTTAAGTCAGGCTAATTATTCGCGCTTGAAGCAGGTCATACTGGGCAGCCAGCCAGCTCATGGCTGTCCACACCACCTCTATTAGTTGTTTTAATCAACAACATAACAATAAACAATAATGAAATAAAATTTTGGTTTTTAATAACAACTTGAAGCAAAAAATAATGGAAAAGGAATGTTATAGTTAATGAATACCTTGCAATTAATGATATTGTGTGGATCTTGTATGGATTGCCCAAAATGTATTCCAAATGACATCATGTAGTCACCTTCTGGAAATTTTCATTTCAATTTTAATAATGAAAAAAAATTATTGTTCTTAATTATTATGTATTATATGAAGCAATTTAATGATAGACAAGGAGGCAGATCATTACTTTATATTTTCAGGTCTTTTTCCAAGTGGTTCAAATTGTTATTTTATATTTATAGCAGAAACTTAAAAAAAATTAAAATATGTAAAAAATTTAAAATCTTACTCAGACAAGTACTCATCAAAGATGTCAATATGTTTGCCTAGTGACATTAAGACTAATGGCTGTATCAGCTGTCACATGAATCTATGTAAATAATCAAATTTATATTACTGATTTTTTTATTTCAGTTAAAAAATTCAACATGCCCATCTCCAGTTTGCTCCTTGTATAATTTATTATTAATACATGTATAAATTAATTATTTATACATGTATTAATTTTATAGCTGAGTTTACTTTTCGTTTTTTTTTTCTGATACATGCATTAAAATATAAAAAAATATTTACATGTGATAAAAAAATAAGATCTTAGACAAGTTCTTATTATGATGTCTAAAATGTTAATAATTGTCATAAGACTCTTGCAATGTTTAGTGTGTAGATTGATGTGAAAGTATTCAAAGTGAAAATAATAGTTTTATTTTTTAAAATATAAATTAACGTCATAAACCTGGTACCTATGATCATTATTTAAATTTGTGAAATTTGTTAATCTTGATTTCTCAATTTTGTTTGATTGAAACTGAATAAATACTCATGAGATGAATTAACATGAAAAAACTGACAATATGGTGTATAATTGCACCATCAGGCCAAGTTAAACTTGTGTGACAATAGCACTCCATTTCCAAATGTAAATAATTTAAATGACATCAATCCTCTTTGGATTTTATCCAAATCTTACATAACTTGAGTTATACACCATCATCTCATAATACAACTTATATTACCGCACAAAACTAGCATTTTCTATCCCCTCTTCCAAATCATATTTTGTGATCATATTTAAAAGCTGAGCGCCGTGACCCATGGGTCCCTTGTTTATTATTATAGCTTCCATTTATTTTTTTTTAACAACACCTAATATTTTCAAAACGAGGCATATCTGTATATAAAAACACCTCTGGAAACACCATGTGAAAACCCATCCTTCATTTTAATTCCCATTAAGACCCGTACGCTAATTTGCATGATGCATACCAGTATTTATTAACAAGTTTAACGAAAATGCAGACTTTCTGTGGAAACCAAAGATGGGTTACGAATAGGAGGTCTGCCTATTTTAACAACCTCACCTGTGAAAAAACTAAGGAACAAACTTAATCACAAAAAAGTAGTATCTTGCTTATCATTGTTTTCTTCCATAACCCCAACCAGTTTCGAGAAAGTATTTTAACGTATGACTTATGAAAACTCTTGAATATTACGGATATAAGGGTCCCTGTCCACATATTTAAAAACATATATATAACTTTACAATTAAAGGTTTAATTTGTCATTTATTGTGATTTAAACAAAAAAATTAAACATGATATTGATTTTTGTATCTGTGTCAGGTTACCCATCAAAATACATGAAATTAAAAAGACATGTTTAGTCAATGCTTTTCTTAGACCATTCTCCACTCTAAGCACATTTGACAATACTTGCATGTATGTTGTATGTAAAGCTTATTTACTTTACTGGCAGAACGCCTTTAGTTCAGACATGAGATTTGCGATAAGGTCACGGATATACAACAGGAAGGTACTTCGAGGACTGTCTCAAGATGAGGACTTAGAAGAACTCTGAGCGTTTGGTGTCTACTTGATCCGCGTCTTCCAAGTAGGAGCCGCAGAAACACTCTGCCGGTGACCACGCCCTCACCTGCAAATTATAGTTGGCTGGTTAGATGTAACGTTGGCTCCTTCCAAGGTCTTATTCGCCCTTCTGCCGGATGTTGTGTCTACTCAAAACGAACCTCACCCATTAAGGCACTATGGGACGGCCGGGACTACTTGTTTTAACTTTCAACTTTAAAATCAAATATTTTATATTTCAAGGAAACACCTGTTAACATTTCGCATTCTTACAAAATATCACCTGTTCCATGAAGTCCTCATCACAAAAACAACCATGTTTATGTAAAATGCATGGAAACAATCTCATTCAGATTACATTATCCTCTTCACTACATTTATACCTACGCCGGATTGTATATTTCGAAGTCCCGGTTCATTGTGGGTGACAGATTTTGAACCCTACCAAGTCCCGGTGCATTGTGGGTGACAGATTTTGAACCCTACCGAGTCATGGTGCATTTTGGATGGCAGAATTTGAACTATCAAGCAGAATCGTTTGTCCGTTTCTGCGCAGTGGTTCTTATTTTGATTCTATTTTGGGTTAAAGTGTGCGATTCTTTATGAAGTCATGTTGATGGTATTTGTTAATATAATACAGGGATGCCCAACGCGTCCATCCCAACCCCTCAGCCGGTCAAACAACGCAAGATGTTCGGAGCATACGGGAAGGCGATCGGCGGGAACTCCGTCATATTTGTATCCAAGGTAAAGTACCAGGGTCTGTTTAATAAATATCATCCAAATTGTTTTTAGAAAAAAAAAATTATTTAATTATCTATTAACTATAGAAACAAAACGACCAGAGGTCACGTGCTTACCGGAATTAAGACAAACACCAAGGTCAAGTTCAGTTAGGGCACTGTGACGATCAATGAGGTAGAGTTTATGTAGCTGTTGCTCTTTGCGACAAAGATGTGAAGGAAAAACTCTGATCAAGATTGAGACAGATAACAAGAGAATGTCATAAAGAAGACAAAGAGGAAGAATTGAGTAATAGATTGTAAAGATAGGACCAATATTGACAAAGGTACGACGGAAATAATATTTTGACTGTGACCTTGCACTTTGACCTATTAAAAAATACACATACAGCTTCAAGAAATCGTTCCGATATACGATAGGTGAAAGTTACAAAGTGATTCCTGGTAAACTGTGGTCTGTAGAATGGTATATATGTCAAATGCAAGAACCTGTAAGCGGGCGAAATTGAATCAAACAGTAGACATACTGACAAAGTGACACAAAAGTTGACTTGACTACGTTATGCAGGAGACGAAGATGAAAAGAATGAGCCAAAGTTTTTGAAAATAGGACCAGTATTGACAAAGTTATGAGGAAAATAGCATTTTGAAGTGACGGACATACTGACAAAGTGACTCAAGGTTGAGACCAGATGACATGACCAAGTCATGAAGAAGACCAAGAATAAGAAATTAAGCTCTAGTTTATATAATTAAGATTTATAGTTTTGGAGATATGGGGAAAAAAGATATGTTGTAGTGGTTCGATTGCAGCGCCCTCTAGTGAACATATACCGAAAATGCAAAATCAGCTTCGAGATATTAGTGTATAACATAAGATATACCAGTTTCAAAAGGATTCCTGCGAAACTGTGGCCTGTAGAATACAATATAAGACGCAAGAACCAGTAAGCAGGCGAAATTTAGAAAAACTGAAAAACAGACAGACATACTGACAAAGTGACACAAGATTGAGATCGGAAGGCTTGACAAAGTTATGAAGAAGACTCAGGGGAAGTTAATAAGCTATATTATTATGCTATGTAATTATGGTTAATAGTTTTGGAGATATGGCCAAAAAATGATCTGTTATAGTGGTTCGAGTGCTGCGTTCCTTAGCGACTATTTTCCGGAAATGAAAAACCTTCTTAGATATTAGTGCAAGTCATAAGATGTATCAGTTTCAAAAGGATTCCTGCAAAATTGTGAGGCAGAAGGCAAAATTGAGGACAACTGACAGACAGACAAAGCGACACAAAATTGAGACCAGATGACTAGACCATGTTATGCAGAAGACGCAGAGGAAGAAAATGAGCCTAAGTTTGTGAAGATAGGACCAATATTGATGTTATGCTGAAAAATAAAATTTCCACGTTTTTCGATGACCTTGACCTTTGACCTATGTTGACCAAAACCAATAGGCTTTTGGTTATCTATCAACTGTAAAAGTTTAAAAGCGATTACTGCGATTACGGAAAAACTGTGGCCAGCAGAGTACTGACAAAACATCGTGACAAACATACATACGCAACTGACCAACATCCCCGCAGAAATTTTCGATTTACGGAAAGCAATGAATTAAACCAAACACCGATTATGCCAGCATTCTTAAAGGTGTTGATAAGACCTCGGAGACTTTTTGATAAGATCTAAGAGATCTTTGAATGGCAGCAACTAGAGACATGTTGGATTGTTAACACCTTTATCAGGTCCCGTATGACAAGTTGAGGCTACCATGTCATTGTGTATCCTTACTGGTCGGTAAAAAAATTTCACTCTTGTTTTGAAACTTCCCTTAATGTTTTCCGATCTGATAGGGAAAGGATGTTTGTCGCGTCTCTATCACTTTTATTTTTATATAGAGGTAAAAGCCTCTGCAGATGCAAGGTGCCATGAGTAGCGTTGTATAGGAGTCATATTAGTCTCTCTCTCTCTCTCATGGTTTCTGTATTTTACTATAGGCCTGTGCTGACTCGGGCCGGGCTGGGTCTTACGGTATCAGCAAGAGAGTTGAGGCTGTCAGGAACTGTCGAGGAATCAAGAAAACTGATATGGTGCTGAACGACGCTTTGCCCAAAATAACAGGTATGTTACCATGACAATAGCCTTGTTTATATACAAAAATACTGATAAAGTCCTGAAAGAGACCCGGACCAAAATAACAAGTATGTTACCATGACAACACTTGTGTATCTGCAAAAATTTTACAGCGCTGAACGAGGGCCTGACCAAAATTACACTTACGTACTTGCAGACCGCGGCTGATTGACTTAGTGTTGGTGTCAATGGTAGACCACACGTTTGTGTTGACGTCACGATTGTCGTACTATATAGAAGGCTGTCATATGGCATCGTTGGACATCCAGTAAATTTTAAGCTATTAAAAAGTCCTAAATATTTGGCTGTTTACATAACGATCTTATTTTAAATTTCAGTGGATCCCCAGTCGTACAAAGTACACGTGACCGGAAGTGACGACAAGAAATCCGTGGAACACCTGACGTGTCCACCAGCCTCGAAACTGGCTCTCGCCCAGCGTTATTTCTTGTTTTAATGGATAATGACGAACAGTAACAACCTTCTGGGCAGACCATATCGCTCGATCTGAAGGGCAATCTGAGACTGCCTTCTGAATAAAAATGTAGGCCGTGAAAAACAACCTAGGGTTTATACATTAGTTGCTACATTTCAAGTACAATACTCAGTGTTCGTTTGTAGCGTTATTACATATCGTGTATATATTGGCCAAGGGTATACTCTAAAGATTTGTCAAAATGGATAATTATGCACAATTATTTTGGAGGGAAAATGTCTGAAAGTATGGTAACTTAATAACAGTGCGGTGGCCCGTTCGTTCCACAAGTCCCACAAGGGAAAAATATTTACTCATGCGCACTACTTATTATTTCGTGTACACGACTTATGATATCTCAATGTGTCCTCGGGACGCTGACGTACCATGGTACATGGAAGTAGTAATCATGAACAAAATATTAATTAAATAGAACAAGTATAAAGGTGGGCCTCATCAGTGATTGATAAATAATTTACCTAATTTTTCTCAAAAATTCTGTGATTACTTCAAATAGATAAGCCTACCCTTCAGATATTTAAAAGGAGAAATCTAAGTATAATTATGCAAATTGACTTGTCTTAAGATTTTATTAAAATTATTTTACAAACAGTTTCTTTTGGTAAAAGTATTTCATTCCACATACTTTCCAGTTCTTTTTATTTAAGTGTTTCAATCCACAGAGTATTTTAGTCAATATACCTTCCAGTTCCTTTCGGTAAGAGTAAATTTCATTCAGTATACTTTCCAATTCCTTTTAGTATGGTTATTTCAGTCAATAAACTTTGCATTTCCCTTTAGATAGAGTATTTTAGTCAGCTGGATCCAACATTTATTAAAAAGTTAACGTTTAATTGAGCATAGCGTCACAAATGACCAGATGGACAAATTTCAGCGAGGGCGTTCTGTCGAGTGAATGCTTTGCTCAGCTTCCGGTTTGCTTTGAGAGAATATACTTGTAGTCTGTAGATATGGTGGGATGGGGCACTATTTACTTTTTTTGTCACGTCAAGCTTATTTCAATTAAATACTTGGGTTTGGAGTCTGACATATTTGAACCTAATTCTTCTGAAGAGAATGGGCCTGAGTGCTAATCTGCCACGTGACACAAGTCTGTGGTGGTCGTAATGAAACTATTCCGTTCCAAGGTCACTATTGTATTGTAGAATAATCAGGTAAAGAATCACAGGTAAACTAGGTTAAAACAGAATTTTGTGATACATTTTGTAAAAAGACCGACCACTGTTACGAGAAATAAACAAGTTTCGTAAAACCATGTGACCTGATAATTGGCAGTTTTCTTGACTGTTATGGCCATTAATTATGAATGTTTTATGTTATAGTACAGAAATACCGTGTAATATGCAGTATTATATGTTATATTATTTTTTGCTGTGTTATGTTATGCATGCCATGTTTGCTATACAAAATACATTTTCTGAATTTGAAGTCATCTAATATTTCAATCTGGAAATTTCAATCTTCATCTTTAGACTTGTTCTTTTTATCATAATTGATGTGTTATTTTGTGTACACGGTATATTTGTATATGTATGTGTTATATATTGAACGTCAGGCTAACACGTATGCTTATTATTTAATATGTGGGTTTAAACCAAACATTTATATATATAAAATTATGTTATTATTAACCAGATGATCATAATACAGAAGAAAGTCAAAGATCCATTCTCTCTGTCTCTCTGTCTCTCTCTCTCTCAATCTTTAACTGTCCTCTGTGTTTTCAGTTCTGATAGGGACAGGATGTTTATTGCGTCTCTATCACTTTTATTTTCATACAGAGGTGAAATTGACATATATGATCGTCTATACAATGTGGCATATTCTCTCTCTCTCTCTCAGACACACACACTTTGTTTTAAGCAACATGAACAATATCTGTTAACAATTCATAAAGTCTTATAACAGTACTATCGTAATTATGTGATAAAACAGATTCTTACCGGATCACATATTCAGTAGTACACCCACCAGAAGGCACTCGCTAGAGCACAAATGCCTCCACTCAGCCGGAATATAATTTACCTGAATGTTCACCAAGGCCCTTTAGATGCACAAATAGTCCCCCATCTAGCGTTTAACTAAAAAAGTATTTCATCAGTGATAAACAAATATCCCAAAACATTGGCAAGAACCCCTTTTAAATTTGAAATACTTGCAAAATACAAACTGGGCTTTAAAAAATGTATGGTTAGCTGTTTAGTTATCCTGATGATCCTGTTTTAACTAGGAGTAAATTCGCAAACTGGGCAGATTTGAACCCCGAATGACAGGTTATCAGTAATGGATGGCTCTCATGGTTGTGGTCAAGAAAATATCCCTGTAATATTTTATGCCAACGGCTCCTGCTGTTGCCGAGATATTTGGAATTAGATTTAACATCATGTATGCAAATACCTGAAATCCTAAAATTTTGTGATTGGTAACATATGGATTTGCATGAAGAAGCCGTTCAGAAAATACACCTTTAAGGTCGCACACATTAAATTTTCCTTGGTCCAAGATACATTTGACCATGATCGGAAGGCTAAAATTTAAACATTTTCTGACTTATTGAGGAATTAGCAGAAAATACCATTTACCTCACAGAGAGTAAGCTACAAGAGGTTGTGTCATCTGTAGGCAAAAGTCAGATGGCAGTGAAATGAAAGTCTAAAAAATTTGGTTATATAATTGGACAAGTGGTTTATAAAATTAAATGTGAAAATTTCGCCCCATATGTGAAAGAATGCCAATTCAGAAAATTTCGCGAAATATCAGTCTGAAAATAATGTTATTCTTTGTAGTAATCATTGAATTCCATAGTTCCAAAAATAATTGCATATGATGTGAAGACTAGTCTTCTTATCTACTGATTTATCTGTGGGAAAATGAAGACCATTTTGGACCGTAGAAATTCAATAAACAGAGGTGGCGCCAACTGCAGGTTATCCCTTCAGTCATGTGCGGAGTATTTCTGTTAAAATTGATGAAGAAAGCAAGCAACAGGGGTTTTATGGATATTTAGTAAAAGGAATCGGGCGGGACGGATGGACGGACGAGGACCATTTTAGTCGTCCTCCCTCCTAAAATTGTAGATCAATTTTACTTTTTCAAAGTGTGATGAATACTTATTGTAATTGTTACATTTACAATTAGGGCAAAGTATGGGCTTCCACGCTGTGGTCATGGGCAAATATTCAGAGGGAACTGGCTTTATTATTTCAGTACTGCAACTTTGTATTTAATAGGGAAAGGAGTATAAAATCTTACAAGAAAAATGTTTAAAAAAAGTCTAAAACAAGTATGAAAATAATTAAAAATCAATGCCAAATAGCGTAACTTTTGTACAGTTTTACAGCATGCGATATTTCTGAACAAGTATTATGAAAGTGTTTAAATATATTCCGGTATTCCATATATACGGTGGTTTTGTAAAACATATTTGCAAGATCTCAGTAAAAAATCATCCGTAATTAAAAAAAAAATGTACATAAAGGAGTCTTGCCTGAAAAAAAGTATAGAGTGACCGCACTGTAATTTAATTGTGTAGGCCGCAGTGATCCACGTCAATATATATCAGAGCGCCATGACAGCGCAACCCGTGGACCACCACGTCAATATATATCAGAGCGCTATGAGAGCGATTCCATAGACCACCACGTCAATATATATCAGAGCGCCATGACAGCGCAACCCCTAGACCACCACGTCAATATATATCAGAGCTCCATGACAGTACAACCCATAGACCACCACGTCAATATATATCAGACCGCCATGAGAGCGATTCCATAGATCACAACGTCAATATATCAGAGCGCCATGACAGCACAACCCATAGACCACCACGTCAATATATATCAGAGCGCCATGACAGCGCAACCCATAGACCACCACGTCAATATATATCAGAGCGCCATGATAGCGCAACCCATAGACCACCACGTCAATATATATCAGAGCGCCATGAGAGCGATTACATAGACCACCACGTCAATATATATCAGAGCGCCATGACAGCGAATCCATAGATCACCACGTCAATATATATCAGAGCTCCATGAGAGTACAACCCATAGACCACCACGTCAATATATATCAGAGCTCCATGACAGTACAACCCATAGACCACCACGTCAATATATATCAGACCGCCATGAGAGCGATTCCATAGATCACAACGTCAATATATCAGAGCGCCATGACAGCACAACCCATAGACCACCACGTCAATATATATCAGAGCGCCATGACAGCGCAACCCATAGACCACCACGTCAATATATATCAGAGCGCCATGATAGCGCAACCCATAGACCACCACGTCAATATATATCAGAGCGCCATGACAGCGCAACCCATAGATCGCCACGTCAATATATATCAGAGCGTCATGACAGCACAACCCATAGACCACCACGTCTAAATATATCAGAGCGCTATTAGAGCGATTCCATAGACCACCACGTCAATAAAGGCTATATCTGAGCGTCATGAGAGTACAACCCATAGATCACCACGTCAACATATATCAGAGCGCCATGAGAGCGATTCCATAGAGCACCACGTCAATATATCAGAGTGCCATGACAGCACAGCCAATAGACCACCACGTCAATATACATCAGAGCGTTAGACAGCGCAACCCATAGACCACCACGTCAATATATATATGAGCGCCATGACAGCGCAACCAATAGATCGCCACGTCAATATATATCAAAGCGCCATGACAGCACTACCCATAGACCACCACGTCCAAATATATCAGAGCGCTATCAGAGCAATTCCATAAACCACCACGTCAATAAAGGCTATATCAGAACGCCATGAGAGCGATTCCATAGACCACCACGTCAATATATCAGAGCGCCATGAGAGCGATTCCATAGAGCACTACGTCAATATATCAGAGCGCCATGACAGCACAGCCAATAGACCACCACGTCAATATACATCAGAGCGCCATGACGGCGCAACCCATAGACCACCACGTCAATATATATATGAGCGCCACGACAGCGCAACCTATAGATCGCCACGTCAATATATCAAAGCGCCATGACAGCACAACCCATAGACCACCACGTCCAAATATATCAGAGCGCTATCAGAGCAATTCCATAAACCACCACGTCAATAAAGGCTTTATCAGAACGCCATGAGAGCGATTCCATAGACCACCACGTCAATATATATCAGAGCGCCATGACAGCGCAACCCATAGACCACCACATCAATATATATATCAGAGCGCTATGAGACCTCTTCAGTGTGTGTACATTACCACAGCTATGATAGGGCACTTTTTTGCATCTCGTGCACGCACGTCAATATCTATATCTTGTGAACTGAATAATTACAGAGACACAACCTTCATCCTCAATCCTTTACCCTTATTTACCTACATGAGATTTATATCATGGTCGTTTTAAGGATGTACATATGGAGTGGGATAACGGTGCAACAGCGATCCTTACCACAGTTACTGTTTGATGTACTTTAGTTTTTTAAACCCCACTGTGAATGTGTCAGATAAAAACAAATGAACAATTGTATAACTCTGAATAAAGTAGAATGCCACCATGTTTTTAAATACACGTTATCAGGACCACCGGAAGCGGTGAGGCTGGATTCGGCCATGGTCTCAAATATATTTTGGGCAAACAAAGATACAACTGGAATATCAGCAGAAGCTGACAAAAGCCCTCAGCCAAATGAACATTGTTTATAGGTGGTAACAGTAACAAGTATGAAATATTTGTTCTCACATGGATGTATATCTGTACATGTCTCAGTTATAAATTTAAACTGGAGAGGTATGTAGTACCTTAATTTTGCATGTATGGTAAGACCGATATTATGCAGGAATTTGAGGATCATCAAGGCATATCATTATACCATGTTTCATAACAATCCACCCAGTGGTTCCTGAGTGTTTTTCTATAATCAGCTCTAAAACGTAGAAAAATAGGTAAAGGTCACCCATTTTCGAACTTGACAGAGATTTTGTTAATATGCATCAGCACTGAAGAAATGAAGTTGCTGTGTTGAAAACCTTTGGAGATATCTCGCTCACAATGCCAAAGTTGAAAAATCTGATACAAAATTCATAAAAAAAATCAGAAATTGCCACCCAACTTGTGCAGCAGGTACAGACCATCAGTCCCAATGATTTTTTTCGCTATACATCTTCACATAAGAAATAAAAAATTCCTACGGTGAATCCTTTTAGAGATATCCCGCTCACAAGGTAAAAGTTAACGGACGCCGGACGGACAGCTTTGGTGACGACAATAGACCATCAGCCTAAGGGCTGAGGGCTAAAAACAACACACCCTCTCCCTCGATCAGCAACACAATGAAGCATCACCTTTATGACCAGTGTCTTTATGCACTGTACTTTTCATGGGACCCTGACGTTGAACATTTAATTGACAAGTCTGTGCGAGTTTTCTACCAGTCCTTGTATAGAGACGAGGCTACTCATCTGATACTGATTAGTGATAGGCTGATGAATGAACTTGCACAGGAATGACTAGAGGCCAGGAAGCCCAAAACACACGGGCCATGTTTATACATGTACGACAGACTTCTTTGTCAGAAAGGTGTCAACGCTTCACCCACGGGTTAATTATACGTGATGACATGCTGAAGTGGTCTTAATTATCACCCTATGCATGCAGTCAGTACAAGCCTAAATATATCGCTTCAAGTGGCTTCAGTATCCTGTGTCCCAATAGGCTATGTAAGGCCTAAATATTTCTAGGGCTGCTACTTTTTATTCACAAATGGTGACATTCCGTACTGCAAGGGTGAGATGTATTAAAGGCAAAAGGTTAAACAGTAGGCCTACTTTAACCCAGAAAACATTGATAGCATTTACAATTGTAATTGTAATACCCCTGAAAATTTTACAGGGGGGGGGGGGGGGTTGATCCCCGGAACCAAGAATGTTCGTCTGAATTAGATTCACATTTCAGGACCTCAGAAAGGGCACCACATCTTGGAAAAAGTTTATTCCATTTATTTAACGCGGTCATTGCGCAACCCCGAATGCTTGTATCGCAGTATTGTTGAATTGTTCAATATATCTATTGAAGATACATCCTGCTTTGGTACTATGTGCATTTGTGAATGTATGTTCGAAACGGTTTGAACTCATTCTGTGTGTGAAAGGGGTATGATCCAGGATGACCTGACTAGTGGTGAAGTATTATACATTATCCTCAAGGAGCATGTCGGTAAGTAACTTTTTCTGCTTATGTTTTCGCTATACTTGCCAACTATAGCACCAGCCCAAATATTTTAAACAAAGCCCATCAGTCATACACAGAGTTAATTTACAAGCTTGTTTTACAAGTAGGCTTAAATTACCTTTCTATGAAAGGCATTGGTTACCTGATCTTTCCATGAAGGATATATATTTATGAGTACCTTTCAATGTAGGACTTTTAAGTGGATGTCGAAAATCAACATACAGAATCAATCATATAATTCAAGAAATGCAGGTAGAAATGCAAATAATCATGTCGCCATTTATAGCATTAGAGATCCATTTCAGGTCAGTGAGTTTTGTAAGGATGATTTTGTCAAGGATAAACTTCGGGGTCATGCAGTTGGATACCCTGGATAGTAACTTCACCCTTGATAGACCTATTGATGATGTACATACTGGCTTTTGTTATTATGTATCTTCAGTCACTGCCAGCAGGTGCTAAAACTCTCTGAAGTTGTTAAGTTTGCCAAATTGATCCTTGTAATGCCAACCAGCAATACATCAGTGAGCGTTCGTTCAGTTGTCTTCCTGTCTGGGTTGAACCATGACACAGGAGAGGTTGAATAATTAGATGTTGCCAATGTCCATAAGGATCAGGTGGACAGTCTCGGTGTCAGGGTGCCTTTCCATAGATGCGGCTTTTCACCCGCGCGGGTCCCCGCATGCGAAGAGTCCCTTTCCATATGTGCGGGTCCCCGCATGCGGGTGACCCATTAGTTTGGATAAACGCATGCACTAATAATCATAATTTCTAAAATTTTAGTGTAATATCTGAAGAAAATATTCAGTGTAAACATTTATACTAACTGATGAGGCAGATTGGAGCGGATTAATATCGTATCTCACCAGCCAGGCTTAAATGGTGGCTATTTCCTGTCACACTCTAACTAGAGCTGGTCCGGGGCCGTATCTCAATGAAGAATGGTCGTATATTTTTTTAATGCAATTAAATAAGCTCTATCAGCTCCTTTTTCTTTCCAAATACAAGGACACATGCCTGCTACTGATATATACATGCAGCATCCGCATGTGGGCCCCCGCAGAAATCCAACACTGCTGGATCCGCATGTCCGCACGTATGGAAAGGCGACAGTGATAACACACTTGTTGGATTTCAACCGCGTGCGGGACCCGCGCGGGGGCCCGCATGTATGGAAAGGCACCCCAACTGATGATGCAAATGTCTTTGTTTGAAGGGTCAGACGCTCCCCGTTTGAATTTTTTTACAGCTTCACCTCTCAAGATGCCCAGTGTTATGTCATATATACAGTAGCTACACAGGTATTCTAATCGTTCTTTCACATTTTGTATAAATTAGCTAGCAAGTCTAATAACAAGGCACGTTTCTGAACCCTCAATGAATTAAGCCTTTCCTTTAACTGAAAAAATGCATGAACATTATAAAGGTGTATTTCTATGTGCGCGTGTATGCTTGAGCTGGCAGACTAATATATTGGTACAGTGGAACGAGCGGGCCTTCCACAAAAAGATAAGAAGTGAGGTCATTTTACCCCCGAATTAATGAGTACACGCAGACCCTACACACGCTCCTGTGCCGATTTTCACGCATAAATGCTCTCACTCTCTCTCTCACACACACACACATATATATAAGTAGAAATGATCTGCGGGTATGTAGTCTTTCCTCCGCGGTCACGATGCGCTCTTATATAAAACCAATATCGCAACTAGTTGAATTTAAGTCACCTGACGAGCCGAAACCGACGGTCGTGATCCAGATTCATCACATACCTTAACATATAGATACACACATACATATATATATATATATAATTGTATACGTGCTTAACCGTTCCCCTTCGTTACTGTTGTAAACTTTCCGAGACTGCCAATATTAACGGGAGGCACGGCCCAAAAAGCGCCATGTGCCGCAAAAGGAGGTATGCTCTTCATTATTATTTTTATGAATATATGCCAGAAAAAGTTGTAATATGTTGTTATTAAGCATATAAATTTTTGAAAATTTTCCGGGGGAGCATGCCCCCGGACCCCCCTAGAAACGTTTCGCGCCTTCAGAGCTCTCAAGGCAACCATGAAGGCCTGCCCAATCCAAAATAACTTCAGACGGGCCTGGTTATAATACGAGACTTCTTAAGCGTACTAAATAAAGTTTCATAGCTTGTACTTTTGCTGTTTACTTTTGCTTTTAGGCACAGAGGGGCAGCATAATCGTTTCATGCAGTGGCGTCAATTTATCTTCAAGTGGGGGGGGGGGGGGGGGGGGGGGAATGACTCACAGCATGGGCAGATAACTCGCAATATCAGATAGGTGATTAGGCCCCTTTAAATATAAGGTTTTAAAAGTAAGGTATATGTTAATTCTAAACCATTTAGATATAAATATTTCATAGTACACTCATTGATGAAACCAAAGTCTATTTATTTATATATTTTATTTGAAATATATAAATATTATTTTCTGAGTAGTGGGGGGGGGGGAGGGTATGATTACATTGACCATCCCCCCCTTGCCAAAAAGTGGGGGGAGGGGTATATACCCCCATCCCCCCTATATTGAAGCCCCTGGTTTCATGTCTTGTCAAATAGAGAACCAAAAATGAGAAAGCTGCCTTGAAATTTGCCACAAAGAGTTTGGTGTATTAACACTGTGAAAGAATATCCTCTGAAAACATCAATTTCAGTGTGGGAAACCCACTAACAAAGAGGGGACTGAGATATCATCTCTAAAACCTTTCCACCGGTTTCAGGCGGAAAACACGTGCACGGAAAGGCATGTCTTATTTTGTACCAATCATTTGAACAGAACACTTAGACGTTTACAACATTAGTAGCTGCTAAGAAGTCACAAACATGACACAAAACGAAATATTTTACATTTGGTCTTCCACCGACTCTCTAATTTTCTAAATTTTCTTATACTTTTTGGCATTCAAACCCTCATCTCCTATATTTTTTTTTCACTGCAAAATCGTATTTCTAATATACCAGTGTTATTATTGAAAACATTCAGTTCTCTTTGCATGCAAACACAAACACATGCATACACAAACACACACACTAAGTTCAAGCTTTAATGAGGGTTTTAATAACTAGCATTAGATGGGGAGGCTAATGCATGCACACTTTGTACAAACAATTTTTTACCATATCTCTATGCAATACCCTCATGTTCACGCCTCTGTGTGAAGTCCCCACCCGTGTCCTGGACCCCTTTGTGAATGGCCGCAACCATTTCATCAGAATACTGTCTTGGAGAATCTGTGATGATAAGTTTTTGTCTTGTTTCATTGTTCCTTGTGGAATTTTATTCATGGGCTTAAGCAGCAGTTTGTCATGAAACTATATATATATATATATATAAGGGGTGAGCCCCATGAGTTTTAAAATATTAAAAATAAGGCCAGCAAGTCATGTTTACATGGCTGCATGGCTATAACAGCCAAAAAATATATATATACCATGTTTATTTTTATACCGAGCCTGTTAATGCAAACATAACAAATATAAATATATACCAGGAACAGATGTAAATTATCACACATTGTATAATCTCATCCATAAAAAATGTAATAATGGGTATTTATTGACAATTTTCAACTGAAGTAAAACTTAACCGTGTTGAAATTATTAAAGTTATACACACTCCTTGTGTGGAGGTAACTGCCTGAAACCTGGTGTAAACATCATTACCTCCTAACCCTAACCCTAAACCTGGTGTAAACATCATTACCTCCTAACCCTAACCCTAAACCCGGTGTAAAAATCATTACCTCCTAACCCTAACCCTAAACCTGGTGTCAATGTCATTATATCTCCTCCAAGAGGGTATGGTTAGGGTTAGGGTTACCCTAAACATGGTGTCATTACATCCAACAAGAGAGTATGCATTCATTTGTTTATGTGCATCTGTGTGTGTGTTTGTTTATACTGTCATGAATGAAAATTCATGAAATTTTCAGGGCATTTTGGGAATATGCATGGATTAGATTTTGTTGTGGATCCGGAACATGATTTGGATGTAGGAATGTCATCGAGGAATATTCACAAATGCACAGTCACATATACATGAATGAATCTGGGCTGAATAACTGAAAGCAAACACGGTTTTGGAGCATCCATCAATAGGGAACACCCACATGGCAGAGGCTTGCATTCCTTAGAATGCAGATTCCTATTTTAATAATGACAACCTGAGATGTGCAGACACATATTTTCTGTTGGTCTCTCTCACTTCTACACATTATGGTATTAGTACTATTACTGTAAATACCTTATTTAACAATGATTTGAGAATAAAATTTTCTCATAATAATGTTTGTTAAACTTATTTTGAATCTGTGAGCAACTAAGAAACATTTGTGTGAGTGTTACAAACTTTGTATCACATACGTGATTCATATCAAAACATGTAGAAAAGTTCAACAAAACAAGATGAGACGATCATCATCCTTATTAAACATTGTGTCCTCCACTGTTACCACCCAGGTGGTGTAGTTATGGCCTGGTACAGCCAGAACAACCCAGCTTGTTACAGGTCACAATGTCTCTTACAGGTCACAATGTTGGACAGCAGAGTTTAGTTTAACAGTTCCTGTACAGCCAGATAGACTGACGACTCTACTACTCTACAAGGGCGTCTTCAGCGTCTGATCCCATGACCTCCTGACCCTGAAACAAAAAAAAAAAATAAAAACTAAAAAAAAAAAAACAAGTGAAACAAGTGTTACAGTTTAGAAAACTGTGAATAAGTAACATCTGTTGGCCTCTTCAGAAAAAAAAAAAAACACCTCTAACACATGCCATCCACCTCCACAGGCTCTACTTTCCTCAGATTAAATAAAGGGTTAAAGCTCAAAGAGTCTGAGTTTCATCTTTTGTATAAGAAACAAGTGACCCAGGGGTCATGACGCTCAGCTGACTAGGAAAACATTCACAAAAGGAATTTTATAAATGCTAAATTTTGTAGGTGGTATGCCCATTCAACTTAAGCATAGCTCAGAAGATTTTTCATGGACCTCCTTGGATGTCAAGTAAGAAGATTCTGGGTCCAATTTTAACCATTTGTGCCCTGTTAACAGACAACCATATCTTTGAAGGTCTCAAAAATAGAGACAAAAAAAATTGGAAAAAATTCGAAAAAATCCAGATGGCGCCACCAGTCTGCAGGAATGGATGAAACACTCCATGATCAATATGCATGCAAAGAATCATGGTGATCAATGCATTAGTTATTCAGATACTGGAGCTTTTGTATCATATTTTTAATTATTCTGGGGGAGATGAGTAACTGTGACCCTATTTCAGGTGCCCATGGAGATTTCATGGCCCTCCCTGGATGTCAAGAGAGAAGATTCTAGGTCCAATGATTACAATTTATGCCCTGTTAGTCTTTGAAAGTCTCAAAAATAGAGAAAACATAGGTAAAATTTGAAGAAAAAAACCCAGGTTATGCCAGCAGTCTGCTAGAACTAATGGAAGACTCCATTATCAATATGCATGCTAGGAATCATGGTGATCAATGCATTAGTTGTTCAGATACTGGAGCTTTTGTATAAAATTTTCCATTATTCCAGGGATACTTCGGAGCCCCATAGCTCAGAGGTTATGGGTAACAGAGACTTACTTTCAGGTTTCAAAGGAAATTTTTCATGGACCTCCCTGGATGTCAAGTTAGAAGATTCAAGGTCCAGTGGTTATGATTTGTTACTGGTTAACGGACAGACAGACAGACAAACATACAGCTAGACAGATGGATGACGGACAAGGGTGATGGCTTTAGCTCAGATGACTTTCAGTCAGCTGAGCAAAAAATATACACAAATGTTAGGCAATGTATGTACATAATTTATAGGATTTGGGAATGGAGGTATATAAATAAAAATATGATTAAAAAATCTGTAAAATCAGAACATGAGATATACTGTATAATTAGACATAAGCAGGGGCGACCCAGGATTGGGAAGAGGGAAGGGTTCAAGTCAGTAGGAATGATAAGGAAAATGAAAAAAAAAAGGTCTTCAGGTCCCAAAAAGGGGAATTAAGGTCCAGGCCTCAAAACCCTTAAAGGGAGGCTGTAGGTGGTAAACCCTTGGACCCTCCCTCATTTGCTATTGATAAGATTTACATTATAATAATAAAACACAAAAGATAATAAACCATTAACTATAAAATGGGGACATCTGTTGGCCATTTAAAAATCTATTAAAAAGTATCTATTAAAACATACCACACCACCATGCCCCAAATTCCCAGATCAAATAATGATTGTATTCAAGCTTGAGTCTCATGTATTCGGTGATTGAAAAATATATGTAGAAAAATCATCCTGGTCAAGGCAATTATAAATGCACTTAATTAACTGACGCTGGAAATGTGAGAGCCTATGGTGTATATCCTGTGTGATTCAGTCATGACATGTGGTTTAGTTTCATCTTCAGCCACCAGATGACAGCAAAGATGGGAAAAAAATCACTGAAAATCTATAGTGTATGAACATGTGCAGTGAATGGGATTACCAGAGAAGGGTTGTATTATATTAACAGCTGTGGTGGTTTACTTATGTATATTTTTGACCTGACATCCTGTCTAAGATCTGTAAAACACTTGGCATTGATTATTTGATCAGTTCAACAATTCCGATGCCATATCAAGGAAAGGTCATGAAAGATCAGTCAGTTTGTTTCACCAAAAAAATGCATTAAAAATAATATTTTTTTTATTTATTTAACCTGTAATATTGATCTCACACACAGGACAGACTTGACTTTCTGACCTCGTTTGCTAGTTCTTCCTGCCTGCGTTGTTCGTAGATATCCTCGGCCTCCTGTCGTTCCTCATCTGTGTATTCGTCTTTGTCGAGTCTCTCTAACCTCCTCAGAGCGATCAGTGCCTCCAACCTGTAATCATCCTCCTCAGACATTGGATTTTCTGGAATTTGAGATTTATTCACTGATATACACCAGTTATGTACTCTTACAGGTACACAGACATTTGCAATAATATGTGTTATTCGTATCATCTTGCCCTTTTAATTATATGTGCTACTAGTATCATCTTGCGCTTTCAATTATGATATGTGTTACTCGTATCATCTTGCGCTCTGAATTATGATATGTGTTACTCGTATCATCTTGCGCTTTCAATTACGATACGTGTTACTCGTATAATCTTGTGCTTTCAATTATGATACGTGTTACTCGTATCATCTTGCGCTCTCAATTATGATACGTGTTACTCGTATCATCTTGCGCTCTGAATTATGATACGTGTTACTTGTATCATCTTGCGCTCTGAATTATGAAACGTGTTACTTGTATCATCTTGCGCTCTGAATTATGATACGTGTTACTCGTATCATCTTTCGCTCTGAATTATGATACGTATTACTCGATCGTCTTGCGCTCTGAATTATGATATGTGTTACTTGATCGTATCATCTTGCGCTCTGAATTATGATATGTGTTACTCGTATCATCTTGCGCTCTGAATTATGATACGTGTTACTCGTATCATCTTGCGCTCTGAATTATGATACGTGTTACTCCTATCATCTTGCGCTCTGAATTATGATACGTGTTACTCGTATCATCTTGCGCCCTGAATTATGATACGTGTTACTCGTATCATCTTGCGCTCTGAATTATGATACGTGTTACTCGCATCATCTTGCGCTCTGAATTATGATACGTGTTACTCGTATCATCTTGCACTTTTAATTATAATACATGTTACTCCTATCATCTTGCACTTTTAATTATAATACATATTACCAGTATCATCTTGCACTTTTAATTCATTTTGGCTGAACACAAAAGTTTCCCAGCAAAGCCACCCGGGCACACAGACTTACCATCTCCATTAACTCGTTTAAATTTTGTGTATGAGTAAACTTTGTTCATGTGACTTTGTTTACCATAACGTGACCAGGGGCCAAATCTTACCCATGAGCCACAACCCCAAAACAATGACAAGAAAAATAAACAAGTGACCCAGGGGTCATGACACTCAGCTAACCAGGAACATTCACAAAAGGAATTTAATAATTATCATCTGAATGCCAATTTTTTAGGTGGTATCTAAATTCAACTGAATTTTTCATGGACCACCATGGATGTCAAGTTAGAAGATTCTACGTCCAATGGTTACAATTTGTGCCCTGTTAACGGACAACCACATCATTGAAGGTCTCAAAAATGGTGAAAAAAATGTGTAAAAATTTTTTTTTTAAATCCAGGTGGTGCCACCAGTCTGCATAAAACACTCCATGATCAATATGCATGTGAAGAATCATGGTGATCAATGTATCAGTTTTGTTCAGATACTCTAGCTTTTTCTTAAAATTTTTAATTCTTCTGGCCCCATAGCTCAGGAGGATATGGGTAACAGAGACCTAATTTCAGGTTTCCAAGGAGATATTTCATACACCTCTCTGGAGGTCAAGTTAGAAGATTCTAGGTCCAGCAGTTATGATTTGTGCCTGGTTAATGTACAGACAGACAGACAGGTGGGTGATAAAGAGTTATCGCCATTGGTCAGATGACTCTCAGTAAGCTGAGCTTAAAAGGACCTTGAACAAGGCATAATACATGTAGAAACATACTTCAAATCCTAACATATTTCAACCAACAAATATACATTTAAAGGGGCCCTATCACCTATAAAGCATATTGAAATAACACAAAAAAATAGCTTCTTTCCT
This sequence comes from Sipunculus nudus, assembly GCA_026874595.1. Classification (NCBI taxonomy): domain Eukaryota; kingdom Metazoa; phylum Annelida; class Sipuncula; order Golfingiida; family Sipunculidae; genus Sipunculus; species Sipunculus nudus. The sequence continues at coordinate 670,659 of CM049320.1, read as the reverse complement.
TTAAAACAAATCTGTACCTGCCAAAATATTGCCTTAAAAAACTGTTTGCTTACTCCTGTAAACCAGTGTTAAAAACAGTGTATCAGGGGCGATCACAGAAGTCAACATAAACACAGCTCATGGGGCCGGAGCCATAACACGTGTCAATAAGAAGATGCTTTGACTGACTTGGCCAAAAAAAAATGTAATACATGTTCCCGCTGGCTAAACATCACATGTTGAGGTTCATATTCAGACCTCCAGTGACATGGCCTTGTTATAGTAACAGACACACATGGACTGCGTTTACAAAAACGCAGAGCCATAACAAGGTGTTAAACAGCCGTGTGCAAGGTACTGAGACTGTGCTGAGATGGTTTTGCTGGTAAACTTTTGTAAAAATCTATACTGTTCTGTAAGTATTCTATAAATTAACACCTTTAAAACGGAGAGTTCTATACATTGCTGCACTTTTGCTAACTGGTACATATAAATTTTTACATTATCTGGTATTATAAACATTTGTATTTACTGAAAATAAATTATTTATAAGAGAAGGTAGGAGACCTCTTTCTTTAACTTATACATGAAAAGGAGCACACAATTAACATGAATCTTTGGTAACTCAAGAATATTCAGTGACTGAGATAATATATTAGATTGTGCTCGATAAGGTGCTGAAGTGATTATTGTTACAGCTCTTTTTTTGAAGTTAAATTAACATATCAACATAAATTATCATGTTATTTAGCAGATCCCCAAACTTCAATACAGTAGGTGAGGTATGGATATATAAAGCTATCATACAATGAAACCATGCAAGAATTAGGCAACACTTTACAAACTTTACATAAAATTCTGAATCCTCTAGAGATTTTGTTATGTAACATCAAAATCTGATGATGCCAATTTATTTCATCATCCTAAATTAAGCCTAAAAATCTAGTTTTTGACACTTGTTGTAATGGGATATTGTTGTAATGGGAAACAGAAGAAATACTAGTTGGAAGCGTAAAAAATCCTGATCTTTGAAGTACAGAGGGTACTGCTACCAGGTGGCATGTGCTATGTATATGTTTTGTATCACTGACTGTGCCAGAGGATATTTTATTTCCACTTGTGTACAAGAGTGAGCAAATGTTTAAGAATGAAATATTGGCAGATACCATAATATTTCAAGGAGAAGACACTAAACTTCATGTATATTTAACATCTCTGCTAATTAGAGCATTACATGACATTAGAAAGAGTTTTGTTACATGATAAAACATCACATGTCTTCTGTTGAACTATCTAACTGCTGATATACCACATGAACAGGTGCTTGCCCATTGTGCAATATAGCTCTCTGGATGTGTTATGAAACAGGGCAAGTAATACAAATTTTGATGTTATTTTATTATGTGTAATGCATGATGAAATACATTTTAGTGTACATTGACATGCATAATAATGTTGATCTAATCTTAAAAGCAAGAGCTATTCTGAGTAGATACATCGCTAAGAGAAAAGTATCAGATCATGCCACCTTAAGGTAACAGCCACCATTAATCTGACATCAGTGACCAATCAAGACTCACCCGAGAAAACCAGGGCTCGTAACAATGGCAGACACTGCAGCTTTTTCGCTTCCTTCATATCCTTAATATCATTCCCCCTGAAAATTACAAAAGAATGAAATAATACTGTCACATTTGAGATACCTGATAAGAGAAATTTTTTATGAAGTTCCTAATAGATCCTTCCATTATCCTAAATTATTTTCCCAGCTTGTTTCATCTTTATATGTTAACTTATGGAGAAGGAATCAGGATCTGCAGGTGTGGTAGAAAACAGGCCTGCAAGACACCAGAATATAATATGACATGAAGCAAGTGCTACCTACCTGTCACACAGTCCTGACTGTATTCTGCATTTGTATATAGCTTAGGTTAAGACAGCATTAAACAAGTGACCCATATTGGTCATGACACTCAGCTGACTGGCATGTAGACAATATGTCCTTGCACAGGCAACTGATTAAGATTATGTAGGTGGCATCATAGTTCATGCATATCATCAAGACTCAGTGGTAACAATTTGTGCCCTTTTAACAGACAACTGCATCTTAAAAGGTCTCAAAAATAGAGAAAAACATGCTTAAACATTCAGAAAAAAATCCAGGTGGTGCCACCAGTCTGCAGGACCTGATGAAACACTCCATGATCAATATGCATACAAAAAATCATGGTGATCAATGCATTAGTTGTTCAGATGCTGGAGTTTTTGTATCAAACTTTTAATTATTCTGGGGGTACTTCTGAGCCCCATAGCTCAGATTAAATGGGTATATAAGACCTACTTTCAGGTTTCCAAGGAGACTTTCCATGGACATACCTGGATATCAAGTTAGAAGATTCCAGGTCTAGCAGTTATGATTTGTGCCCTGTTAACAGAGGACCTCATCTTTTAAAGTCTCAAAAATAAAGAAAAAAATCGTAAAAAATTGAAAAAATTCAGGTGGCACCACCAGTCTGCAGAAACTGATGAAACACTCCATGATCAATATCCATTAGTTGTTCAGATACTTGAGCTTTTGTATCAAATTTTATATTATTCTAGGGGGTACTTCAGAGCCCCATAGCGCAAAGAATATGGGTAACAGAGACCTAATTTCAGGTTTCCAAGGAGATTTTAATGGACCTCCCAGGATGTCAAGTTAGAAGATTCCAGGTCTAGCAGTTACGATTTGTTCCTGGTTAATGGACAGACAGATGGACAAACGGACAGATGGACAGACGCCGGACAAAGGGTGATCACTATAGCTCAGACGACTTTCAGTCAGCTGAGCTAAAAATGGAGGCGGTTACCTGCATAAAAATTGTTTAAAAGAAAGGGCAGCAATTTTTAACAAACGCATTGATGGCTATGAAAAGAGTTTCAACAACTGGTGGGCATTACTAAGATGGTAACCACGTCAGTTTTGTGGCCTTTCATTCTGTTATAGAGAAGATGTCACTTGAGAAGATGTTACAGAGAAGAAATGGACAGGGTTGTCACTAATCTCAGCAAACCAAGCCTGTCATCTCTTGATCCCCAGTGAATGTCCATATCCACACTGGCAAATAATCTAACATTAGCAAATAATCCAACATAAGCAAATAATCCAACATTAGCAAATAATCCAACATAAGCAAATAATCCAACATTAGCAAATAATCCAAAATAAGCAAATAATCCAACACCAGCAAATAATCCAACATAAGCAGAAAATCCAACACCAGCAAATAATCCAACACTAGCAAATAATCTCACACCAGCAAATAATCCAACCTAAGCAAATAATCCAACCTAAGCAAATAATCCAACACTAGCAAATAATCGGGATCATGAATCAGATTAGGCTATTCGCATCAGTTTGGTCTACTGTAGACCACTTCCACTCAAAAGGCCTACTGATAGCTAATACACATAGTTGGTATTACTTTAGTCCGGTTTACAGTAAACCAATTCAAGTCTTCATGATCGAGGCAAGTTTGCTATAATTTGACCCAATCCTTTTAACAAAATATCACTGTTAGCAGCACAGTCAATCTGATTAACTATCAAGTGTGAACAGCAAATTCAAGTTTTCTTGAATAAACCAATTCAGGCTTTAAAAGTTGTTAAGTAAATAACAGCGTGAACCCAAAGTGTCCTACGTCCAGACTAAAGGAAAATGGTTCAGTATGATCCAATTTAGATGTGAACCAAATGTGGATACAGCCTTAGAGTCCTTGACTCCCATATGAGTTTCCCTGACCCCTTAATGGTATCTATATAGCTCTCTCCTGGTCCCAGGCTAATTTTGTACTGAACTAACTTATACGGACACCTTGTACAGTGAGATATAACCCTGACATCTGCATGCTCTACAACATGACAAGGCCACAGACTGAGTTGGATTTTCTCCCTGTATATATGCATATAAGTCAGGTTTTAGGTGAAGGATGGATACTATAACCATGGTGACAGTAAAACACCTTCAGAGGCAATCCACAGCATACAGGCACTTGATAAAACCAGGAATATCTGTCAAATTTCTGAGAAATCTCGGAAAAAAAAGTGAATGCATTTCCTACACCTGAGAACCCATTTAGGTGGTTTAAAAACTGTACAGACTGATGAAACAAATATTGATTTTTTTCGTTTCTGTTAAGGTACAGAGGATGATTTTGTTTTGAAAGGACCAAGACAACCGGCATGTGCACTAAAATTTTGGAAGTGTTTGTAGAATTCCTGGAGAATCGAAAACCCACAGTGATCTCAAAGGAATGTGGCCAATTCAAAATCCAACAATTATTTTATATATATATATATATATATATATATATATATATATATATATATATATATATATATATATACACATATATATCTCCTACTCCATTAATTACCAGTCACCATTATATCTAAAGGAAATTTTATTTTTGCAATATTAACTTTAAGGTTTGTTACATATATATATATATATATATATATATATATATATACAGATAAGTCATTCTACAGTAAATGACCCAAATCATGAAAATTCATCTTCCAGTATTTCATAACAGCCTAGTGCCTATGTATAAACTTATTTTTTCAAGTTATAGATGTCTCAGATATTTCAGTTTCATTTCTATTCAGTGTGTCTCATCATTAACATAAATTATATCATAAACAATACATTTACAACAGGACAATTACCAGTTATGTTTATCAGTGAACCATGTCACATAACACAAATTACCAAGACATTACACCGATGCACCAAACCTTTCTTAATCAATGTTTAACTTTACCATCTTTAGTCTTTTTTACTTTGTGAACCATTTTTCAAGTTAACATATATAAAATATGGCTTGTACTTGCAATGGATAGATGCGGATCCAACACTAATTGTTCTGATCCAAACAAACTATCGGTACTACACATTTCCCAACTCAAATGCATCAATCACCCATATGCCTTTTTGTTACAATTATGTGAATGGTTGTAACATATATTTTTTTAATTTTACAGGAATGTAGTTATATAGATATCATTAATATTTATTGCTAACTATATAATTAAGTCACTAGAATCATGTTTTAATAAGCTATATGTAGAATCTTATATAGGCCTATAGTCTTATCAATTATGTGGTTTTAAATGGCAGACTTCTGTCACCTTGGGTCTAGATACTTCAAGATATCTCCAGTCGCCTTTTTAATTTTAGCAAATCATGGCAGTTATCAAGATTGTTTCAAACAATTTAATAAATTTGTCCTCTGTACCTTAAACAGGGCAATGATTCTGGCAAAGAAAAGACAGAAACGGAAAGATAAATAGTTGCTCAATTACTTTGTTCACTCTTTAATCCTCCCAAATGGGTCCACAGGTGCATTAACTTTTATTCCGAGATCTCTCTGAAATTCCTAGGAAATTCTGGGTTTTATAAGTGCCGAGAATACTAGCCCACTGGATGAGCGAAATAGTTTGGCTATGAAATTCTCAGAGGAACCTTAATTATTGTTGATTTTAATGGAAAACACCAGTAGTTGAGCCGGGCAGTAACAGGTGGCAATAAATACCTATCTCAGATTCAACATACCATTCAATAAGGCCTGATCATCGATACAAGAAGAATAACTTATTATACAATCTGCCACAAGATATGGCAGAACCTACTACTGGATGTCCCCCATGTACAAAGATGGAGCTAAATTATAGTGACCTTATTTAAGCAGACCAACTGAGCCACTGTAGGATCAACAGCCATCATAGATAAGCATTCCACTTATCACACCAGTTAAAGACATCTTACTCAGTGGTTGGTGTGAGACTTAGTAGGTACAGAATTTTATCTTGGTCGGAATAAAAATGTTCCATCCATGAAATAATGTTTTGTGACACAATATATATTAACTATAATGTTAGGGGGGAAAATCATACATGTTGAACTTTAACTGAAGAACACCAAATCTGTCACGGCTTACATACCTGAGATTAATATACTGCAGGTTTTTAAGATTTTCAGAAAACCCATCAAGGTTTTCTATTTGGTTTTCTCTTAGATGCAGGGTTGTCAGGTGTTCCATCCGATCTAGGCCCTCTATTCTCTTGATTGTGTTGGAAGCCTGAAGACGACAAACAAAGATGATATATTAAAGTCATATTACTTAAATCAAGCCTACAGTGCATGTCAGAGTATTATTAAATGAGACATTTATTTATGGTGATGATTGGAATTAACACAGCAAATAGTATTCACTTAATACATATGATAAACATGGCAAGCCCACTTGACAAGCATGACTCAGTTATGACCACAACTATGTAGCATCGCATTTCCCATGTCTGCACATTAAAACTACACAACTAACAGATGGTGTCATGTAGCATCGCACTTTTCATGTCTGAACAATAACACTACACAACCAACAGATGGTGTCATGTACCATCGCACTTTTCATGTCTGAACATTAAACACTACACAACTAACAGACGGTGTCATGTAGCATCGCATTTCCCATGTCTGAACATTAACACTACACAACTAACAGATGGTGTCATGTACCAATGCACTTTTCATGTCTGAACATTAACACTACACAACTAACATATGGTGTCATGTAGCATTACACTCTCCATGTCAGAACATTAACACTACACAACTAACAGATGGTGTCATGAAGCATCGCACTTTTCATGTCTGAACAATGACACTACACAACTAACAGATGGTGTCATGTACCATTGCACTTTCCATGTCTGAACATTAACACTACACAACTAACAGATGGTGTCATGTAGCATTGCTTTTCCCATGTCTGATCATTAACCCAACACAACTAACAGATGGTGTCATATGTAGCATCGCACTTTCCATGTCTGAACATTAACACTACACAACTAACAGATGGTGTCATGTAGCATTACACTCTCCATGTCTGAACATTAACACTACACAACTAACAGATGGTGTCATGTAGCATCGCACTTTCCATGTCTGAACATTAACACTACACAACTAACAGATGGTGTCATGCACCATCCCACTTTCCATGTCTGAACATTAACACTACACAACTAACAGATGGTGTCATGTAGCATTACACTCTCCATGTCTGAACATTAAACACTACACAACTAACAGATGGTGTCATGTAGCATCGCATTTCCCATGTCTGAACATTAACCCTACACAACTAACAGATGGTGTCATATGTAGCATCGTACTTTCCATGTCTGAACATTAACACTACACAACTAACAGATGGTGTCATGTAGCATTACACTCTCCATGTCTGAACATTAAACACTACACAACTAACAGATGGTGTCATGTAGCATCGCACTTTCCATGTCTGAACATTAACCCTACACAACTAACAGATGGTGTCATGTACCATTACACTCTCCATGTCTGAACATTAAACACTGCACAACTAACAGATAGTGTCATGTAGCATCGCATTTCCCATGTCTGAACATTAACCCTACACAACTAACAGATGGTGTCATATGTAGCATCGCACTTTCCATGTCTGAACATTAACACTACACAACTAACAGATGGTGTCATGTAGCATTACACTCTCCATGTCTGAACATTAACACTACACAACTGACAGATGGTGTCATGTAGCATCGCACTTTCCATGTCTGAACATTAACACTACACAACTAACAGATGGTGTCATGTAGCATTACACTTTCCATGTCTGAAAATTAACCCTACACAACAAACAGATGGTGTCATGTAGCATCGCATTTCCCATGTCTGAACATTAACCCTACACAACTAACAGATGGTGTCATGTAGCATCGCATTTCCCATGTCTGAACATTAACACTACACAACTAACAGATGGTGTCATGTAGCATCGCACTTTCCATGTCTGAACATTAACCCTACACAACTAACAGATGGTGTCATGTAGCATTACACTCTCCATGTCTGAACATTAAACACTACACAACTAACAGATAGTGTCATGTAGCATCGCATTTCCCATGTCTGAACATTAACCCTACACAACTAACAGATGGTGTCATATGTAGCATCACACTTTCCATGTCTGAACATTAACACTACACAACTAACAGATGGTGTCATGTAGCATTACACTCTCCATGTCTGAACATTAAACACTACACAACTAACAGATGGTGTCATGTAGCATTACACTCTCTATGTCTGAACATTAACCCTACACAACTAACAGATGGTGTCATATGTAGCATCGCACTTTCCATGTCTGAACATTAACACTACACAACTAACAGATGGTGTCATGTAGCATTACACTCTCCATGTCTGAACATTAACACTACACAACTAACAGATGGTGTCATGTAGCATTACACTCTCCATGCCTGAACATTAACACTACACAACCAACAGATGGTGTCATGTACCATCGCACTTTTCATGTCTGAACATTAAACACTACACAACTAACAGACGGTGTCATGTAGCATCGCATTTCCCATGTCTGAACATTAACACTACACAACTAACAGATGGTGTCATGTACCATTGCACTTTTCATGTCTGAACATTAACACTACACAACTAACAGATGGTGTCATGTAGCATTACACTCTCCATGTCAGAACATTAACACTACACAACTAACAGATGGTGTCATGAAGCATCGCACTTTTCATGTCTGAACAATGACACTACACAACTAACAGATGGTGTCATGTACCATTGCACTTTCCATGTCTGAACATTAACACTACACAACTAACAGATGGTGTCATGTAGCATTACACTCTCCATGTCTGAACATTAACACTACACAACTAACAGATGGTGTCATGTAGCATCGCACTTTCCATGTCTGAACATTAACACTACACAACTAACAGATGGTGTCATGTACCATCCCACTTTCCATGTCTGAACATTAACACTACACAACTAACAGATGGTGTCATGTAGCATTACACTCTCCATGTCTGAACATTAAACACTACACAACTAACAGATGGTGTCATGTAGCATCGCATTTCCCATGTCTGAACATTAACCCTACACAACTAACAGATGGTGTCATATGTAGCATCGCACTTTCCATGTCTGAACATTAACACTACACAACTAACAGATGGTGTCATGTAGCATTACACTCTCCATGTCTGAACATTAAACACTACACAACTTACAGATGGTGTCATGTAGCATCACACTTTCCATGTCTGAACATTAACCCTACACAACTAACAGATGGTGTCATGTAGCATTACACTCTCCATGTCTGAACATTAACACTACACAACTAACAGATGGTGTCATGTAGCATTACACTTTCCATGTCTGAACATTTACCCTACACAACTAACAGATGGTGTCATGTAGCATCACATTTCCCATGTCTGAACATTAACCCTACACAACTAACAGATGGTGTCATGTAGCATTACACTCCCCATGTCTGAACATTAACACTACACAACTAACAGATGGTGTCATGTAGCATCGCACTTTCCATGTCTGAACATTAACCCTACACAACTAACAGATGGTGTCATGTAGCATTACACTCTCCATGTCTGAACATTAACACTACACAACAAACAGATGGTGTCATGTAGCATCGCACTTTCCATGTCTGAACATTAACACTACACAACTAACAGATGGTGTCATGTAGCATTACACTTTCCATGTCTGAACATTAACCCTACACAACTAACAGATGGTGTCATGTAGCATCGCATTTCCCATGTCTGAACATTAACCCTACACAACTAACAGATGGTGTCATGTAGCATTACACTCCCCATGTCTGAACATTAACACTACACAACTAACAGATGGTGTCATGTAGCATCGCACTTTCCATGTCTGAACATTAACTGTACACAACTAACAGATGGTGTCATGTAGCATTACACTCTCCATGTCTGAACATTAAACACTACACAACTAACAGATAGTGTCATGTAGCTTCGCATTTCCCATGTCTGAACATTAACCCTACACAACTAACAGATGGTGTCATATGTAGCATCGCACTTTCCATGTCTGAACATTAACACTACACAACTAACAGATGGTGTCATGTAGCATTACACTCTCCATGTCTGAACATTAAACACTACACAACTAACAGATGGTGTCATGTAGCATTACACTCTCCATGTCTGAACATTAACCCCACACAACTAACAGATGGTGTCATGTAGCATCGCACTTCAACTCAGGGGAGAAAACAATAAAAAAAATATCCCACATCAGGTAGTTCATATCGCGGCCCTTTTTTAAAGTGAACACTGGGGAAGGAAGAGTGAAGCTGGGTGTGTTTGTGTGTATAGGAAGAACAGTTATTATCATAACAATATAGGCAGGAATTTATTTTCTGTTTCAGACAATAAAGAACAAATTCGCAAAAATGTTTACACTTGACAACATTATTTCAGTGCTGAACTGCTATTCCAATGAAATCCTATGTAAGACTGCCAGTACAGCTTCACTCGTTGACATACTGACCAGGAACAGATTCTTCAGGTTGGGTAGATAGATCCCATCTGTTGTTTCTAGTCTGTTCCCTCTCAGCTCCAGTGTGTGTAGTCGTGAGAGGATTCCCGGCTGTAATCCTGACACTGATGTGATTTCATTGACTGAAATAAATGTTTATATTAATTAATACAAAAGTGCCCCAGGAGTGCATAATACATCTGTCTTTTGTCTAATGACCTATGGCCTCATAAAATATATGTGGATTTAGCTGATAACTTTATTCAGTTGAGTAATTCTATTGGTATATCTTTATAATAAGTTTCATGAAAATTCATCAGACTTTTATGTCATCACAGCACCACAATATCTGGTGACAATATTACCTCATTAAATATGCATAAATTCTGCTGGACAATCAAACTTAGGGGAGATATTATATTGGTTAATATATCTGTTGAGTTTTGTCAAAATTCATCAAATTCCTGGTAAGTTACTGTAATGATACCATCATAAAGTCTGGTGACCTCTGACCTCTTTAAAAGTGTGTGGACTTTGCCTAAAATCAAACATGGGTGAGATAATTGGTATTTTTCCTGCATATGTGTATGTATATGTATATAATCAGCTCCCTCTCTGAGGACATTTTTAATGACCCTTGCATGGGAAAGATTCTGTTTAATGGTCTATATTTGGGAATCTAGGAAATAAAATCACAGGAAAAGAAGTCACAAACTGAGTTAGGAAGTCTAAAGTTTGTGCAGGAAAAAGTCACAGGAACCAAAGTCAAAATTTAAGCAGGGAAACTAAAAAAAAAAATACCCCCAAAAATGTCCATATGAACACTTTTATTATCTACTGTAAATAGAGTATTGAGGTTTTAAAATGGGGGCTGTGGGAACCCTGTAATATCAAACATGAAACTGACAGTTAAGGCTGAGCTGTTCCAGCATGGGGTGGTTGACGCCTTCTGTTGATTTGATTCTGTTGTTGTTGAAGCTGGCAACCTGGATGTATGGGAGCTCGTCAAGCTTGGCAGAGCTGAGTCTGTTGTAGTCAGCCTTCAGAGTCAGCATGTGAGTCAGCGAGTTTAACGGTGAAATGTCCTTCAGATTATTACGGGAAAGGTCCACATAACGTAAGTGAATAAAGGAGTTCAGTATAGAGATGTCAGTCAGTTCTCTGTAAAGATAGCATTATAATGATTATTACATTTGTACAGATATAAAGGCACTCTAAACAGGTACACATCAAGATATTAGTAAATCTGAAACAATTTAATCTTTTACCATCTTCCCTCCTACTTTAAACCGGATTTTGGCCCTAAAACAGTACAGTTACTGTTGCACAGTAAGTATGGTTACCAACATGATTTTATTGTAAAATCACAAACTAATTGTACTTCACTCAATAGAAATTTGTTTCTTATTTTTTCATGTTTTAGTTATTCAATTCTTTTAATATTTTTAGTACCCATCATCAGGGTAAATTTACTTAGTTCAAGTATACAACTCTTTGTACTCATAAAGCCCATTAAAAGAGCAGCCCAGTTCATCTTGGCTACTGGACGTCCAAGAAGGATACACCCATATCAATTTAAGTTACCAGCATGGATGGGTATTATGGGATATACAGACACAAAGTGACATATGCATGGGCCAGTCCATCACCAGTTTTACACAACAAAGACAGACACTTGGCAATGATGAATGTACCTTTCATGTACATCCCGTCTGATGTATACATGGGCCAGTCCCTCTGTCGCCAGTTTTACACAACAAAGACAGACAAGAGGTGATGATAAACATACCTTTCATGTACATGCATCCAGTCTGATGTATGCATGGGCCAGTCCATCGCCAGTTTTGCACAACAAAGACAGACAAGAGGTGATGATAAACATACCTTTCATGTACATCCAGTCTGATGTATGCATGGGCCAGTCCATCGCCAGTTTTGCACAACAAAGACAGACAAGAGGTGATGATAAACATACCTTTCATGTACATCCAGTCTGATGTATGCATGGGCCAGTCCATCGCCAGTTTGACACAACAAAGACAGACAAGAGGTGATGATAAACATACCTTTCATGTACATCCAGTCTGATGTATGCGTGGGCCAGTCCATCGCCAGTTTTGCACAACGGATGTAGGTCAAAAGCCCCCCCCGGTGAAAAGCCCCCCCCGGTATTAAGCCCCCCCGGACAAAAGCCCCCCCGGTCAAAAGCCCCCCTACCTTAATGATAAAGAGGACAAAAGCCCCCCTCCAATATATTTATATCTATATCTATGAATATATAATGTAAATACAAACAATGTGTGTTATCTCATATAATTATTTAATTACATTCAAAATTCATACTTACAATATATCTTATAGTTAACAATAGAAATATCAATCTATACTTTACATAATTACCTGACCCACACTAGTAAATTGATAGGGTACTAAAACTGATACTAATAACAACATAAATGGTCTCAATTATCTGTTAATTAAGAAACCACTCCCATGGGACAGTTTCACAGGACCTGTTTCACCTGAATGATTATTGAAGGAGTGGCTTCATTATAAAGCTCTAGATTCTTTAACTGTGTACATATACATATATGTTAACTACTGCTTAGTTGACATCAAGGGACTCATTAGTTACTATTGCACAGTATTACTTCTGCACTCTTGCAGGTTTTCACCAGTGATAAATAAAATTTACAGAATTGTTTGTGTAGTTACCTTATATATTGGTAATATAAATTGATTCATTACTTCAGGGGACTCAAAGTTACCTTTAATAGTTATTTAAAAAAACATTTTTTTTTGGGGGGGGGGGCTTTTGTCCTCTTTATCATTAAGGTAGGGGGGCTTTTGACCGGGGGGGCTTTTGTCCGGGGGGCTTTCGACCGGGGGGGCTTTTGTCCGGGGGGGCTTTTGTCCGTACCCCTTGCATAACAAAGACAGACAAGAGAGTGATGATAAACATACCTTTCATGTACATCCAGTCTGACGTATGCGTGGGCCAGTCCATCGCCAGTTTTGCACAACAAAGAGAGACACTCAGCGATGATATCCTGAGTCAATGGAGCATCTGGAGGTTTCTACAATATTCAACATCAGTTAAACAGGTGACAGCATAAAAAAGTAAACATTTAAAAAGTAAACCAATTTTACATCAGAACCATAGTTAATTACTCATTTAAAAAGTAAAAACAGTTCAACATCAGATCCATAGTTAAATGCATCAAAACAGTTCAACATCAGATCCTTATAGATAACTGCATTAAAACAGTTCAACATCAGATCCATAGATAACTGCATTAAAACAGTTCAATATCAGATCCAGTATCATCCATAGTTAACTACATCAAATCAGTTCAACATCAGATCTATATATAATTAACTGCATCTGAATGGTTCAATATTAGATGCACAGTTCACTGCATCAAAACAGTTCAACATCGTATTATATAAATAATCAGCTACATCAAAACAGTTCAAAATCAGACCCATAGTTAGCTGCACCAAACAGTTCAACATAAACATACTAGACTTCCTTAATTTGATAAATTTTACAAAGTTATTAATAAAAAAAATCTAAAAATCTATTAATATATACTCAAACATCATGAATCATATGCTAAATCATTCTTTTTTAAAAGAGCCACTTTTTTAGAATATACTCAAATTGATGCCTATATATATATATATATATATATATATATATATATATATATATATATATATATATATATATATATATATATATATAGAAGGTAGTGTTACCCTCCGATGTAAAGTGCTCTATGGCCTACAGACTAGGCCAGAGTGGTATAACTCTGGAGAAAAACAACACTATAAATTTATCAAACCACGCCGTTAGCTATATTCTAACCATATTCACCTGATGATCAGGTTGCATTCCATGAAACAGACTGTTGTGAATTTATAGTGTTGTTTTTCTCCAGAGGTATATATATATATATATATATATATATATTACTCTTTTCTTAGTAGCACTTTCATTCCTTTTTTTCAGTGAAAGAATTCTGATATATACAATTTCTCCCCAACTTTTACAGTCCAGTTTGAACAAGAATGGGACACTTCACAATTGTTTGTGTGCAAATGTCCAGCATATGTGTCAAAACATGTGGAAAATACCTAAATTTATCTTCATGCAGGGGGATGTGAACCATGTATGTTTTCTGACTTGGAAGTGATGTATATACATTACACATACGTAGTATGTGGAGGCATCTTTATTCAGGCTGTGATAAAAGAAATGGGAAATTGCCACTAATGTTACTCTTTATTTCCAAGAAGGCCACCCTTTTTTTCGAGAGCACAGTTACTTTTTTGGTCATTTACCTTTGGCAGGTCTGTTATGTCTATATTAGTAAATATAAACATGTTAATTGCAGAATGTCACCCTAAGGAATGTTTTGAAAATAAAGAGCAACTAAATAAGTGAATTCAATGCTTTAGCAGGAGACATTTTTCTGTAAAAAAGTGTTGCTTTTTTGGCGATAATGCTGAGAGTTCAGTTTTAATCATATAACTATTCTTTGCTTCTTCATTCACTCTTCACCAATGTTCTTTGTAAACTAGACAAGTATCTTCATGGAGCATGTGAGCAACACTGTTTATGCCTTTTGCTGATTTTCCTTACATGTGCTGATAATGCCACAATGAACTTCCTGTTTACAGCCTGGATGTAGACCAGCTTGCCATCCCAGCTTGCCTACTCAACTTCAAAGGCTGCAGGGATGGACGCTTGTTAATTACCCTTGTCTGGGTCAGGTAACTGTCCTGACAGGGGTGGCTGCTGCTCTGTATGTGTAACTGACCAAAGCCTGATATCCATTTCTAGTATCATATATGTACCTGGAGTGCCTTATACCAGGTACAGGTATTTTAGTTCCAGGTACAGGTACTACCTAGCTACTGTACTCCAGAGTTGGGTCTGAGTACAATGAAAGTACTCAAGTACAAGTACCGAGTATTTATAAAGTACTCAAGTACAAGTATTTTGCCTATTTTATGATAGTACTTGAGTATGAGTACCGTGTACTCCAAATAAATGTACTGATGAGTACTTATATGAGTACTACCAGCAGTTAAACCTAAGATGTGGAGTAAAAATAAATCAATGTCTTCCGTTTGATGTCATAATGATATCATAATGGGTGAAGTTTATGAAATGTCCACTCAAGTTGTTCATTTTACATGTAACTTATAAAAAAATTAAGAGCCATAAAAGCTATACTTCACTTTTAAATATGAATAATTATTTTGAAGAATCAGATAATTATTGTGAGATTTTATTATGAATCCAAATGTTAGATACTGCTGTTTAAAAATGATAAATACTTTTGTGGCTCGTCATCACTATCATTTAAAATAATTACTCACCCACACTTATATTTTAATAAATAATAGCTTTATTATTGATTCCCCTGTGAATATTTGATTGATTACACCCCTGCCATGTGACATTCTAAATACACATACAATGATGATTCAATGATAAGTTGTCAGTGTTAAGTTCTGCAATAGGAAATAATCAATGATCACACTTGATATCATCTAATTAAATTTATAATCAATAAATACATTATCTCTTCATTAATAGGTGATATTAAAAAAGGTCTCATTTAGAAATTAATATTCTATAACACAACACCACATGTAAGAAACTGTTATATTGAATGCTAATGGCGGTAATGATCCTTTATGCATACCTTAACCTAATGCATACCTTATCCCTACCAGCACAAGTTGTATTCTCATCACTGCTTACAGTATATAACACATTACAAATATATCACGCAAGGCCGAATGAGGCACCACAAATACAACAAACCTATCTCAATTACTTAAATAAATTAAAAATGCCTCAAAAACACTTTGAACATGTGTATACACCTTTGCAGTTTTAAAGTGATTAAGTAAAGTTAGAATTTTAAAAACAACAGCACCACCAGCTGATGCTTGATACGAAATTAGCAACCACTCGTTAGAGTCTTTTATGATCAAGTTCAGCTCTCTGGATTGGCTGGTCTCTGCCACTGGGGCCGGGTGCTGGTATGTGGCCCGCTCGGGGCTTTGTGGATGTGGATGCTGTTGCTTTCCTCCTGACTGGCCAAGTCCATGAAATAGTTATGACTCAATTGTTGCTTCAAACAGATAAATCTGTTGTATTGCACTTAGTATCGGTACCGCCATCTTTTGGCAACTCATATAACTAATTTCCCAATATCTGACCCTCTTATTTTCATGGAATGGTAATCTAAGCCGGTTCCTGGACTGTCAGCGCCACACTTCACCTCCTCGTTGAACTAAGGTCTTTTCCAGTGAAGTCAACAGTGGTCTTTCCTAATATCTTTTTCAAAACCAACATGGTTCATTCAGTCATCGCCTATTCCGGGCTTCCAATTGGCTACTAATATTCCCATTTAATTTGTCATAATATTTGTAGGCCGTCGCTAATGTTGAGTTCGGCGAGACTTCGAAACACTATAACCCTCAGCCTCAGTGTTAACAGTTATGTGTTACGCTCATTGGAAGTAGGCCAAACAAACTCTGGCTCAGCCGATCAGTGCAAGATATTCAGGTGCCCACGCGAGGAACGCAGTCAAAATGTACCGGCTGACTGAAATGATCACGATTCGTGAGTCGCAATTTGACAATTAATACACAAGTTCCACATGTGGGTTTTAAGGCTTATTGCCCGCCCTGGTAATAAGGGGTATTACCCGCCCAACCTTGATTGTTTGCCAATCTTGTGTCAATGCTATGTGCATGAAATTAGAGTGTTTGAATTTTCCCCACAAATAATGTTAACAACTTAGAGAACTTTTCTTCAGATTTTTCCTTAAGTTTGATGTATGTATTGTAGTAGGAACAGATTAAATGACTTGCCCATGGACCGGGACCTGTAATAGGACCCCCCAGTTTTACACCAGAGGACCACCGAAGAGTGTCGTGTGCATCAGGGCCGAGCTGTAGAGAGCCATCGAGGAGTCCATGTCCGATTGCAGCTGCCTGTTGGCGTGTTTGAGGTCGTACTACGAGGTGAGACTACCCACATCTACTATAATGGCGACGAAGGATGATTTGGAGCGGGTTTAGCCCCGGTTTTACCTCTTAGATAGTCGGTAGTCGTTGTATCTAGATCTTAGCTCGGCAAGGAGCCGCCATTTTGCTTGGCGCGCTAGTCAAAAACTTTGGTCCCTTTGCTGACTTCAGCAGTCGAGACAAGCTTTCGTACAGCATTGTCTTGTGTTTTCTTAACTGGAAAATTAGTTGTTCTTGCCTGTTATTGTACTGGATAGGGCTGTCAATAGGCTTAGTGATTGCAATAGTCGAATTTCGGTCTTCTCCATATCGTCTTGATCAGAGCTGTGATCACGTGACCCCGTGTTTCTGGTCAAGATCCCCGCAATTCTTAACTCTGAACGGCTTACTTGCTTGTTCATGTTGGTGAGCCCCTATTATCTTTGTTGTTGGTTATGAGCCTGGCATTGCTTTTTTGCTAAATTTGCGCATCCCTAATCAGCTTGCGTTGTTTGTTTTGCTAATCATTGAATATTCCTTGCGTGCATTGGGCTACCTGTCACACAGGCGACCTTCCCTGTCCATTGTTACTACTGGCATCATGGCTCAGTTTCAAAATTCTATTGATGTCAGTTCTGCTTCAGTGTCCCAATTGGTCACCTATTTCACGGATATGCTGTCCCCAGCCACTATCCTCCACATTGTTCGGTTGCGTGAGTCAACCCCTGATTTTGGCCTACCTGATTTGGCTCATGCTACTGGTCTAGCGTTACCCTTTTGGCAGCGTCTTTCCCGGGAAGGCAAGATTCGTCTTTCGGGTAAGACGGTTGGGCCACGGAATCCCGGCCCAAACGATTCCTCTATCGATCGAATCCTTCATGCACTTCCTACTGAAGCTGTATATGTCCCGCCTCCAAATATGTTGAGGGAGGGGAGTGTAAGAGGTGACTGTTTACCCCTGTCTAGAGGTGTGGGAATGCGAAGTGGTCCCAGTGTAGACCAAACCCAGCCTGAACTCGGTCGTCATGCTGGAGCCCCAGTAATGAAGGCAGTGGTCCAGCGTCAACGGCTGGATATTCCCAGCAAGGTATTAGTAACCTTGACGTGTTAACAGTGATTGGGAATCCAGGTCCTCTGTCCACCCAGGGCGATATTAGGGAGGAAGTATATTATCAGGGAACAAATGAGGGTTTTGACCCAGCTACAGGTCCCGCTTTAAGCGTGCGTCGGACTTCTGCCCCCTTACCAGTGAATTCACGCCCGGGCACTCAACCGGCCTCAGGTAATGTGGGTCCCTATAATCACTCACAACGGGAGGCGTATGACCAGGGCGTCCTCTGGGCACAGCCTACTAGATCCAGCCCAGTTAGCAACAAGAAACGGTCTTCAAGGCCTACGAAGAGTGTAGACAGACACTCACATCGTCGCCGGTTTAGGTCCAGTTCCTCTGAGTCAAGCGACTCAACCTCGGAAGAACGTGGCGGAACACGGTCCCGTAAGAAGCATCACCGTTGTCGGGTTAGGTCCATTAGCTCTAGTGACGGTTCGAGGCATAGGAGAAGGGATAACCGAGCCAGTTCTTACTCCGAAGATTCAGACTATTCTTGTTCACCTCACCGCCATGGCACCAGAAGGAGAAGAAGGAGCCCAGACATCATGAAGTTAGGCACCTTCACAGGCGATAGGAATTGGAGTGGTTTCTTCTTCCAGTTCCAGAGGTTGGCAGACAGGCGCGGATGGTCTAGACACAAGAAAGCAGAAAAACTTGTCGACTCCCTTGGTGGGAGGGCACTTGATTATGTCAGAGAGCTTGAATTGGAAGGTGACTACAAATGCTTAACTAAGAAGTTAGAGCAACGTTTTGGCATGAGAGATGCACCCATCACAGTGCGAAGGGAGCTTCAGTTTGCAAGACAGGAGGACCAGGAGACCCTGGAGGAGTTTAGCGAAGGGGTTCACGTCCAGGTTATAAACCGTTTCCCGGGCGCCACAGAAGATACAATTCAACAGCTCGCCATTGAATACTTCCTGAGGGGATGCGGCGACAAGAGAGCAGCAGTAAGTGCCATGAGAAGGAACCCAAGATACCTCCACAAAGCTCTTCAATACGTGAAGGATGCCATCAACAACCACCGAGCCATTTATGGGAAGACACACATAGCCCGTAAAACGGTAAAGTTCGCCGAGAGTGCAACGTCAGATATGGAAGGTCAAGTTGACACAAAGCAGGCCCAGTCGACAATATCTGAAAGGGTCAACCCGCGGAATGGCACGCAACCTGAAACCAGCGACCAGGCTTGGGCGCAAATGAACAAACGCATGGACAGTCTGGAAGGATTGATCAAGAAAGCCTTAATGGTGTCTAGGCCCAGATCCGTAAGCCCAAGTAGGCCCCAGCTAAAGCCTGCTAATAGCGTCTGCTACAAATGCAATCAGCGGGGACATTTTCAGAAACAATGTCCAAAAAGTGAGGGCAATCCTGCCCATAAGGAACCAGAACAGGGTTTAAAAGGCCAAGGGTTGCGTTAAATGGCCTAGACGCAACCCAGTTATCAGAAGGCCATTTACAAGAAACAGAGGCTGATGAGGCCAATCGTCAGCACTCATCGACCCCGCTAGGTGGGGTGGAGCAAGGTCAGTCTCCCCTTCAATGGGAGGACTCCTCTGTCAGTTCAGGTACTCGGGAACGTTTCTGTGAAGCAGAAGTTAAAGTATGCCAAACTCAAGTACTTACGTTAGTAGCCCTAGTTAAGATAAACGGGGTTGACACCCAGGCTGTGATCGACAGTGCGTCTCAAATCACTGTGATCAGCCTTAGCTTTTATGATAGTCTACCCGAGAAGCCTGTATGCACAGGCACAGCCACCCTGAAAGGGATTGGCGGGGATGATTCGGCGCTAACAGCAGAGCGCGCCCCTGACACAATTATCCAGTTCAGTAAGAAAGCGTACCATTGGCCAGTGTACATAGCCAAAATATCAGATTCAGTGCTTCTTGGTCTAGACTTTCTACTGGCACAAAAGTGCACAGTTAATTTAGAAAACAAAACTGTAAGCTTACCGGGAGAGGTAGTACAGGCTTCAATCCGGACAAGTCCGGATAACGATATCTGTGGATGTTCAGTAGTCGCTGCAGCGTGGAGGGTGCTGCAACCAAATGCCGTGAGCACCATCCCTATAAGAGTCCTTAGTTGCAGAGTTGAAAATTGCGACTACTTAGTTGAACCCAAGTTTAGCCAGGCAGAACTATGGTCCCCCAAGATGCTCACTAGGGGTAGTGGGCGCATAGAAGTTTGCAATAGTTCCAATAGGTGTATCACGCTTCGCCCAAATCAACCTGTGGGCGTGGCGACAGGGGTAGAAGGGATCCTTACATCCCTTAGTATCGAGTCTGCGGACTATAACAGTGCTCCGACAGGGGGCGCTGTGCCGGTTCCACCAATGCCAGTGCCCACTGTCAGACGTGTAGAGGAGCTTGCTAACTATGACTTTAAGATCGTGCACCGGGCAGGCAATAAGCATTGCAACGCGGACGGCCTTTCCAGAATTCCAGCACCGCCATGTGAATGCTACAGTGCAGGAGCTCGTACCCAAGACCTCCCTTGTAAGGGGTGTCAGCACTGCCAGAGAGCAAGTGAAAAGTGGATCCGATTCACAGAAGATGTAGATGATGTGGTTCCTTTGGCAGTCAGGACATGTGAACTCGGGGTTACGGTCGGAGATACAGCTGGTGAAGAGGAACCTGGAGATGTGAGAGAAACTGACGGTTCCTCAGATGCATCTGGATGCCCTACAACCACTGATTCAGGCAGTGAAGTGTCCGACACAGAATCCATCCCGGACCAGACGCCTAATTGGCTGGAAGCTTACTCTTCTAATCAGCTGATAGAGATGCAGGATACTGACCCAGACCTAAAGCCCTTGGTATTGTGGTTGGACAATGGAGAGCCGAAGCAGGCAGAACTGCTCCTCACTAGTCCTGCAGTTAAATCTTTGTGGGCATGTAGGTCCCAATTGCAGTTGAGGGGCGGTGTACTCCATTATATGTGGGAAGGCGATGATGGGGCGCACCCCTTATTGGTGGTCCCTGAGGGTTTAAAACAGGAAATCCTTGAACTTTGCCATGGCTGCCCCACGGCTGGGCACCTAGGAAGAGATAAGACCTTGGCACGCCTCCGTAGGTCCTTCTTCTGGCACAATATGGTCAGAGACTGTGCACTGTATGTGGCACAGTGTCAAGTCTGCAACCGACATAAACGGCCTGTTAGAACTGCAAAAGCAGGATTAGTCAACTATCATTCTGGATATCCAATGGAACGTGTACATCTGGACGTCCTTGGGCCATTTACAACAAGCACACAGGGTAACTCTTACATCTTAATGATGTGTGACCAATTCTCCAAATGGCTTGAGTGTGCGGCTATTCCTGACCAGACAGCGGAGACTGTGGCCAAACAATTCATCATGCATTTTGTCACCACCTTCGGTTGTCCGCTTATTGTTCACACCGATCAAGGCCGCAATTTTGAGTCGAACCTGTTCAAAGCGTTCTGTGAGAGGATGGGTATAGCCAAGACTAGGACTACGCCCTACCACCTCTCTTCGAATGGCCAGGTTGAACGGCAAAACAGGAATGTGCTGCAGATGGTGTGGTGTATGATCCAAGGCCGAACTCGGGAGTGGGACGAAGATCTACCACTCGTCGCTATTGCGCTGCACTCGATGGTCAACCAAATGACAGGTTTCTCAGCAAACCAAATTATGCTGGGAAGCGAGGTTTATCAACCCACTGATTTGATACTTGGTATGAATACAAATGAGCCCAGCCATACTCCACGAAGCGTATGGAGGCCATTCATCATCGTGTGAGGGAGATGTTGAAAGGTAACCTCGAGCATCAAAAACAACTGTATGACATTCTCATAAGAGAGGATCGTTTTGGGATGGGTGATGTAGTTTACCTCCATGACAGGTCAACAAAGAAGGGGCAAAGCCCGAAGCTTCAACCCATCTGGAAAGGGCCTTATCTAGTAGTTAAGGCAAAGCCTCCATTGTATTTGGTCAGGACAAAGAAAAAGGAGTCCTACCATCACCACAACAACCTGAAGCGTTGTGCAGACGGCTTTCTTCCCCATTGGCTACGAAGAGCTCGCGCTCAGTTATTCCATCAGGAAACAGCCACCTTACTAGATCAGTCTGAATCCATTCAAGAATCCTCTGATGGTGGTCAAGATCCGGCAGAAGGAGGGTCAGCACCGACCTCGTCAGGGGAACCTGCAGTAGCTGTTGCAGCCTCAGAGGGCGCCCTTGGTAGTGATCCCGCCGTTTCGGATCCTAGTAGCAGTATAACTGAAGATATTCCAAAGGGAAGTCCAGAGCCTCTTTCTGAGTGCCAGGATTCAGGGATCTCGCCACTAGACTCACCAGCCCATAGCAACAGGGAGTCGAGGCGTAAGTGCCGGAAGCCGGCTTATCTTAAGGATTATCTTATGCCATAGCGTAAGGTGCATGGAGTTATAGGTAAGGCATTGCCACTTATTGTTATTTAGAGTTACATTTTGTAGAGCAATGGAAGACAAAGAGAGTCTTGGGGAGGACAGATTTGTTCCCAATTGTGAGTCCTCTGAGAGTATTCGTACAGCTAGTCCCCCTTATCAGTTGTACTTTAGTGGGAATTGCTCTATTCGTTTATAGTTCTTTTCATAGTTCACTTGTTATTACCTGTAGGGCAAGGTTTGGTTGAGACAGTTTACACTTACTAAGTTTAGTAGCTGTACAGTGTACAACGGATGCGTTGCCAATGTCTGCGGGGCAAGCCTCGGTGACCCATCCGACTTTGTACAGCTGATTGTCCCTCAGGGCATCACTAGATAGGTCAAGTTGTTCCAAGCCAGAGTAATTTAGACCTCAGGTCGACAGGGTAATTTTAGTGTTCAGTGTACTGTCCAGTTTGATTTACTTTGTCCAGTTATTAGCCGCTAACGTTCAGTATCCATAGTCTTGGGATATAGTCGCCTCAGTCTATTCTTTTGGAAGATGGGCTCACCTCTCACAAAAAGGGGAGGAATGTAGTAGGAACAGATTAAATGACTTGCCCATGGACCGGGACCCGTAATAGGACCCCCCAGTTTTACACCAGAGGACCACCGAAGAGTGTCGTGTGCATCAGGGCCGAGCTGTAGAGAGCCATCGATGAGTCCATGTCCGATTGGAGCTGCCTGTTGGCGTGTTTGAGGTCGTACTACAAGGTGAGACTACCCACATCTACTATAGTATGTATGAATGTATCATTTGTGTATAAATATATTATATATAATTTATTATTATATGTGCATATATGGAAGCACTCAACAGTAGTATTCATACAAGTACTCATTTTTTATGATAACTTACATGGTACTCAACTAGTATGGTCATTTTGAAGAAAATACTCAAGTACAATTAAGTACAAACTCTGACCTACTCATGACAGCCAGCCAGGTACACTGGCAGGTACTCTGAATTGTGTACCTAAGTAAAGGTACCTGACCCCAACCCTGTGGGGAAGGGGGTAAAATGAAGCCTGTAAATATTGTCAAATCTAACAAAACATTTGAGACAAAAAAAATAAATTCATTTTGGCACAGCTATAGAATAAGTCACACACCTCTCTGACACATGATACTTGTGTGATCAGGAAATGTTTTTATGTTTAGCTGCATGTATCTTGATTTTGCCACTTAGTTATATTAACCTACCTCTTACCTCGTCAATTAAATTAGAGGTTAAGTTAAGCTTCACTATGCTAATCTCTCATCCTCAAATCTTACCAGTCTCAGCCATATTGCACCACATACTAGACCATTAATAATTAGATTATATCAACGACAGAGCAGTCATAGTGCACAGGTGATTAACCATTTGTATAAGGCATGCACTATTGCCAACCGTAGGAGCTGCTTTGTCTTTAAATCATAGGGTCAAACTTACTGGGCTGGTTGTCTGCCGCTAGCCAGCCTGCTAACACCATGTCTGTGGCCCTGTGGCACTAAAGAAACATGGAAGTTAAGGCTGGATGACGGAGTAACTGGAGTCATTCAGCTTTGTTGAATTAACTTCTTCATTATATGAATTCTAAACTTCATATCGTCTGTCCATATATGCACATGCTTGTCAAGACAGTGTGTGAGTGATCCTATAGTCGCTCCTTAATTTTTCAATTATATTAGATCTACTGATTGTTAATCAATAAATGAATAATTAAATCTCAATCATGTCTAAATAAATGGTATTCAATACATGCACCAAAAGGAAATTGCAAGTCTGTCAGAACAAAATGGTTAGATTCATTCTGAACCTTGACAACCTGTCTCTTGTAGGTTTTGAAGAGCTGTATAATGTAAGATGGTTGAATGTGAAAAACAGAGTGTCTCAACTCAGGTTAAATCATATGTTTAATATTGTAAATAATAAAGCTCCAAGATATCTTCTAGAACAGTTTAATGAGTATAAGTTAGTACATAGTCATTTCACAAGAAACAGTCGTTATTCTTTCACCATACCAAGAATTGGATCTAAAGGAAAGCAATCATTTGTATACTCAGGAATCAAATTATGGAACAACTTACCATCTTATTTACAATCCAGTAGTTCCAAATATTATTCATAAAAAGAGTAAAGGTACATCTGTTACAAAAGAGGAGGCACACAGAAAGCAACAATTGTATTTACTTTTAATATCCACATTTAGAGTTGTATGTAAACTTATGATGCTATGACATCTTGTTTATGCCATTAGTTAGGTTTGCTATCACTATTAATGTAATATGGTTTTATTTGAACCTTTGCATATACTTTAAAAGGATATTAACCATTGCAGGTGCTTTTGTCTAGTCATACAGTGAATTACAATCTGTAATAGGCCACACTGGTCACTCAGGCTTCGAGTATATTTTTTTAGATATTTTTATGATACATGTAGATGCCATGTAAAAGGATTCTCTTTTAATAGACATTCTTACATTCACTTAATTTTGGCCATGACATTTTTTTAGGTTTATATACTACCATTATAGTGCTTTTTATTTAGTCAAACAGAAAACAAAATCTGTGATCGGCACGTACTTTTGCCATTTATTTTAATTGTGTAATTATATACCATATAAATGTACATTTTTTTTTTATAGCTTTACAATCTTTGGCCACTTTTACATTTATCATAGGGATATTACTTTAGGTGCTTTTGTCTAGTCACAAGTAGAAATTACTCTGTGATATGCCACGTTGGTTTATAGTAATTCAACTTTACTACATTTTATAATAATTAAAAATGACCTTTTCTGATACCATTTTCTAATATTTTGCCTAGTTATGACTAAGTCATTTATGTATTCTATGATGTTCTGTATTCTTCAAATAAACTTGGGTGTGATCCATCATGTACACACACTGTTACTGATAATGTAGCAATGTTTTATTGTTTGTAGTCTTTGTTTATATTCCACATCCATTTCTAATACTATAAATTATAATTTAGATTATATACCAGGTATTCCTGCTTGCCGTTGTTTCATATATAAATCTTAATCACAAGGACCACCATGGAAATAAGTTTGTGTTTTACAGGCCTCCCACTCACTTTTGAGAAATTATTTTTTATGATTTTATGACATTTTTTGTATAATTTTATGACATTTTTATAAGTGGTCAGAGTCAGTTCCTTTTTCATAATCGATCATTGGTTTTGGCAAACTGATCAATGATCGATTATTAATCAGTTCAGACAAAAATAAAGAAATATGCAGTTATCTGTGAAACTGTACTCTCTTAACCCAGCCCGTATGTCTTAGTAATTCTACCTTATGAAAAGAAGTCTTTGCCTTTTTTATATTTTCCAATTATTACTAAGAAATGCTTTTCAAAGTTTCATTTTAATTAATTATAATAAGCAAGAATTAAATCACAGTCTGGGACATCTACTTTATGGCCATCATGAATACTCCCACGTATTATTTTAACTTCACCACCAGCAAGGACTTTCATTTTACAACAATTATGACGACTTCCGACATGCATACTGGTTTCACAGGCCTGTCAGAAAAACTACAGGCCTATATAATTTTTTATAAAGATTAAAAAAAAAGTAATTGAAAGCTAAATATATAATTTACTCATGCGGCAGCGACACCTGGCATCAGTTTATGAGATTATTTCTAAGTGAATATCGCAAAATTGGCATAGACCTGGAGAATTATTGAACATTTTAACGCCATATCGCCCATATTTTGCAATGAACATCTCATTAGAAAACTCTCGGCTAATTTTGCAGCTCCCTGCCAATTCACAAAGGTTTAATAAGTCCTCTGTTCTCTCATCTACCATTTCATACTCAGTTAGATACAGAGGTTATTTGGGAACACAGACTAATTATATGAAGCGGGAATGTTTTAAAAAAATGGAAGAATAATTTTGCCTATAACATAAAGACATTCTGGGGAAAAAAATTATAGGTTTGATGTAATCAATAGTAGCCCTTGGTAATCGGGCGCTTGCAAGTGGTAGCAAACTGACTGACTTTCGAAAAAACTCGATGATCGGCCCACCACTAATTTTTATGCTCTTTACAAGCGCCTTTATATGTTAGATTATGTTGTTCAGACTAGGTCCCTATAATATTCATAGCATTTGCACATGATTATAACATAGGTAATACAGCTGAAAAAACAGAAACCTGATTTTATACTTTGTAACTCCTACCACTGGGACACGCTTGTAGGAGTCCCCAAACAAATGAGCCAGGAAGAACCCCGGCCAACAAGTTAGCTAGTAATGTTAATTATGATTCTTCCTAGGACTACAGCATAAGAAGTTTATCCTTTTCCTCAAAACTGGCCTTATTTTCTATATTTTCCGCACTATTTTAAAAACAAAGACACAGAAAAATAGAAAATTCTACCGCTACATGAAAAAAAAAAAATTTTTTTTTTTTACATTCTTACACTTTAAATTCTAGCACTTATTTAGAAAGAAGTCTCTTAATGGGTATATTAATCATTTGCTGCCTTATATAAACCATGCTGCTGATGCATGATGCAATGACTGTAAATGTCACAGTGCAGATGGGAATCCAGTTGAGTTTGGAACTCAACTGGTTGAGAAGGGAAATTCCATTGCATCTTGTTAAGATAGGAATTCCCATCTCAACTGGCTATCTTCCAGCTGAGATGGGAATTCCCAGCCAAAGGGTTGAGAAGGGAATAGTTTTTAATTCCAATCTCAACTAGTTGACATTGAAATATTCCAATGTACATTGGTTCACACTGAGATATCCACACATGAACCAGTTCATTTTGGGATATCCTGAAATACACTAATTTTCTTTAGAATTTCTTGTTATTATAGCTTAATTATAACTAGGTGAAACAGTTTATTTTGGAATATCTTGAAATACACTAATCGACAGTAGAATATCTTACCCTTGTTGTTAAGATTTATTTTAACTTTCAATTTCTGTTAAGTGCATGTACACAAGGATATCTGATTATCTGTAAATTTGTGCTGGGGTGACAATACAGGACCCACCTTAGAACACTAACCAGCTTAACAAAAGCATAGATATTAAAATTAATATATACATATTTGAGGGATTGAAACAGACTAGGAATTCATGTGTAGCAATTCCATAACTAAATTGAAATCACAATTTAAACTATGCAGTATGCAGCATTTACAATAAATAATTTAAACACTCAAGGATCTATTTAACACTGATAAGCACATCAAATGTAGAAATGTTTTATAGAGTAAATTTTTCAGCTTTAAATGATTAATGATAAAACTTCCAAGCATATAATGAAAAAAATTGACTTTCCTCCTGAATACAGCACTTTGTGAAACAACATCCAGTACTCTTATAAAGCTTTAATGACACTGAAAACAAATTTGTTTTTGTTTAACTAAAATATTGCATTCATTGAAACAATTTCCACTACAGCTACAGAGTCCATTCCTAGGGATGAATTGTTTTGATATGCAGTGGAACCCTGCCTTGCAACCATCCCACAATTGCGACCACCCCACAATTACGACCACTTTGCTTGGTCCCGAATTTTTATTAATTTAATTATGCTTATAATTGGCTAAAAATTACGACCACCCCTGAATTCAGAATTATGACCAGAATTCCAGGCCTCAGCGGTAATGCGACCCTGTTAATGCGACCAGCACCTAGAAGTACTGAAACAACATTTGTCATGAGTCAATGGCTGCGCCTTGTCACAGGCGCCTTAACGAAAGATAAAAGAGGGTGAAAGGTTTCCCAACCCGAGTGTTAATCTGGTCCTGCATATGTTCCTGACTCGGTGTCCTCGCTGAGACCCGTTTAGGCGTAAGTTATAGATCAAAGAGGGTAGCCATCGGCATGATTACTTAATGAGCCATTCTGTCTGGCTAACTTCCCTGGGGTCTTGGGCTGGCGATGCTAATTGCCCCTCAGTGATAATCTGAATAACAGCTACCCTAAGTGCAGGGAGTGAGAGCTTAGTATTTCTACACTTTACATATTGTTTGATTCGCATTTGTCAAATAAACAACCTAGTTAATCCTAAATGTGCTCATAAGTTACTCACACTGAGTATTGAGCAGTCAGTAAAATGTATAAATAAAGCTTAATCAAGGCGCCATCACTGAACGCAGTCAGCGCCAACTGGCTCAACAATTCAGCGTCAGTAAAACTCAAGTGCATGCATTATATACTCAAGCGGAAAGCTAAATACATAACAGCCATGTATTATGTTCAATTTGTATTCAGTAGGTTGTCTTCATATTTCCTCTAGTGTAATTATGTGTTAATCATCAGTCATACGTTTGTGCATAAACATATATATTAATTTTTATCATGAATAAATACATAAAAAAATTTTATTTTCTTTTTAGCTACACACAAAAACATTCAAATTTAGGGTCCTCCGCTAGGTAGAATACTTTCTTATAATTCACAATAAAGATATGCAATATATACTCACTGATATACATTAAACATCGGCGTTTTATATGCGACCAAGGTAAGAGTTTCACAAATACAACCACCCCTAAATTACGACCATTTTGCTCAGTCCACAGGGTTGTCGTAATTGTGGGGTTCCACTGTAGTAACATATGACATTAAGGGTCATAAAGTTTTCTTCTGTGGAGCCTTCATCTGATGTAAATCAGCTGATGTAAAATCAGCTGGAGAATGGAGACCACAGCTCATAAACAACAATGTACAATGAAATCTAGCTGCAGTTTTATTTCAAACTAGACTAGATAAAAGTATAAAGGAATAAAACATTTATATATCACTGCCACAATATCATGATTTTACATATTTATTTATTATTATAACAAAATGTTATTTTTTTCAAAAGCTTATGCAGAATATATCAACAATTATAGTGTTGGTTTATTTATGTATAAGATTAATTATGAAATGTTACCTTTAATTGTATTTGAATCATGCTGCAAATACTGAGATGTACATCTTAACAGAACAAGAAGAATGCATTTTTTACATGTACCAGTATGTAAAACTGCAGCCTCCAATAAAACTTTACAATTCAAAAGGGCTGGAGTTTGGAACAATATTATTAAGATTATAAGATATTAATCCTTGTTGTACAATATCAACATTTAAACGCTGTCTGAGAGAATACTTTTCCTCCATTTAAGAATAATATTTATTATATTTTACTCCATTTTCATAATCAAATTTTTATTTATAGTTTGTTTTCTCTGAAATTTCAATTTTCTAATTGCACAGTGCACCATATAACCTACTACATTTAATGATAATACTGAGAGGACATACACTCTATGAGTCAGTTCTCTTTGTCACAGGAATAACTATATATAAATGAACAATTTCATGTATAATGTATAAATTTTTGTGGCAAATAAATGAACTGAATTGAACTTAATTTAAAAGCATTTTTTATAAAGTGTTAAACAATAAAACTGTAGACTTATCTAGATATTTCAAAGTGAACTAGTGTATTTCAGAATATCCTAAAGTAAACTGATTCACTTCTGGCAATCCCAATCTTTACCAGTGTACATTGGAATATTCCAATGTCAACTAGTTGAGACTGGAATAACAGTGACAATTCCCATTTCAACTGTTTAGATCGGAATTCCCATCTCAACTGGTTTAGTTCTGAACTCAACTGGATTCCCATCTACACTGTGACATATACATAATATATATATGCAGCAGTTTAGCTAGGTCATGAATATCTCAACAGCTGTTAAGGATATTGCATATGATATTTTCATGCTTTACAAGAAACAACTATTTTTACCCTAGCCAACACACAACTTGTGTAAAATGTGATGCAAATATACACACACGGTAGTTTGGGCACTATGCAAAATAGCATTAAACTTTGAAATTGAAACAAATGTTATAGGGTACGTAATTACAGCAAAATTTTATAATTTTGTTACTCATATTATGCTATTTAATGCCAATTTGGGAAATTTTATGAATTTTATCATTTTATGCCAGTGTGGGAGGCCTGGTTTTATAATTTTTTAGTGTTATACTTGGTTATGTCAAGATACTGTATATTAATATTATTATTATGATTGTAGTTTGAATGCTGCTCTTATTAAATAATAGGTCGAATTCTGCTCCCACTTTGTTCCAGCTCCATCGACCTCTTATGACATAAAGACTATTTTATCGTAGCCATGTATGGTTTTCAGAAAAACGCATACCAGCCTACCAGACTACCTAAATAAAATCAAACAATCAATTATGACTGCTTTGGAGGAGAAGGTAGACCCCTTTATTTTTTTTTTGGGGGGGGGGGGGGGGGTATCAACACTGCATTCAGTAGGAGTGGGTGGTCGGGGGTATTATTTGGGATGCTGACAGGGGAAAGGGGGGCGGGGGTTACCTCTTCTTCTTCCTCCTCCTCCTCTTCCCCCTTCTCCTCCTCTCCAGCTTCCTCCTCTCCCTCCTCTTGTCCCTCTGCCTCCTCCGCTGTCATCTCCTCGCCGCCCTCTTCCTCTTTCGAGTAATCCTCTGCGTCTGACATTGTGATGAAAAAGCGTCGTTTAATGTAAAATATATAAATCCTTAACTCTGAAAACCCAGGTCTGCTGAACTCCACGAGCAGACAGCTTGTTGTTGTCAATATGGCGGAAGGTTTCCATGACGATTTATAATCTCAAACCGAAAGCGTCCCCAACAAATTAAGTACATCAGCGCATGATAAGCGTTGATTAGATTTACTAATGACAGATTTATATGATGTTTATATTTATCAACAACTCTGATCAAACTGATGTTTTTAAACGCATGTGGTAGGTTGTTTAGTTTGAGGTTATTACTCACCGGCTGATCGCCAGGCTTGAGGGGATCGAGAGGTACTGGGACATGTCAGAAAACTCAAGTAAGTTCCTTCACTCAAACTCACAAAACTTCACAAAAACTGAATCTAGAGTTTATGAAAGCGCAGAGGTATTGTGTTCACGAGTTACAATGGGTGATGAGTGTGATATGAATGTGTTCAGAGTCGTCAAAAGTGCCAAAACTTGTCCTAATTTCTAGAGCAACTGGCGGATTCGATTTTGGGCCTTTTAGCCAAATTTGGGCGTCACATTATACTTGTGACAAACCGTGAAGGTGGGCGAGCTCTCGCTGTTTCCGATACAACAGATGCACACGTGTGCATTTCTTTGGTTTAACCAGTCGATTTTAAAATATTCCACGTATTCTAAATGGTCATCGATTTTTGCCATGTGGTGTTTTGGGGTTAAACGTGTGATCTCGAGGCACTGGGCCTGTCAATTTACGCTGAATTCATGGGGCCTCCACAATTAGGACACTTCGATAAATATCGCGCACTTGACGGGGGGATCATGCGCTTGTGCAGGTGAACTTTGGTAAAACACACAATTCCATTGGTAGATAAGATTTACAAAGGTTGTTGACGAGTTATATAGGCGTATTTTATCAATTGGTAGTGGTGTTACGGCCGCCATGGCAACGCTTGAAACAGACAAGCATTGGAATTTGGGCCAGTCTGATCATGTGTGTATTCGCCCGGGAATACTGTGGCCTAGCAACCTGACTATTTGGGGAACAACCCATGTCAAAGAACCGTAAAACTGAGGGCTAGCTTTTCAACACACTTGATTTCTGAAAATCTAATACAGGTTAGTGTCATATAATACATGTAACTTTCAGGTTCTGCATATTTTGTTGTATAATATAAACTTTAAAAAAAACTTTTTTTTGTATTGTACATTTTACCAATATAAATGGTAAATGTATTTGTTCAGTGGGGATATGTGATGTAATTCCTGCATGCTGATTTTATTGTAAAATTGAAAAACAAGTTAAAAAAAGTTACTAAATTTTGCAATTTTTATTATTTTACTGTGGTTTCTAGGTGAATTTTACTTGTTTAGTAACTTTGATGACTTTTTTTCTTACTTTTTGTATATACTCCTAATTCTGTTATTTGCAGGCACAAGGCCAGGAGCCATGGTTTTTA
Organism: Sipunculus nudus; assembly: GCA_026874595.1. NCBI lineage: Eukaryota > Metazoa > Annelida > Sipuncula > Golfingiida > Sipunculidae > Sipunculus > Sipunculus nudus. Next base: position 637,648 of record CM049320.1, on the reverse strand, counting down.
ATTTAAATGTTGTGTGTTATTTATTTTGGAAATACTCTTGGATTACACAATTTTGTTTCCTTGTGGACTTTGAACAATTTGAATATTTTTTTTTCATGAAAATGACTTATGTGGTTATTAAACACAGGATTAAAATTTTCTTGTCAGTTCAGTGTGCTGTCTTCAGGATTAAAAAATTGAATTTTGTGTTTCACAAAAACTTTTCATATTTGTTTTCATTGAAGAAGACCATAAAAGTTTAATTTATATTTAACCAACTGGGATGGATATGTAGTTTAAAGTTGTACTGATTTGATATGAATGGAAAGATTACTTTAAGACACATTATGGTACTTGGACTGACATTTCATTAGAGTAAGATAATGTTAAAAGAAAAGTTAGATAAATTTTATAAAATTCAGTAAAAAAAGTTAAGGAAGTATAAGCCCATACAGTATGACTGTAACAGTAAACAATGTTTCCGTGGTAACATAAGAATTGATACCAATTAAACAATGGCAGCCGACTTCATTAATATATATATATGTATATATATGCATACATATATTTGACCAAGCCCATCTCTGTAGCTAGTTTATCTGTAAATATTTAGCATATGTTCTTTATTTTATTTTAAAATAATTAAAACTATGTTTATGGATAAAAATTATCGGTAAATTGCACCATTGAGATTACTATGTTCCTGACTTTGAACAAGAAGCTGTAAAATTTCCTTATAAATGTAATGAGGGCAGTCCTCCCTATCAGATGCTTAATATCAGATGGTCCCATCTTCCAGGATGCATATCCAATGGTAACTTTATTATGTGGCTGAGAGATCAATGGCAACAGCTGGAAGATGCAGTGCATTGTTGGTGTGGTTCTCCCATAGTTTTCATTTATATTCATGCCAGGTGATACTTTAAATATACCAGTACCCCATTTATGTAGTTCTAAAATTGATCAGTAGGTGGCAGCTGCTGCAGCAAATGAAGTGCCTTCAGTCAGGCCCAGATAACTGCATCTGATATGAGGTGGTGAGACATTTGATACTGGCCACCCATGTACTTACCAGTGAATTGCAGGAATGGGAGCATTATCACTAGTTCAGTCATGATATGGGCAAAATGAACAAGTTACTGTTGCAGTGCTGTTTTTGAACTATTGCATATTATGTTACAATTAAATAAGATTTCAAGGGATTATTATCTCTTTTTTACTCTTGTATGACTAAGTAATCTTAATACACATACCCCACCCTGCATCCAGGTTCTAATTCATTAATATTGACTGCTAAGTAATGACACTGCTTTGTTTTGTGGCATATAACAGTACAAACATTGTAGAATGTTAATGGTATCTGAGACCCGTGTCAGAGCCGCACACAAGTAGTTGCTAGTACTCACTAGTTGTTGTTACACAGTACTCAACATAAATTTACATTTATTTATCATATATTACTCTTGTAAATTAAATACACTTCCTTGAATATAGAAATGTACAACTTTTTCAGATACATAAAATCATTAAATGAAAATGTATCATTTACAGACTTTAGGGCGATGTACTCGGCACTCGTCACAAGTACTCGTGATTCCTGATTCATCAGCTGCTCAGCAGTAACTTCCAATGACTAAAGTATGAATATATTTGAAAATATTCGGAATATTATAAAAAAAAAAAATGGGGATAAAAATGATTCCTCAAGATAATAAAAAGTTACTCAGGGAAAAATAATTTCATTATGTGTAATTGTTTTTAAAAAATCTTGAACAAATATTATGTACCGGTAATATAGAAACATTGCAACTGTTGAACTGGCATTTGAAGGAATTTAGTGTTTCTGTATAGATTTTGCATTGTTTTGTGACATGTCTGTTACTGTAGTATAAGAGCTTTGAACTTGAGAGCTTTTGTTCAATATTGATACTGATAAGAAAAGAATATGGAAACCATAAGAATGTTAGAGAGATCCTTAAAAACCTGTGATTTTGTGCTGGTTCATGTAATATTGTAGCAGTGGCAGTTCCCATGCAAGAATTCTACCTGGTTTGTGTACACAAGTGCTTCAGTATACATACACGCATTGATCACAACACAGTCAATTCTACCTGCAACCCTGTGGTTGCCATGGAAACCGTTAACTTAGCCACACGGCCATCAAGTGTTGCTAGACACACAATACAGAGCTGGCCTGCCCTTTGAGTCAATACCCACCATTCATGCCTGCTCGAGCTTAAATTAAGTTTTAAATGGATATTAACTCGAATTCTTCCTTTACCAAAACTAGCATTATGCCAGAAATGGGGGTTTCATTCCCCAGTGAGCTTTAATGATAGCTATGCTGAGGTTGTATTGGCTAAATCTTAGAAAACATTTTGTTGTATATGTGTTTGTTCACGTTGTTGAGTAGAACTGTGTACACATTTGTCAGTCTTAAGACAAATTCTAAAATCACTTTACAGTGATATTTGCTGATAACCAGTAGTTTTCTGTATGGGTCAGTTTCCACCAATAGTAATATATATGACAAATATTGTGTTGTTAAATATGATATATAAAAAGATTGTCTAGAAATGTTGTTTATGAAATAAAACCTTATTTAAGTGAAGCTGAGACCAAAAAATCACTATGTTAATGTTTTGATGAAAATTTCCAAGTTACATACAAATAAATCTGTACTAGTATTTTATTAAATGATTTTATTATTTCACAAAAAAGGCCATTTGCTAGTAGTTAACAGTCATAATTATTGTTATTGCTGTATGTAGTTGTTTCATATTACTATTCATAATGCTAAATTAGTATCAGCTCATATTATTATTCATAATGCTAAATTAGTATCAGCTTTATCCACTGATGCAGTAGTGTAGGTGCTTAGCTTAGGGCTATTTTATACTCTTGTTAAAATAACCAAATTGAAGCTGGGTTGTATTTTGGCCTGTCAGAAAGTCAACTTAAGGCATAAAAAATGGTCTGTCTTGAGTATTAATGAAACCTATTTTTACTGCCATTTATATAGGTCAACACATTTCTTTATACACTCTGATATACTGCAGTGATATCAACATGATACACTGTAATCTCCTGTAGTGATACCAACATGATACACTCTGTCTCCTGCAGTGATACCAGCATGATACACAGTAATGTCAGGGCCGTGATACCAACATGGTACACTGATCTCCTGCAGTGATACCAACATGATACACTCTGATCTCCTTCAGTGATACCAACATGATACACTGATCTCCTGCAGTGATACCAACATGATACACTCTGATCTCCTGCAGTGATACCAGCATGATACACAGTAATGTCCTGCAGTGATACCAACATGATACACTCTGATCTCCTGTAGTGATACCAACATGATACACTCTGATCTCCTGCAGTGATACCAGCATTATACACTCTGATCTCCTGCAGTGATACCAGCATGATACACAGTAATGTCAGGGCCGTGATACCAACATGGTACACTGATCTCCTGCAGTGATACCAACATGATACACTCTGATCTCCTTCAGTGATACCAACATGATACACTGATCTCCTGCAGTGATACCAACATGATACACTCTGATCTCCTGCAGTGATACCAGCATGATACACAGTAATGTCCTGCAGTGATACCAACATGATACACTCTGATCTCCTGTAGTGATACCAACATGATACACTCTGATCTCTGTCAGTGATACCAGCATTATACACTCTGATCTCCTGCAGTGATACCAACATGATACACTCTGATCTCCTTCAGTGTTACCAACATGATACACTCTGATCTCCTGCAGTGTTACCAGCATTATACACTCTGATCTCCTGCAGTGATACCAACATGATACACTCTGATCTCCTTCAGTGTTACCAACATGATACACTCTGATCTCTTGCAGTGATACCAGCATTATACACTCTGATATCCTGTAGTGATACCAACATGATACACTCTGATCTCCTGTAGTGATACCAACATGATACACTCTGATCTCTGTCAGTGATACCAGAATATACACTCTGATCTCCTGCAGTGATACCAACATGATACACTCTGATTTCCTTCAGTGTTACCAACATGATACACTCGGATCTCCTGCAGTGATACCAGCATTATACACTCTGATCTCCTGCAGTGATAACAGCATGATACACTGATCTCCTTCAGTTATACCAACATGATACACTCTGATCTCCTGCAGTGATACCAACACGATACACTCTGATCTCCTGTAGTGATACCAACATGATACACTGATCATTTATAGTGATACCAGCATGATACACTCTGATCTCCTTCAGTTATACCAGCATGATACACTCTGATCTCCTGCAGTGATACCAGCATTATGCACTCTGATCTCCTGCAGTGATACCAACATGATACACTCTGATCTTCTGTAGTGATACCAACATGATACACTCTGATCTTTGTCAGTGATACCAGCATTATACACTCTGATCTCCTGCAGTGTTACCAACATGATACACTCTGATTTCCTTCAGTGTCACCAACATGATACACTCTGATCTCCTGCAGTGATACCAGCAGTATACACTCTGATCTCCTGCAGTGATAACAGCATGATACACTGATCTCCTTCAGTTATACCAACATGATACACTCTGATCTCCTGCAGTGATACCAACATGATACACTCTGATCTCCTGTAGTGATACCAACATGATACACTGATCATTTATAGTGATACCAGCATGATACACTCTGATCTCCTTCAGTGATACCAGCATGATACACTCTGATCTACTGCAGTGATACCAGCATTATACACTCTGATCTCCTGCAGTGATACCAACATGATATTATTTGATCCCCTGCAGTGATACCAGCATGATACACTCTGATCCCTGTCAGTGTTACCGGCATGATACACTCTGATCTCCTACAGTGTTACCAGCATGATACACTCTGATCTCCTTCAGTGATACCAGCATGATACACTCTAATCTCTTTCAGTGATACCAGCATGATACACTCTGATCTCCTGCAGTGATACCAACATGATATTATCTGATCCCCTGCAGTGATACCAACATGATACACTCTGATCTCCTTCAGTGTTACCAGCATGATACACTCTGATCTCCTTCAGTGATACCAGCATGATACACTCTGATCTACTGCAGTGATACTAGCATGATACACTCTGATCTCCTTCAGTGTTACCAGCATGATACACTCTGATCTCCTTCAGTGTTACCAGCATGATACATTCTGATCTCCTTCAGTGATACCAGCATGATACACTCTGATCTCCTTCAGTGTTACCAGCATGATACACTCTGATCTCCTGCAGTGATACCAGCATGATACACTCTGATCTCCTTCAGTGTTACCAGCATGATACACTCTGATCTCCTGCAGTAATACCATTTTGATACAAACTGTTTTCCTGTAGTGATACAACCTACCAGCATGATACACAGTAATGTCCTGCAGTGATACCAACATAATACACTCTGATCTCCTACAGTGATACCAACTTGATACACTCTGCAATGTCCTAAAGTGATACCAACATGGTAAACTGTAATGTCCTGTTGTGATACCAGCATGATACACTCTGATTTCCTGTAGTGATACCAACATGATACACTTATGTCTCTTGGTGATACCTGTGGTGTAAAAATTTTCTGTTGTAGGGCCTGTCAGTAGAGATGTAAAGATTATCTGTGGTAGGACCTGTCAGTAGTGGTGTAAAGATAATCTGTGTTAGGACCTGTCATTAGTGTTGTAAAGATAATCTGTGGTAGGACCTGTCAGTAGTGTTGTAAAGATTATCTGTGGTAGGTAGGACCTGTCAGTAGTGGTGTAAAGATTATCTGTGGTAGGGCCTGTCAGTAGAGGTGTAAAGATTATCTTTGGTAGGACCTGTCAGTAGTGTCGTAAAGATTATCTGCGGTAGGGCCTGTCAGTAGAGGTATAAAGATTATCTGTGGCAGGACCTGTCAGTAGTTTCGTACAGATTATGTGTGGTAGGACCTGTTATTAGTGGTGTAAAAATTTTCTGTGGTAGGGCATGTCATTAGAGATGTAAAGATTATCTGTGGTACAAACCTGTCAGTAGTGGTGTAAAGATAATCTGTGGTAGGACCTGTCAGTAGTGTCGTAAAGATTATCTGTGATAGGACCTGTCAGTAGTGGTGTAAAGATTATCTGTGGTAGGACCTGTCAGTAGAGGTGTAAAGATTATCTGTGGTAGGACCTGTCAGTAGTGTTGTAAAGATTATCTTTAGCATAGGGCCTGTCAGTAGGGGTGTAAAGATTATCTGTGGTAGGGCCTGTCAGTGGGGGTGCAAAGATTATCTGTGGTAGGGCCTGTCAGTGGTGGTGGTGTAAAGAGTATCTGTAATAGGACCAGTCAGTAGTGGTGTAAAGATTATCTGTGGTAGGGCCTGTCAGTAGGGGTATAAAGAGTATCTATGGTAGAGCCTGTCAGTAGTTGTTTAAACATTATCTATGGTAAAACCAGTCAGTAGTGGTGTCAAGATTATCTGTGATAGGACCTGTCAGTGGTGGTGGTGTAAAGATTATCTGTGGTAGGGCCTGTCAGTAGTGGTATAAAGATTATCTGTGGTAGGGCCTGTCAGTAGTGGTGGTGTAAAGATTATCTGTGGTAGGGCCTGTCAGTAGTGGTGTAAAGATTATCTGTGGTAGGGCCTGTCAGTAGGGGTATAAAGAGTATCTATGGTAGGGCCTGTCAGTAGTTGTTTAAACATTATCTATGGTAAAACCAGTCAGTAGTGGTGTCAAGATTATCTGTGATAGGACCTGTCAGTGGTGGTGGTGTAAAGATTATCTGTGGTAGGGCCTGTCAGTAGTGGTGTAAAGATTATCTTTGGTAGGGCCTGTCAGTAGTGGTGGTGTAAAGATTATCTGTGGTAGGGCCTGTCAGTAGTGGTGTAAAGATTATCTGTGGTAGGGCCTGTCAGTAGGGGTATAAAGAGTATCTATGGTAGGGCCTGTCAGTAGTTGTTTAAACATTATCTATGGTAAAACCAGTCAGTAGAGGTGTAAAGATTATCTGTGGTAGGGCCTGTCAGTAGTGGTGTATAAGTAGCAGTGGCTCTTTATGGGGACACATGTCAGCAAGATTTGAAGTAACTGTAGCTGTTTAATCAAATATTTAGGTTTACCTTTAGGTTAATCATTCACTACTGCTTATCACTGACTCCTGATTCTTCTGAAACACTTCATTATAAAAGTCCTCAGGAGTTGTCCATTCAGGTCCATTTTTGCCACTTCAGATTGTTGTTAAAAAGATGCAAGTAAAATTGAAATTTATGAAGTCACTTAGCATTTTACTGAATACATGTCAGGTAAGTTGTACTTTTTTTCTGATGTTACTTGAAATGAGTTTTGATTTGAGTAGGAAGAATTCCAGTGATGACAGTTTATTTAATAAATGATCACTGTGTTAATCTATGTCATATTAAAAGTTAAGGCCTGTGTACCAAGGTAATAAGCTGCATTTTTACACTACAAGCGTATTGAACACCATTTCCCTGATATTTACTGAATTCAGCTTATAGTATTTGGTATGCTTTGTATTCATACCATGGCAGACAAAAATCTTATTCAGTACCATATTTAATAAGGTATTTGTATAACTGCTTGTTAGATGATCTGTTTTCAGTTATAGTGCATGTGTGCAAATATATTATTAATCGTTTCTATTGTGTATATGTAGCGAGGAAATGGTATTCAAAATGCATACTTTAACTGCATATTCCCACTGTGCTGGTGCAAAAAGAGAATTAACTAATTTGGTATCACCATTACCTCCAAATGTGATTTCGCTGATGGGGGTTGAATGTGAATGGATAATTGTGTATCGTAAACAGAACATGCACTTGGAGGCAATCAAATGGTATTTTATATCATATTCTGTAAATACAGGTGCAGTGCAGACATGGCTTCAGAGACCAAATTTGATTCAGTAGCTATAAGGAATTAGAAGTTCAGTACATAACATAGTGGAAGGACAAACAAGCAAAAGTCCTCATTACCCCCCCCCCCCCAGGTTAATCACCCAGGATGCACAGGTGACACTGAATCTGGTTGACTCCACAGTAATTTTGTTTCTGACCTGTCACATAGTCCAAAACCAGAAAGGAATTCTGCAGTTGTCTGTAGTCCTTAAGAAAGCCAGCATTAAAAAATGAAGGTGGCTACCTCCATGAAAAAAAATTAAAAATGTAACCTTGGTCCACAGATGAAGAAATATGATGAACCCAGCTTCAACCCAGCACTTTCCAGGTAAAGTTAACCTAGCATAACCTTGACCTTTCAAGGTAAAGTTAACCCAGCAAAACCTTGACCTTTCTAGGTGTCACCAGAAATCGGTGACAATATGTACGGGGTTTTGTATCATAGTTTAACGAAGTCTGTTCTCTATTGATATTGACGTGAAACGTCATCCTAAAGCGTTGACAGGTCTTGATTGTATACATATATATTGTGTATTCTTGTATGGAATCCCATCGGCTATCAGCTGATTTATCCGTGTCACGCATCGTGTGTAATTATTTCTGGTATGTGGGTCGCCAAGGTGACGCTAACAGTCAAACTAGGTCACATATATCCTTATATGGGATACTTGAGAAATGAGCCAATCAGAGAACCGGATCGCCGTATTGTGACGACGATTGTGACGTCAGAGTTCAGGGAGAGACGCTGGAAGCTGCCTTCAGTTGGGTCTTGAAGCTTGAGGTGGCAGCACGCACGCACGGGAATAAGAACATTGAAACGCCAGGAACGGCATAGAAGCAAGCTTCTACAAGGACCCAGCTCATGAGAACTCAGCCGTGCTGCCGACAGAGCTTCGTATTGGCGATAAAGTGAAAGAGCGCTCGTCACTGCCGGCCTAGTTCAGCTTGACCTAAATACATAACCGCCGTAAGCCGAGAAACCATTGCTACACGAGCAAGGTCAAGGACTCTAAGCTCTTCGTAAACAGAGCGCTATTGCATTCATGTGAACGTAAACCTACCCGGGTCGCTGACAAGCAAGATCAGTTGAAGATCGCTAAACACAGAAAGACTATATGCTGCTAACCATACGCTAGATTCTACACAAAACAGTAACCAGAGATCTCTGAAGGAACTGGACTTTATTGGTTTTTATACAAACCACGGACTCAGTAAAAATATCCTGTAATTTTAATGTGAAGGACTGTCGTATTGACACATCAACGCACACACACACATCTACATCTTTGTAAGTATTGTCTTGAATTATATTGTGAATTTAACCTGATGTCTCATAGTTTCTATTGATCTGGGTGTATGATTGTCTGGTATTTTAATACACGTCCTTAAAAGAACCTGGAATGTCACCTGTAATGGCCGGGATCTAATTTCTTGATTAATGAAATCAAGTGGCGAGCGTTAACCCATCCTATTGTTTTATAGGATATATCCGTTGTAAAGTTTTCACGTTAAGTTAGGGGTGACATTGTATGGCGAGCGTGCCAGGATATAATTAGCCTTAAAAAAACTGGCTAATTACAGTAAGTTTCAGAAGTTTTGAACTGAGAAAACAGTACTGAAACCAGACATTCATATACTCAAACCAGAGTTGATCTGAATTAATAATTGGAAATGACACCAAACTGATGTTATAGTGTATACTTGCTCAATGAAATTACCCCACTATTAGGAGTTAATATTTATTCAGTGAGAATATTACCTGAAGCACAACATTGTTTCAGGATTAGCATATACCTTGAAGATTTGGCTAGAACACATGCATGTTTTGTGAGTAATGCTAGTTCAGTGATACCTGAACATCATTACTGGTTTGATATAAACCCAGATTAGAGTGAAAATTTTTGATGTTGTTAGATACGCCCTGGTATAATTTTTCCTACACTGGTTTGTTATTGGTCACGTGGTAGGGTCTCTTTACAGGTAAGTTTACCCCTCCCGATTGGCATGGTAATCATAGGTGCATGGTGTTTATTGATATCTTGATATCCGTCCGTTCATCCGTCTGACCCTTCGTCCGACCTTCCGTCCGTCCGTCCGTATAAGTAGATTTTGATGCGTAGAGCTACCGTAGTGTTATTGTACGGATACCGCCGGTTCGTTAGGTTGGCTTTAACATTACGTATTTACGGATTTTTAAGAGCGGATATTACTAGATACTGGAATCTTACTAGGTTAGAGCGTTACCATGGAGACGTTAGAGTCACTTGTTAGATGCGGACAGGCCTTGGGACTTAAGGACCAGGCTTTACAAGATTATGTTGAGGCTAGACGGCGTGCGGATGAGGAACGTGAAGAAAGAGCTAGGCAGCGGGAATTAGAGCGCGAGCGAGAGGCTAGAGCCCACGAATTAGAGGTTCTAAGGTTAAAGTCTGACTCTGGGGTTAAAGAAGAGAGAAGTAGGGATGTATTCCCGAAAATCCAGCTTCCACCTTTTGATGAGGCTCACGATCAGCTAGATGCGTTTCTTGAGCGATTTGAACGATTAGCTGTATGTCAAGGCTATGATAGGGAGAATTGGGCGTTACACCTGAGTCCGTTACTGCGGGGTAAGGCGCTAGGGACTTACACACAGTTATCAGTTAGTGAGGCCATGGATTACGATAAGTTAAAGATAGCCTTGTTAAAGCGATACCAAATGACCGAAGAGGGTTATCGACACAAGTTTCGGACTTGTAGGCCTGAGCGAGGCGAAACGCCGAGTCAGTTTGCGGTGAGACTGAGTGGATACCTAGACCATTGGATAGGGATGGCAGGGGTCGGAGGTGACTACGACGGGGTAGTTAACCTGTTGATGTGTGAGCAGTTCGTAAACTGCTGTAGTAGGGATCTCTCTATGTTTTTGAAAGAGAGACGGTGTCGTGACTTTGATAGTATGGTAGACTTAGCCGAGAGTTATACGGAGGCTCACGGTGTACACAGCCTTACAGCAGGTCCTCGTTATGGCAATAATGTGCCGCGTCCAGCGCAACCGGTATCTCAGCCTAGAGAGAAGCGAGAGGTTGAGCGCAGTCCGGACGGTCAGACATTTAAGCCATCAGGAGGCATCAGATGTTATTTATGTAATGAACTGGGACATAAGGCGCGGGAATGTAAGACTAGTGCCCGGTCGAGGCCTAGGTCTTCCCCTCAAGTAGGGCGTGCTGCTGGCGATCAGCAGAGGTATAGGACTAATTTTAGCCCCCCGTATAACCCAAAACAGAAACCGGAGACTATGTCAATGGCAGTAGTCGAGGCGGAAACGGAGACAGTCGGTGCGGTGAAACCGGAAGTAGAGAGTCCGAGTCAGTCGTTAGGATTTGCTGCCCAGACAGAAGGCAGAATCTCGTTACCTGTGTGTGAAGGGCTGGTGAATGGTAAGTCACCGAGGGTGCTGCGGGATTCGGGATGCTCCTCGGCAGGAATACGTGAGTCGTACATGGAGCCGAATCAGTTCACCGGACACCAGGTCGAGTGTAGGTTGTTCGACGGGTCTGTAAGACAATTTCCTACGGCTAGGATTAATGTGGACTGTGCGTACTTTGTCGGTACTATCGAGGCAATGGTGGTCGGGGATGCTGTATGTGATTTAGCGCTAGGTAACGTAGCGGGTGCGCGTGATCCGTATGATCCGGACCCGACATGGAAGTCTGAGCGGTCCTCAGGCATAGTGTGTGACGGTGTAGAGTCACAAAAGGAGGTGTCGTCCGCGGTGGAGACACGGAGCGCTGCACGAGAGAAACAGATACCGACGCGTAGCTTGAATGTTGCAAGCCCAGTTGCCGATGTGAGTCCGGCCGAATTTTTGAAGGCGCAGGAGGAGGATGGGTCTTTAGCGCCGTATTGGAGGCTAGCTAGAGAGGCTAGAAATGATAGTCCATTTAGAATTGAGGACGGATATTTAGTTCGGGTTGTGAGTGATAAACGGGGAGATCAAGATGGATCTCAAGTGGTGGTACCTCAGACGTTACGGTACGACGTAATGAGGATGGGCCACGAAGCGGTTATGGCGGGCCATCAGGGCATAGACAAAACGCACGACCGCGTGAGAACTCTTTTCTGGAAAGGGATGTATAATGACATTGCTGAGTTTTGCAAGTCCTGTCCCATTTGCCAGAAAACCATACCGAAAGGCAAGGTGCCTGGAGCTACGTTAAGCCAGATGCCATTAATTGATGAGCCCTGGCGTAGAATTTCGATGGATCTGGTTGGGCCGATCCATCCAGCGTCCGAGAGAGGTCACAGGTATATTCTGACCGTTATGGATTATGCCACTAGATATCCGGAGGCTGTTGCTTTAAAGAACATAGATACAGTCTCTGTGGCTGATGCGCTAGTTGATATTTATGCGCGGTTAGGAGTGCCGTCAGAGGTGCTTACTGACATGGGAACACAATTTACGTCAGACCTCATGCGAGAAGTTAGCCGTGTTTTGTCTGTAAGACAGCTCACCACTACTCCTTACCATCCTATGTGCAACGGAATGGTGGAGAGATTCAATGGAACGTTTAAGTTAATGTTGAAACGGATGTGCGAGGAAAGACCGCGAGATTGGGATCGGTACCTCAGCGCCGTGCTTTTTGCGTACCGAGAAGCGCCACATGAGAGCACAGGGTTCTCACCCTTTGAGTTGCTCTATGGTAGGATCGTTAGAGGACCGATGCGGATTCTAAGGGATCTGTGGACCAAGCGAGATACTAGCGTCGAGACTAAAACCACGTACCAATACGTCCTGGACCTACAAGACAAACTAAGCGACACATGCGCGTTAGCTAGAGAGGCGTTGAACAAATCAGCGAACAGACAAAGACTGTTATATGATAGAGGTAAATGCATGCGCAGGTTTGAGGCCGGAGACGAAGTTTTGTTGTTACTCCCGACGGAGCGGAACAAATTAATGGTACAGTGGAAAGGCCCCTATACTATTGTAAACAGGGTTGGGGACTTAGACTATCGGATTAAGATTGGCGATAAGGTTAAAACCTTCCACGTGAATATGCTGAAACGGTACCATGCTAGAAACGAGCCCCAGCATATTCTGGCAGCGGTAGCCAAGGGCGCACCTGATTCTATACATGATCCTTACGGTGTAGGCGGGGAAACAGAGCACTGATAGACCTAAGACAAAGAAGGCTTTGCGAGCATTCCTAGGTCTTACAGGGTGTTATCGAAAATTCGTGCCAAACTATGCGGAAATAGCGGTGCCCTTGACTGATCTAACGCGTAAAGGTCAACCTAACAAACTAGACTGGAAACCCGTACACGAGAACGCGTACTGTTCTCTAAAGGCTAAACTGTCAGACCCTCCCATACTGAAGCTACCTGATTTCAGTAAACGATTTTATTTGAAATGTGATGCATCTGATGTGGGTATTGGCTGTATCCTGATGCAAAGACACGAGGGGATCATGCACCCAGTAGCTTATGCCAGTCGTAAACTATTGCCCAGGGAGAGAAATTACTCCACCATCGAGAAAGAGTCATTAGCAATTGTATGGTCTGTACAGAAATTTGAGATGTACCTGGCTTGTAGACCGTTCACCATTCAGACCGACCACAAACCATTAAAGTGAATTAGCAAATCAAAATGTGCTAATAAGAGAGTAATGAGATGGGCACTGGTTCTACAAGAGTTTAGATTTGATATTGAAGCAGTGTCAGGTAAACTAAACCATGGACCTGATTTTCTTAGCAGACTGCCTGAGTGTTAGGATGTAATGAGCTATAATGTTTAGCCAGTTAAGTCTAAACATGTACAAGATTTTGCCCTGTGTCATAGACCGTGGGCATGTACTAATGACAACTTGTTACATGACCCTTATGTATTGCTATGTATTGCTACATGTAAATATGTTTAGCTGGACCCTGTAAGATAGAACGATACGATGTATCGAGAAAATACTGTGTATTTTCCTTAAAAGGAGGGGGTGATGTCACCAGAAATCGGTGACAATATGTACGGGGTTTTGTATCATAGTTTAACGAAGTCTGTTCTCTATTGATATTGACGTGAAACGTCATCCTAAAGCGTTGACAGGTCTTGATTGTATACATATATATTGTGTATTCTTGTATGGAATCCCATCGGCTATCAGCTGATTTATCCGTGTCACGCATCGTGTGTAATTATTTCTGGTATGTGGGTCGCCAAGGTGACGCTAACAGTCAAACTAGGTCACATATATCCTTATATGGGATACTTGAGAAATGAGCCAATCAGAGAACCGGATCGCCGTATTGTGACGACGATTGTGACGTCAGAGTTCAGGGAGAGACGCTGGAAGCTGCCTTCAGTTGGGTCTTGAAGCTTGAGGTGGCAGCACGCACGCACGGGAATAAGAACATTGAAACGCCAGGAATGGCATAGAAGCAAGCTTCTACAAGGACCCAGCTCATGAGAACTCAGCCGTGCTGCCGACAGAGCTTCGTATTGGCGATAAAGTGAAAGAGCGCTCGTCACTGCCGGCCTAGTTCAGCTTGACCTAAATACATAACCGCCGTAAGCCGAGAAACCATTGCTACACGAGCAAGGTCAAGGACTCTAAGCTCTTCGTAAACAGAGCGCTATTGCATTCATGTGAACGTAAACCTACCCGGGTCGCTGACAAGCAAGATCAGTTGAAGATCGCTAAACACAGAAAGACTATATGCTGCTAACCATACGCTAGATTCTACACAAAACAGTAACCAGAGATCTCTGAAGGAACTGGACTTTATTGGTTTTTATACAAACCACGGACTCAGTAAAAATATCCTGTAATTTTAATGTGAAGGACTGTCGTATTGACACATCAACGCACACACACACATCTACATCTTTGTAAGTATTGTCTTGAATTATATTGTGAATTTAACCTGATGTCTCATAGTTTCTATTGATCTGGGTGTATGATTGTCTGGTATTTTAATACACGTCCTTAAAAGAACCTGGAATGTCACCTGTAATGGCCGGGATCTAATTTCTTGATTAATGAAATCAAGTGGCGAGCGTTAACCCATCCTATTGTTTTATAGGATATATCCGTTGTAAAGTTTTCACGTTAAGTTAGGGGTGACACTAGGTGAAGTTAACCCAGCATAACATTGACCTTTCCAGGTGTACCCAGCATAATGTTGACCTTTTCAAGGTGTGCCCAGCATAATGTTGAACTTTCCAGGTGTACCAGCATAATGTTGACCTTTCCAGGTGTACCCAGCATAATGTTGACCTTTCCAGGTGTACCCAGCATAATGTTGACCTTTCCAGGTGTACCCAGCATAATGTTGACCTTTCCAGGTTAACCAGCATAATGTTGACCTTTCCAGGTGTACACAGCATAATGTTGACCTTTCCAGGTGTACCCAGCATAATGTTGACCTTTCCAGGTGTACCCAGCATAATGTTGACCTTTCCAGGTGTAAACAGCATAATGTTGACCTTTCCAGGTGTACCCAGCATAATGTTGACCTTTTCAAGATGAACCTAGCATAATGTTTACCTTTTCTAGGTGAATCCAGCATAACATTAACATTTTGAAACCATAAGACCTACAAATAAAAAAATTGGCATACTGTTAGATGACCCCAAAGTCCCCTACCAAACCGAAAACTGAGGCTCCTTTCCTTTGAGAAATTAAGGAAAAACTTCAATTTAAAAAAAATTTCAAAACCACTTCTCTGTTTTTCTTAATATTTACCATAAATATTTCAATCCTATAATTTTCCTATATACATGCCAGAAATTATGTCAGATTGTGTAATTTCTTGCAGTTATGGGCATGAGCATGTAAATGTTTTTGTAAAAAAATCAGGAAATATATTTACACATTTAACATGATAATTTTTTAAGCTTCAGACTGAAAGTATATAACTTTGTTTGAACAAGATTCAATTGTTTACCAAGAATCAGATCTTTATTTTGTAAATTTTTTAAGTTATTAGCATTTAAAAATAAAATCAGTACATTAAATTTTGCCCAACTTTGATCATGGCTTGTTTTTTTTCCTGTAAGGACTGTTGATTTAATTTTCACAGCATGTTAACATAAGTATTTTATCTGTTTATATCTAAAATTTAAAAATAAAAGCTAAAAATTTGGCTTGTTATTGAATTTTTGTTTGAGGCTCTATTGTGTTCACTTGCATTTTCAATTTGCCGGCAGACCACGTCTAGCTACCGGAGGTTAGCTGTGCCAGGGTACCATATATAAGGGGAGGTAAAAGTGATCAGCATTGTTTGTCTACCAGTCTGTCTGTCCATTTTTAAATATTCAGTAATTGTGAATGAATTTTTAGCTCAGCTGACTATAAGTCATCTGAGCTATAGTCGTGGTCCATTGTCCGTCGTCCGTCTTGCCGTCCGGATGTCTGTCCGTAAGACTGGCACGTTTCGACACCATTGGACCTACGAATCTGGAATTCGGCATACAGTTAGATGTCCCAAAAATCTGGTGGTGGGCCGATCATCGAGTTTTATCGAAAGTCAGTCGGTTTGCTGCCATTTTCAAGTGCTCGATTACCAAAGGCAACTATCGATTACATCATAATAATGATTGTTTTCTTTCCAGAATGCCTTTATGTTATAAACAAAATTTATTCTTCCATTTTTTACCACATTCCGCGCTTCATATAATGAGTCTGTGTTCCCAAATAACTTCCGTATTTAACTGAGTATGACACGGTAGATGCGAGAACGTAGGACTTATAAAACTTATTATCTGTGAACTTGCAGGGAGCTGCAGAATTAGCGGTGTGTTTTCAAACGAAACGTACATTGCAAAATATGGGCAGGAAGGTGTTAAAATACTCCATAAATTCTCCAGGTCTATGCCAATTTTGCGAGATTCTCTTAGAAATAATCTATTCAGCCGATGCCAGGTGCATCTGTTTAGGTCGTCCTTAAAAATTTCTTTGTTGGGGCAAACCCGGCCGGTCGAGTGTTTGGATTTCAGCTGGAATTTTTTGGACTTGTCTACAATTTTTTTGTTGGTATGATCTGCCCCAAGCGCACCTGGGCCCGTAAAATCTGCCTTCATGTGCTACAAAAACAGCCCCTTTATAGGCCTAACATTCTTAGATGCTCTTTCGTTGCCGATCGTTAAATTTGATCCTTAAAATCAGTCTTTATACGTGGAAGGATCGTTACACTCGTGCGCGTGCCGGGGAAACGTAGATCCAGTTTCACAGATAATTGCATATTTCTTTGATAATTGCATATATTTGTCTGAACCGATTAATAATCGATCATCAGTCGGTTTGCTCAAACCAATGATCGATTATGAAAAGGGAACCGACTCCCACCACTACCAAAATCTCCTACCATGCCAAAAATTGGGTCAATAGGACTTCATTCCTTCCAGATATTAAGGAAAAACCTCAATTTTTTATTAGAAATCTATTTTTACACTTCAGAACTGCCTAATATCAAAACCACTCATCTGGTTTTCTTCATATGTACCATAAATATTCCTCTATATAGTTCCTATGTACATGCCAGAAATTAAGTCAGTATTATTTAATTTAAAAAAGTTATGGGCCCAAACATAATGGACTTTGTAAAAAAATCAGGAAAGATATTTAAGACCAAAAGTGTTAAAGATAGGGACTTTTTTTCAGTTATACAACTTTAGATATACCAAAAATTAGATCAAAATCTGTTAAATTTTTTTTAAATATTGGCAAAAATATAAAATTTGTACCTTAAATTTTGCCCAAATTTGGCCACGGCACGTTTTTTTCCTGTAAGTACTGATGATTTGATTTTCAAAGCATGTACACAAGGATTTAATCTGTTAAAATCTGAAATTAGGCTAGTTATTGAATTTATTTGGAGGCTCTTGTTGTATTCCCTTACATTGTCAAGCAGTCAACTTTGAAATTTAGGTCATTCAGTGCATATCTCTATGCTCCCCAGGCTGTTGGCATAATGTTAGATGTCCCAAAGATCTCCTACCAAGCTGAAAACTGGGTCTTTGCGACTTTGTTTCTTTGAGAAATTAAGGAAAAACCTCAATTTTTTATTAAAAACATATTTTCACACTTCAGGACTGCCTAATATCAAAACCACTAATCTGTTTTTCCTCATATTTACCATAAATATTCCTCTATATAGTTCCTATAAATATGCCAGAAATAAGGTCTGTATTATTTAATTTAAAAAAGTTATGGGCTCAAACATAATGCATTTTGTAAAAAATCAGAAAAGATATTTGATTGCTTTACACAAAACATACTTAAGCTAAGGACTTTTTTCCAGTAATATAACTTTAATTTATCAAAATTAAATTGTATACCCAAAATTAGACCAAAATCTTTTAATTTTTTTAAAATATTAGCAAAAATAAAAATTGGTACCTCAAATTTTGCCCAACTTTGGCCACGGCACGTTTTTTTCCTGTAAGTACTGTGGATTCAATTTTCACAGCATGTGCACATAAGGATTTAATCTGTTAAAATCTGAAATTTGAAAATAAAAGCTGCAAAATTAGGCTAGTAATTGAATATATTTTGGAGGCTCTTGTTGTATTCCCTTACATTGTCAAGCAGTGCACTTTGGTGACTGTAGGTCATTCAGTGCAGTTCTTTCCACTGAGTTGAGCTTGATCAGGCTGTCTGCAGTTAATACCATACCACAGGAAGCCTTTTTCTCTGGCAACAGAGTCTGTTGACAGACCTGTAATATGAACTAGATGATTGAATCTTAAAATTAACATTTTTTTCAGCAACGAGCAGTAACAACGGAGACCCCTCCCCCCACCAACCCCTTCATTACACTGGACTAATAAACAAGATGAATCTTATAATTTTAATATTAAATAAATTCTTTTTGATGAGACTTGGACAATTTTGATTGTTTTAAAGAAAAAAATCAGGAATTTAATTCTAATATTCAAATGTGATAAAATATTAGGATCTAATGTAAGTGCTAACTGACAAGATTTAAGAAGATATAAATACTTTGTAGCATTTCGTTCATATCTCTTAAAGTTGGCAGGGCCTAGGTATGAATAACACTGTCAACTTAGTATTAAAATTAGGAATTTTGGTCAAACTTTGTTGGATTAATTTTTAACTCATATGGCCATATATTTAACTTTTGAAAACTTAATTACCTTCACACATTATTTGTTAATGAAATGTTACTTTAATATAACACTTACCGTAGGCCTATTTGTTCCCTTTGTGCATCACTAAATGGTTTAGCTCATGTCCATTATTCTATAATTTACAGAGTTTCCTTTTAGCAGGGCCATTTTCCCATACTTTTCTAATGATAATATACATAAAAACCAAAAGAAATAAAAATATTTTGCAGTTACTAATATTTTCCAAAATTCAGCTGAGTGATGTGACCCATGGGTCCCTTGTTTATCCTGTAAGCACTGTTGAATTAAGTGAAAATTCTCTCTATACATATACAGAGATGTTGTAACTCCCCATTATTCCACCTTCCCCACCACAAAGTCTTTGCACCTGTGGACTGGGGACATTAGTTATATTGCAACTGTATACATTTTTATAAAATAAAAAAATATATATTTAATAAAATATAAAAAAAATCTAATTAAACAAATGTGTCAACTGCTAAACTGTCAACAATTTATTGAAAAGCCAAATAATGATCATGATAATAATATAGATCTCATGTTTACAAACGGCTCACATGCATCAGTTTCAATATTAGGAAAAATGGTCTGGTCACAAAATATTATTTGCAACAATTTTTAGCTCAGATGAATTATAGTCGTGGTCCATTGTCTGTCCATCCGTCCGTAGATGTGGCACGTTTTGAAACCGTAAGACCTAGGAATCCAAAATTCGGCATAATAAAATAGATGTCCCCAAGATCTCCTACCCAGCCAAAAAGTGGGTCTTTGCAACTTCGTTCCTTTGAGAAATTAAGGGAAAACCTCAATTTTTTATTAAAAACCTATTTTTACACTTCAGGACTGCCTAACATCAAAACCACTCATCTGGTTTTCCTCATATCTACCATAAATATTCCTCTATATAGTTCCTATGTACGTACCAGAAATTATGTCTGTATTATATAATTTAAAAAATGTTATGGGCCCAAACATATTGCACTTTGTAAAAAAATCAGGAAAATTATTTGGTCACTTAACACAAAAAAATGTTATAGCTAGGGACTTTTATTCAGAAATATATCTTTAATTAATCAAAATTTAATTGTATACCCAAAATCAGATCAAAATCTTTTAAAATTTTTAAAATATTAGCAAAAATATAAAATTGGTACCTTAAATTTTGCCCAAATTTGACCATGGCACTTTTTTTCTCGTAAGTATATTTAATTTATTTTTCACAGCTGGGATACATGTTGATTTAATCTATTGAATTCTGAAATTTGAAAGTAAAAGCTTAATAATTATATTGAAGTTTTTCAGATGCTCTATGTATTTGCATTTTATAAATCCAAAACCGGACTCTTGCTCACTACAGCCTTGCCTAGGTAACCTTATTAGTGATGCAGCACTGGCAGAACACCCCTGCTGTAATAAACATACACTTATTCTCATGGGCCCTACCCTGACACCCCCCCCCCCCATGTCCCCCCCCCCACCACCATCATCACCAATTATATTGCAATACATAGTTTGTTTTTTGTCAACTGTATTTCTTTAAATGTAAAGCTGTTTTTTATCGAATGTGCGCAACTTTTGTTGAAATATTAATTCAAGAAGTAATCCCAAGAGATGCCACCTTGTTCTGATATAGTATTTTTAAGAAATTATTTCCTTTTAAATAATTAAACAAAATATGATTTAACCCATCAGTAGGCATCATTTGATAATATATGAAGCATTGCAAATCGTGGATAAATACAGGTGCAATTTAAAAATTGTGAATTCTGAAGTGTTATTTTAATATATTTATTGCTTTGCAATTTTAAAAAATATATTTAAAAAAAGGAATATATCTGTGTGCATAATGTGATGTTACCTGACTAAATTAAGTATAAATGTTGAAACAATTTAGATTTGTGAATCAATTTAAATATTCAGATATATATGATATACTGTAAATATATAGTAAAATTTATAAACTTAAAAAAAAAGACCAAACAAATGAAAAAATAGGATCTAATGCAAATATTTGTTCATTATTTTCCTGTCTCAGTAGAATGGAAATAAAAATTATTTGCTTTGTGTTCCATCTCTCTGCCCTTTTTTTAAATATTTAAAAATAATTTCATAAATTTTATCCTTTACATGTATGCAGAGTCACTGTAACTCCCACCAGTCCCTGTAAGCACCATTGAATTAAATCTGTATTCTGTATTTATATCCAAAGGTATTGTAACTCCCCCCACCCCGCCTTCATTGAGCCCTGGTTCCTGAGCACTGAGGATAGTATTTTTATTGCAACTTCAAAAGATCTATGGTGATGCAGTTATAACTGTCACAATCAGCTGAGCGCCGTAACCCATGGGTCCCTTGTTTTAATTAATCATTACAAACCAAACATATCAACATACCATGGCCCATATTACCTCCTTCTCTCAGACTTTATCTCCATTTGATGTTATTTTATATTTTTACCTTCAAGGTCAACCAGCTGAGCACAGTGTGTAGAACTTACTTTTACTTCCGGTTTGCAGAGCTCTGCCCCTTGCACTCAGGGTCAACCACTTGCTTGTCATACATCACTGCGCTTGTCTCTCCACAGCCAATCATATTCACAGGCAGGAATCACACCAGCATTAAATGTTGATGTAATCATATGCACAGGCGGGAATCACACCGTCACTGAATCCTGACGTAAACTCTGATACAGCAAGACCATAAATCCTCATATCACTTATAACATCCAGTCATTCACACAGTGACCCATGGGTCCCTTGTTACAGACTGGAGCAACATTATTTGAGGTGTACAACACCATAGAAACAGGACTGGTAACATCTTAACATATTTACTGACAACAGCTACTGTCGAACAGAGATTTGATTTTGCCTACTTCATATTACTTCACTGGGTTATTTTTAGTAAAATTTTTGTTTTTACTTGCAGGTGAACAACGGTCAGGGAAGTGACATAGATGGCAACACTGGTGGAAGAAACATCCTCAGTGATGGCAGACATTGATAAAGAAGCTGGTGAGATGCTGCAAAATGGCTGCCAGAAAGAAGATGAGGAAAAAGCTGAAGAGCCTCAACCTCCGAAAACAGAGAGCACATCCAAAAGAAATAAACGGAAAAGCAGAAAACCTGTAGCGCTGTCACAGATCAGACACGTGCCCCTGGAGGAGGACGATGATATGGATATTTACAATGACAACAGTAAAACTGATCAGTTTGCATCGCTCGATGAGAATGATAATATTGCTGACGAACCAATTCTTCCTGTACGCTCCAGTGAGTACAATGCCACGATATCAGCGTATATCAACTCCAGCAGAACAGATGATTCCAACCTGATACTGGACGACTCCGGCGACAGAATAGTTCTCCCTGACGACACTGGGGCTTTGGACTTAAGCCTCACAAAATATGACGAGAGCCAGGGGTTAACAATGTCAGGAGAAGAGCTGATGGAGGAATCCCTGGATGTTGATTTAAAGGCAGATACCAATGGAGCCGATTCCAGTCGGTGTGAGTCTGACATGTCCGAGATGTCAATGGACACAGAAACCTTCACAGCTTACAAAGTTGAAACAAGGCCAGTGAAGAGAAAAGACTCAACAGAGTTAAATCATTATGCAGAGTCAACAATGCATGAACTTTTAAGTATGTACGGCTTCATGGGGGAGGGTCATGGCAAAATAGCAGGGGTCAAAGGTCATCGTTCAAGTGGTGGAAGTTCACTAGAAGGTAAAGGGTTCAAGTCAGAAGCAAAGAACATGGACCCAGCAAGCACAGCACACTCCTCACCACTCGTGAAGGATAAAGCAGAGATACAGATGGTAAAGATGGCCTCTTTACAGCAAGGTAAGTCCAGTTATTTATAAATCCACACCATTGTGTATATGTCATCAGCTATCTATGTGCCTCTCTGGCTTTGCAAACAGTGATACTTATAATTTATATCTATTTTTCTTTATGGAGCCAATTGCTTTATCAGGCTTTGTTCTGTCATCAGATGATGTCACATGCCAATAATATACAGTCAGCCAAACGTTTGACGGTTTGTGATACATCTTTGTTTAATTAGTAATCTTTATACATTATTGTGATACATCTTTGTGTAATCTGTAATCCTTATACATTATTCTTTTTGAAAACTAAGTACATCTAACAAATCATTCCGCATTTGTGACAGCTTTGACATCACCATCTTTCAATGAAATCATGAGTCTTTACAAACCCAGCAGCCAATCAAATTATATCTCCACATCACCATCAGCCAATCAAATTATATCTCCACATCACCATCTGCCAATCAGATTATATCTCCACATCACCATCTGCCAATCAGATTATATCTCCACATCACCATCAGCCAAACAAATTATATCTCCACATCACCATCAGCCAAACATATTATATCTCCACATCACCATCAGCCAGCACATTATATCTCCACATCACCATCAGCCAATCAAATTATATCTCCACATCACCATCAGCCAATCAGATTATATCTCCACATCACCATCTGCCAATCAGATTATATCTCCACATCACCATCAGCCAAACAAATTATATCTCCACATCACCATCAGCCAAACACATTATATCTCCACATCACCATCAGCCAAACACATTATATCTCCACATCACACCATCAGCCAATCAAATTATATCTCCACATCACCTTTAGCCAAACACATTATATCTCCACATCACCATCAGCCAATCAAATTATATCTCCACATCACCATCAGCCAAACACATTATATCTCCACATCACAATCAGCCGATCAAATTATATCTCCACATCACAATCAGCCGATCAAATTATATCTCCACATCACCATCAGCCAAACACATTATATCTCCACATCACCATCAGCCAAACACATTATATCTCCACATCACCATCAGCCAATCAAATTATATCTCCACATCACCATCAGCCAAACACATTATATCTCCACATCACCATCAGCCAATCAAATTATATCTCCACATCACCATCTGCCAAACACATTATATCTCCACATCACCATCAGCCAAACACATTATATCTCCACATCACCATTAGCCAAACACATTATATCTCCACATCACCATCAGCCAATCAAATTATATCTCCACATCACCATTAGCCAAACACATTATATCTCCACATCACCATCAGCCAATCAAATTATATCTCCACATCATCATCAGCCAAACACATTATATCTCCACATCACCATCAGCCAAACAAATCATCATGAAACCAGTCACACAACAAATTGTGAATCCTGCTGTCCATGGCATGATCAAAGCATTACCAAATTGTAATGAGAATCAGAATATAAGTAGTAATTCTGACATATCTGACAGACAGTTTTCTGAGTCCTGCTCCCTGTATTGCTATATATTCTGGTTTGTATCCCTGGTCGGCTGTTAGGCTTCTTGAGATTACATGGTCAGTTTTCAGCAGATTTCCTTATGATGTTGTGCTTGTCCGAATTGGTAGATGTTAGACTCGCAGCAGTAGCTGTACCTGTGGAGTGGCCCTTCCCAATCCAAATCATGAACTGGGTGCACATGTGTGCAATCGCTGGGGAAGCAGAATTAACCTGGTGTTTTTAAAACTTATTAAAACGTTTGTACCAGCTATTGGTCAGTCAAAAAAAGTTATCTCACAGATTAATGAATGCTTATTAGTTGGCCAGCAAAAAATCTGATAGTCATCTAGAATGATTTTTAAGGGCATCGCGTGTTAATAGCAGGCATCCATGTGGGATCTGACCAGTGATAGGATGTAAAAAAGATGTGGGTTAATGCCATCGCAAAATTGAATATGAAGGTCATTTTGAAGGGCACCAAGGTCACAAGGTATAAAATTTTGTTTTTTTTTTTCCTTATTTGGTGTAATTTAGGCCACTTTTTAGCTCAGCTGACTGAAAGTCCTCTGAGCTATAGCGATCACTCTTCTTCCATTGTCCGTCCGGCCATCCGTCCATTTAGAGGGCACATATGGTAACTGCTGGACCTGGCATCTTCTAACTTGACATCCAGGGAGATCCATGAAAAATCTCCTTGGAAACCTGAAATTAAGTCTCTGTTACCCATATTCTTCAAGCTATGGGTCTCTTTAGTACCCCCCCCCCCCAAAAAATAATAAAAAATTGATACAAAATATCCAATATCTGAATAACTACTGCATTGATCACCATGATTCTTTGCATGAATATTGATCATGGAGTGTTCCATCAGTTCCTGTAATCTGTTGGCGCCACCTGTATTTTTTACAATTTTTTTACAAATTTTTTTCTTAGTTTTTGAGACCTTTAAAGAAGCTGTCATCTGTTAGCTGGGCACAAATCGTAACCACTGGAACTGGGATCTTCTTCCTTTACAGCAAGGGAGATCCATGAAGAGTCTCTGTGGAAACCTGAAATTAGGTCTCTGTTACCCATATTCTTTGAGCTATGATCTTTGACCTTCAAATCGTAATCCGTGACCTAGAATCTTTATACTTGACATCTAGGGAGGTCTATGAAAAGTCTTCTTGGAAATCTAAAATAAGGTCCCTGATACCCTATTCTTTGAGCTATGGGTCTCATAAGTACCCCCCCCCCCCCCCACCAGAATAATAAAAAAGTTGATACAAAAGCTCAATTATTTGAATAACTACTGCATTGATCACCATGATTCTTTGCATGAATATTGATCATGGAGTATCATCATTTCCTGCAAATTGGTGGCACCACCTGTATTTTTTACAATTTTTACCATTTTTTTTCTTTATTTTTGAGACCTTCAAAGAAGCTGTCATCTGTTAACAGGGCACAAATCATAACCGCTTGACCTGGAACCTTCTAACTTTACATCAAGGGAGGTCTAAGAAAAGTCTCTGTGGAAACCTGAAATTGGGTCTCTGTTACCCATATTCTATGAGCTATGGGTCTCATAAGTACCCCCCAGAATAATAAAAAAATTGATACAAAAGCTCAATTATCTGAATAACTACTGCATTGATTACCATGGTTCTTTGCATAAATATTGATCATGGAGTGTTCCATCAGTTCCTGTAACCTGTTGGCGCCAACTGTATTTTTTTCAATTTTTACGAATCTTTTTCTCTATTTTTGAGACCTTCAAATTAAAAATGAAAAAGTCTTCTTGGAAATCTGAAATAAGGTTTCTGTTACTCTTATCCTCCGAGCTGTTCGGCTCATAATTCCCCCCCCCCTGAATAATCAAAAATGTGATACAAAAGCTCCAGTATATGAATAACTTATGCATTGATAGCAACGATTCTTTCTATATATATTGATCATGGAGTGTTCATCAGTTCCTGCAGACTGGTGGCACTACCTGTATTTTTTTAAATTTTTACACATTTTTAGCTCAGTTGACTATAAGTCATCTGAGCTATAGTCGTGGGCCTTTGTACATCGACCGTCCGTCCGTTAACAGGGCACGTTTTAAAACCGTTGGACCTACGATTCCATGAAAAAGCCTTTGTTACACTTCAAGGCTGCCTAATATCAAAACCACTGATCTGTTTTTGATCATATTAAGTATTCATATTCTTCTATACATTTTCTATGAACATACATAAAATTAGGTCAGTGTTGGGTCTTATTTTGAAGTTATGGGCCAAAATATAATGCAATTTTTAAAAAATCAGGAAATATATTTACTCACCTAACAAGTAACATGAGAATTGCTGAAGCTAGAGACTTTTTTTTGGAATATAACTTTATTTAATCAAGATTCAATTGTTTACCCAAAATTAGATCTGAATTTTGCAAAGTTTTCAAGTTATTAGCATAAATAAAAAATCAATACCTTAAATTTTGTCCAACTGGCACATTTTTTCCCTGTAAGTACTGTTGATTTAATTTTCACAGCATATACATATAAGGATTTAATCTTTTAAAACCTGAAATTTTAAAGGAATTGGTTAAAAAAGGTAGCTTTTATTTAAGTTTTTATACACCATGTCAAGTGTTGTTTACATCTGGCCCACCTAGTAGTACAGCCTTCACTTGCATTATGTAACCCTACCCCGGCAGCTTGCCTTTGCTCAGCTTGGCCACTACCAGCAGGCTTCCCCTCTGCCCTGCACTCCCCCCCCCCCCCTCCCCCCCACCAGGTGGTGCGTAAACAAGATGATTATTGTTAATATGTTATTATTTTCTGTATTTGATTCATTCTTATTCTAGGCTATGCTACATTTTAAATTTTGTATTGTACAACCAGGGTTACAATGATTAAAGTGCACATTTAATTGTGTTCACAAAGTGGTGTATTGCTATGAAAGTGTGGATGTTCATCAGATAAGTAATTCCTTACTTCAGAAGAGTAAAAACTTCACCAGGTGTGAAATTGACTATTAATTCCAGTAATAAATTAAAGCTGAGATAGTAATTAGCACAATGATATTGTTTGTCCCTCATTCAACCAACAGTGTGTATACTTTATTTGAAAAGATGTTTTATTTTATCAAATGTAGGCCAAAATAAAAAAAAGGTGTGGTTCTCAGGCACTTTTTTTCAGAAATCAATGCGGGCGGGCGCTTTTTTTTATTTTAAATTTTTTGGTATGTTTGGATAAAAATGTCAAATGAAAGTGAAATAAAGGTATTAGTCCATTCTGTCCACTTGCCTGTCCATCTGTAAATTTTCATAACCAAGTAGGAGGGCCCCTTTCCTCTTAGCTTCTCATATTCTTATATAAATGAAAAACATTACAATAGAATATTTTGCATTCGCAAAAATTTCAAAGTTCAGCTGAGCGCCGTGACCCATGGGTCCCTTGTTTATTTTATTTATGAGACCTTCAAATGAAGTGGTCATCTGTCAATAAGCCCACTGAAACCCATTTCTAAGGACTCTTCACAAAATTCATGATTTTTTTGCACTCTGGCAGTCATTTTGCTCATTGTTCAACATTCCTTGAATTCAGCTGACTGTCATGGCCCATGGGCCACTAGTTTCATTTAAGATGTCAACAAAATCAGTTTGTTTTGTTGATTTCAAATGAAAATTTAGTATTGCTAACTGATAAACTTGTAATGAATAAAATAATTTAGATAATGTACTACAAAGGACTGTGCTTTCACTTAATTAAAAACCGTGCATTTGCACTGTACACAGTCTGATCCTCTTGTCCGTGGGTTTGTGTGGTTGTCTCTCACTCACCTCTGAGACATCTTAATGCACAGACTTAAAACTTATTATAATAATATAATAATAGTATTGCTAACTGATAAACTTGTAATGAATAAAATAATTTAGATAATGTACTACAAAGGACAGTGCTTTCACTTAATTAAAAACCGTGCATTTGCACTGTACATAGTCTGATCCTCTTGTCCGTGGGTTTGTGTGGTTGTCTCTCACTCACCTCTGAGACGTCTTAATGCACAGACTTAAAACTTAGTCATTTTATCATGCATGGGCCACATTAGCAGGCTATTGTTTGCAATACAACTGTGGCCACCAGGGGGCGCTGGTGACCATGACACGGCCATGTTTTGTTATAGATGTCAGTTTGTTTTGTGTATTAACCTGTATTGACAATTTGACAGCAGTTTCTTAAACAATATTTAGTTGTTACCTCCTTCCATTGCAGTGATATCAATTTTTATTTATTTCTTGTTGTCATGAAGCAGATCAAGTCTCAAATTGACGCTTTCTGCAAATATTTCATTTATGATAGCGCTAAGTGGCAAATAATCATTTTTATACTGTCCTTTTTCAACTAGTTTTATTTGTATTTAGCACCTGAGAGAGAATCTTAAAAAACACAAGCATGTACATGCTACTATGACGACTATAGTGTTAAGAATAGAATAATAATAAAATATCATGACATAATGTGTATAAATTATAAAATTTGTTACTGAATATCTATGACTGATTAATCGATTGCATGCCTGAATGAAATTCCCAGGTGTTTGAAACCATTTAAGTCATATGGAAATATGATGTCAGTAGTAGTGATATATAGCAATAATAATTATTTGGTAATGAATTGTTATTGCCCTCTAGAGCTATACATTTTATTAGATAGTAGTTAATTCAAATATATTGTCTAGCAGGTGTGGTAATATACTATCCACTATTTTTTTACCTTGATTATTAGTCGATCTGTAAGCTGTATATGTAAGGTTTTGTTTATTTGTTTAACAGTCCTCATATAAGCTGTTTAAATCTTGAGATACAACCCTTGGTGCTTTTGTTTGTAGTTTTCATGACAGATCTAGAGGTGTTATACAGATTCTTTACTCGGACATAAATTTTTTAAATAATCTATTATTTTATGTCATTTTATTTCTTTAATTCTTCTCTTTAGCTGTTCAAATACCTGTAGAATTAATTTTAGGTTAGGGCGAAAGGCCGTGCCAGATGAAAGTTATTTTTATTCTCAATAATTTACATGTTCATATATAATGACACTTCCACCAGGTAAGATACATTATTATCACCTACATGAAAGGCTAGGACCCGTCAGTTTCTTTAATCAATTAAATCATTTTGAAAGCAATATGGATGTGCCATAATAAGGAAATAAAAAAAATGTACATAATTGGTCGGCTACACAGACATATAGGAGGAGACAGATATGGGCACCTGTGTCCTTATTGTCCTCATTGTACATGGTGAGAGCTTGGCATAGTGTGATGGAACTTATATTTCAGGCTAGGATTAGTACTGAATTAATAATCTGCCGTTTCAACTAGTCACCAACAGAAGTTATATAGCCATATACAATATATATCTGCTGCTTCTTACATTGAGTTTCCGTGTTTGTTTTTTTTTCTGCAACCAAGAGATGTAACGTTTTTGTTCAGCATTATGTGTGACCTATTGCAACATTCATCTTGCATGTGTAACTTTGATATACACTGGAATGTATACTGTGATGTTTAAAGGACAATTTTATATGTGGGGTTCTACTTTGAAGTTCAACAAAATAAATGCTTTGTTACCATTCATATTTTGTCCCGTTTGACCTTGAAAATGGCATAGAGAAAGTTCCTTGGACTCTTCTCTGAGTTTTCATTACCATAAAAGTGCTATATAAAATAAAGGGCACTCTTAAAAGCGATATACAGGAGATAAAGGTTCTGTAGATACCTACACGAATATCCTGGTCCAATGGATTAAATACTTATAAGCTGAAGCACATTTGACTGTGTACTTGCTTTGGAGCACATTTCTGCTGTATCTCAATTGAAGTCATTATCAAAAGATAACCCATGTAATTTTACAGATTTATCATATATGATTTCAATGTGTTGGTTGTCAGACTGCATAAATACATTAAAGCCATCCATTAAAAATGTCAGAAATGAATGTGGATTAGCTTATCAATTCTACAAGTACCCCTCTAAATCATTTCACAGAGGTAGATGATTCTGACAAAGTATGTATCTTTTAACACATACAGTTTCAACATTATGATTATAAAGCTAATGATATGCATTGGTAAGGATACAAAAGTTGCATTAGGAAAATGGAGATTGTTCCCTCTTCCACAAATTCCCTTTAAAAGGTTTTAATCAGTAAATAAATGTATAATAACATATTAAACAGGCAGGTCAGGGGGTCC
This sequence comes from Sipunculus nudus, assembly GCA_026874595.1. Classification (NCBI taxonomy): domain Eukaryota; kingdom Metazoa; phylum Annelida; class Sipuncula; order Golfingiida; family Sipunculidae; genus Sipunculus; species Sipunculus nudus. The sequence continues at coordinate 607,015 of CM049320.1, read as the reverse complement.
CCTGTACCCCACAGTAAAATTTTGGACCACCTTTTAATGTTCCCAAAGTCTCTATAACACTTTTGGATTTTAAGAAAATATATAAAATGTGCCAAAATGAATAACAGTAGTGGTTTCTGATAACCATCCATGGATTATAGATCCTTTATACCTATAGTTATTTAAACACCTTCTTTCAGCAAATAAATAATAGGAAAATTAACACTGTAACCTTAAAAGAGCATCCATTAAAATCATGTACATGTAACCATCAAAAGATAAATAAAGAGCCTGCTTTACCATAAATAATTGGTATATTGGCTACCATCTCGGATTTAACAGGGCAATTATTATTTTTCAAATTATTCTGACGTCCAGTGACAGTGTAGGGTTCCCTGAAAAATTGGTTTCCTCGAGTTCCGCGTGTAGGCATGGTGGCATATATTGTGTCTCCATCTCATCATCTTACCGTCTTGTGTCAAATTCCCTTATGTTAAGGGTGAACTGATCCATGGATCAGTTGCAATATTCATGTGGGTGCATGAAGTGCTTGTGTTGGAGATAAATTCCACCAAATGATTCTATTGAACTTAAACTCAGTGGTCCAATAAAACATTTATATTTTATGACTCATATATAATGATAGAAATCGCCTTTTTTGTCATTATGCCAGCAATTTTTAGAACCATTCAGAATGTTTCAGTATGCGTTTTAACTTTAAATTTAAAACGTCCCACCAGGGTCTTCGGCAGAAGTGGATCCAGAGGAGGGGTCCAGGCGGTTTGATTACCACCCCCCACCCCCAACCACCACCGTTCAGCTGCCACAACCTTTTTTTTTAAGGGGTTCACACCAAGCCTGGTCCCCCCTTTTCCGAATCTGGGGACCCTTTTTCAGGTTTTATCATTAGTCCTCCTGAGTTGGGCCCCTCCTTTTCCTAAATCCTGGATCCTCCCCTGTTCTGATACCCACAACTCGCTCCCAAAACAACATTAATATAAGCAAATATCTGTCATTCATAGACCTTTTATCTTGTATTTTTAACACGTAAAAAGTACCCATTTACTCCACTTTTATATTTCTTGATTCAGAGGAGTAAAAATGTGACTATGTAAACAAAAACACACTTTGAAGTTGTACTTTTCATACTTTTTAAGTGTAAGAAATTATGATCATTATTATTACATGGCTAGGGTACGTTGCACTTGACAAGAAACATCTCTTAAGCTTTAAGGGTTACTGAATATACTTTGGTTTTATTGATGGAGAAATACTATACCCTATCAGGTTCAATTTTCTTCGGTTTGACCTATAAAATGACCTTGAAATTACCTTAAATGTCAAAATGTAGGATGGCATCCAGCTTCAACTGCCTAATATCAAAACCACTAGTCTGTGCTCTTGATATTTACCAGAAGTAATCTCCTATATATTTCCTATATACATGCCAGAAATTAAGTCCGTTAAGTGTAATTTCTTTAATTTATGGGCCCGAACATAATGGACTTTGTAAAAAATCAGAAAAAAAATATTTACTCACTTAACATGAAAAATTTAGAAACTAGAGACTTTTTTCCCCAAGTATATAACTTTGTTTAATAAGATTCAATTGTATACCCAAAATAAGATCTGAAATTTGTAAAATTTTTAAGTTATTAGCATTAAAATAAAATCAATACCTTATATTTTGCCCAACTTTGACCATGGCATATATTTTTCCTATGAGTACTATCGATTAAATTTTCACAGCATGTAAACGTAAATATTTAATTTGTTTAAATCTGGTGGCACCACCTATATTTTTTCTTATTTTTACGAATATTTTTCTGTTTTTATGCCCCCGCCACAAAGTGGCCGGGGCATATAGTTTTACCCATGTCCGTCATTCCGTCCTTCCGTCATTCCGAAATCAAACAGTTGTACGGACTTTTTTTCGCAATGCCTGCAGATTTTGGCCTGATTTTTGGTGTGTGGGCAGATATAGACCAGTTACAGATTGAGTTCGCGTTTCGTCCCGTATGACCTACTTTTGACCGTTTTACGGCTCCTATACTTAGAAAATTTCATGAAAAATTGAAATATTCATGACAGATACACATGTACGGACTTTTTTCGCAATGCCTGCAGATATTGGCCTGATTTTTGGTGTGTTAGCAGATATAGACCAGTTACAGATCGAGTTCGCGTTTCGTCCTGGTTGACCTACTTTTGACCGTTTAACGGCTCCTGAACATGGAAAATTTCATGAAAAATATGAAATTTCATGACAAATACACATGTACGGACTTTATTTCGCAGTGCCTGCAGATATTGGCCTGATTTTTGGTGTGTGGATGGATATAGACCAGTTACAGATCGAGTTTGCGTTTCGTCCCAGTTGACCTACTTTTGACCGTTTTATGGCTCCTGAACATAGAAAATTTCATGAAAAATATGAAATTTCATGACAAATACACATGTACGGACTTTTTTTCGCAGTGCCTGCAGATATTGGCCTGATTTTTGGTGTGTGGACAGATATAGACCAGTTACAGATCGAGTTTGCGTTTCGTCCCGGTTGACCTACTTTTGACCATTTTAAGGCTCCTAAACTTAGAAATTTTCATGAAAAATAGAAATATTCATGACAAATACACATGTGCGGACTTTTTTTGCAATGCCTGCAGATATTGGCCTGATTTTTGGTGTGTGGGCAGATATAGACCAGTTACAGATCGAGTTCATGTTTCGTCCCGGTTGACCTACTTTTGACTGTTTTACGGCTACTAAACTTAGAAAATTTCATGAAAAATAGAAATATTCACGACATACACATGTACAAACTTTTTTTCGCAATGCCTGCAGATATTGGCCTGATTTTTGGTGTGTTAGCAGATATAGACCACTTACAGATCGAGTTCGCGTTTCTTCCTGGTTGACCTACTTTTGACCGTTTAACGGCTCCTGAACATAGAAAATTTCATGAAAAATATGAAATTTCATGACAAATACACATGTACGGACTTTTTTTCGCAATGCCTGCAGATATTGGCCTGATTTTTGGTGTGTTGGCAGATATTGACCAGTTACGGATGGAGTTCGCGTTTCGTCCTGGTTGACCTACTTTTGACCGTTTAACGGCTCCTGAACATGGAAAATTTCATGAAAAATATGAAATTTCATGACAAATACACATGTACGGACTTTATTTCGCAGTGCCTGCAGATATTGGCCTGATTTTTGGTGTGTGGACGGATATAGACCAGTTACAGATCAAGTTTGCGTTTCGTCCCAGTTGACCTACTTTTGACCGTTTTACGGCTCCTGAACATAGAAAATTTCATGAAAAATATGAAATTTCATGACAAATACACATGTACGGACTTTTTTTCGCAGTGCCTGCAGATATTGGCCTGATTTTTGGTGTGTGGACAGATATAGACCAGTTACAGATCGAGTTCGCGTTTCTTCCTGGTTGACCTACTTTTGACCATTTTACGGCTCCTAAACTTAGAAATTTTCATGAAAAATAGAAATATTCATGACAGATACACATGTACGGACTTTTTTTTGCAATGCCTGCAGATATTGGCCTGATTTTTGGTGTGTGGGCAGATATAGACCAGTTACAGATTGAGTTCATGTTTCGTCCCGGTTGACCTACTTTTGACTGTTTTACGGCTACTAAACTTAGAAAATTTCATGAAAAATAGAAATATTCATGACATACACATGTACAGACTTTTTTTCGCAATGCCTGCAGATATTGGCCTGATTTTTGGTGTGTGGACGGATATAGACCAGTTACAGATCAAGTTTGCGTTTCGTCCCAGTTGACCTACTTTTGACCGTTTTACGGCTCCTGAACATAGAAAATTTCATGAAAAATATGAAATTTCATGACAAATACACATGTACGGACTTTTTTTCGCAGTGCCTGCAGATATTGGCCTGATTTTTGGTGTGTGGACAGATATAGACCAGTTACAGATCGAGTTTGCGTTTCGTCCCGGTTGACCTACTTTTGACCATTTTACGGCTCCTAAACTTAGAAATTTTCATGAAAAATAGAAATATTCATGACAGATACACATGTACGGACTTTTTTTTGCAATGCCTGCAGATATTGGCCTGATTTTTGGTGTGTGGGCAGATATAGACCAGTTACAGATTGAGTTCATGTTTCGTCCCGGTTGACCTACTTTTGACTGTTTTACGGCTACTAAACTTAGAAAATTTCATGAAAAATAGAAATATTCATGACATACACATGTACAGACTTTTTTTCGCAATGCCTGCAGATATTGGCCTAATTTTTTGTGTGTGGGCAGATATAGACCAGTTACAGATAGAGTTCGCGTTTGGTCCCGGTTGACCTACTTTTGACTGTTTAACGGCTCCTGAACATAGAAAATTTCATGAAAAATATGAAATTTCATGACAAATACACATGTACGGACTTTTTTTCGCAATGCCTGCAGATATTGGCCTGATTTTTGGTGTGTTGGCAGATATTGACCAGTTACAGATGGAGTTCGTATTTCGTCCCGGTTGACCTACTTTTGACTGTTTTACGGCTCCTGAACATAGAAAATTTCTTGTAAAATATATATTTTCATGACAAATACACTTGTACAGACTTTTCTTCACAATACCTGCAGATATTGGCCTGATTTTTGGTATGTGGGCAGATAATGACCAGTTACAGAACGAGTTCACGTTTCGTCCTGGTTGACTTACTTTTGATTGTTTTATGGCTCCTAAACATAGAAAATTTCATGTTTGTCCCAGTTGACCTATTTTTGACCCTATTTTTGACCGTTTGACGTTGCTCTAACATAGAAAATTTCAAAAAAAGGTGCACATGTATGGACTTTTTTTCGCAGTGCCTGCAGATACGTGCCTGATTTTTGGTGTGTAGGCAGATAATGACCAGTTACAGATCGAGTTCTTGTTTTGTCTCAGTTGACCTACTTTTGACCATTTGACTGCTCCTGAACATAGAAAGTTTCATGAAAAATATAAATTTTCATAACAAATGCATATGTACTGACTTTTTTTCCTCAATGCCTGCAGATACCACCCTGATTTTTTTTGTGTGGGCAGATAATGACAGTTACAGATCGAGTTTGCGTTTCATCCCGGTTGACCTACTTTTGATTGTTTTACGGCTCCTAAACATAGAAAATTTCATGAAAGACAGAAATTTTTATGGAAAATGCACATGTATGGACTTTTTTTCACAATTCCTGCATATACTGGCATGATTTTTGGTGTGTTGCTTGATAATGACCCGTTACAGATCGAGTTTGCATTTTGCCCTTGTTGACCTACTTTTCACCATATGACACCTCCTGAACTTAAAAAATTTTCCAAATTTTACAAATGTTTCTAATTTGCCCAAGGCGGGGGCATTCGTGTCGTTCCGACACATCTAGTTTATGCCAGTGTTGGTCACATGAGTCATATATGAAATTCAGGTATTGGTGGCGCCACCTGCATTGACCTCTTTTGTACAGGGGTCATCGGTCATCTGTACATTAACCCATAATTTCTCAGGAATAGCAGGAGCTAACATCCCTAGATTTTATGCTATTATCTGTCACATATTAAATGTTGTGGGATTCAGCTTATTTTTTTTGTTGCTATCTGCATTTACTTAGATTTTATAGGGAAAAGCTGAAAAACCTTTAAAAGTCTTCTTCTTGTAAACGGTCCAGCCAAATTGTTCAATATTTTACAGAAATGATCCCAGAGGCAAGCCCTCTCAAGTTTGTTCAAATTGTGTGCGTTTGATGAATTTTGGCGGAGTTAAACGAATTTCAACTTAGTCATTTGGCCAAGTAAGCATACAGACATAGCAATCTCAGGAATGGCTGGAGCTAGCATCTCCAAGTATTGTGCAAATGTTGGTCACATGACTTATATTTGAAATTGCAGATTTTGTGGCGCCACCTTCATTAACCTGTTTTTTATGGGCAAAAACCTTATAATTTTAACCTCTTTCAGCTTAAAAATGTTTATGATGCAACTAAGTTGAATCATTCAATTTTCACAAGAATTATCCTAGGACATGGTTCTTTCAATCATATAAGAATAGATTGAGTTTGTTGATTTCTGATTGAGTTGTGAAAAGCTTAAGTTGGTCTTATGGCCATTATTAAGTCTATTTCAAACTGAGGACTGCGATAGTGTTCTTCTACAAAATTGTTGCTTCAATTATAACTTCTGTAACACTGCACAAAAATTATTCTTAGGTGGCCTTTGTTCAAGTTAATTGAATGATTTTTGGCAGAATTATTGGACCTTTAACAATGAAAGGACTCTATCTTTTATTATTCTAGATATTTTGATAAACAGTCTTATGAATATGTCAGCTTGCGAAAAAAAATCATTTTAGCCAAAGTCTTTCAGTATGTGTAAACAAATTAACCAAAAGGCCAAGATTGTGTCTGAATCTTTAAATAGGATAAGAAACTGCCAGCTGTTTCAGATTTGGCAACGGGTCAACAGAGTTCATTCAGTGCAGCCAGATATATATGTCAAGAGTTCGATCAGTGCAGACAGACACAAGGCATGTGATCACCGAGTGTCATATGAACACCTCATAGGCACAATGTGATCACCTCATGGGTAGCATTTGTTCACCTCATGAGTATCATGTGATCACCTCATAGGTGTCATGCCCCTCAGGGCTGCATGTGGAGCCAATCTGTGAGCTTATGCAATGGTGTGAGTACTATTTCTGATTTGGCAACAGGCCAAAGGTCAGTCTGGATCTATTTATAGTTTTGGCAGACTGCCAACTGTATCAGATTAGCCAACAGGTCAAGAGTACACTCAGTGCAGCCAGGTATAGGTCAAGAGTTTACTCAGGGCAGTAGCTGCATTCTATTTATAGCTTTGGCAGACTGCCCACTGCATCAGATTAGGCCCCAAAGTTCAGCGTGGATCAATTAATAGCTTTGGCAGACTGCCAACTGTGTCAGATAATGCAACAGGCCATGAGTTCATCCAGTGCAGCCAGGTACTGGTCAAAAGTTTACTCAGTCTAGCCAGGTGCAGGTCAAGAGTTCACTCACTGCAGTAGCTTGAGTCAGCGATTTGTCACAGTTCACTCGGGGCAACTGCCTTACTCACCTAAGCCTGGTCAGCCCAGTGCATCAGACTCAAGGTATGTTTGATGTATTGGCCTGTTATTTTGACCTGATTATGTGTCTTTGATGGCTTTCTCATTCACAAGAAGGGTGTCGCCACCTACAATGACTTTTGCACAGTATATGTGCCTCCTTATTTCTACAGAGGAATTTGATATATCAGCCTTGAATTGGGCATATTTATAGCTTTGTCATATACAAGACTGGTGGTGCCACCTACAATAATTTTTGCACATGTATGGCCCTGTTTTTTTCTCAGGAGGGGTTTGATATATCAGTCTGAAATTGGGCATATGTATATATCTCTGATAGCTTTGTTGTATACAAGACTGGTGGTGCCAGCTACAATCAATTGTGTGTTGTGTGCACCCATGCCAGAATTTCAGCAGTGATATTTGTGTAATTGATTCTTATTCAAAATGTTTAGTATAAGCATTGTTCATATACATGTTACACGTGTACTTGAAAAGTAATGGTCCAGCATTGAAGCATTTTACCTGATGTATATCCCATTGCACAGGTTCGCATTGGGCCTGTAAGCCTTGTTTAGAAGATTGTTACAATAATCTAAATGCTGCAAGTTCAAGAATAATAAGTTCTCAGATTTTTGGGTCACAAGGTCATTGGTTAAGGTCTCTTTTGTAGTCATTTGCTTTGTTCAGATGCAGCGTCCCACTCCAGGTTGCTGGAAGTCAGCTATGCCGGGGTTTCTGATTGGTTACAGTCGCTGGGGGTGGGGGGGATACCCCTGCTGTGACCGGGGGGGGGGGGGGTGGTCCCCCTGCTGTGACAGGTGTACAGTTATTCACCACCCCGATCCCCCCACCCCTTCCAGCAAACTGAACCCAGTAATGGTTATCATTTTCACTGTAACTTATTAATTGTAATGCTGTTTCCACTCTAATATATAAAAACATTCCTTGAAAAAGTAATTCAAGGTGTAATTCAGAAGATGCCATGTTGTGTTGATGTAGCATTTTTAAAGAAATTAATTTTCTTTTAAATGATTTTAACAAATATAATTAAACCCAACAGTATACATAATTTTATAAAAAATGGAGCAAATTATGGATAAATAAAGGCACAATTTAAAATTGTGAAATCTGAATTAAGTATTATTTTTAGATATTTATTGATTGCAAATTTAAAAGATATATTTTTGTGGTAAAAAAATTATTAAACATTTGTATGTATGATGTGGTGTTATCTGACAAGATTGAGATTTATAATGATGCAATTTAGAATTATGAATCATCTTTTATATTCAGATATATATGTTATATTGGAAATGTATAGAAATATAAACTTATGATAAAAAAAAATTATGTCATAAAAAATCTAATTCTTGTAAAAATATCATTTCTAATACAAACATTTGTATTTCTAATACAAACATTCAGCAGAATTGGAGACCAGGCTTTGTTTGCCCTGTATGTACAGCAGAATAAAAATCTTTTTTTTTTTTCACCACAGAGGTATCTCACTTGTCTTTTGAGTTAACTGATAGGACTTGATTGACACTCTGAACAATAGATACAGAAACAGGTCACTCTGATCACTGCAGGATGCAGTATTTGCCAACGGATATCACACACCCATTTTTTGTATATATATATATATATGTCTCTATGTGATATCCTCTTACGGTTTACGTTTATTTTACTTTTTGAACAAACTCTGACACTTATATTTACATTACAGGCATAGTTTACATTGTATTGTTGTCAAATGTTTAACACTCTTACGGACAAGGATTGTTTGAAGTCAAAGTGAATCTCTAGAACTGAAAATAAATATACAAGAGAATCTAGCCATATGAGGGAGTCTGTTATATATCTTAGTGAGCCTCTGAGCAAGTAAACAGCTGTATACACACATAAGGTAATATAAACTAGACAAAGTTTACCAGCATTACAGATCCACCAAGCTGGACAAATATAGATTTAAGATTTGATGTTTATGGTAAAAACAAGTTCTCTTCCTTTTGGATTGTTTATTAAAGTATGTTTTGTACAAATACCTTGTAAAGTTTATAAATAGTATTTTTTTTAAAGAACCTGTGAGCTTATGTGCTGGTGTGGCCGGGTCCAGTGTCCATACATTTACCATACAATCTCAATAACGGCAGGAGCTAGCATCACCAAATTTTATGGAAAAAATTAGTCATATAAAAAACTCTATAGGATTTTACTTATTTTTTTGCTATCTGCATTTACAGTGAAACTTCTGCTTGCGGACAATTCAGTAAGGCGGACAATTCACTAATGTGGACACTTAATCTCAGTCCCTTCAAATTGTCTCTATATCATGTTTAACGTAAACTCAGTAAAGCAGACAACTCACTATCTTGGACAATGGACAAACTTTCCCATCCCGTCTGCATATATCCAGAACATATTACAACCCTCTAACGGACATCGCAAGTTCTATTTTTGTTCATATATCTTCCGGGAGATGGCTGTCCGAGGTTATGACCTCGTATGACCTGTTTTGGTCAAAGTGACAGCCCGAGGACAAGCGTAAATTGGTGAACCATCCTAATGTTACATGTGAATATACAGTCAAAATTTTGTTTATTTCAAAAATCTCGCAATTGTGTGAAGACTTAACATTATTATGTAATTAGGATTGGCCAGTCAACCAAAACAAAATAACTGTAGGGTCTCATACTGCTCTCAATAAAAAAAGACCACCATTAAAAACTACCGCTGATTATTTGTGGTCAGTGTCATGCACGGTTAGCAAGAATTAGTTAGCGATAGTCTGCACTTAGTTGCTGTGAATGTGTGGTGAGGTTTTACTTGCATGATTAATCAGTTAACTCTCAAACATGTTTATTGTCGTTGTTTTTCAACTTCAAGGCTTGATTTTCGCAGTTCTACCATCCTATCCTGGGTAGCAGCATTTGCTAAAGGACTTTGTCAACACATGCTTTTATCGAGCCTAAATAAAGTGAACTATCAGATAGTCAATAATTCTGTGCTTCATGATCATAATAATCAGAGCTCAGGATACTTATTCACATTTGTTTTTTACAATATATATTTATATATATATATATATATTTAATCTTTTCAGAAAAAACCTTAAATATAATTTATAAATTTCAAATTAAACGTAAAATTAATTGAAATACCAGTATCAATAAATGATGAATTAACACAACTCCTCTAATCAGGTCAACTCACTAATCAGGACAAAATCCTCCAGTCCCTTGAGTGTCCAACTTAGAAGAGTTTCACTGTACTTAGATTTTAAAGGGAAAATTTAAAAAACCTTTACAAATTTTTCTATAACCAAAATTGTCCTGCCAAATTGTTCAATATTTCATAGAAATAATCTCTGAAACAATCTCTCTCAAGTTTGTTTGAATGGTTCCAGTTCGGTGAATTTTGGCCAAGTTACAGAAGCTTAACTTAGTCATTAGGCCAAAAAATGATATTAAAAAATTACAATATCAGAAATGGCTGGAGCTATCATCACCAAATTTTATGCAAATGTTGGTCACATGACTCATATTTGAAATTGAGCTATTGGTTGAGCCAGCTGCATCAACCTTTTTGTACAGGGGTCATCTGTCATCAGTACATTAACCCATAATTTCTCTGGAAAAACGGGAGCTAGCATCCCCAAATATTATGCAAAAATCTGTCACATATCAAATTTTGTGGCGCAGTACCTTACATTTTGTGGGGAAAAGGCTAGAAAACTTTTGAAAATCGTCTCTGAAATCATTCAGCCAAATTGTTCAATATATCACGGAAATGATCCCAGAGACAAGCTCACTCAACTTTGTTCAAATGGTTCGGCTTTGATCAATTTAGGTGGAGTTATGTGAATTTGAACTTATTCATTTGGCCAAGTAAGCATACAAACATAACAATCTCAGAAATTACAGGAGCTAACATCACTAAGTTTTGTGCAAATGTTGGTCACATGACTCATATTTGAAATTGCAGGTTTTTGTGGCGCCACCTACTAAACCTGTTTTTACCGGCAAAAACTTAAACTTTTCAGCTTAAAAATGTTTAATGATGAAACTGTCAAGCTGAATCATTTAGTTTTTCACAAGGATTATCCTAGGGTAGGGTTTATTCAATTGTATTAGAATAAATTGTTTTTTTTTTAATTTTGATAGTGTTAGAAAACTGAAGTTGGTCCTTTTTGCCATAAGTAGGCCTATTTCAAACTGAGGGCTGCAATAGTCTTCTTCTGCAAAACTTGTTTCTACTTCTGTAACATTGCACAAAAATGATTCTTAGGAGGCCTTTGTTCAAGTTTACTTAAATGATTTTTGCAGAAATATTGGAACTATAACAATGAAAGACTGCCTCATCTATTATTCTAAACATTTTGATAAAAAAAAATCTTATGATTATGTCAGCTTGAAAAAAAGCATTGTAGCCAAAGTCTTTCAGTATGTGTAAACAGATTTACCAGCAGGTCAAGATTGTGCCTGTATCTATATATAGCTTGGCAGACTGCAAACTATTTAAAATTTGGCAACAGGCCAAAGGTCAGTCTGGATCTATTTATAGCTTTGGCAGACTGCCAACTGTATCAGATTACGCAACATGTCACCAGTGCACTCAGTGCAACCAGGTGCAGGTCACTACTGCACTCAGTGCAGTAGCTGCAGCTCTCAATTTGTTCTGGTTCACTTGGGGCAACTGCCTTCCTCACCTGAACTTGGTCAGCCCAGTGCACCTGACTCAAGAAAAGTTTGATATACTGTGGTTGGCTTTATATTCGCGAGGCTGAAATTTCGCGATTTCTCAATTTTGAATGTTTCGCGAGGGTTTCATTTTCGCGATTTCTCCAGAAACTATATCAAATCTTAGGTAAAGCCATACCTGTGTATATTATAAAATGAGAATAATTCATGAGTTTGTGCTATTCTACTTATGTAACGATGGTCCCATACACACAGCACAGGTAGTGTAGTTCAAATTCAAGGGAACGTTTACCCTATACCTGCTTGAATGTAATTATTAAATTAATTATTAAATTTCTCACTGTTCTAAACTATTTACATACAAGTATTGGTTTCACTGAACAAGAAGAACATACTCAACTGGCCAATTATTCCCGAGGGTTTCATTTTCGCGATTATTTCCCATTCGCGAATATCGCGAAATTAAAACCCTCGCGAACAAAAAGGCAACCACAGTATTGGCCTGACATTTTGAATTGTCCATGCATCTTTGACCCATGTTAGTATTTCAGCAGTGAAGTTTGTGTAATTGGTGCTTGTACTAGGGTTCAAAATATTTAGTACTTGCATTGTACATATGTACACATGTCTCAAATGTACTTGAAATGAAAAGTAATGGTAAAGCATGGAAGCATTATCCTTGGTGTATATCCCATTGCACAGATTCGCATTAGGCATGTAGGCCTTGTTCAGAATTACTCTCTCCATGCATCTTTGACCCAAACTAGTATTTCAGCAGTGAAGTTTGTGTAATTGGTGCTTGTACTAGGGTTCAGAATATTTAGTACTTGCATTGTACATATGTATACATGTCACAAAGGTACTTGAAATGAAAAGTAATGGTAAAGCATTGAAGCATTATACTTGGTGTATATCCCATTGCACAGGTTCGCATTAGGCATGTAGGCCTTGTTCAGAATTACTCTCTCCATGCATCTTTGACCCAAACTAGTATTTCAGCAGTGAAGTTTGTGTAATTGGTGCTTGTACTAGGGTTCAGAATATTTAGTACTTGCATTGTACATATGTATACATGTCACAAAGGTACTTGAAATGAAAAGTAATGGTAAAGCATTGAAGCATTATACTTGGTGTATATCCCATTGCACAGGTTCGCATTAGGCATGTAGGCCTTGTTCAGAATTACTCTCTCCATGCATCTTTGACCGATGCTAGTATTTCAGCAGTGAAGTTTATGTAATTGGTGCTTGTACTAGGGTTCAAAATATTTAGTACTTGCATTGTACATAAGTATACATGTCACAAAGGTACTTGAAATGAAAAGTAATGGTAAAGCATTGAAGCATTATACCTGGTTTATATCCCATTGCACAGGTTCGCATTAAGCATGTAGGAATTGTTCAGAATTACAGAGTTTAATGTAAGGTCATTAAGTGCATCTGATATGCTGAAATTCATTTTGCCATACCATAAAAAAAATTAATTAATACATGTCAGAAACCTTAATTCCAATCTTGTCCTGAATATGACATGTTAGAGTTGTCATATTATGGTGGATCTGAGCAGGTTATGAGACCTGATATTATCTCTGGTTTGGTTATGGATATTGGTGCAGCACTGATTGTTGAATGGTCAATGTCTCCACTATAACAAGCTGCACCTCAAATCTGTAAATACTGTCTCGCCCTGAATGAGCAGCAGGGCTCATTTGTTGGTTGCTATGGTAAGGTTGCCAAGCTTGGCAAACACAAAACTGGTGAAAACCACTGATATATATGTATAATGCTGGGACTCGCTTGATTGTTTGGCCAAACACATTCACAGGAACGCTGTCTCTGTGTACACAAATTTACACACATGTTGAGTTTTCAGCCAATCTCTGTTTAATCATTGTAGAAACTTGTGAAAAAAAAATGGCTAGCTTCATAGTCTAGAAAAAAGGACAGACATAGCAACTTTTAACGCATGGGTAATCGAGCTTGCAGGCTCCATAGACATCATGCAAGTACGGATTCTGTATCAACTTGTTTTCCTACTATATAATATTACCTAGTAACTTAATGTGTGTACACAGTTTATAATATACCAGTCATCAATTGTCACTCAAAGAGAGAGAAAGTCTGTTCATCACAACAATGTACTAACTGATACATGTGATGCCATATATATATGGCTTACTTTAGATTACTTTGGAGCAGGCTTTATTGTTTTACATGTTATACATAAAATACACATGCCACTAAGTTTAACTTTACCATTTGTAAGCATGATTTCATATTAAAGCTAGTAGACATTAAATTTTTTTAGACATTAAAGTTTAAATTTCATTAAACTTTCAGAGTAAAGTACTTCTGTCAGTAGCACTTGATTCTTAAATTATATGTACATGGAAGTCAGAGAGTGAGTGTGCAGCTCTGCCCTGTTTGGTCAAGTTTTGTTGACTTCATACAAAATGTGATAATTTCTTTTTCTGACATTTGCTCCTATACTTAGTGTACCACAGTGTAAATTATAAACATAGTGCTGTCAGGCTGTCAGTGACCGGGCTTGAGGTATTGAGATGAATTAATTACCAGCAATCCTTGCAATTAACCAGCACTTAAGGTTGACCAAGTCTTCATATATGGTATAAGATCACGGTCACCTCTTTGCACATGGCTTTCCTACATATCAGTAGCTCAACTAGTACTTAATAATGATTAATGAAGCAAAAACTGGTTTTGGATTTTCACCTACCCTTCCCCCCCCCCACCTGAACCTATGGCTAGCACTAAAAATGGGGGGGGGGGGGGGGGTATGAAATTCATGCTTATTTGAGTGATGACATTGTCAAGATCAGTTCTAGCTGCAAACCTATAGTTATTGGGTAGAAGGTACATCCAGGGCTCCCACTTACTCTGATATTTATCTATGAAAAAAATGCCTCTGTAATATTCAATATTTTCCTGGATATAGCCTGTGTTCTCCTATACTTACCTATATTTTGTCCACTGCACAATTGTTTGATGTGATTGTTATTACCGAAAAATTATTAGCTCAGTTTACTATAAGTCATCTGACCTATAGTTGGGGTCCATTGTCTGTCCGTATGGCCATCCTGTCATCTATCCGTCCTGCCGTCCTTCCATAAGACAGGCATGTTTCCACACCGTTCGGCATGCAGTTAGATGCCCTGTGTCCTCCTACCAAACCAGAAACTGGGTGTCTATGACTTTGTTTCTTTGAGAAATTAAAGAAAAACGTTATATTTTGTCAATTTTTAAGGAAAAACTTATATTTACTTTTCAGGACAGGCTAGAGTCAAAACCACTCATCTGTTTTTCTTCATATTTACCATAAGTATTCCCCTATATAGTTCCTATAGATGTACATGCCAGAAATTAGGTCAGTATTACATATTTTGTAAAAGTTTTGGGTCCAAACATAATGCACTTTGTAAAAAATGAGGAAGACATTTAATCACTTACCACAATAATTGTTAAAGCTAGGGGCTTGTTTTCAGGGATATAACTTTATTTAATCAAAATTCAATTCTATACCCAAAATTAGATCATAATCTTGTAATTTTATTAAGATATTAGCATAAATATAAAATTGGAAGCTTAAATTTTGTCTAATTTTGACCATGGCATGTTTTTTCCTGTAAGTACATTTGATTTAATTTTTACAGTAGGTACACGTAATGGACGTAATCTATTAACCTTTGAAATTTGAAAATTAAAACTAAAAATTTAGGTAAGTTATTGAAGTTTTCAGAGACTCTAATGTGTTTACATATTGAGAACCAGACCACCCACTTCTGGCCACTACAGCCTTGTCTGGGTAACCTTATTAGTGACACAAACCTGGCGGAGCGTCCCTGATGTCACAGATGCAGAATGCAATGATTATATTGATCAGGGAAGAAGACCCTTCAAGGCCATAAACAATACTCCTGTGCAAGTTACATGCAAAATCCCAAATTTGCACAAAACTTGTTATAAGATGTACATTGCCTTCACTTTTACTCAAAAAAATCACAATGTTATACCTCCCATAATTAATCAATACACTACATCTTACTCCAAATTAATCCTTCATTCAGGTTATTCCATATAACTTTCACACATATATTACACTATATTCCTTTTTCAGACCAATTATATGATTAAGTTACCAATAAAACAGACATTCAGAGGCTGCTCATAGAAAATATATTCATGTTAAGTTACCAGTAAAACAGACCATCAGAAGCTGCTCATAGAAAATATATTCATGTTAAGTTACCAGTAAAACAGACCATCAGAAGCTGCACATAGAAAATATATTCATGTAAGTTACCAATAAAACAGACCATCAGAAGCTGCTCATAGAAAATATATTCATGTTAAGTCACCAATAAAACAGACCATCAGAAGCTGCTCATAGAAAATATATTCCTGTTAAGTTACCAGTAAAACAGACCATCAGAAGCTGCACATAGAAAATATATTCACATTAAGTTACTGATAAAACAGACCATCAGAAGCTGCTCATAGAAAATATATTCATGTTAAGTTACCAGTAAAACAGACCATCAGAAGCTGCTCATAGAAAATATATTCATGTTAAGTTACCAGTAAGACAGACCATCAGAAGCTGCTCATAGAAAATATATTCATGTTAAGTTACCAGTAAGACAGACCATCAGAAGCTGCACATAGAAAATATATTCATGTTAAGTCACCAATAAAACAGACCATCAGAAGCTGCTCATAGAAAATATATTCACATTAAGTTACTGATAAAACAGACCATCAGAAGCTGCTCATAGAAAATATATTCATGTTAAGTTACCAGTAAGACAGACCATCAGAAGCTGCTCATAGAAAATATATTCATGTTAAGTTACCAGTAAGACAGACCATCAGAAGCTGCACATAGAAAATATATTCATGTTAAGTCACCAATAAAACAGACCATCAGAAGCTGCTCATAGAAAATATATTCATGTTAAGTTACCAGTAAAACAGACCATCAGAAGCTGCTCATAGAAAATATATTCATGTTAAGTTACCAGTAAGACAGACCATCAGAAGCTGCACATAGAAAATATATTCATGTTAAGTCACCAATAAAACAGACCATCAGAAGCTGCTCATAGAAAATATATTCATGTTAAGTTACCAATAAAACAGACCTTCAGAAGCTGCTCATAGAAAATATATTCATGTTAAGTCACCAATAAAACAGACCATCAGAAGCTGCTCATAGAAAATATATTCATGTTAAGTTACCAGTAAAACAGACCATCAGAAGCTGCTCATAGAAAATATATTCATGTTAAGTTACCAGTAAGACAGACCATCAGAAGCTGCACATAGAAAATATATTCATGTTAAGTCACCAATAAAACAGACCATCAGAAGCTGCTCATAGAAAATATATTCACATTAAGTTACCAATAAAACAGACCTTCAGAAGCTGCTCATAGAAAATATATTCATGTTAAGTTACCAATAAAACAGACCATCAGAAGCTGCTCATAGAAAATATATTCATGTTAAGTTACCAATAAAACAGACCTTCAGAAGCTGCTCATAGAAAATATATTCATGTTAAGTCACCAATAAAACAGACCATCAGAAGCTGCTCATAGAAAATATATTCATGTTAAGTTACCAGTAAAACAGACCATCAGAAGCTGCTCATAGAAAATATATTCATGTTAAGTTACCAGTAAGACAGACCATCAGAAGCTGCACATAGAAAATATATTCATGTTAAGTCACCAATAAAACAGACCATCAGAAGCTGCTCATAGAAAATATATTCATGTTAAGTTACCAGTAAAACAGACCATCAGAAGCTGCTCATAGAAAATATATTCATGTTAAGTTACCAGTAAAACAGACCATCAGAAGCTGCTCATAGAAAATATATTCACATTAAGTTACCAATAAAACAGACCTTCAGAAGCTGCTCATAGAAAATATATTCATGTTAAGTTACCAATAAAACAGACCATCAGAAGCTGCTCATAGAAAATATATTCATGTTAAGTTACCAATAAAACAGACCTTCAGAAGCTGCTCATAGAAAATATATTCATGTTAAGTCACCAATAAAACAGACCATCAGAAGCTGCTCATAGAAAATATATTCATGTTAAGTTACCAGTAAAACAGACCATCAGAAGCTGCTCATAGAAAATATATTCATGTTAAGTTACCAGTAAGACAGACCATCAGAAGCTGCACATAGAAAATATATTCATGTTAAGTCACCAATAAAACAGACCATCAGAAGCTGCTCATAGAAAATATATTCACATTAAGTTACCAATAAAACAGACCATCAGAAGCTGCTCATAGAAAATATATTCCTGTTAAGTTACCAGTAAAACAGACCATCAGAAGCTGCACATAGAAAATATATTCACATTAAGTTACTGATAAAACAGACCATCAGAAGCTGCTCATAGAAAATATATTCATGTTAAGTTACCAGTAAAACAGACCATCAGAAGCTGCTCATAGAAAATATATTCATGTTAAGTTACCAGTAAGACAGACCATCAGAAGCTGCACATAGAAAATATATTCATGTTAAGTTACCAATAAAACAGACCATCAGAAGCTGCTCATAGAAAATATATTCACATTAAGTTACCAATAAAACAGACCATCAGAAGCTGCTCATAGAAAATATATTCCTGTTAAGTTACCAGTAAAACAGACCATCAGAAGCTGCACATAGAAAATATATTCACATTAAGTTACTGATAAAACAGACCATCAGAAGCTGCTCATAGAAAATATATTCATGTTAAGTTACCAGTAAAACAGACCATCAGAAGCTGCTCATAGAAAATATATTCATGTTAAGTTACCAGTAAGACAGACCATCAGAAGCTGCTCATAGAAAATATATTCATTTTAAGTCACCAATAAAACAGACCATCAGAAGCTGCTCATAGAAAATATATTCATGTTAAGTCACCAATAAAACAGACCATCAGAAGCTGCTCATAGAAAATATATTCATGTTAAGTTACCAGTAAGACAGACCATCAGAAGCTGCACATAGAAAATATATTCACATTAAGTTACTGATAAAACAGACCATCAGAAGCTGCTCATAGAAAATATATTCATGTTAAGTTACCAGTAAAACAGACCATCAGAAGCTGCTCATAGAAAATATATTCACATTAAGTTACCAATAAAACAGACCATCAGAAGCTGCTCATAGAAAATATATTCATGTTAAGTTACTGATAAAACAGACCTTCAGAGGCTGCTCATAGAAAATATATTCATGTTAAGTTACCAATAAACAGACATTCAGAGGCTGCTCATAGAAAATATATTCATGTTAAGTTACCAATAAACAGACATTCAGAGGCTGCTCATAGAAAATATATTCATGTTAAGTTACCAATAAAACAGACATTCAGAGGCTGCTCATAGAAAATATATTCATGTTAAGTTACCAGTAAAACAGACCATCAGAAGCTGCTCATAGAAAATATATTCATGTTAAGTTACCAATAAAACAGACCATCAGAAGCTGCTCATAGAAAATATATTCATGTTAAGTTACCAGTAAAACAGACCATCAGAAGCTGCTCATAGAAAATATATTCATGTTAAGTTACCAGTAAAACAGACCATCAGAAGCTGCTCATAGAAAATATATTCATGTTAAGTTACCAATAAAACAGACATTCAGAGGCTGCTCATAGAAAATATATTCATGTTAAGGTACCAATAAACAGACATTCAGAAGCTGCTCATAGAAAATATATTCACATTAAGTTACCAGTAAAACAGACCATCAGAAGCTGCTCATAGAAAATATATTCACATTAAGTTACCAATAAAACAGATCATCAGAAGCTGCTCATAGAAAATATATTCATGTTAAGGTACCAATAAACAGACCATCAGAAGCTGCTCATAGAAAATATATTCATGTTAAGTTACCAGTAAAACAGACCATCAGAAGCTGCTCATAGAAAATATATTCACATTAAGTTACCAATAAAACAGATCATCAGAAGCTGCTCATAGAAAATATATTCACATTAAGTTACCAGTAAAACAGACCATCAGAAGCTGCTCATAGAAAATATATTCACATTAAGTTACCAATAAAACAGACCATCAGAAGCTGCTCATAGAAAATATATTCATGTTAAGTTACCAGTAAAACAGACCATCAGAAGCTGCTCATAGAAAATATATTCATGTTAAGTTACCAGTAAAACAGACCATCAGAAGCTGCTCATAGAAAATATATTCATGTTAAGTTACCAGTAAAACAGACCATCAGAAGCTGCTCATAGAAAATATATTCACATTAAGTTACCAATAAAACAGACCATCAGAAGCTGCTCATAGAAAATATATTCATGTTAAGTTACCAGTAAAACAGACCATCAGAAGCTGCTCATAGAAAATATATTCATGTTAAGTTACCAATAAAACAGACATTCAGAGGCTGCTCATAGAAAATATATTCATGTTAAGTTACCAATAAACAGACATTCAGAGGCTGCTCATAGAAAATATATTCACATTAAGTTACTGATAAAACAGACCATCAGAAGCTGCTCATAGAAAATATATTCATGTTAAGTTACCAGTAAAACAGACCATCAGAAGCTGCTCATAGAAAATATATTCATGTTAAGTTACCAGTAAAACAGACCATCAGAAGCTGCTCATAGAAAATATATTCACATTAAGTTACCAATAAAACAGACCATCAGAAGCTGCTCATAGAAAATATATTCATGTTAAGTTACCAGTAAAACAGACCATCAGAAGCTGCTCATAGAAAATATATTCATGTTAAGTTACCAATAAAACAGACATTCAGAGGCTGCTCATAGAAAATATATTCATGTTAAGTTACCAATAAAACAGACCATCAGAAGCTGCTCATAGAAAATATATTCATGTTAAGTTACCAGTAAAACAGACCATCAGAAGCTGCTCATAGAAAATATATTCATGTTAAGTTACCAGTAAAACAGACCATCAGAAGCTGCTCATAGAAAATATATTCACATTAAGTTACCAATAAAACAGACCATCAGAAGCTGCTCATAGAAAATATATTCATGTTAAGTTACCAGTAAAACAGACCATCAGAAGCTGCTCAAAGAAAATATATTCATGTTAAGTTACCAATAAAACAGACATTCAGAGGCTGCTCATAGAAAATATATTCATGTTAAGTTACCAATAAACAGACATTCAGAGGCTGCTCATAGAAAATATATTCACATTAAGTTACTGATAAAACAGACCTTCAGAGGCTGCTCATAGAAAATATATTCATGTTAAGTTACCAGTAAAACAGACCATCAGAAGCTGCTCATAGAAAATATATTCATGTTAAGTTACCAGTAAAACAGACCATCAGAAGCTGCTCATAGAAAATATATTCACATTAAGTTACCAATAAAACAGACCATCAGAAGCTGCTCATAGAAAATATATTCATGTTAAGTTACCAGTAAAACAGACCATCAGAAGCTGCTCATAGAAAATATATTCATGTTAAGTTACCAGTAAAACAGACCATCAGAAGCTGCTCATAGAAAATATATTCATGTTAAGTTACCAATAAAACAGACCATCAGAAGCTGCTCATAGAAAATATATTCATGTTAAGTTACCAATAAAACAGACCATCAGAAGCTGCTCATAGAAAATATATTCATGTTAAGTTACCAGTAAAACAGACCATCAGAAGCTGCACATAGAAAATATATTCATGTTAAGTTACCAGTAAAACAGACCATCAGAAGCTGCACATAGAAAATATATTCATGTTAAGTTACCAGTAAAACAGACCATCAGAAGCTGCTCATAGAAAATATATTCACATTAAGTTACTGATAAAACAGACCATCAGAAGCTGCTCATAGAAAATATATTCACATTAAGTTACCAATAAAACAGACCATCAGAAGCTGCACATAGAAAATATATTCATGTTAAGTTACCAATAAAACAGACCATCAGAAGCTGCTCATAGAAAATATATTCACATTAAGTTACTGATAAAACAGACCATCAGAAGCTGCACATAGAAAATATATTCATGTTAAGTTACCATTAAAACAGACCATCAGAAGCTGCTCATAGAAAATATATTCATGTTAAGTTACTGATAAAACAGACATTCAGAGGCTGCTCATAGAAAATATATTCACATTAAGTTACTGATAAAACAGACCATCAGAAGCTGCTCATAGAAAATATATTCATGTTAAGTTACCAGTAAAACAGACCATCAGAAGCTGCTCATAGAAAATATATTCACATTAAGTTACTGATAAAACAGACATTCAGAGGCTGCTCATAGAAAATATATTCACATTAAGTTACCAATAAAACAGACCATCAGAGGCTGCTCATAGAAAATATATTCATGTTAAGTTACCAGTAAAACAGACCATCAGAAGCTGCTCATAGAAAATATATTCACATTAAGTTACCAATAAAACAGACCATCAGAAGCTGCACATAGAAAATATATTCATGTTAAGTTACCAATAAAACAGACCATCAGAAGCTGCACATAGAAAATATATTCACATTAAGTTACCAGTAAAACAGACCATCAGAAGCTGCTCATAGAAAATATATTCACATTAAGTTACCAGTAAAACAGACCATCAGAAGCTGCTCATAGAAAATATATTCACATTAAGTTACCAATAAAACAGACCATCAGAAGCTGCTCATAGAAAATATATTCATGTTAAGTTACCAATAAAACAGACCATCAGAAGCTGCTCATAGAAAATATATTCATGTTAAGTTACTGATAAAACAGACCATCAGAAGCTGCACATAGAAAATATATTCATGTTAAGTTACCGATAAAACAGACCATCAGAAGCTGCTCATAGAAAATATATTCATGTTAAGTTACCAGTAAAACAGACCATCAGAAGCTGCACATAGAAAATATATTCATGTTAAGTTACCAGTAAAACAGACCATCAGAAGCTGCACATAGAAAATATATTCATGTTAAGTTACCAGTAAAACAGACCATCAGAAGCTGCTCATAGAAAATATATTCATGTAAGTTACCAATAAAACAGACCATCAGAAGCTGCTCATAGAAAATATATTCATGTTAAGTTACCAATAAAACAGACCATCAGAAGCTGCTCATAGAAAATATATTCATGTTAAGTTACCAGTAAAACAGACCATCAGAAGCTGCTCATAGAAAATATATTCATGTAAGTTACCAATAAAACAGACCATCAGAAGCTGCTCATAGAAAATATATTCATGTTAAGTTACCAGTAAAACAGACCATCAGAAGCTGCTCATAGAAAATATATTCACATTAAGTTACCAATAAAACAGATCATCAGAAGCTGCTCATAGAAAATATATTCATGTTAAGTTACCAATAAAACAGACCATCAGAAGCTGCTCATAGAAAATATATTCATGTTAAGTTACCAGTAAAACAGACCATCAGAAGCTGCTCATAGAAAATATATTCATGTTAAGTTACCAATAAAACAGATCATCAGAAGCTGCTCATAGAAAATATATTCATGTTAAGTTACCAGTAAAACAGACCATCAGAAGCTGCTCATAGAAAATATATTCATGTTAAGTTACCAGTAAAACAGACCATCAGAAGCTGCTCATAGAAAATATATTCATGTTAAGTTACCAGTAAAACAGACCATCAGAAGCTGCACATAGAAAATATATTCATGTTAAGTTACCAGTAAAACAGACCATCAGAAGCTGCTCATAGAAAATATATTCACATTAAGTTACCAATAAAACAGATCATCAGAAGCTGCTCATAGAAAATATATTCATGTTAAGTTACCAATAAAACAGATCATCAGAAGCTGCTCATAGAAAATATATTCATGTTAAGTTACCAGTAAAACAGACCATCAGAAGCTGCTCATAGAAAATATATTCATGTTAAGTTACCAGTAAAACAGACCATCAGAAGCTGCTCATAGAAAATATATTCATGTTAAGTTACCAGTAAAACAGACCATCAGAAGCTGCACATAGAAAATATATTCATGTTAAGTTACCAGTAAAACAGACCATCAGAAGCTGCTCATAGAAAATATATTCACATTAAGTTACCAATAAAACAGACCATCAGAAGCTGCTCATAGAAAATATATTCATGTTAAGTTACCAATAAAACAGACCATCAGAAGCTGCTCATAGAAAATATATTCATGTTAAGTTACCAATAAAACAGATCATCAGAAGCTGCTCATAGAAAATATATTCATGTTAAGTTACCAGTAAAACAGACCATCAGAAGCTGCACATAGAAAATATATTCATGTTAAGTTACCAATAAAACAGACCATCAGAAGCTGCTCATAGAAAATATATTCATGTAAGTTACCAATAAAACAGACCATCAGAAGCTGCTCATAGAAAATATATTCATGTTAAGTTACCAGTAAGACAGACCATCAGAAGCTGCTCATAGAAAATATATTCATGTTAAGTTACCAGTAAGACAGACCATCAGAAGCTGCTCATAGAAAATATATTCATGTTAAGTTACCAGTAAGACAGACCATCAGAAGCTGCTCATAGAAAATATATTCATGTTAAGTTACCAATAAAACAGATCATCAGAAGCTGCTCATAGAAAATATATTCATGTTAAGTTACCAATAAAACAGACCATCAGAAGCTGCTCATAGAAAATATATTCATGTTAAGTTGCCATGTAAACTACAGTTGTGCAGTGAAAATTCCTTTATTTTTCTTCAAAATTACCATGAACTCCTAAATGTTTGTCTCATGTGCTCCTATAAAATTGCCATTTTTCTTCTGGAGCCTGGAGATTTTGCTTCTCTGGTGCCTATCTGGTTCTTAGCATGTGTACAGCTGATGTTCAGTAATGCCATGTTACCATCAAAATCGACTCTTCAGGTTAGCAAAGCCAGGTGACATCATCACTGATCATGTACCTGTCTTCAGTTAAACATGCATTTATTCAGTCTCAATTATTTTATGATTATTTACATCTGAGTTTTTTGCCATCTGATTTTCCGCACATTATTATTAATTATTACCACATCTGAAATAGATACTAAAGTGTATATCTTTATGCAAAGTGTATATATTCTCTCTAGAAAAAAATTGACATGTTGTTTCCATAAGGTAAATGTATGCACTGCTGTAGCCAAGTAGGTAGGTCTCATTGGATTTGTGTGGATTTACTCTATATAACACACACATGTATGTGAATAGCAATGGAGTTAATACGTAGTTACTTATATACCTCTTCACTAACAAAATGTAGCTTTCTGTTTATCTTATTATATATTGACACAGTTTATAATCAGCTCCATAGGACTTTGTGACAGAATAACACAGCTGTTTAAAAGTACTAGTCTGGGTGAGATTTTTCCGTTTCTGTGGACTCGGTCCTGAGCAAATACTTGTTGTGGTTTAATTTCATGCATATATACATTATTTGTGCTACTTATAAGTATCACTCAGAAACTTTGGGAGAGCGGGGGTTTTATGAAGGCAGACTTGACAAAGAAGGTAGCGGGGAGTTGTGAACTTTGGAATACTTGATGGTTTTGGTGAGTTACACACACTTGATAAACGACTGGTTGCCTAAGGGTCGGGTCAGATAGCAACGCGAGGGTTTCTTACCAAATATGTCTGTGCTACATATATCTGTGTATTTATCAGGATTTTATGAGAATAGCAGGAACGCAAGACAAAGTTCATCAATTCACCAGGATGCATGTGCTCAGCTTTAAGGTGCTTAGGCCGAGCAAATGAGTGAAGCTAAACTGAATCTAACAGATTATCCAGTGGTTGAGATTTTAATGTTATTACCAGCCACTTTATCCAGGGTGCTTTGGGGTCCTTGGAATCCTTGAAAGTGATTGAATTAAAAATCAGAGGTCCTTGGAAATACAGAAGAGCATTGTTTAACCGAACACCATTTTTAAAAAATAATAATTTATCCAAAATTTTAATCTGATTATTGAACAAATTTCTGAAAAGTAGGTGTAAAAAACCTAAGCAAATTTTTATAGATTAACTGTGATACATAAATTTCATATATATATATATATATATATATAGTGCCAAATAATTGAACACAGGATGTTGGTGTGAACACCGTTGTCCTCATTTACTTACCTGTTATATATTAGGCAGCTAAGGCCAGGGTGATTGAACAGAACAAACAAAATGTTACACAAAACCCTAAATATATATTACTGTTGAAATAACAGAAAGAGTATTTTAAATAGAATGGATCATCAAATAACAACTCAATTTTCATTGTATACTTTTATTCTAAACTTTTTTATGTACATCTTGAGTTCCTCTGGGTCTTTTTCCCAGGTCAAGCTATGTCATTCTGGTTATCATGCGGGCTATGCATGTCATGCAATAGGTACAATGCAGATCGATTCTGATTTGTCAATTAGGGACCATTTGCAAGAATGTTAATAAGTTTTTCATTATATATTGATGAAATTGATGGAAACATCACAAGTATTGTTGCCAGTATTTGTTAGGGCTAAAGTTTCATTAATTTTGGGTTTTCAGTGTCTGATCAAGTCTATTAAATTGTTTATCAAGTGCTAGTGTATCTAAACAAAATCCTTGTCCCCCAAGCTTTTTGAATAAATGACGCTCTACTTTATGTTTTCCTTTATAGTCCTTAAATTTGTGCCTAAATGTTCTTCCAGAGCTATGTCTGTATTTTATGTGCCAATATGCTTATTAAATTTTTACACTTTGTACATTTATCTGTTAAAGAATAATTAGCTCAGCTGACTATAAGTCATCTGAGCTATAGTCGTGGTCCATTGTCCGTCGTCCGTCCGTCTGTCCAGATGCCCGTCCGTAAGACTGGCACGTTTCGACACCGTTGGACCTACGAATCTGGAATTCGGCATACAGTTAGATGTCCCTAAAATCTCCTACCATGCTGAAAATTGGGTCAATAGGACTTCGTTCTTTGGAGATATTAAGGGAAAACTTCAATTTTTTTATTAGAAATCTATTTTCACACTTCAGGACTGCCTAATATCAAAACCACTCATCTGGTTTTCTTCATATTTACCATAAATATTCCTCTATATAGTTCCTATGTACATGCCAGAAATAAGGTCTGTATTATATAATTTAAAAAAGTTATGGACTCAAACATAATGCATTTTGTAAAAATCAGGAAAGATATTTGATCGCTTAACACAAAACATGTGAAAGCTAAGGACTTTTTTCCAGTAATATAACTTTAATTAATCAAAATTAAATTGTATACCAAAAATTAGATCAAAATCTTAAATTTTTTAAAATATTAGCAAAAATAAAAATTGGTAGCTTAAATTTTGCCCAACTTTGGCCACTTAGGATTTAATCTGTTAAAATCTTTAATTTGAAAATAAAAGCTGCAAAATTAGGCTAGTTATTGAATTTTTTTTGGAGGCTCTTGTTGTATTCCCTTACATTGTCAAGCAGTGCACTTTGGTGACTGTAGGTCATTCAGTGCAGCTCTCTATGCTCCCCAGGCTGTTAGCATTAAATTATGCAATCCCATCACTAGGGCAAGCCCTCTCTCCACTGAGTTGAGCTTGATCAGGCTGTCTGCAGTTAATACCATACCACAGGGAGCCTTTCTCTCTGGCACCCCGTTCCCCCCCCCCCCCCCCCCACCCCATTCTGATGACAGACCTGTACTATGAACTAGATGAATCTTAAAATGAACATTTTTCTCAGCAACGAGCAGTAACAATGGAGACCCCTCCCCCAACCCACCCCTTCAATACACAGGACTAATAAACAAGATGAATCTTATAATTTTAATGTTAAATAAATTCTTTTTGATGAGACTTGGACAATTTTGATTTTTTTAAAGAAGAAGATTTCAGGAATTTAATCCTTATATTCAAATGTGATAAAATATTAGGATCTAATGTAAGTGCTAACTGACAAGATTTAAGAAGATATAAATACTTTGTAGCATTTCATTCATATCCCCTAAAGTTGGTGGGGCCTAGGTGTGAATAACACTGTTAACTTAGTATAAAAATTAGGAATATTGGTCAAACTTTGTGGGATTAATTTATATCTCATATGGCCATATATTTAACTTTTGAAAACTTTAATTACCTTCAGACATTATTTGTTTATGAAATGTTACTTTTATATAACACTTTCCGTAGGCCTATTTGTTCCCTTGGTGCATCACTAAATGGTTTAGCTCATGTCCTTAATTCTATAATTTACAGAGTTTCATTTCAGCAGGGCCATTTTCTCATAGCTTTTCTAATGATAATATACATGAAAAACCAAAAGAAATAAAAATATTTTGCAGTTACTAATATTTTCCAAAATTCAGCTGAGTGATGTGACCCATGGGTCCCTTGTTTTTACTTGTGTTCACCTGCTTTGGTTCAGTCAAAGCTTCAGATTTATCATAATATCATTAAAATAAGGTCCTTCAGATTTGTAAAAAAAAAATGAATATTGAAAGTCATTAAAAATTCCTTGAAATTTGTTGATGGATAGGTATAAGAGCCTTGTTTATCATTAGCCATGACAACATGACACTCAGGCCTTCGGAAAAAAAAAACTGATAGGGCCTGGAGTCATGATGGCAGTCACAACAGAACGCCCATTCTAAGGGTCAGATCAAAATATTTGCTGTCTGGTATTATTTGGCATCACAGGCTTATATAGTCGTATTATATGTGCTAAATATCGAAGAAAAATGTTGTTACACAAAAATAATAACAATTATTACCTCCTTTCATCACTGTGGCACCGATTCACGTTAAGCGGTACTTCTCATTCAAAACTAAATGTGTCATGGCGCGGTCGTGTATGTAAACTTGGAAGCCGGAAGCCGGAAACCAACGAAAGCAGTTTAAAGCATATACAAAATGCTAACGCTTCAATACCGTTTTGTTTTTTCCCCGATAGAATAAGATCTTTTTTTATCATTCTGTGAAGAATAATAGTTATCCATTGTTTAATCTGAACGTTATGGAAGATTTTGTGCTCGGAAGCCATCTCGGAAGTCAGTCAGAAGTGCTTGGATGTTATCCAATGTGTATAACTCGGAAGTCACAGAGACGCACTGTGCCCAAAATGCAGTTTCATTATAATTATAGTTGCATGCATATATTAAAATTGCTTATGCATGATTCTGCTTATAATGAGTGTATGATGCAATACATGACACATAATCGGAAAACTATAAGTTCTTATTTTTTTATTTGTAAATTTAATATATATATATATATATATATATATATATATATATCGTCGGTGTTATTATCGAGTAAAGTGTGATAACGGAAATACTTCCTATCTCATTATACTAGTACATATTTGTATGCTCTCTCAGTGGAGTAAATCACCAATTTATGAATTGGAAAGTAATAAATATAATAATGAAATTGCTAGGGAATAAAAAAAGTAATCTGGAAAAGAAATGAAAATTAAGAGATATTACGTCTGAACGGGCTTGCGCCCTCTATGTGCCCTCTAATATTGTATAATTAACCCTTGTACGGCATTAAAAATACAGTTATAAATTACGATGTCATTCAAAATAAAATATAGTAATATATTTTCCATACGTTGAACAAATATGAAAATTCAATATATCCCAGAAGGTCATCGTTGGAACAAACATACATGTATCATATGCAAAAACGAAATGTCTTTCAATATGTTAGAGTTCAACAATATTTTTAAAAAATGTTACATTTATATCTTAGAAAAGGGATACAAAAGTCCAGATAATATATAACATACTAATACATGTATTATTATATAATCTGATCGATTTACGAATTTAAGCAAATATTTTGTTAAAACTAAAATTAATTCTTTTTCAAGTTTTTGACTCTTTCTTTCAAACTTTATCAATCTCGATATTTATATTATATTAATTTCACTCCTGATGTTTCAACATCACATTTCAACTTCAAATATATGGATATTTATTAATATATTAAAGTATGTTTGCAAATGATTGCATGATAAGGGCATATAACCAGAATGTGCACCCTTCAACTTCATATTACTGTACGATTACAAGGATCTCGATAAGAAATTACAATTTTGTTTATATAATATATATATAAATGCAACCGGACCATGAAATGTAAAATATAATTTGGCATAAAAAGTATTACATAATAGATAAGAGTCTAAGAGATTCATAATACTGATGAATTTTTTTTTTGGTCAATGGAAGAGGAAAATGTTTTTCAATTTATACATTAAAAATAAAATATTTTGTTCGAAACAACTTGTAAAAACATTAACTGGACGGTTTTTTGGTTCTGTCAAATTTTCTGTTTAAGTCTCTATGATATTATCAGGGTGATTTTTATAGGGGCACATGTATAAAATATTATCAAAACCTTTATTTTTTTCATGTTTCCATCAACATAAAATGCGGTAACAGCGTAAAATATTGATGAGTTAAAATAATCTTGTTTTATAAAATGAAATAAAATATCAATATAATATATTATTAAAAAAACAGCATCATGAATGTTACAAAACAGATAGAATTTATGAAAAATACATGATACTGAAGAAATTGAAAATGCTTGACACGTTTGCTGACGATATGATGACCAGTGCATTTGCCATTACTGGCTTCCGAGTTTTACACATTTGGACCATAACCGGGCATTTCCGAGCAAAAAATAGTCATTAACTTCGGGTGGATAACTTTGATTATTTTACATGATGATAAAAAAGACCTTATTCTATCAATAAAAATAAAAAGGTACTTTCCATTGATGTAGTAGCATTTTAATTATGCTTCGATCATTGCTTTAAAAAAAGTCCTTGCTTCCGACTTCGGACTTCCGAGTTTTACACATAGCCGTTTGGAAATCCCCTACCGGAAGTTATGATTCTCCCGCTGACAGATGTGGAGACGAGTTTTTCGAGTAAAACCAGCCTCGGAATTAAAAACTGCTGCACGTTTACACGTAAGTCAACCGTGGATGTAATAATTATTATTTTCCCCAACAGAATAACGTCACTTTTTGTCTTAACTCAGGAAAATGACAGTTCGAGAAGTGGATGAAAATAAAAAAGTAGTGTCAGAAATGGCGTGCACATCTGCACATACTAGAATTGATGCGAACCCAATAGCTTGTACTGTCACCCCATCGTCTTCAGTTCATCTAAAATCGACGTTTGGGGTGACAAGCTGTCGCTAGTTTATCATGTACATGTTGTCTTTGTTTCCTGACCTCACTGTCATTTTTAATGTAGTACATTTATTGATCATTGAACCTCATAAAGTCTGCTTCAATAACACCTGTGTACTGAGAACTGCATGCTGTCCGCTGTATTTTTTTTTTTATTCACATCACTGACCACATTGTGAACAACTGCTGTGTCAGCCGTGTTTGATTGCCACATTCCACATTTTATTGTTTTCAGCCACTGTTTGGGCTTTATATATAATTTATTCCAAACTAGTTGCAGTTTATAATTACATTGATATATCTACTTGTTCATTACATGTACATGTATGAAGTTGATGATGAACTGACTTGCACACAGCAAAATCATTTAACAGTCCTTCAGGGCCTTTCCTTATTTACATAATTTTGGTCCCTGGTGCCTGAGTAGGAAACACTGCCATAGTAACCATCAAGTTTTGATAGGTTACCATGTAATCTCTGAGGATGCCATGTACTAAGCTTAAACCATGGTACCAGCAATGTGTCACATCCTAAAATATGATGTAATGTGTCACATCTAAAAATGTAACACAGCCTCTGAGTGAACCACATCCAAATTGTAATTTAATACAGCTAAACTTGTGTCATCATAATATTATTTTTATCATCGCAGTGAAACATATGTATGTATTCAACTAAAGTTATCCCATTTAAACATTCTGTCATGTAACCCAAGATATTATTAAAATATGGATGTTAAACCTGCCTAAGAAGGTATTTCCAGTTACTGCTGTGACTATTATCACTTTCCTGTATTCCAAATTTCTTTAAGCTTTAAACATGAAAGTTGAAATATCTTTATTCTAAGTTCTATTCAGATTTTTTATTCCAAATTATAAAGGGGAAAAGACAAGCTAAGACTGCCACTCGGTGTTCGTTTTGTGTTCCAAATTGATTATCATTGTTTCTGCCAAAACAAAGTTTTGCAGTAACTATGTTTTTGACCGAGTTATGCCGCAGCGGCGTTCCTATTCAGAATGGAACTGTGAGACCACTGGTCATATTTTTCTGAAACTTTACACCATGATCAGGTTACATGTGAACTGCTGCAAAAATATTTTGGTTTGACCTCTGACCTTTCCTCTGCAGTGCGTCCATCTGTGTGTCTGTTTTGACACGTTAACCCACATATCTTCAGACTCATTTGGCCAATCTGGCTGAAATTTTGCATGAACGTAGCTCTTGGATAGCTTTATAACATACACAAAAAATGGTGGCGCCACCTGCACCAATTTTTGCACAGCATCCATCTGTTCATCTGCCTTGTGTTAAAATCACTCATAACTCTGCAGTAGTTGGACTTATCCACCTGAAATTTTGCATGTTTATGCATGATGGATAGTTTTTAGCTCAGCTGACATTCAGTCATGCTGGGCCATAGCGATGGGTCTTTGTCCATCGTCCTTCCGTCTGTCCATCCGGTCATCTGGCTGCCTTTAGCAGGGCACAAATTGTCACTGTAGGGGCCAGGGTTATGAACCCTATGCAGTCTTAGAGGTTCTAAAAAGATCTCCTTGCAAACTTGAAATTAGGTCACTGTGACCTACATTCTCAAAGTTACAGGGTGTGTTCGCACCCCCTAGAAATAATTCTTTTAGCCAAAATTTTCACCCCAAACCTTCCATCTTTAACATACAGCTCACCTGCCAACAGGGAAAGAACCATAATTATTTTGAGATCAAAAGGTCAAAGGTCAAGGTCACAGGAGCCACTTCTTTGAAAAGCCTGTGGAAATATTTTAAGGCAAACCTTTCATCCTAATTCTTTGATCTTTCACACATAGCTCACCTACCAAGTGGGAGAAGAATCCTATAATTTTGAGGTCACAAGGTCATAGGTCAGGGTCACAGGATCCACTTCTTTAAAAAAGGTTGTGGACACATTTCAAGCTAGACATTTCATTCCTAATTTTCCAGCACTGATATCACTTCTCTGTCAACAGGGGAAAAGGCCTGTTGATTTGGAGGTCAAAGGTCAAGTTCACAGCACCCACTTCTTGCGTGGAGTAATTTTCAGGCAAACTTTTCAATCTATACCATCCATCTGTCATATATGGCTTACCTACCAATAGGATGTCGAGTTCAGTAGGTCAAAGGTCAAGGTCACAATATTAAATTGTTCTAAATGCTTGTGAACATATTTCAAGTGAAACTCTTCAACCCAAACCTTAAGTCTTTCACACACGCCACATCTATGCATCACTCAATTTGACTCAAACTTCATATTTATGGGTCTTTTTGCTTGAAGAAATAACTTATTGATTTTGGGGTCAGCTGGTCTGGAGGTTTAAGGTTGCAGTTCAAAGTTATGCACTCATTAGTTGCCAAGTAATTACACCATTTAAGTGGTTAGTAGTTACCCATCATTTAAAAAGGATCCAGTTGATATGTGGGCAAAAGGCCAAGGTCATAGGTCAGGGATGTTAACAATTACAAATTTTGTAGACCGTCTCTATTTTTCTTTTATATATAACCATTACACTCCAGCTGGTACAGCTGTAATTGTGAGTGACACCGGTGACATATGACTTCCTTTTGTATCAGCCTATTAAGTGATAGGGCTGAGTGATAAGTACCTCGTTACTGCATAACAAAAACACTGTTGTCCGAATGCTTCAGCCAGGCATTAAGACTATGAGAGTATAGTATTAAGGTTTAGCTACTGATTTATAATATGATGGGAACATTTCGCAGTTTTTTTATTTTATGGAATCATAGCAATAAACATAGTTTCCTAGATATCTGATTATTTTTATATAAATCACCACATATAAAAGTAAGTGTTTGTTCTCATAATATGTAGATGTATACTGGATTTAGGATGGCTTTTTTTTATTACAAGACTCTTAGTCATGCTTTCTACATTTCTTTTCTTTCAGGTTTTGCAGTTTACCTACCCCATTGAAAAGCAGAGTGATAATAAAAAATATTGGACTTACACTTTTTACATTTGCATATCTATAAATCTGATATGAGGGCCTGAACATGCGTTTTGAATTGTTTTGGACATTCATTACTGTCACATCCTTTGGAGAATTTGCCCCAAGTTTGAACTCTTATTAGAGGATGTGTGATATCAAATATAAGACCTGTTAGAAATCCATTATGTCTGCCAGTTAGCCACCTTAGAAATCCTTTTTTCAGTGCAGTTTCATTGATTTTTCTTCAATGTTTGGTCCGATTTAGAGAATGTTTGTTGTCTGATTTCAGACCTGTCAGAAGTTCAAAATTGCCACCAGGCAACCATCTTTAAATTCCTTTAGATCATATTATCTCAAGAACTGTTTAAGTGAATGCAGTCGGACATATATTAATATAATCTTGCAAAGGATTGGGTTAAATATTTCTTAATAAATATTACCATCATTTATAAAAGTGCAGTACAGTTGGCTTGTATTGAAAAAAAATTCACACAGAAGCACCCATTTCTCAATAATTCTTGCATGGATTTCCTTGATTTTTGCTACATATTTTGATCTTATATTTGCCCTTTGTGGTGTTCCTTTTGAGACTGACTGGTATCAAGAAAGCTATGGGAATAGTTCCTGATAGCTTAACAATCATACATTTTTCCTCAGACGATCAATTCACTGTGTTTTAACCAGACATAGGTGATATATATTTCTGTTGTCGTAGAAAATTTCAACAAATTGGCAAATTGGTTCTTCAAAATTTGACTAGATGTTGTGAATCCCAGCCCATGATGTCACAGGTCATGCTTGGCAGCTGAGCGTCATGACCCATGGGTCACTTGTCTTGATTTTATGACAGGTGGTGCCACTTACGTACACATTTCAGCTGCAGACATCCATACTAATATCTCAGAACTGGTTTGATGTATTAGCGTGAAATTTCTTGCATAAGTAAAGATCTTACTTGGCTCTACAGCTTATACAAATTTGGTGGCCCAACTTACAACAAATTTATGCATGGTGTCCATCTTTTCATCTGCCTAGGGTAAATTTTACCCATATGACTTATCCGCCTGAAAATGTACATATGTATACGTCTTTAATAGCTTTCTCTTTCAAATATCAGGTGGTGCTACCTACAATCATGTTTACATGGAAGACACCCATGCTAATATGCAACAAATCTCACTCTATTACCCCTTGCCACTCAGTCCATGCCCAATTTCACCCGTCACACTCTGATTTTGGCAGATACAAATAGTCGTTTGTTGACTACTTGTATTCTAGTGTCTGGAATGTAGTTAACAAGTGATCATTCACAACTTACCCTTCTCATGAGTTACATGACTTCTCAAAGTGAAGTCTCAAATCAGGTCTAGCAATAACCTTAGTAGAAAATGAGATAATACCACAATGAAGTGGTAAAATAGATGAGATTAGCTCTCTTGTCTTGGGGTAGATGAGTTTTGCTCTCATGTCTTGGGGTAGATAAGTTTTGCTCTCTTCTCTTAGGTTAGTTAAGTTTTGCTCACTTGTCTATGGGTAGATGAGTTTTGCTCTCCTGTCTTGGGGTAGATGAGTTTTGCCCTCCTGTCTTGGGTTAGATGAGGTTTGCTCTCTTGTGTTGGGGTAGATGAGTTTTGCTATTTTGTCTTGGGGTAGATAAGTTTTGCTCTCTTGTCTTGGGGTAGATGAGTTTTGCTCTCTTGTCTTAGAGTAGATGAGTTCTGCTCTCTTGTCTTGGGGTAGATGAGTTTTGCTCTCTTATGTTGGGGTAGATGAGTTTTGCTCTTTTGTCTTGGGGTAGATAAGTTTTGCTCTCTTGTCTTGGGGTAGATGAGTTTTGCTCTCCTGTCGAGGGGTAGATAAGTTTTGCTCTCTTCTCTTAGGGTAGTTGAGTTTTGCTCACTTGTCTATGGGTAGATGAGTTTTGCTTTCTTGTCTTGGGGTAGATGAGTTTTGCTCTCTTGTCTTAGAGTAGATGAGTTTTGCTCTCTTGTCTTGGGGTAGATGAGTTTTGCTCTCTTGTGTTGGGGTAGATGAGTTTTGTTCTCTTTTCTTGGGGTAATTAAGTTTTGCTCTCTTGTCATGGGGTAGATGAGTTTTGCTCTCTTGTCTTGGGGTAGATGAGTTTTGCTCACTTGTCTTAGGGTAGATGAGTTTTTAGCTCAGCTGACTAAGTCATCTGAGCTATAGCATCATTCTTTGTCCGTCGGCCATCCGGCTGTCCCGGCTGTCTGGCCGTTAACAAGACACAAATTGTAACCGCTGAACCTCGAATCTTCTTACTTTACATCCAAAGAGGTCCATGAAAAATCTCCTTGGAAACCGGGAATTAGGTCTCTGTTACCCATATTCTTCAAGCTACGGGGCTCTGAAGTACCCCCCGGAATAATGAAAATTTTGATACAAAAACTCAAGTATCTGAACAACTAATGCATTGATCACCATGATTACTTGCATTGATATTGATCATGGAGAGTACCATCAGTTTCTGCAGACTGGTGGCGCCACCTGAATTTTTCAATTTTTAATAATTTTTGTTTCTCTATTTTTGAGATCTTAAAAAATGCAGTGATCTGTTAACAGGGCACAAATCGTAACCGCTGGACCTGGAATCTTCTCACTTTACATCCAGAGGGGTCCATGAAAAATCTCCTTGGAAACCTGGAATTAGGTCTCTGTTACCCATATTCTCTGAGCTATTGGGCTTATGAGCACCCCCCATCATAATTAAGAATTTGATACCAAAGCAGGGCAAAAATCATAAACATTGGACCTGGAATCTTAACCTAAAATCCAGGGAGGTCTATGAAAATCTCCTTCGAAACGTGTATTTAGGTCTCTGTTACCCATATTTTCTGAGCTATGGGGCTTATAAGCACCCCTCAGAATAATTGAAAATTTGATACCAAAGTAGGGCACAAATCATAACCTTTGGGCCTAGAATCTTCTAACTTGACATCCTGAGAGTTCCATAAAAGTTCTCCCCTGAAATCAGGTCACAGTGAACTATATTCTCAGAGTTTTGGGGTATGTTTGAGCACCCTAGAAATAATGCAAAATACACGCAAATTGCCAGATTCCATGAAAGGCAGGTTGGTTTGTCATCAGATTTGTTGTGCTTACGGGTCTTGATAAACTTAAGCTAATATGCATGAACAATAATGCCACCTACATTAATTTAATTAGTTGTCTGTGCAAGGACATATTGTCAACATGTCAGTCGGCTGAGCATCATGACCCACGGGTCACTTGTTCTCTCTTGTCTTTGGATAGATGAGTTTTGCTCATTTGTCTTGGGGTAGATGAGTTTTGCTCTCTTGTCTTTGGATAGATTAGTTTGGCTCTCTTGTCTTTGGGTAGATGAGTTTGGCTCTCTTGTCTTTGGATAGATGAGTTTAGCTCTCTTGTCTTTGGATAGATGAGTTTTGCTAATTTTTTTCGGGTAGATGAGTTTGGCTCTCTTGTCTTTGGGTAGATGAGTTTGGTCTCTTTTCTTTGGGTAGATGAGTTTGGCTGTCTTGTCTTTGGATAGATGAGTTTGGCTCTGTTGTCCTTGGGTAGGTAAGTGTGGCCCTTTTGTCTTTGGGTATGCAAGTATGACTCTCTTATCTTTGGATAGATGAGTTTGGCTCTCTTGTCCTTGGATAGATGAGTTTGGCTCTCTTGTCTTTGGATTGATGAGTTTGGCTCTTTTGTGTTTGGATAGATGGGTTTGGCTCTCTTGGCTTGGGGTAGATGAGTTTGGCTCTCTTGTCTTTGGATAGATGAGTTTGGCTCTCTAGTCTTTGGGTAGATGAGTTTGGCTCTCTTGTCTTTGGATAGATGAGTTTGGCTCTCTTGTCTTTGGGTAGATGAGTTTGGCTCTCTTGTCTTTGGGTTGATGAGTTAGGCCATATTGTCTTTGGGTAGATAAGTGTGGCCCTTTTGTCTTTGGGTAGGTAAGTGTGGCCCTATTGTCTTTAGGTAGATAAGTGTGGCTCTCTTGTCTTTGGATAGATGAGTTTGGCTCTCTTGTCTTTGGGTAGATGAGTTTGGCTCTCTTGTCTTTGGGTAGGTAAGTGTGGCCCTATTGTCTTTGGGTAGATAAGTGTGGCTCAAATGTGTTAGCATTACCTTGTTCAGGTGGCATTACCTTGATGATATTTGATCATGACAAAGGAAGGAAAGATTTTATGTTTTATGTATCAATTTTAGAGGAAGCACAGATCTAATTCTCAAACATAGCCTCATACAGGGCTGTCACTGAAACTGTGAAACTGGGGTTGGCCGTCTTGGTTAAGATTAGGGGTAATAGGGGCCTGGTCAGAAAATTTCATATGTTAGATAGAAATTCAATAGAACTCATTATGTAAATGCAGTTTATATGTCCATAAATCAGTGTTGTTAAGGCTTTTTGTTTTAACAGTGTATTTGCGAAGTATTCACTGATCATATTACAAGGATAACATATTTGATCTTAATATGTAATGATGTATGTCTGAGCAACACCAGTGCAGGCATCTGGTTTAAATGGAACTGAAAATGTTTCAAATAACTCAAATACATTGGCAAAAGGAATGTTGCATTATCTAATGCAAATGTCATAACAAGTATCAAATGCAAATACATAAACAAGTACAAAGTGCTTTTGAACTTTGCTTTCAGCTTTTTCACAGGGTTTCTACAACTCTTAATTTTACGCTGTTTACAAGGGGGAAAATCCCCCAGAGAGAGAGAGAGAGAGTTATGAAATTTCCTAAACATGCATATGAAGAAGCAATCACCCCCTCCAACACCGAAGAAAATAGACACTAGTCCAAAACTGAGAGAAACACTGTCAGTGTATCAATTGTGTATTGCAATTAATCAGGTGAATT
The DNA here is from genome assembly GCA_026874595.1 of Sipunculus nudus. NCBI lineage: Eukaryota > Metazoa > Annelida > Sipuncula > Golfingiida > Sipunculidae > Sipunculus > Sipunculus nudus. Next base: position 568,188 of record CM049320.1, on the reverse strand, counting down.
TTTTCTTGTAACTTTCATGGATAAAATGTATCTATGAAGATATAAATCCTGAATAAATTTTATGCCATGGCCTAAGCTGGTTTGTAGTCACCTCGAAACACCAGGATTATGTAAATAACTGCCAGATTGGCACAGTGTACCGCCGGCTTGAAGGGTAAACAGCCATGTCACCATGACGAGTACGACACTTTTTCTGGCCTGAATAAGAGGCTGTGTTTGTCCCTTGACCTCTCGCTTTAAATGGCTGTCAACTGATCTATATTTACCAAAGGTTGCTTCAGTGATAATGAAATAACACAGATCACTACATGCGTTTACTTTCAGATTTAGCTAGTTGGTTGTTTAATAAAAGAATAGATGAATATATAGCCAGGCTTTATAAATTGTCTTAATAAGTGTGCGATCCTGACTCATTCAGATAACAGACTTCCTGTAAATCATAGGTATGTCCATGTCAGATGTATATAAAAAAAAACGCTATGTATGGTTCATACGTAGGATTTACAATTTGTTTGTGTATATGTCAGAGACGAGATTGAAATCCAGGGGGATTTAAATTCGCCTAGACGAGATTGCGATTGTGATCTCGCCTAGGCAAGATTGTGATTGTAATCTCGGCTAGACAGATTTTAAACTCGCCTAGACGAGATCACAATCGCAAACTCTAAATATGTAAATATTAATAAATATATAACTTGTGAACTATAAATAACCATTCAGTGTTAAAATATTGAAAATCTGACTGAAAACATCTTTCATATGTCAATTACAATGCATAACTTATTAGGAAATTAGATAAGATCACTATTTTAATCTTGCCTAGGCAGATTTTAAACTCGCCTAAGTGATGTCAGGCAGATTTTAAACTTGCCTGGATGACACCAGACAGATTTTAAACTCGCGTAGGCGAGATTAAAATCCTGGCCTGCTCCATGATGGATTTTAATCTCGCCTAGGCGAGATGGCAATTGTGATCTCGTCTAGGCGAGTTTAAAATCTGTCTAGCTGAGATCACAATCGCAATCTCGTCTAGGCAAATTTAAAATCCGCCTGGATATCTGAATCTCATCTCTGATATATATATAAGACACTTTCAGTATGAGAACAACTCTTTGGGAATTTGTCAGAAACTTTTATAAATCCAGATTACATGAAACAGCATTATTTATTTTTTTCAAATGTGAAATTAATTGTCTGTCAGAAATTGTTCAATAAAGTCTGTAAGTTCTGTGAGGTTAATTTGAAAAAAATCTATTTGTAACCTACAAGCAGAAATTGAGAGAATGAACTATTAACCTTTTGTGACTGCTTTATTTATTTTTTAAAAGAAAAGTGCTTTCCATTTCTTTAGAGTTTAAATTTTGAAAACTGTCACAATGCCCAGAGTAAAGTCCCAAAATGATCAATTATAATTTCCCAGCTTCAGCTCAGGACATTACCAGGACCAGCAAATACTTAGGCCATACAGACATTACCATTACCAGCTAATAATACATTACATTAATAATACTATATTCTGTAAATATTAAAAATTATATATTACTTGTGAACTATACATAACCATGTTAATAAAAAATATATAATATAAAATATTCCCAAAATGATCAGTTATAATTTCCCAGCTTCAGCTCAGGACATTACCAGGACCAGCAAATACTTAGGCCATACAGATATTACCATTACCAGCTAATAATTAGGCCATACAGACATTACCATGACCAGCTAATATGTAGGCCATACAAACAAATTTTATTGTTCTGCTGATTCAATGCTCACATTTTTTCATGGATCAATTTTTTTTTGCCATTGAAAACCAGGTCCTTAGTAATATTGTTAGTATGTGATTTGGCCAAACAGAATTCTAAAAGGGTGAATGAACTAAATGTTCTATTAATCATATACACCGTTTTCAAGAACTGGAGGCGCAGTTTTGTATTTTCTAGACAAGCAGGAAAAATTCCACATATTGTTTCTTGACTGGGTAAAAAAATGTTTCAAAATTGCAAGCTCACACCATCCTTTTTTCGTTCCCAGAATCCCTAGAACTATACATTATTGTTTGGCCCTACTGCTACTGGCCCACCAGACTTGTAATTTACAAATACAGCTTGTCCCTGGCAAAAAAGGCAGCACCAGTGTGAAAAAAGTGTCAGTCATAATTTCAAACCCTAGATAATGAGATAAGTTAAAGAATAACTGAAAACTTAAACACATTCAATGGAACCCTCCTGGCATTCGGTCACAGTAGTAAAATATTGTGCATCTATTCCATGTAATGATGCAAAATCTCAAATGAACTCACCATTTTTAATATCTTTACATATAGTGCCAACCGTGGGGCAGTCATAAATATCTGAATGTGGAGCATAAGTTTATGTCAATAGGAACTTGTCTGCCAAGGTAACTGATTAATTATTCATGACTGTGAATGGTTACCGTAGCAACGAAGACACAACAGTAGTGCATGAAAGGATATACAAACACAGGTTGTTACCATGAACAGTGGAGCGACCTTTCACTGCAGTTGCTACACATAATGGTTTTGTCAGCTGGTGAACTGGTTGCCATGGCAATCATGTGTGAATATATAGGAGTTGTTTTGCCAGTGTCCTCACCATGGTAACCATTGGCCCAGATGATATTGATTCTTATTGTATCACAGGACCACAAACTCTTTAAGCACAAGTTAACATCAGTTTAAGTACATTGATGTTCACACCTTACACTGTGCCCACTCTATCAGTCACTATCAGTCGATCTGTATATTATTGTATGCTTTGGTTATTTAACTCTTACTCACTATTATCAACAAAAATATACTTAAAATACAGAAAAAAGTCCAAAAGTATATATTTTACATGGTGTCAACTTTAGAGAAATGTCTGGCCTCAAATTCACCTTGTATATGTTTATAATGACTACATTAATACAGAACTTTAGTAATGTGTAATGACTACATTAATACAGAACTTTAGTAATGTGTAATGACTACAATAATACAGGTCTTTAGTAATGTGTAATGACTACAATAAAACAGAACTTTAGTAATGTGTAATGACTACAATAATACAGAACTTTAGTAATGTGTAATGACTACATTAATACAGAACTTTAGTAATGTGTAATGACTACATTAATACAGAACTTTGGTAATGTGTAATGACTACATTAATACAGAACTTTAGTAATGTGTAATGACTACAATAATACAGAACTTTAGTAATGTGTAATGACTACATTAATACAGAACTTTAGTAATGTGTAATGACTACAATAATACAGAACTTTAGTAATGTGTAATGACTACATTAATACAGAACTTTAGTAATGTGTAATGACTACATTAATACAGAACTTTAGTAATGTGTAATGACTACATTAATACAGAACTTTAGTAATGTGTAATGACTACAATAATACAGAACTTTAGTAATGTGTAATGACTACATTAATACAGAACTTTAGTAATGTGTAATGACTTCATTAATACAGAACTTTAGTAATGTGTAATGACTACATTAATACAGAACTTTAGTAATGTGTAATGACTACATTAATACAGAACTTTAGTAATGTGTAATGACTACATTAATACAGAACTTTAGTAATGTGTAATGACTACAATAATACAGAACTTTAGTAATGTGTAATGACTACATTAATACAGAACTTTAGTAATGTGTAATGACTTCATTAATACAGAACTCTAGTAATGTGTAATGACTACATTAATACATAACTCTAGTAATGTGTAATGACTACATTAATACAGAACTTTAGTAATGTGTAATGACTACAATAATACAGAACTTTAGTAATGTGTAATGACTACATTAATACAGAACTTTAGTAATGTGTAATGACTACATTAATACAGAACTTTAGTAATGTGTAATGACTACATTAATACAGAACTTTAGTAATGTGTAATGACTACAATAATACAGAACTTTAGTAATGTGTAATGACTACATTAATACAGAACTTTAGTAATGTGTAATGACTTCATTAATACAGAACTTTAGTAATGTGTAATGACTACATTAATACAGAACTTAAGTAATGTGTAATGACAACATTAATACAGAACTTTAGTAATGTGTAATGACTACAATAATACAGAACTTTAGTTATGTGTAATGACTACAATAATACAGAACTTTAGTAATGTGTAATGACTACATTAATACAGAACTTTAGTAATGTGTAATGACTACATTAATACAGAACTTTAGTAATGTGTAATGACTACATTAATACTGCAGTTCTTTTACATATTCATACAAGACAGAAAAAGATCTATAATATTATATAACAAGTGCCACTGTCTTTATGTGTAGTAAAGTTTAAGTTTTAAAACATGGTACATGTCAAGCACCCTATTTTTCATCATATTTTTTAGTATAGTTGTCAGAGGGTCTTGTGAATTTCTTATTTTAGTTACACAGGAGTAAAGCATTTTAAATAATCTTCAATCTGGTTGACATTTAAAAAAAAGGCCAACAGGTGATATAGAAAGCATATCAATGTGAATAGAAAGTGAAATGGTGAGTTTTATTTTTGTGTATAAAGGGGAACTTATATACAGCATATGGCTGCCTGCACAATCTGTTCTTAGTGAAACTACATAGAAAGAGGCAAATCACCTGATATTTGATTCACACTTCTGTCCATTGTTACACTGCTGCATTATCCTTTCAAATCTTAACCAGAAAGTCAATGAAATAATCAGAAATGTCTCAGTAGACAGTATGTCGGTCTGTCATTGTTTTCATCCAGTGGGCAGCATGTCTGTCAGTGTATCCAGTAAACAGTTTCTGTCTGTGTCTTTATCTAGTAGAGAGTGTCTGTCTATAAGTGTCTACATCCAGTAGACCCTGTGTCTGTCTGTCAATGTCCTCATACAGTAGACAGCATGTCTGTCTATCAGTGCATCGTCCAGTAGACAACATGTCTGTCTGTAAGTATCTTCATTCAGTAGACAGTGTGTCTATCAGTGTCTTCATGCAGTAGACAGTGTGTCTGTCTATCAGTCTTCATCCAGTAGACAGTGTGCCTATCAGTATCTTCATTCAGTAGACAGACAGCGTGTCTGTCTGTTAGTGTCACCATCTAGTAGACAGTGTGTCTGTCTGTCAGTGCCTTTATCCAGTGGACAGTTTGTCTGTCTATTAGTGTCACCATTCAGTAGACAGTGTGTCTGTCTGTCAGTGTCTTCATCCAGTAGACAGTGTGTCTATCAGTATCTTCATTCAGTAGACAGCGTGTCTGTCTATCAGTGTCTTCATGCAGTAGACAGTGTGTCTGTCTTTCAGTGTCTTCATCCAGTAGACAGCGTGTCTGTCTATCAGTGCATCGTCCAGTAGACAGTGTGTCTGTCTGTAAGTATCTTCATTCAGTAGACAGTGTGTCTGTCTGTCAGTGCCTTTATCCAGTAGACAGCATGTTTGTCTATCAGTGTCTATCCTATAGAGAGTGTGTCTGTCTGTCAGTGTCTTTAGCAGGTAGACAGCTTGTCTGTCTATCAGTGTCTTCATCCAGTAGCGTCATATCGACCCTCTAGCATTATCGTCATATCTGACATTTCATGGCCTACAGGTACACTGGCAATAAAAATAAACCAGACCAATCGTTTTCATTTTTTGTGTACTTTCTAATAATACCAAACATGAGCGAGAAAAGTTCCTTTTTAACCTAGCACATTGGTAAACCCCTCGGCATGTTTGTTTAAATTTATGACCACATGAACACAAGCATGGCTTGCATGGGTTACATGATGCAGGCAGCTTGCAGGCAATACAGGAAAAGACCCCTGTCCATGGAGACGGTGTTTCAGTTTGGGTTGTGAGCTCACATGTAACTGTTGTGTTAATTTATCATTTTGGCATAATATTGAGTTTATGGATCGTTTACCATAATATGAGTGCAACGCAAGAACATTGTGATACTTTCCTCGACATTACTTGTGTCACAACACGCGTAGGCTAACCAGCTCAATTATCCGATTGCCTACTGGGTTGGGTTGACAGGGCTATTCATCTAGTAGACAGTGTGTCTGACTTTCCATGTCTCCATCCAGTAGACAGTGTGTCTGTCTGTCAGTGTCTTAATCCAGTAGATAGTGAGTCTGTCAGTGTCTTTATCCATTAGACAGTGCGTCTATCTATTAGTGTCTTCATCCAGGAGACAGCATATCTGTCTCTCAGTGTCTACATCAAATAGACAGCTTGTCTGTCTGTCAGTGTCTTTAGCCAGTAGTCAGTGTGTCTGTCTATTAGTTTCACCATCCAGTAGACAGTGTGTCTGTCTGTCAGTGTCTTCATCCAGTAGACTGTGTGTCTGTCTGTCAGTGTCTTCATCCAGTAGACAGCATGTCTGTCTATCAGTGTCTTCATCCAGTAGACAGCGTGTCTATCAATGTCTTCAGCCAGTAGACAGCATGTTTGTCTATCCATGTCTTCAGCCAGTAGAAAGCTGCAGGGCATCTGTGTCTCAGTGCCTTGACGTTAAAAAAAAAAGTCTTTGTTTCCGGTTACCCGACCGACCCTAGATTTACTGTGCGACCCTAAAATTTTTATTTGGATTCTGATTGCAAAACCAGTAAAAGTCGAGGTTAGCGCGTTGAACTTTAGGTGAAGTATGACTTAATGTCAGCAACTTTAATCTTTCATACAGATACAAATTACGATGTTCTGAGATCGTCACTGACAGTTCACATATACCCGCGAAAATGGCGTGTGGACGGTCATATTCATAAGTGGGTTCGTCAGCTTAGAATGTAGTTCTGCGTAACAACTTTTTTAGCTCAGCTGACTATAAGTCATCTGAGCTATAGTCGTGGTCCATTGTCCGTCGTCCGTCCGTCTGTCCGTCCGTCCGTCCGTCCGTAGATGTGGCACGTTTTGAAACCGTAAGACCTAGGAATCCAAAATTCGGCATAATGTTAGATGTCCCCAAGATCTCCTACCAAGCCGAAAACTGGGTCTTTGCAACTTCGTTCCTTTGAGAAATTAAGGAAAAACCTCAATTTTTTATTAAAAACCTATTTTCACACTTCAGGACCGCCTAATATCAAAACCACTCATCTGTTTTTCCTCATATTTAACATAAATATTCCCCTATATAGTTCCTATGTACATGCCAGAAATTATGTCTGTATTATTTAATTTAAAAAAGTTATGAGCCCAAACATAATGCATTTTGTAAAAAATCAGGAAAGATATTTGATCACTTAACACAAAAAATGTTAAAGCTATCGACCTTTTTTCCAGTAATATAACTTTAATTAATCAAAATTAAATTATATACCCAAAATTAGATGAAAATCTATTAAATTTTCTAAAATATTAATAAAAATAAAAAATTGGTACCTTAAATTTAGCCCAACTTTGACCATGGCACGTTTTTTTCCTGTAAGTACTGTGGATTTAATTTTCTCAGCATGTTTTTGTTAGCATTTCAACTGTTAACACCAAAAATTTGAAACCAGTTGATCAAAAACTGTAGGTTTTAATAATAAGTTTTCAAGCATCATGTAACATATTGTTTACATCAAGCTAGTGTTATGCAGTTTGCAAGAGCTCAGCTCCCCAGCTTCAGCTCTTAGTTCCTTAAATTCGGCATACAGTTAGATGTCTCCAAAATCCCCTACCATACCAAGAATTTGGTCACTAGGACTTAATTCCTTCGAGATATCAATGAAAAACTTCATTTTTCCATTAAAAACCCATTGTTACACTTCAAGATGCCTAATATCAAAACCACTGATCTGACTTTAATCATAAATAATATACATATTTTTCATTCTCTATGCACATGCCAGAATGATGTCAGTATTGCGTAATTGTTTTAAGTTATGGGCCCAAACATAATGCACTTTGTAAAAAATCAAGAAATATATTTACTCCCTTAACAAGGGCATTGCTGAAGCTAGAGATTTTTTTGTCAGGGATGTAACATTATTTAATCAAGATTCAATTGAATACCCAAAATTAGTTCTGAATTTTTCAAATTTTATAAGTTATTAGTATAAATTTAAAATTAGTACCTTAAAGTTTGCCCAACTGTGACCATGGCACGTTTGTGTCCTGTGAGCACTGTTGATATAATTTTCATATCATGCACACATTAGGACTTCAGCTTTTTAGTTTAGAAAGCTGAAAGAAATTGGCCAAAAATTGTAGCTTTTATTAATGTTTTTTTATGAGACCCTGTCAGACTTTGGCTCTCTCCAGCCCCTCTTGAGTCACCTGTATGTTGACCTTGTTGACCTTTCATCAAATTATGCACGCGTGAGGCGAGGCATACAGGAATCCAGGCAGCTTATGGCCAGCCACAGTTGATCCAGGTGTCCAAACCAACTCATCTAGTAGTTTTAACAAACAACATAACAATAAACAATAAATTAATAAATTTTTATTGGTTTTTAATAACAAATTAAAGAAAAATAGAAAAGGAATTTGTTAGTTTATAATAACAGGAAATTAACTTGCAGTTACTGATGATATAAGAATCTTGTATCGATGGGTAGAATGTCACATATTCCAAATAACACCATGCAGTCACCTATGGCATTTTTCAGTTCAATTTTAATGATAAAGAAGTAAATCATATTATTCATTACTAATCATTAGGGATCACATGAAGGAAATTCATGATAGACAAAGATGCAGTTGATAATATTAATCTAGATTCCTACTGTGTCTAGTGTGTACATTGATGTGAAATTAGTCCAAAATGAATTTTTTACAGTTATTTTTTAATATAAGTAAAAGCCATAAAACCAGGTACTTACGATCATTATTTAAATGTGTGAATTTTGTATATTCTGGATTCTCAACATCATTGGTTGGTGAAACTGAATAAATACCAGACATGGTGCGAATACTTTGTAATTGTATTTAAATACGAATATGATTATGTACTCCATTATAAAATTTCTTGCATAAAGAATAGGAATTCAGGTAAAAATGAAAGTATATGAATACTCGTGCAAATACTTTCAAAATGTATTCATGAATGCATTCATGAATATATTCTTTAATATTATTTTAATAATCATATCAGTTATATTTCATTTTAAAAAATCATATGATTCTCTTATTATTTTTTATAAAAATTATATTTGGGACAATATTTGTAATTTTTTTTTAATAAATAGTTAAACTCTCATATTATATGTTCTGCTTATAAGTTATATGGCCAAGTCAAAATCTGTGTGACAATAGTACTCCATTTGTTAATAAAATAAATGAAATCAATCCTCTTCCCTGTCTCCAAAGGTACTATCAAAATCATACATAAGCTAAACAACAACAACTCATAATACAGCTTATATTTATTACTACACAAAACCAGCGTGTGCCTCATTTCTAAATATTATTTTTTTATCATATATAACAGCTGAGCGTCGTGACCCATAGGTCCCTTGTTTAATTTATAGGAAGCAGATAAATATCAAAAGTATTCCACTGGAGAAATAAGCAGCTTCTTTCAAGCTATGAACGTGGCATCCTCCGCGAATGTCTGATAGCCGTGACCCGTCTGAGAACTGATTTGAGATCGTTCAAATTTGCCCGAAACCCCGAAATTTGCATCTTCTGTAAGGCCTCATTAATGGCCCACTTGTATGCACGGTCGCTAGTCGGCAATATTCGGAAGTGAGTGCCATCTTCAGTTATGCAAATGAGTTGAAATGAACCAATGACATGACGTTTCGTCACTGCATGTAACCGTGGTTACCTATTCGGGTACATATGTACCCGTATTTGTTCTGTCAATGATCACCTGAACCTGCGCTCGGGCGCTTGCAGGAGTAAAAATGAACGATTTAATGAACGCTGGCCAGTCATTTAATGAAAAGTTAAACGCAAATTTGGCGGTAACACGTGGTGATCATTCATTTTAGGTGATATTTTTAGCGAACCTGTGAGCTTATGCGATGGCGCAGCGTCGTCCGTCCGCCGTCCAGGGCTGGTTTTTCGCCGCCCATAGCTGTAAGTCAGAAACTGTCTGAGCTAGCAGCTCCAAATTACATGTAAGAATTCATCACATGTGAAACTTTTTGCCCTGGAGCTTATTATTGGGTATCTGCATTTTAAAATCTTCTTCTCTGAAACTGTCCAGCCAAATTGTCCAATATTTCACAGAAATGATCCCTGGAACAATCTCTCTCAAGTTTGTTCGAATGGTTCCAGTTCGGAGATTTTTGAAGCATTGTAGCTAGTTGAAAAAGGCTTTCTGTATTTGAAAACAGCCTTCATGCAGCCAAGTCAAGAGGTCACTCAGTACAAACAGGTGGGGTCCAGACATCACCATGGCAATTGACCTGGCTCGGGGGGGGGGGGGGGGGGGGGTGTCTAGACAATGTGTCTAGACGTCTAGACACAGCGTCTAGACGTCTGGACACAATGTTTAGATGCAGAATTCCCAGATTATTGGAACTATATCTTTCAACTGTTTAAAAAAACTTGGTTTGCATTTTAAGCGAATCAGGTTTATCATCAGGTCACATGTGAACTGCTGCGCCTTCATTTTTGGAACCGTTTGACCGATCAGGCTAAACATTTTGCACAAATGTAGCCCTTTGATAGCTTTATAACATAGACTAAAAATGGTGGCGCCACCTGCAACCATTTTTGCACAGCGTCCATCTGTTCATCTGCCTTGGGATAATATTACTCATATCTCAGCAGTGGTTTGACTTATCCACCTAAAATTTTGCAGGTTTATACATCCTGGACAGCTTTCTCGATTTTATGACAGGTGGCGCCACCTACATTCACATTTACTCTGTAGACATCCAAGCTCATATCTCGGGAACCGTTTGACCGATTGGGCCAAAATTTTGCATGTGTATAGATCTTACATAGCTCTTCATCATAGGCAAAACTGGTGGTGCCACCTGCAGCCACTTATGCACAGCGTCCATCTGTTCATCTGCCTTTGGATAAAATCACTCATATCTGAGCAGTGGTTTGACTTATCCACCTGAAATTTTGCAGTTTTATACATCTTGTACAGGTTTCTCGATTTTATGACAGGTGTCGCCACCTACATTCACATTTACTCTGCAGACATCCAAGCTCATATCTAGGGAACCGTTTCACCAATTAGGCCAAAATTTTGCATGTGTATAGATCTCGCATAGCTCTTGATCATAGGCAAAACTGGTGGTGCCACCTCCAACCATTTATGCACAGCTTCCATCTGTTCATCTGCCTTAGGTTAAAATCACTCATAACTCAGCAGTGGTTTGACTTTTCCACTTGAAATTTCGCAGGTATTTTACATCCTTGACAGCTTTCTCGATTTTATGACAGGTGGCGCCACCTACATTCACATTTACTCTGCAGACATCCAAGCTCATATATCGGGAACCATTTGACTGATTGGGCAAAAAGTTTGCATGTATAGATCTCACATAGCTCTTCATCATAGGCAAAACTGGTGGCGCCACCTGCAACCACTTATGCACAGCATCCATCTGTTCATCTGCCTTTGGATAATATCACTCATATCTCAGCAGTGGTTTGACTTATCCCCCGGAAATTTTGCAGGTTTATACATCATGGACAGGTTTCTCGATTTTATGACAGGTGGTGCCACCTACATTCACATTTACTCTGCAGACATCCAAGCTCATATCTAGGGAACAGTTTGACCGATTGGGCCAAAATTTTGCATGTGTATAGATCTTACATAGCTCTTCATCATAGGCAAAACTGGTGGTGCCACCTGCAACCATTTATGCACAGCATCCATCTGTTCATCTGCCTTAGGTTAAAATCTCTCATATCTCAGCAGTGGTTTGACTTATCCACCTGAACTTTTGCAGGGTTTTTTATATTCTTGACAGCTTTCTCAATTTTATGACAGGTGTCACCACCTACATTCACATTTACTCTGTAGACATCCAAGCTCATATCTTGGGAACCGTTTTACCGATTTGGCCAAAATTTTGCATGTGTATAGATCTCACATAGCTCTTCATTATAGGCAAAACTGGTGGCGCCACCTGCAACCACTTATGCACAGCATCCATCTGTTCTTCTGCCTTGGGATAAAATCACTCATATCTCGGCAGTGGTTTGACTTATCCACCTGAAATTTTGCAGGTTTATACATCCTGGACAATTTTCTCGATTTTATGACAGGTGGCACCACCTACATTCACGTTTAAGCTGCAGACATCCATGCTAATATGCAACACACCACGCTCTATTCCCCTTGCCACTTAATCCATGCCTCACTTCACCCGTCCAACTTTTTTTTTTTTGCGGATACACATAGTGGCTTGTCGACTACCCATATTCTGGTTTTAAAATTTTCTAGTCCAAAACTTGCAGGTCAGAACAGTCCATTTTGCTGAAATCATAATGACTAAGGTAGATATGCAGGACTTGGGAGGATCAGTATTAAATTTTAAAAATAAACCTCCATTCATACTCCTAAACTTTGCACAGGTTTGCATTAGGCCTGTAGGCCTTGTTTTATATAACGGCAGTAAATGATAAGAGCATATTCATAACTGCAATGTCAAATTTGACACCGGCGGATTGCCGATGTACATTTCTTATTTTAAACAAATATACCAATGTTATGATCACTTTATTTCCCCCAAACTTAATGCGTGCGTACTACATCATGGTTCAACAGTGTCATTTCGCAATTTCTGAGGGCGAATGAATGGCCGGCCGCTCATGTTAGCCTAAGAAGGTAAACCTGTCTGATCGCCAACTTTAATTATTTGTCAACGACCAACTGATCATTCCTTGAAAGTTACTTCGCTTCACTTCTTATAAGAGATTGAACAAACACCTATTTCTCCAAGAGAAAATGGTTCTAATGGGTCAATATTTGATCATACTGTACACGGATTGGCACAGATATGCATAAAAATAATTCTATTTACCATTTTATTCTGAAAATATGTTGCATTAACTGAATAAAAAAAATTAAAAAAAAAAAAAATCCCGACCTTTCTACCCTATTTTTCACTGGCATGTAATCGGAAACAAAGACCTTTTTTTTTAGGCCTTATTCAGTAGACAGCAGATCTAGATTATCTTGTTGAGTTCACTTCTAGGCAAAATCTTTATTTATTTAATGTGGTCTGATTTCACCAGGCTTCTTTGTGGTGTCACCACGTTAATATTCAAAGGATATGATGGATTTTTATGGAACTGTATAGAAATATCAAGGAGTAAAATATTTCACCTAACTTAAATTACCAGCAAAATCCAAGTGATTAATGAGGTCAGAGGTCACCAGACAATGGTGGCACCATTATGAATCACCATAAATTTTATTGGTCTCCTGGCAACTCATTATAAATATTAACCAACAGCTTTCCTAAATATTCAACATAATTAATGTATATTTACTGAGAACAAAGGTTAAGACCTGTGACCTGTGTTATGTTAGCCATTGTTAAGGTTATCATCTGATGCTCTTCTTATCACACTTTATGTTAGGGTTATCATCTGATGCTCTTGTAATCACACATTGTAATGTAAGGGTTATCATCTGATGCTCTTGTTTTCACACATTGTAATGTAAGGGTTATTATCTGATGCTCTTTTATTACGCACTTTAATGTAAGGGTTATCATCTGATGCTCTTCCTATCACACAATGTTATGTTAGGGTTAGGGTTATCATCTGATGCTATTGTTATCACACATTGTTATGTTAGGTTTATCATCTGATGCTCTTCTTATCACACATTGTTATGTTAGGGTTAGGGTTATCATCTGATGCTCTTGTTATCACACTGTAATGTGAGGGTTATCATCTGATGCTATTGTTATCACACATTGTTATGTTAGGGTTAGGGTTATCATCTGATGCTCTTGTTATCACACATTGTAATGTCAGGGTTATCATCTGATGCTATTGTTATCACACATCGTTATGTTAGGGTTAGGGTTATCATCTGATGCTATTGTTATCACACATTGTTATGTTAGGGTTAGGGTTATCATCTGATGCTCTTGTTATCACACATTGTAATGTTAGGGTTATCATCTGATGCTATTGTTATCACACATTATTATGTTAGGGTTAGGGTTATCATCTGATGCTCTTCTTATCACATGTTATGTTAGGGTTAGGGTTTTCATCTGATGCTCTTATTATCACACATTTTTATGTAAGGGTTATCATCTGATGTTCTTCTTATCACACATTATGTTAGGGTTATCATCTGATGCTCTTGTTTTCACACATTGTAATGTTAGGGTTAGGGTTATCATCTGATGCTCTTGTTATCACATTGTTATGTTGTGGTTATCATCTGATGTTCTTCTTATCACACATTATGTTAGGGTTATCATCTGAAGCTTTTGTTATCACACAGTGTTATGTTAGGGTTATCATCTTATGCTCTTGTAATCACATTGTTATGTTAGGGTTATCATCTGATGTTCTTCTTATCACACATTATGTTAGGGTTATCATCTGATGCTATTGTTATCACACATTGTTATGTTAGGTTTATTATCTGATGCTCTTGTTATCACACATTGTGATGTTAGGTTAGGGTTATCATCTGATGCACTTGTTATTTCACATTGTTATGCTAGGGTTAGGGTTATCATCTGATGCTCTTATTATCACACATTGTTATGTAAGGGTTATCATCTGATGTTCTTCTTATCACACATTATGTTAGGGTTGTCATCTGATGCTCTTGTTATCACACATTGTAATGTTAGGGTTAGGGTTATCATCTGATGCTCTTGTTATCACACATTTTAATGTTGGTGGTCCTTAAGTAATAAAATGTTCCAATTAGCATATCTTTTCAAAATAATTTTTAATTTTGATTTACAGGATCGTTGATTGGTAGCCCTCAAGTACTGTATCCTAATGACCCGTCGGCCATGTTGAAACTTTCATTGTTCGGCTCTTTGGCTCAGCAGCATTATCCAACAAATTTGAATGACTCACCAGGTCTCACGGACCCCTCAGATCCAGCAGATGGTACAAATACAATAATGTTTATTTTTTTTCTGTTTGCTGTGGTTTTTAAACTAATGTTTGCAGTTAATCCAGACTAACAAATTAATGGTCTGTCATGAAGTGTAATTAGTGTCATACAGCTCTTGACCTGTTTTTGTGTACATGTATTTTCCAAATATTACATGCTGTGGAAGGAGCCCTTCACAGTTTCAGGTCTGATGAGCACAAACAGGGCATGCCCTCTCACCCTTAACCTCTGACCTTTTGTCAATAAAGCTCACTTGTAATCTAAGTCGGTTTATTGCCTGGTTTTTGAAATAAGTCTGAAATAAATTTCCCCAGGTAATTATCATCACCATTTAGAAGAAAAAAATCAGTGTTTAAATTGGTTACTTCTTTGTTTCTGCTATGGCTACAGATTAGCTGTCACTCAAATGAATTATTAATAATCATTGACAAGAAAACTGTTTATTTTAATGATTGTAAAATGTTGAATATGTACCCCAACTGCTCCTGCTATTTCTTGTGTTATTTTGTATCAGTATGTCATTACATCCGTAAGTATGCCTGACCTACTGGAGTATTAGTTACTTTATTTTGCACTTAATCAGACATTAAAAAATGCAACTTTATGCATGTATTAATTGAACTCAGTTGGAACATCTGTAGCTATCAGTGTTGATTGACTGGTCTTAAAGAAGGTCTCTATCACTGACATTTACATGTAAGCAATGTAGGCAGTGGTAGAATTGGGTGTAAAACTGATACTTTTATTTGAAACAGACTATAGCTGAAACTGTTACCAACTTAGAATTACTTACACATTAACTACTTTGTGATAGGTGGTGCCCTTAAAACCATCTTACGGTGTCTCACCTAAGTTTTAACTGTGTCACTCATGCCATCTGTTGACTATTTTGTTACCTATACTGTCAGCAAGATTTCAAGTATAACACATTTTAACATTAAGCACTGCATTTCAAGCAGAAGTATGGAAGTTGGCAAAGCAGAGTTCAGTTGTTGCATGGGCCCATTCAACAATAATCAGAAACCAAACTATAAAACCTTGTTCTGGAGGGGATGCTTTCATTTTAATAGAGTTTCTGTTTGTTGATGTAAGTGGTTTTTATGATCATATGAATTATGTTTCTCTTAAAGGGGCCTAATAACCTATCTGACCTTTATAAACCAAAGGTAATCCCATAGAGCCTTTATAAAAATATGTCTGAGTACATGGATATATCACCGATATTTTCTTAATATCAACTTGTTTATATGTGGAGCCCAGCAAAAAATATTCAAACAAATTCAACAAGGGCAGCTGGCAGCAAAGCAGATTAGCCAGAGCTCTGCAAATGGGGTTTTGCAACAAGTGACCTTTCTACCTCTACAAGTTCATACATCATTAAAGTTCATACATCATTCAAGGAGGCATTATCAGAACTTTTCATAACCAGAAATGCCCTTAGATCATTATTATATGCACAGATGAGGCCCAAAAACCTCATAAATTCTTTTTCAAAAGGTAGGTGAATGGGCAGCTTTAAAATGATTTAATAATAGTTCACCTGAGAAATTGTTTCTTAATTTCATTAACACTCATTTATTCATTTCATACCTGGTCAGAAGAGTATTCTTTTTTACTTTCTTATTACATATTTGTAACACATAACTTTGTAACACTGGGCAACCTTTATGTTCAGGTGCAAACATAATTCAGATACAAAAATCTACCACTTACCTCTAACTGTAACTATAGGGTAGAAAATATTAGAACTCTTGATTTAAGGCCAGCTGTATTATCTCTGTTCTCTGGCCCTCTCACATTCATTGGACTACATGATGGAACAGTGCAGGTGAACTATTAATGATTTAGCATGTGAAATATTAATGGAGTCAATATTTATTTTTCTTAGATTAAGGGTGAATTAGGATTAATTTAAAGTTGCACATATCAATATGAAATAGGTTTTGTAATGATCAGTAGGTTGACTCTGAGCTGGTTAGTTTGGTCTCCTCACAAAGTTATGAGTATCTATATATAGTTTACCTTCCAATGAAAGACATGAGTTTCCATATTGAAACTCCCTTTATAACAATGTTTCAAACGGGAGATAATATGATGTGCCATGCTTTGGTTTTGTATACATGCTTCCATACAGAGTTAGCCTTTATTGTCAGTTTTTAGCTCAGCTGACTGTAATGGTCTGAGGTAAAGGTATGGCCCCTTGTGGTCCGTCCGACCGTTTGGCCGTCCGGATGTTTGGGCATCCGGTCGTCTGTTAGCAGAGCACAAATCGTAACTGCTGACCCTAGAAGCCTGTAACTTAAAATCAAAGGTGGTCAATAAAAAATGTCCTTGGAAACCTGGAATTAGGTCACTGCGACCTATATCCTCTGAGCTATGGGGCTTGTAAGTGTCCCCCAAAATGATAAAGAAATTGATACAAAACCTCCAGTATCTTGATAATTAATGCATGGATTATCTTGTATCTTGCTGTGAATATTGACTATGACTAGTTTTGCGAGTTCCCGCAAAGTGGTGGCGTCACCTGTATTTTTAGCTCAGCAGACTGTAAGTCATCTGAGCTATAACGATCACCCTTTGTCCGGCGTCAGGCCGGCCGGCCATCTGTTTACAGGGCACAAATCGTAACCCTAAGACCTAGAAACTTCTAACTGAACATCCTGGGAGTTCCTGGGCAAATCTCCTTGGAAACCTGAAATTAGGTCATGGTGACCTATATTTTGTGACATAGGGCTGAAAACAGGATTTTGAGCACCCAGACAGTCAGACGGGGCACAAATTGTATCCATTAGGCCCAGAAACCTCTAACCTGACATTTTGGGATATCCTAGGAAAATGTCCTTGGAAACTTGAAACTAGGTCATGGTGACCTACATTGTGTGACCTATGAGACAAAAACCCGTTTTGAGCACCCTGAATGTCAGATGGGTACAAATATAATCTGTTAGGCCTAGGATCTTCTAATGCAACATCCTGGAAGTTCTTAGGCAAATCTCCTTGGAAACCTGAAATTAGGTCATGGTGACCTACATTTTGTGACCTACAGGCTGAAAAGAGGATTTTGAGTATCCAGAAAGTCAGGCAGGGCACACATTGTATTTGTTAGGCCTAGAATCTTCCAATGTAACATTCTGAGCCCTCTTTGGCAAATGTCTGTGGAAAACTGAACTTAGGTCACCATGACCTATATTTTGTGACCTTTAGGAAAAGAAGTCATAAGGGCACCCAGACAGTCAATCAGGGCACACATTGTATCTGTAAGGCCTAGAATCTTTTAATATAAAATTCAGGGAGGTCTTAGTCAAGTGTCCTTGGAAACCTGAAATTAAGTCATGGTGACCTATATTGTGTGACCTATGGGCTAAAAAATGGTTTTGAGCACCCAGACAGACAAGGCACAAATTGTATACATTAGCCCAAGAATCTTCTAACATGACATTCAGGGGAATCCTTGGCAATGCTCCTTGGAAACCTGAAATTGGATCATGGTGACCTATATTCTGTCAGCTATGGACCAGAAACATGATTTTGAGCACCCAGACAGACAGGGTACAAATTGTATCCATTTTCCTTGGAATCCTCTATTGTGAAATCCAGGGGGGTCCTGGGCAGGTCTCCTATGAATCCTGAAATTTTTATTTTCTGTCCATTTTTAGCGAACCTGTGAGCTTATGCGATGGTGTGGCATCGTCCGGCGTCTGTTGTCCGTCGTCTGTACGTTAACCCATACTATCTTGAAAACAGCAAGAGTTAGCATCAAGAAATTTTCTGCAAAAAATTAGTCATCTAAAAAACTCTATCGGATTTTGCTTATTTTTTGGCTAACCGCATTTTCTTAGATTTTATATAGAAAAAGCTAAAAAAACTTTAAAAATCTTCTTCTCTGAAACTGTTCAGCCAAATTGTCCAATATTTCACAGAAATGATCCCTGGAACAATCTCTCTCAAGTTTGTTCTAATGGTTTAAGTTCGGTGATTTTTGGCCGAGTTACAGCTAGTTAAACTTAGTCATCTGTCCGAAAAGCATACTAAAATTACAATCTTAGTAACGGCTGGAGCTGTCATTACCAAATTTTATGCCAATGTTGGTCATATGAGTCATGTCTGAAATTCAGGTATTGGTGGCGCCACCTGCATTGGCCTTTTTTGAACGGGGGTCATCAGTGCCGGTATCATACTGACAGCTACAAAAAACTTCTTCTCTGAAACCATTTGGCCAAATTGTTTAATTTCGCACAGAAATGATCCTAAGGTTTCTGAAGTTTGTTCAAATGGTGTCAGTTCAGTGACTTTTGGCTGAGTTATTGGAAGCTGAATTTAGTCATATGCCATAACAGCCCATTTTAGCTCAGTTGCTACAAAGATCTTCTTCTCAAAAACCACTGGGCCAAATTGTTAAATCTCACACATTAATTATCCTTAGATGTTGATAATTCAAGTTTGTTCAAATGGTTTTGGTTCAGTGATTTTTGGCTGAGTTATTGGAAGCTTAACTTAGCCATTTTGCTTTATTTTCCCATATGAGTTATAAACCTGCAAAACATTTTTTGACTGACGCCACTGAGGCCAATTTGTTTAATATTTTACAAGAATAATCCCCTAAATAATTCTTATAATAATTGTCTTTTATGGTTCCAAAGAATGAATTTTGGCTGAATAATAAAGATTGAATTGAGTCATTTCACCATATATGTTAGCTGTGTGAAGCAGATACATCTAGCCTGGAACCAGTTTACCAGCATCCGTTACATCATGCCTCCAGACATTTAGCTTTCAGGTTATCTTTGGTTAATATTGACAAGAATGTTTTTTAAAAACTTTAAAAAAATGTAGATTTATGATTTTAGATATTCCTCATGCCAGGCAATGTTTACAATCACAGGTATAAGTTAACCCATACTATTTCGAAAATGACTGGAGCTAGCATCATGAAATTTAATGCAAAAAATTAGCCATCTGAAAAAAAATCTGCATTTTCTTAGATTTTATAGAGAAAAAGCTGAAAACCTTTAAAAATCTTCTCCTCTGAAATGGTCAAGCCAATTTGTTCAATATTTCACAGAAATAATCTTTTATACCATCTCTCTCAAGTTTGTTCAAATGGTTCAAGTTATGTGAATTTTGGCCGAATTACAGGAAGTTGAACCTAGTCATCTATCCAAAAAAGCATACTAAAATGACAATCTCAGAAACGGCCAGAGCTATCATCACCAAATTTTATGCCAGTGTTGGTCACATGAGTCATATATGAAATTCAGGTATTGGTGGCGCCACCTGCATTGACCATTTTTTGTACGGGGGTCATTGGTCATCAGAATATCAACCCATCCCTTACCGAAAATTTTTATAAGTGCCATATATGTGAAAGTTATATGGCACATATAAGGCACATATATGTGCCATATATGTCCCTTATATCCAACCTTATAACTCCCATATATGTCACATATATGTCTGGTATATGGATTTTATATGCAAATTAGGTAGGAGCCTTATATGTCACATATATGGGCCTTATATGTCACCTATAAGGCTTCCACATATAGGTCCCTTATAGCTCCCATATATGTCCCATATATGTGCCTTATAACTCACATATATGTGCCCTATAACTCCCATATATGTGACATATATGGGACTTATTAGTGCCATATATGTCCCTTATAAATGACATGTAACTCATAAGTCCAGTGTATGCACCTTCTGTGCTGTTTGTCAATAGCTCAGTTGCTGTCTGTTGTATGTTTTGTTTTGAAAGGTGTTTACTCTTTTCTCTATTTCACAAGAATTTTGGTAGATGATAATAATTAAGGTTTGTGTGTGTGTGGTGAGCTTACTGCACTGTGCAATTCCTGGAAATCAATGCTGGCCTGCAGTCACACTGGGGGTCATCAACTTCATACAGTCAAATGGACGCAAACACATGAAATATAAAAGTAAGAAAATACAACAGCCAAAATTAATGTTTATTTACACATTTGTAAACTGAAAATAATATTTTCATAAGATTTTTAAAACTCCCTGGTTCAGTCAGATTTGAGTGTTGTCATTTTAGGGATTGAAGGCTGGAAGGAAATATAGACCCTTGCCACACTCTAAATCCTTTTCTGTCCCCTCCTGTTTGACCTGCAAAAACAAATTTTACCAGTCTAAGTATACACATATAGTCATATAACCAAATTAAAGCTTAATTTAGGAGCTTTTGTGTGATAGACTCCAATAGTAAAAAAATATTTGATTAGTTGAAATGTTTTGGTTGAGTACAACAAACCTCTCTTCAATTTTATAAAACAAAGCATTCACCAAAATTGAGACAGTGGCTGTAAATTCAGCAATGATCAACAGTGTTTAATGTTTACTTTGCCTGAAAGAAAAACTTATGAACATTGTTTAATTAACAATTTTTAACCATATTATAACTTTTGGGCACTCTAGCAAGACAGAAAAA
Source organism: Sipunculus nudus (assembly GCA_026874595.1). Lineage (NCBI taxonomy): Eukaryota > Metazoa > Annelida > Sipuncula > Golfingiida > Sipunculidae > Sipunculus > Sipunculus nudus. Next base: position 546,749 of record CM049320.1, on the reverse strand, counting down.
TTCAAGTCAATTTGGAAAATGAAAATGAACATCATTACCTTGTAGCAGCTTTTTCTTTTCATGACCCAAAGTTCAGCTAAATAATAACATGGTCAATAGCCACAGGTTCAACAAATAAAATGGTAGTATGTGGTACTCATAGCATTTGTGTGGTGATTAAGCTTTATGTAGGTTAACTGATCATCCCTTCACAGGTAGGGGACATTCAGAAATTACATCAATATGTAACTTTTGGGCCTGCTGCTGACTCTTGATTTTTCCACACCCTATTGCAAATAGCACCACTGAAAAAGATATGTTCTTAACTTCCTGTTGGTGCATAGAACATGCACATTGTCACTATATAGGGGCAACAGCATCAGCTTTTTGTCAAAAATGTGGTATTTTGTAAAAATGGGCCACCAAAATTTATAGGAAATGTTATCTTGAAACACTCAAATTTGGTTTTTGTAGGGCAAACCAAGATAGGTGAAGTCATCTTTATGCAATCACTGGTTTACTATGCAAAAATAACTTAAATAATGCAACATTACTTACCAATGAGACATTTCTCAGCCATACATTCCCATTCTGCTTGAGCAGCTTGACAAAGGACTTCTCTTCAAAGTGTGTACTCCCTTAACGGTTACCATTCTGTTATCATTCAGATGTAAGCTGACTCTGCATGCCTTTGTTGTGCACAGCCTGTACAGTATTCATGTGACGTCACCACTATTCCAGGGCATGGTACAGTAAGGTCAAAGGTCTATTGTAGAGAGTGCTTGTACAGCAAACTTGTCTGCTGGGGGGGGGGGGGGGTTTGTTACATATCCTTGTGAAATTTACTTATTAGAATGCTGGTTATTGTCACAATAAGAAAGCAGATACTTATTTTTTTAAGTACCTATGCTTTAATCAATGCTGTTGATTTTCAATGGCAATATTTTACAGCTGGAATGTGTGGATGTTGAGCTGTTTCTTAAACCAATATGATATTAGGTTAATGCCTATGTATTCCCACAATTGGTCAGTGGCACACTACATCAATACCCTTTGTCCTTTATTTATGTAGTAGTTATCCATTGCAATTAAATGCTGAAGTACATGTATATACACTACATTCCAAAAGAATTATTTTTTCTTATATTTATCAAGGGCACAAATTATAACCAATGTGAAATATAGTCAAATTATTTTTTTGTATTGTGTTTTGAGTAAATGATGTTTTACTGCATGCATGATTACTATAGTTTACACATCTTAATGTATAAATCAGATGAAAAAAAATTATTTGAAGTATTACTTTTCTAATATACATAAAGTTCTGAGGAAGCTGGTTATTTTGATACCCATTTTAACATACTTCTTCAGTATTTAATATTCAATTATAATTCATTTTCTTAAAACCATAATGGAGCTTAGAAGTTTTTGCAGCATTTGTGTTCCCTTGGAAAATGTCCAAGTCCTATCTTGTAGAACAGTGAGCTCACAGTATATAAACTTATAACTCACATATAACTGACATATACAGAACCCCTTCACGTTCACCTCCCTTATATCTCCCATGCAAGTCACATATAGATGAAATGTACAGAATGGCCTCATGTGCAACTCCCTTATAACTGACATATAACAAACATACAACTCCCTTATAACTCACATATAACAATGCCTGACTAAACATAGAGCTGCAATATACATATAACTCAAATACATAGCATTTATATGGGAAATATATGTCCCTTATAAGGGACATATAAGGCCCTTATAAGGGAATTATAAGGCACATATATGTGAGTACTTTCCATTTTTGTAAGGGATAATTTCGCAGGTATTGCAGGAGCTACCATCCCCAGATTTTATGCAGTTATCTGTCACATATCAAATGTTGTGGGATTCAGCTTATGTTTTTTATGCCCCCGCCACAAAGTGGCCGGGGCATATAGTTTTACCCATGTCCGTCATTCCGTCCTTCCGTTCTTCCGTCATTCCGAAATCAAACAATTGTACGGACTTTTTTTCGCAATGCCTGCAGATATTGGCCTGATTTTTGGTGTGTCTGCAGATATAGACCAGTTACAGATTGAGTTCGCGTTTCGTCCTGGTTGACCTACTTTTGACCGTTTTACGGCTCCTAAACTTAGAAAATTTCATGAAAAATAGAAATATTCAATGACAGATACACATGTACGGACTTTTTTTCACAATGCCTGCAGATATTGGCCTGATTTTTGGTGTGTGAGCAGATATAGACCAGTTACAGATGGAGTTTGCGTTTCGTCCTGGTTGACCTACTTTTGACCATTTTAGAGCTCCTGAACATAGAAAATTACATGAAAAATATGAAATTTCATGACAAATACACATGTACGGACTTTTTTTCGCAGTGCCTGCAGATATTGGCTTGATTTTTGGTGTGTGGACAGATATAGACCAGTTACAGATCGAGTTTGCGTTTTGTCTCGGTTGACCCACTTTTGACCGTTTTACGGCTCCTAAACTTAGAAATTTTCATGAAAAATAGAAATATTCATGACAGATACACATGTACGGACTTTTTTTCGCAATGCCTGCAGATATTGGCCTAATTTTTGGTGTGTGGGCAGATATAGACCAGTTACAGATCGAGTTCGCGTTTCTTCCAAGTTGACCAACTTTTGACCGTTTTACGGCTCCTGAACATAGAAAATTTCATGAAAAATATGAAATTTCATGACAAATACACATGTACAGACTTTTTTTCGCAATGCCTGCAGATATTGGCCTGATTTTTGGTGTGTCGGCAGATATTGACCAGTTTCAGATGGAGTTCGCATTTCGTCCCGGTTGACCTACTTTTGACTGTTTTACGGCTCCTGAACATAGAAAATTTCATGTAAAATATATATTTTCATGACAAATACACTTGTACAGACTTTTCTTCACAGTACCTGCAGATATTGGCCTGAGTTTTGGTGTGTGGGCAGATAATGACGAGTTACAGATCAAATTCACGTTTTGTCCCAGTTGACCTATTTTTGACCGTTTGACGGTGCTCTAACATAGAAAATTTCATAAAAAGGTGCACATGTCTGGACTTTTTTTCGCAGTGCCTGCAGATACAGGCCTGATTTTTGGTGGGTAGGCAGATAATGACCAGTTACAGAGTTCTTGTTTTGTCTCAGTTGACCTACCTTTGACCATTTGACTGCTCCTGAACATAGAAAGTTTCATGAAAAATATAAATTTTCATAACAAATGCATATGTACTGACTTTTTTCCTCAATGCCTGCAGATACCACCCTGATTTTTTTTGTGTGGGCAGATAATGACAGTTACAGATCGAGTTTGCATTTCATCCCGGTTGACCTACTTTTGATTGTTTTATGGCTCCTAAACATAGAAAATTTCATGAAAGACAGAAATTTTTATGGAAAATGCACATGTATGGACTTTTTTTCACAATGCCTGCATATACTGGCATGATTTTTGGTGTGTTGCTTGATAATGACCCGTTACAGATCGAGTTTGCATTTTGCCCTTGTTGACCTACTTTTGACCATACGACACCTCCTGAGCTTGAAAAATTTTCCAAATTTTACAAATGTTTCTAATTTGCCCAAGGTGGGGGCATTCGTGTCGTTCCGACACATCTAGTTGCTATCTGCATTTACGTAGATTTTATAGGGGAAAAGCTGAAAAACCTTTAAAAGTCTTCTTGTAAACGGTCCAGCCAAATTGTTCAATATTTTACAGAAATGATCCCAGAGGCAAGCACTCTCAAGTTTGTTCAAATGGTTTGCATTTGAACGGTCATTTGGCCAAGTAAGCATACTGATATAGTTATCTCAGAAATGACAGAAGCTAGCATTACCAAGTATTGTGCAAATGTTGGTCACATGACTCATATTTGAAGTTGCAGATTTTGATGTGCCACCTACATTGACCTGTTTTTTATGGGCAAAAAACTCATAATTTTAGCCTCTTTCAGCTTAAAATGTTTATGATGAAACTGTCAAGTTGAATCGTTCAATTTTTCAAAACAATTATTGGAGGACATGGTTCTTTCAATAATATCAGAAAAACTTAAGTTGGTCTTATGGCCATTATTATGTCTAACTCAAACTGAGGACTGCAAAACTGTTCTTCTACAAAATTATTGTTTCAGTTATAACTTCTTATACATGGCACAAAAATTATTCTTAGGTGGCCTTTGTTCAAGTTTACTTAAATGATTTTTGGCAGAATTATTGGACCTTTAACAATGAAAGAACTGAATCTTTTATTTTTCTAGATATTTTGATAAAAAGTTTATGAATATTTAAGCTTGAAAAAAATGCATTTTAGCCAAAGTCTTTCAGTATGTGTAAACAGATTTGCCAACTGACCAAGATTGTGTCTGTATATTTACATAGGTTAAGAAACTGCCAACTGTTTCAGTTTTGGCAATAGATCAAGAGTTCATTCAGTGCAGCCAGATATAGGTCAAGAGTTCAGTCAGTGCAGCCAAGCACAAGGCATGTGATCCCCTCATGGGTGACATGTGAACACCTCATGGGCACCATGTGATCACCTCAACAGATCAAGAGTTCATTCAGTGCAGCCAGATATAGGTCAAGAGTTCAATCAGTGCAGCCAAGCACAAGGCATGTGATCACCTCATGGATGACATGTGAACACCTCATGGGCACTATGTGATCAACTCATAGGTAGCATGTGATCAACTCATGAATATCATGTGATCACCTCATGTGTGTCATGACCCTCAGGGCTGCATGCGGAGCCAGTCTGAGAGCTTATGCATAGGTGTGGCTACTATTTCAGATTTGGCAACAGGCCAAAGGTCTGTCTGGATCTATTTATGGTATTGTCTGACTGATAACTGTATCAGATTAGGCAACATGTCAAGAGTTCACTCAGTGCAGCCAGGTATAGGTCAGGAGTTTACTCAGTGCAGTAGCTGCATTCTATTTATAGCATTGGCAGACTGCCCACTGCATCAGATTTGGCACCAAAGTTCAGCCTGGATCTATTTATAGCTTTCGCAGACTGCCAAGTATGTCAGATTATGCAACAGATCAAGAGTTCACTCAGTGCAGCCAGGTACAGGTCAAAAGTTCACTCAGTCTTGCCAGGTGCAGGTCATGAGTTCACTCAGTGCAGTAGCCTGAGCAAGCAATTTGTCACAGTTGACTCGGGGCAACTGCCTTTCTCACCTAAGCCTGGTCAGCCCCATGCTAGGTAAGTTTGATGTATTGGTCTAGTATTTTGACCTATGTGTCTTTGATGACTTTCTGGCTCACGAGACAGGTGTTGCAACCTACAATGACTTTTGCACAGTGTGTCCCTGCGTTTTCCTCAGGAGGGGTTTGATATATCAGTCTGAAATTGGGCATATGTATATATCTCTGATAGCTTTGTTGTCTACAAGACTGGTGGTGCCAGCTACAATCATTTTTGTGCTGTGTGCACCCATGCCAGAATTTCAGCAGTGATGTTTGTGTAATTGTTTCATATTCAAAATGTTTAGTACTTGCATTGTTCATATACATGAAAAGTAATGGTCCAGCATTGAAGCATTATACCTGGTGTATTTCCCAATGCACAGGTTCGCATTAGGCCTGTAGGCCTTGTTTCAACACCATAACTTTAGCCATAGGCTATTCTCACAGACAATATATAACATTAATAAAAAAAAATGAGCACCCAGTCTAAATTAGCTGAGCATCATGGCCCATGGGCCACTTGTTTATTTTTACAAATATTTTTCTTTTTTTTTTTACTATAAAATGACTACAATCATGTCAGTTTCTCAGCTGTGATTCCATCTATTGTCCCAAAACCTGTTGTGTTCATTGATTACAAGTGGATGCCCTATAGTAATCATCCTGTCTGTTTAGCTGTCTGCCTGTTTGTCTGTCCATCCATCTGTCCATCCATACAAATTTGTTTTCAGATGATAACTCCAGGTTGGATTGACATATGGGTTTCAAACTTGACTCACATGGCCTACCACTAAAGCAAGAACCTATATGATTTTTGGGTCATGAGGTCAAAGGTCAAGGTCACAGGACTCACTTATTTAAAAAAAGATTATGGCTGCATTTTAAACCAAGTGTTTCATCCCAAACTTACCATCTTGCACATTTAGCTGACTTGCCAGTATGGGGAGAGCAAAAATGAATTTGGGGTCACAAGGTCAAGGTCACAGGGGCCATCTGTTCGCAAATTAGTTTCCATATGATAAATCCAGTTTATTTTGACTTATGGGTTTCAAATTTATGTATGGATCACCACTAAAGTAAGAACCCTGTTGATTTTGGGGTCCTAAGGTCAAAGGTCAAGGCCACAGGACCCATTTCTTTAAAGAGAATGTGTATGCATTCCAAGCCAAACTTTTCATCACAAACCTTCCATTTTCAAAATATTGCTCATCTACCAATAGGGGAAGATTCTTTTCGATTTTGGGGTCATAGGGTCAAATTTCAAGGTCACAGGGCCAATCCATTCACAAATTTGTTTATGGATAATATTCTGCTTTGGATAGACAGATTGGGTTTAAACTTGATTTATTTATGACCAACCACTTAAGTAAGAAACATTTTGATTTTCAAGGTCCAGAGGTTAAAGTGGAAGGTCACAGGAGCCACTTCATTTAAAAGATTGTGGATGCATTGTGAATCAAACTTTTCATCCAAAACTTTCCATCTTTCACACATGGCTTACTTGCCCAAAGTGAGGAAATATGTAGATTTTGAGGTTACCTGGTCAGAGGTCAAGGTCACTGGACCCATTTTTTTAAATGATTGTTACAATATTCTAAATGCTGCAAGTTCAAGGATAATAAGTTCTCTGATTTTTAGCTCAGCTGACTATAAGTCATCTGAGCTATAGTCATGGGCCATTGTCTGTCGTCCGTCCGTCTGTCCGTCCGTACAATGTAGATGTGGCACGTTTTGAAACCGTAAGACCTAGGAATCCTAAATTCGGCAAAATCTTTTAAATTTTTTAAAATATTAGCAAAAATAAAAAATTGGTACCTTGAATTTTGCCATACTTTGGCCACGGCACGTTTTTTTCCTGTAAGTATCGTGGATTTAATTTTCACAGCATGTGCACATAAGGATTTAATCTGTTAAAATCTGAAATTTGAAAATAAAAGCTGCAAAATTAGGCTAGTTATTGAATTTTATTGAAAGTTTATTCCCTTACTTTGTCAAGCAGTCCACTCTGGTCACTGTAGGTCATTGTTTGCAGCTCTTTACGCTCCCTCAGGCTGTTGGCATTATGTTATGCAATCCCATCACTAGGGCAAGCCCTCTCTCCACTGAGTTGAGCTTGATCAGGCTGTCTGCAGTTAATACCATACCTCTTCATGACTGCCTAATATCAAAACCACTGATCTGATCTGCTGTGACCACTGATCAATTCAGTAATTTCCAGTGTCCTTACTTATTCACTGGAGTGCTGGTTTACAAATATATCTGATAAGTTAAAGAAACAGTTGAATAATACCAGGAAGAGAAGTAGTAGAATAACTGGTACTTCTCTTGCCACACACCAGGAAATCTGTGAAACCAAAACAATGGCCTTCATATCTAAGGTCATGAATGACAAAACACATCCCCTATATTCAGAGTTCCGTTTTTTACCTTCAGGTAAACGCCTAGATACAATATTCTGCAGAACAACTCGTTTTAAAAAATCTCTCGTACCACACAGTATTAAACACTTTAACTCACAACCCTCTTAGAAATTTTAATGTTTTGAATTATGTGTTTTACCTGCAGAATTATCTGTTTTATCATTTTTACATGCTTAATTTTACATGCATCAATATGTTATGTGTGATTTTTATGTATTTTTGTATTATTTTTATGTATTTATCTATCTATTTACTTATTTATTTTTTTTTTTTTTTTTTTTTTTTTTTTTATGTAATGAATTGCAAGTCAACAACAAATTCCTGGAACTGAAGGCTAATAAATGTTATCTTATCTTATCTTATCTTATCTTATCTGACTTTGATCATATAAAATATACATGTTCTTCTATTTATACTCTATGCACATGCCAGTATTGATGTGAGTATTGCGAATGGGCCCGAACATAATGCACTTTGTAATCAAGAAATATATTTACTCCCATAACATGAAAATTGCTGAAGCTAGAGATTTCTTTTTTTTGGTCAGGGATATAACATTATTTTATCAAGATTCAATTGTATACCCAAAATTAGTTCTGAATTTTTAAAATTTTATAAGTTATTAGTATAAATATAAAATCAGTACCTTAAATTTTGCCTAAATTTGATCATGGCATGTCTGTTTCCTGTAAGCACTGTTGATTTAATTTTCATATCATGCAGAAATAAGGATTTCAACTTGTTAGTTTTGAAAGTTCAAAGAAACTGGCCAAAAACTGTAGCTTTTATTAAAGTTTCATATGAGAACATGTCAGACCCAGGCTCTACCCAGCCCCTCTTCAGTCACCTGTATGTCCTCTACTTGACCTTTCAGGTCAATCATGCACGCTTGACGTGGAGCGTATACTTGCAGCTGGGCAGCTTATTGCTGGCCACAGCTGATCCAGGTGTCCAACCCAGCTCATCTATTAGTTGTTTAGACCATCAGCATAACAATTAACAATGAATAAATAAATTTTTATAGGTCTATAATAACAACTTTAAAAATAATCAATAGAAAAGGAATTTGACAGTTGATGATTAACAGCGAATTACCTTGCAGTTACTGATGTTTTATGGATTTTGTATGGATTGGTGAAAATGTATTCCAAGTAACACGATTGAGTCACCTATGGTATTTTTCTCTTCAATTTTAATAATGAAAAAAAAATATTTAAATTATATTGTTCTATACTATTAGGGATTAAATGAAGGAAATTAATGATTGACAAGGATGTAGTTGATAATATAAATCTAAATTTCCAGGTCTTTTTAAGTGTTTCAGCTTGTTAATTTATATTTATTTCAAAATTTAAAAAAAGTTAAAATGTCAAAATTTTTAAATTTTACTCAGACAGGTACTGATTAAAGATGCCAATATGTTTCACTTATGACATTTAGACACGTGGCTGTAACAGCTGTCACAAGACTATGTAAATAATCAAAAGTATATATATTACTGGTTCCTATATTTCAGTTAATAAAATTAAACTTGCCAATCTCTAATTTTCTCCTTGTATAATTTATAGGGTATTCTTATCCTTGGGTTATATTTTACACATATAATGATTTCATAGCTGAGATACTTCAAATTTTTTTCTGATACATTTTTTAAATTAAAAAAATTGAATATGATAAAAAAATCAGAACTTAGACAATTTCTCATTAATTATGATTTCTGTAATGTTAATAATTGTCATAAGACTCTTGCTATGTCTAGTGCATAAATTAATGTGAAGGTAGTCCAAAGTGAATATTATATAGTTTTATTTTTTTAATATAAATAAAATTCATAAAACCAGGTGCTCATGATCATTATTTAAATTTGTGATATTTGTTTATTCTGGATTCTCAAGAACTTTGTTTGGCTGAAACTGAATAAATACCAGACATGGTGCAGTACTTTGCAAATGTATATGAATGCAAATATGAATATGTACTCCATTATTTCATGTTTAAGGATAGGAATACAGGTAAAAATGAAAGTATTTGAATACAAATGCATTCATGAATATATTCTATAATATTATTTTAATAATCATTTATTTTGATAATATTATTAAAAAATCTTTGATAAAAAAAAAGTTGATACTGTTATTATTTTTAATTTAAATTTTACTTGACACAATATTTGTTCTTAATTTTAATAAAAAAGTTTTAACTTTTCAAATAATTCTGCTGCAATGTAGGGAAAGTGTTATGGCCAAGTCAAAACCTGTATGATTATAGCACACCATGTCCAACTGTAAATAATATTAGTGACATCAATCCTCTTCCCTGTCTCCAAGGATATTATCAAAATCTTACATAACTTGAGTTACCATCAACTCATAATAGAGCTTATATTACCTCATAAAACAAACCTTTGCCTACCTCCTCTTCCAAATCATATTTTGTGATCATATTTAACAGCTGAGCGCCGTGACCCATGGGTCCCTTGTTTTAGTAAAAATTGGAGGTGCTACAAGACCATTTAGATAATTCCTTGTCCTGGTAAATAGTTGGTTGTTATACTTGATTTATTCAGGGAATGTAATTTAAAGTATTCAATAACTCAAATTAATCTGCATACATATTTTTTTTAAATTCCTGATTGTTGATTCTGAATGACAGAGCAGCTTGTTGTGCTGTGAAACAGACCTCACCACATCTTGTGTACTCAAATATTGCCATGTATAATTTAGGACTTTGTTGTTCCCAAAGTTTCCACTAGGTGTCTCCACCTGTATGAGGCTCACAGATTGTGGTCTTGGTCATTACAACAGTTGCTCCTATCACTGCCCACATTCATAGATGTAATTTTCTGATTCTTTACTATTATGTGTCTGAGCTTTATTGATTCTATTATTTTGTTCCTATAGTTTTCAAATTGAGATATTCTTTCTGTGAGGTTCACTAATAGATGTAAATCTATCATCATCCCAGATGATTCTTTATTTTTTGTGGTTTCAGAAAGAAACAATACTTTTGTTTTATCATTAGAGACTGTAACTGTACACAAGTTACTCAGATTACCTAATGTTTTTTTTTTTAATTTTGTTACAGGTCGCAGCAAGACAGCGCTGGACAAGTTCACGACCAGCTCTGAGTACATCCGTGCATGTTTCAGTCCAGGAAGTGGACCTAAAGGAGCTACCATCTCTACAACTGGAGGCAAAATTCTACTACCAGATTACACCAAATATCTCAAAAGGTGACACTAATCATATCATTGGAAGGAGAGCTGTACATATTTGCTGTGATGTATGTGTAGTGTTGTTTATAAATTACAGTCAGAAATATTTTAACTGTAAGTTTCACATTCTGTGATCTATTTACAAGACAGTTTCTAGTTTTCAAGTCAAAAGAAATTATTTACTAAGAGATGCTAAGTTGGAAGAACTCAGAAGCATGAGATTTCAAACTGTTCAAGTCTCTGGGCTTGCTGTCCTGTAAAATGTTTAAAATATAAAAATCAAAATGTGCACATCTAGAAAAGACCTTTATTGTTTTATTTATTTGGCAATAAAATGTGAATCCTCCTGCACACTGATGCAGAGTATCTTGAGGTCTCATTGTACATCAGTGGAAAAAATGTTTAAATCCTGTGTGGAAAAGAAAATCTTCTTAAAGTCAGAAAATTTTTCTACGCTGGTTGTTCCTTGTGAATTTTAACTCTGCTGTAACCTTACTTTAGTTAAGAGTTTGGCTTAAACCCAACTCTGTTAACCATTGGAACTCAGACTGTACCAGATTGATGACCTTTGACATGAGACCCATAGACAAAGGGTTATTGCAAGAGTTGTATGCTAAGTGTATTTAACAGGATAGGTCTGAGTTTGTCACTTCACCTAAAATATTTACAAATTCAGATGGAACACAAAACTGTTAACAGTTGTTAATGCATAAAGTGTAACTGTTGACCACTCAATTGATCTAACTGAACAGCAGATTTTGTTTTGATGGTGACGAGCTGTTCCCTGCAGTTAGGTTTGTAGCTAGAATCTATTAATCTGAGAATGCTACTATGTTAAAATGCTATACTGTTCAAATACTGTAAGTTACAATGATATAATGTTAAAATGCTATACTGTTCAAATACTGTAAGTTACAATGATATAATGTTAAAATGCTGTAATGTTATAATTGTGAAAACATTTTATTATAATTTCAGGTTTGAATCCCATGAAGCCTGCCAGAACAAACACTGTCAAGACCTGAACTACAAGGAGCATTACCACTGCATGGACTGTAATTACAGGGTCAGTATTTAACATTACCACTGCATGGACTGTAATTACAGGGTCAGTATTGAACATTACCACTGTGTGGACTAATTATGTGGTCAGTATTGAACATTACCGCTGTATGGACTGTAATTATGTGGTCAGTATTGAACATAACCACTGTGTGGACTAATTAGGTGGTCAGTATTGAACATTATTACTGTGTTGACTGTAATTACAGAGTCAGTATCGAACATTACCACTGTGTGGTCTGTAATTACAGGGTCAGTATTGACCATTACCACTGTAATTACAGGGTCAGTATTGAACATTACCACTGTGTGGACTGTAATTACAGGGTCAGTATTGAACATAACCACTGTGTGGACTATAATTACAGGGTCTGTATTGAACATTACCACTGCATGGACTAATTATGTGGTCAGTATTGAACATAAATACTGTGTGGACTGTAATTATGTGGTCAGTATTGAACATTACCACTGTGTGGACTATGATTACGTGGTCATTATTGAACATTACAGTGTGGACCTGAATTACATGATCCGTATTGAACATTACCATTGTATGGGCTAATTACAGGGTCCGTATTTAACTTTTCCACTGTGTTGACTGTTAATACAAGGTCAGTATTGAACATTACCACTGCATGGACTGTAATTACTGGGTCAGTATTTAACATTACCACTGTGTGGTCTGTAATTACAGGGTCAGTATTGACCATTATCACTATAATTACAGGATCAGTATTGAACATTACCTCTATGTGGACTGTAATTACAGGGTCAGTATTGAACATAACCTCTATGTAGACTGTTATTACGTAGTCAGTATTGGACATTACCACAGTGTGGACTTATTACAGGGTCTGTATTGAACATTACTACTTTACAGAAACTCTGTCTTCTAAATGTCTCCTTAATTTTGGGGCTGATAGGTGAAAACTTTCTAAGCTAGAGTGACCTAACACCATCTTTATCCTTCTGCAGACTTTAGAAACCCTTCTTAACAATATCAGGTGTGTGATATACAGAGACAGGAGAATAACTTGAATTGTTACTGAGCTACATTTTGCCATTTGTCATATCACAGGTTAATTCACCAGTATTATAAGGTCTCATAACTTAACAGGAAGTGTGGGTGCTTAATGTATTAGTGAAGTTGAATAAAAATATTAATGATTGTTGCTTACAGATCTTTGTCAAGAAAGAAGAGATGATCCGCCATTTTAAATGGCACAAGAAGCGAGACGAGTCTCTGCAGCACGGCTTCATGCGTTACAGCCCGATGGACGATTGTCTGCCAAAGTTTGGTCCTTGTACCCATAACGGGAAGCAGACGCATTATCACTGCTTACAGGTAAAGCAGGAAGTACTCATAACACTAGGTGTGAGGTTGATGATGTTATTTGTCTGCGATAAGACACTAGGTGTGAGGCTCATGATGTATTTGTCTGTGATAAGACACTAGGTGTGAGATTGATGATGTTTTTTGTCTGTGATAAGACTCTAGGTGTGAGGTTGATGATGTTATTTGTCTGTAATAGACACTAGGTGTGAGATTGATGATGTTTTTTGTCTGTGATAAGAAACTAGGTGTGAGGTTGATGATGTTATTTGTCTGTGATAAGACACTAGGTGTGAGGTGATGATGTTATTTGTCTGTGATAAGACACTAGTTGTGAGATTGATGATGTTATTTGTCTGTGATAAAAAACTTGGTGTGAGGTTGATGATGCTATTTGTTTGTGATAAGACACTAGGTGTGAGGTTGATGATGTTATTTGTCTGTGATAAAACACTAGGTGTGAGGTTCATGATGCTATTTGTCTGTGATAAGACACTAGGTGTGAGGTTGATGATGTTATTTGTCTGTGATAAGACACTAGGTGTGAGGTTGATGATGTTATTTGTCTGTGATAAAACACTAGGTGTGAGGTTCATGATGCTATTTGTCTGTGATAAGACACTAGGTGTGAGGTGATGATGTTATTTGTCTGTGATAAGACACTAGGTGTGAGATTGATGATGTTATTTGTCTCTGATAAAACACTTGGTGTGAGGTTAATGATGCTATTTGTCTGTGATAAGACACTAGGTGTGAGGTTGATGATGTTATTTGTCTGTGATAAAACACTAGGTGTGTGGTGATGATGCTATTCGTCTGTGATAAGACACTAGGTGTTAGGTTGATGATGTATTTGTCTGTGATAAGACACTAGGTGTGAGGTTGATGATGTTATTTGTCTGTGATAAAACACTAGGTGTGAGGTTCATGATGCTATTTGTCTGTGATAAGACACTAGGTGTGAGGTTGATGATGTTATTTGTCTGTCATTTACAGCCCGGTTGTAACAAGGTCTACATCAGTACGTCAGATGTTCAGATGCACGCTAACTACCACCGCAAAGACTCGGCCATCATCCAGGAAGGCTTTCAGCGGTTCCGGGCTACAGAGGATTGTGGAACACCAGCCTGTGCGTTTTATGGCCAGAGAACAACACACTTTCACTGTCGTCGTAACGGATGCAGCTTCACATTCAAGAACAAGGCTGACATGGGTAAATAATGGCTCTGTGAAAGAGAATCTAAAATATTACCATAATGAGTGATATGTTCAACATTCTTTGGCCAAGAATGTCAAAGTAATGATATGTAATTTCTGCAGTTGATAATACTTAAACCTGTAAATGATACATTCACCTTTATAAGTCCCTCATACTAGTATCATGGTGTATATATGCTAATCTAGCCCTCATAATGATACATTTTCCTTGGCAGATCACTGACTGCCTGGTAGTTTTATTGGTCTGCATAATAAACATATAGACACTCAATTTGTGTTTACTTCATTAACATACAGCCATTTAGTATTTGTCTGCTTTATTAACACTGAGCCACTTGATATTTACAGCTTTTAAGATAGACATTTTGTATATTTCTTGGCTTTATAAACACATAGACAAATGTTATTTGTCTGCTTTCAAACACATAGACACTTGGTATGTGACTGCTTTATAAACATATAGACACTTTGATTTTCTTACTTTTACAGAAAAACACAAAGCGTATCATCAGAAAGACGAGATCCTGGGCCGGGACGGCTTTAAGAAATTCATGAAGTACGAACACTGTACCTTCAAAAATTGTCGTTATTCCAAGGTGGCCAACCACATCCACTGTATAAGGCCAGGTACGTGACATTAAGAAATTCATGAAGTACAAACACTGAGGCTAGTTTTCAACTGTTATCAGTTTAGGACAATGGAAGCTGCCATGCATTTTGCTGGATATTCCTGTGTAGTTGCAGCACAGTAAAGTGGATTACAAACAAAGTGCAGACAGCAAACTAACATGGTGTTAAATAAACTGATTTTGGCTTTAATAAAGTGAACTGCAGTGTGGACATATAACAAACTACTTCCTGGCTAAAGTTACTATTTTGGTATAATCAGGATTACATGCAAACCATAAAAATGTCTGCTTCATTTCTTCATAGCAGTTGCTTAAAAAAATCTCTTGGTCAAGTTCAAAGATGGGTCACCTTGACCTACTTTTCAAGGTCACAGAACTGTATACAGAAACAATCTTGTGAGCATATTTCTCAGGAACCACACAATAGATTGTTATGAAATATGTAGGGCTCTTTGACCCTGGTGATCTGTAATTGCCACAGCAGTTTGGTGGCGCCACCTACAATATCTTAGGCCAAAATAAAAAAAAGGCATGGTTCTCAGGCACTTTTTTCAGAAATCAATGCAGGCGGGAGGTTTTTTGTTTTTATTTTTTTGGTATGTTTCAATAAAAATTTCAAATGATAAGGGAAAAGCATGATAAAATCAGATTTATTTTGCTAAACAAGTAAAAGCACTATATAACAAAGGAAATTGTATGATTTTTATCTTCTTGAAAGAAATGTCCGAGCGGCTGCAGCTCAAAATTGGTAAGTTTCAATTAAAAATCAAAATAAAAATTTTTGATGCGGTGGTTTAAAATTGATGAGGGCGGTGCCTGAGAACCATACCTTTTATTTTTTTTTTGCCTTAATGTTTACAAATTTTGCTTGTCTTATATGACTTGTGAGCAGGATATCTCAAAAAGAATTAAACTTTGGGTGCTTCATTTCTTCAGGACACATGTATACTGAAAAAACCTTGGTAAAGTTTGAAAATGGGTAACCTTGACCTACTTTTCAAGGTCATAGGGTAGAGAACCAGGAGACATACTACAACTGCCACCAAGAAATATATTCTTTCACTTTGCAAAAACTGCAGCTCCATTTCACATTTTAGCCTCTACTTGGAGGACATCTTTGTTTTCCTGGTAATCCCCTATAGAGCGTTTATCATCATATTGATCTACATGTATGTCACTTCATTTATGAGACTTGCAATGGTCACTGTACAACATGCATCTCTTGTTCAAGTTTAGATCTTGAACCAGAGACATATGTACAAATATACATCTATATAAGTACAGATGTTCTATACTTGTTGCTGTTAACCCCTGTACACACTGATCTTTTGGCTGAGGGCTTTTGTCAGCTTCTGCTGATGTTCTGGTTAGGCCTGTAATTGTGTTATCTAGTGATGGTTGTCAGTGTTTCTTGTATTAAACATTTTCAGGGTGTAATTGTTTTGTAATTGTTTTCCCACTCAGGTTGTATTTATGTCTTGTAGATTTGTTATCTTATTGTAGCTTGTAATTGTGTGATTTTGTAGTATGTTGTAATTATATCTTGTAATTGTTTTTTTATAGGTTGTAATTATATCTTGTAATTGTGTTACTTTGTTGAAGGTTGTAATTATGTCCTGCACTCAACTGGACAGCTTTACTCACACAAGCGAAAACATGAACGCCGTGATTTTGAAAATGCATACAGGAAGTTCCGCCAAGATAAAACTGCTCAGAACCCTGCAATAACAATAACCTCTGGATTGCCACTAAAGGTGGCTTCATCAAACCAGATGCAAGTGGCGCCATCTGCCAGCAGTCATGCAGAGTATGTGGATTTGGAAGAGCTGTCCAGTTTGAGCGCCACTGGCTCAGGTTCGTTTCTTATCTTGTCATGTACATGACCTTCACCTTCAGTAATTAATAAAGATGAAATTCCCAAAGAGTGTAGCCTGATAAGTAATGTATGTAAAATTGCAGTGGTTTTGATGAAATAATGTCAGACTGAAAAAAATGTATGATTGCTGTGTTCTGATCCATTGTTCTAATCTAATATGCTGTTTATTTAAAAAGATTAAATGTTCTTTGAGAGATAGGTATTGGGATATAATAGCAGTGAGTGCTCTATTTAAATTTTTTTCGTAGCCCAATTTGCTCTCCTGAAACCTGGAAATAAACACCACCAAGGGGACCTCTAATAAAGTGGTGGCATTTTTGAGGTGGTAGTCTAAGCAAGGTTCAATGTAAAGAGTAAAAAGGAATTGGGACCACGAAAAAGTGGTCATGGTCACTAAACCGAGGGGGCGATAGGCGAGGTTTTACTTATCATACTTTCATCACAACCCGTTTTGAGTTCTCATGATACAGTTAAAACAGTCTCAGTCTTTGTTAGCTCAGCTGACTATAAATCATCTGAGCTTTAGTCATGGTCCTTTGTCCGTGGGCCGTCCGTGTTGCCTGCTGTCTGTCCATCTGTTAACAGGGCATGTTTAGAAACCGTTAAAGGTATAAATCCAAATTTTGCAGACAGTTAGATGCCCCCTAAATCTCCTTCCATACCGAAAATTGGGTCACTAGGACTTCATTCCTTCAAGATATTAAGGAAAACCTCAATTTTCCATTTAAAAACCACTTACAACTCAAGGCTGCCTAATATAAAAACCACTGATCTGTTTTCGATCATATTTCATATACGTGTTCCTATATATATTTCTTATATACATACAAGAAATTCTGTCAGTATTATGTAATTGTATCCGCCAAAACAGAGTTTTGCGGATACTATGTTTTCAGCTGCTCGCCGCCGCCGCGTAGGTTTCCGGAGAACTCCTCCGTTACCGCTGGGCGGAATTTTACGAAACCCGGGATTATGTTCGGGTCACATGTAAACTGCTGCGCCCCGATTTTGTTTTGACCTCTGACCTTTCCTCTGCGCTCTGCGTCCGTTTGTGCGTCTGTTTCCACACATAAACCCACATATCTCGGGAACCGTTTGACGGATCAGGAAAATTTTTTTGCACAAATGTAGCCCTTGGAGAGCTTTATAACATACACAAAAAATGGTGGCGCCACCTGCAACCATGTTTGCACAGTGTCCATCTGTTTGTCTGCCTTGGGTTAAAATCACTCATATCTCTGCAGTGTCTTGACTAATTCACCTGAAATTTGGCATGCGTATACATCCTGGATAGCTTTTCTGATTTTGTGACAGGTGGCGCCACCTACATTCACGTTTACGCTGCAGACATCCAAGCTCATATCTCGGGAACCGTTTGACTGATCAGGAAAATTTTTTTGCACAAATGTAGCCCTTGGAGAGCTTTATAACATACACAAAAAATGGTGGCGCCACCTGCAACCATGTTTGCACAGTGTCCATCTGTTTGTCTGCCTTGGGTTAAAATCACTCATATCTCTGCAGTGACTTGACTAATTCACCTAAAATTTGGCATGCGTATACATCCTGGATAGCTTTTCTGATTTTGTGACAGGTGGCGCCACCTACATTAACGTTTACACTGCAGACATCCAAGCTCATATCTCGGGAACCGTTTGACCGATCAGGAAAATTTTTTTGCACAAATGTAGCCCTTGGAGAGCTTTATAACATACACAAAAAATGGTGGCGCCACCTGCAACCATGTTTGCACAGTGTCCATCTGTTTGTCTGCCTTGGGTTAAAATCACTCATATCTCTGCAGTGACTTGACTAATTCACCTGAAATTTGGCATGAGTATACATCCTGATAGCTTTTCTGATTTTGTGACAGGTGGCGCCACCTACATTCACGTTTACACTGCAGACATCCAAGCTCATATCTCGGGAACCGTTTGACCGATCAGGAAAATTTTTTTTGCACAAATGTAGCCCTTGGAGAGCTTTATAACATACACAAAAAATGGTGGCGCCACCTGCAACCATGTTTGCACAGTGTCCATCTGTTTGTCTGCCTTGGGTTAAAATCACTCATATCTCTGCAGTGACTTGACTAATTCACCTGAAATTCGGCATGCGTATACATCCTGGATAGCTTTTCTGATTTTATGACAGGTGGCACCACCTACATTCAAGTTTACGCTGCAGACATCCAAGCTCATATCTCGGGAACCATTTGACCGATCAGGAAAATTTTTTTACACAAATGTAGCCCTTGGAGAGCTTTATAACATACGCAAAACTGGTGGCGCCCCCTACAGCCATTTTTGCACAGCTCCTATCTGTTTGTCTGCCATAGGATAAAATCACTCATATCTCGGCAGTGGTTTGACATATCTGGCTAAAATTTTGCAGGTTTATACATCCCCGACAGCTCTCTTGATTTTATGACAGGTGGAGTCACCTGCATTCTAGTTTATGCAGCAGACATCCAAGCTCATATCTTGGGAACCGTTTGACCGATTGCGCCAAAGTTTTGCACGTGTATAGTTCTCACATAGCTCTTTATCATACACAAAACTTGTGCCGTCACCTGCAACCATTTTTGCTCAGCGTCCATCTGATTGTCTGCCATGGGCTAAAATCACTCATATACATGTAGTGGTTTGACTTATCTGCCTTAAATTTTGCATATGTATACAACTGGGATGGCTTTCTGGATTTTGTGGTAGGGGGGGGGCAACCTTCATACACAATTTGGCTGCAGACATCCATGCTCATATGCAACACTTCACTCTATTTCCCCTTGCCACTTAATCCATGCCTCACTTCACCCGTTCCACTCTGATTTAGGCGGATACACGTAGTCGCTTGTCGACTACCCGTATTCTAGTTCTCTTAAATTATGGGCCACAACATTATGCACATTAAAAAATCAGGAAATATATTTACTCACTTATTATGAGAATTGCTGAAGCTAGAGACTTTTTTCAGGGATATAATTTTATTTAACCAAGATTCAATAGTATACCCAAAATTAGATCTGAATTTTGCAATTTTTTTTATTAGCATAAATAAGAAATCAATACCTTAAATTTTGCCCAAATTTGACCATGGCATGTTTTTTTTGTAAGCACTATTGATTTTTTTTCACAGCATGTTTACATGATCATTTCATCAGTGAAAATCTGAAATTTCAAAGGAATTGATTAATAAGAGTAGCTTTTATTCGAGTTTTCATACACAGTGTCAAGTGTTGTTTACATAAAGCCCACCTAGTACAGTCTTCACCTGTGTTATGTAACCCACTTCAGGCAGCTTACCTTTGCTCAGCTTGGCTTACTGACAGGCGTCACCTCCGCCCTGCCCCCCCCCCCCCCCTCCCCTGGATGGTGCATAAACTAGGTGAATGTTAAAATTTTCTGTATTTGATTTGTTCATATTCTAGGCTTTCACTACATTTCAGATCTCGTATTGTATCTCCAGAAGAGTAAAAACTTAACCAGGTGTGAAATTGAATATTAATTCGAGTAATACATTATAGCTGAGATGATTTAAAAATTATTAAATATGTGTATGCATAATATGACCTGATGTGAGCTAAATTCTGGATAAATAATGATGCAGCTTACAATTCTGATATTTTAACTTGTATTTTTTCAGATATAAATTATAAATTATAAAACCTGTAAATTAAAGGGGCACAATCACCTATCTGACCTTTATAAACTAAAGGTAATCACTTGGAGCTTTTATAAAAATAGGACAGAAAACGTAGATATCACCGCACACGGGCTGCTTGTTTTGTTTATATCAATGTGTTTATAATATGTTGGGGCCCGCCAAAATAATAAAGACAAATTCAACATGGGTATCTGACAGCAAGTCAGATAAGCCAGAGCTTGACAAATGGCGGTTTGCAAGAAGTGACCTTTCAAACTCTGCATATATGCCACCTACCACCTTAGGTTACATGTATTTTCTGTTTGTTACCATTGCTGTGTTTACAAACATGTTGTTGATAAACAAATTCATACATCCTTTATGAAGGCGTTATAAGTAGTTTTCACAACCAAAATTACCATTGGATCATTAATATTTATACAATGGAAGCCATAAATCACATAAATTCTTTTCAAAATGAAGGTGAATTGGCACCTTTAAAAAAAAAGCTGATAAAAACTATTAATGGAAAAAGTGGATATGCTAAAAAAAAATAGGGTTTAATATAAACTTCAATGCAGTATTCCCCTGAAAGTGAAATAAAGGTATCAGTCCATTCTGTCCATTTGCCTGTCCATCTTTAAATTTTTCATATGCATCACAGCATCTCAAAACTTTTACTGTTTTTCTTCATGACAGTCTTGTCAGAGTATGAGTTTTTCAATCATATATTCAGGACTTTACTATAACCAAGTAAGAGGGCCATTTCCTCTTAGCTTCTCATATGTTTATACATATGAAAAACATTACAATAG
Source organism: Sipunculus nudus (assembly GCA_026874595.1). Classification (NCBI taxonomy): domain Eukaryota; kingdom Metazoa; phylum Annelida; class Sipuncula; order Golfingiida; family Sipunculidae; genus Sipunculus; species Sipunculus nudus. Next base: position 525,354 of record CM049320.1, on the reverse strand, counting down.
GGATCAGCATATTTTTCATTTGCTAACATTTGCTAACTTCAGCTAAGCGTCGTGACCCATGGGTCCCTTGTTATTGCGTGTTTTTCCTTAATTCTTAATCAGCAGATTATTGTTAGCTCAGCTGACTGAAAGTCAACTGAGCTATGGTGATCATTCTTTGTCCGTTGTCCGCCTGTCTGTCTGTCTGTCCGTCCATCCCTTAACAGGGCACAAATCATAACCACTGGTTCTAGAATCTTCTAACTTTACATCCAGAGAGGTCTATGAAAAATCTCCTTGGAAACCTAAAATAAGGTCCCTGTTACCCATATCCTTCGAGCTATTGGGCTCTGAAGTACCCCCTAGAATAACATAAAATTTGATACAAAAGCTCAAGTATCTGAACAAGTAATGCATTGATCACCATGATTCTGTACATGCATATTAATCATGGAGTGTTCCATCAATTCTTGCAGACTGGTGGTGCCATCTGGATTTTTTTCGAATTTTTTCTCTATTTTTTAAATCTTCAAAGATGTGGATTTCTGTTAACAGGGCACAAATCATAACCATTTGACCTTAACACTTCTAACTTGACATCCTGGGAGGTCTATGAAAATCTTCATGGAAACCTGAAATTAGATCTCTGTTACCCATATCCATGGAGCTATAGGACTTGTAAATACCCCTCAGTATAACTAAAAATTCGTTACAAAATCTCCCGTTTCTGAAGATATAATTCATTCATCACCATGATTCATTCATCATGGAGTATTTCATCAGTTCCTGCAGACTTGTTGCACCACCTGGATTTTTAGCTCAGCTGACTATAAGTCATCTGAGCTATAGTCATGGTCCATTGTCCGTCGTCCATCCATCCGTAGATGTGGCACATTTGGAACCCTAAGACCTAGGAATCCAAAATTCAGCATAATGTTAGATGTCCCCAAGATCTCCTTCCAAGCTGAAAACGAGGTCTTTGCGACTTCGTCTCTTTGAGAAATTAAGGAAAAACCTCAATTTTTAGCTCAGCTGACTATAAGTCATCTGAGCTATAGTTGTGGTCCATTGTCCGTCTTGCCGTCTGTCCGTCAGTCCGTCTGTCCGTAGATGTGGCACGTTTTGAAACCGTAAGACCTAGGAATCCAAAATTCGGCATAATGTTAGATGTCCCCAAGATCTCCTACCAAGCCAAAAACTGGGTCTTAGCGACTTGGTTCCTTTGAGAAATTAAGGAAAAACCTCAATTTTTTATTAAAAACCTATTTTCACACTTCAGGACTGCCTAATATCAAAACCACTCATCTGTTTTTCCTCATATTTACCATAAATATTCCTCTATATAGTTCCTATGTACATGCCAGAAATTATGTCTGTATTATATAATTTTAAAAAGTTATGGGCCCAAACAAAATGCATTTTGTAAAAAATCAGGAAAGATATTTGATCACTTAACACAAAACTTGTTAAAGCTATGGACTTTTTTCCAGTAATATAACTTTAATTAATCAAAATTAAATTGTATACCCAAAATTAGATCAAAATCTTTAAAATTTTTTAAAATATTAACAAAAATAAAAAATTGGTACCTTTCATTTTGCCTAACTTTTACCATGGCACGTTTTTTTTCCTGTGAGTACTGTGGATTTAATTTTCACAGCATGTTTTTGTTGCATTTTGTCTGTAAACACCAAAAATTTGAAACCAGTTGATCAAAAATTGTAGTTTGTAGATCAAACTCAAGTTTTCAAGCACCATGAAAAATATTGTTTTCATCAAGCTAGTGTTATGCAGTTTGCAAGAGCTCAGCTCCCCAGCTTCAGCTCTCAGTTCCTAAAATTTGGTATACAATTAGATGTCTCCAGAATCCCCTACCATGCCAAGAATTTGGTCACCAGGACTTAATACCTTCGAGATATTAACGAAAAACTTCATTTTTCCATTTAAAACCCATTGTTACACTTCAAAAATGCCTAATATCAAAACCACTGATCTGACTTTAATCATATATAATATACATATTTTTCTATACATTCTCTATGCACATGCCAGAAATGGTGTCAGTATTTTGTAATAGTTTTAAGTTATGGGCCCAAACATAATGCACTTTGTAAAAAATCAAGAAATATATTTACTCCCTTAACAAGGGGATTGCTGAAGCTAGAAATTTTTTTGTCAGGGATGTAACATTATTTAATCAAGATTCAATTGAATACCCAAAATTAGTTCTGAATTTTTCAAATTTTATAAGTTATTAGTATAAATATAAAATTAGTACCTTAAATTTTGCCCAACTTTGACCATGGCATGTTTGTTTCCTGTGAGCACTGTTGATATAATTTTCATATCATGCACACATAAGGATTTAAACTTTTTAGTTTAGAAAGCTAAAAGAAATTGGCCAAAAATTGTAGCTTTTATTAATGTTTTTATGAGACCATGTCATACCTTGGCTTTCTCCAGCCCCTCTTGAGTCACCTGTATGCTGACCTTATTGAACTTTCAGCAAATTATGCATGCTTGAGGCGAGTAATACACTGGGGCAGCCAGGCAGCTTATGGCCAGCCACAGTTGATCCAGGTGTCCAACCCAACTCATCTAGTAGTTTTAACCAATAACACAACAATAATCAATAAATTAATAAATTTTTATTGGTTTTTAAAAACAAATTAAAAAAAAATCGAAAAGGAATTTGTTAGTTTATAATAACAGGAAATTAACTTGCAGTTACTGATGATATAAGAATCTTGTATCAATGGATAGAATGTCACGTATTCCAAATAACACCATGCAGTCACCTATGGTATTTTTCAGTTCAGTTTTAATGATAAAAAAGTAAATCATATTATTCATTACTAATCATTAGGGATCATATGAAGGAACTTAATGATAGACAAAGATGCAGTTGATAATATTAATCTAGATTCCTACTGTGTCTAGTGTGTACATTGATGTGAAATTAGTCCAAAATGAATATATTACATTTATTTTTTCTAATATAAATAAAAGCCATAAAACCAGGTACTTATGATCATTATTTAAATGTGTGAATTTTGTATATTCTGGATTCTCAACATCATTGTTTGGCTAAAACTGAATAAATACTAGACATGGTGCGAATGTTTTGCAAATGTATTTAAATACCAATATTAATATGTACTGCATTAACAAATTTTATTGCATAAGAATGGGAATTCAGGTAAAAATGAAAGTATTTGAATACCAATGAAGATACCTTCAAAATGTATTCATGAATGCATTCATGAATTTATTCTATAATATTATTTTAATAATCATTTCAGTTATATTTCATTTTAAAAAATCATACGATTCTCTTATTATTTTTGATAAAAATTATATTTGGGACAATATTTGTAATTTTTTTAAATAAATAGTTAAACTCTTATATTATATGTTCTGCTTATAAGTTATATGGCCAAGTCAAAATCTGTGTGACAATAGTACTCCATTTGTTAATAAAATAAATGAAATCAATCCTCTTCCCTGTCTCCAAAGGTACTATCAAAATCATACATAAGCTAAGCAACAGCAACTCATAATACAGCTTATATTTATTACCACACAAAACCAGAATGAGCCTCATTTCTAAATCATATTTTTTATCATATATAACAGCTGAGTGCCGTGACCCATAGGTCCCTTGTTTTTTATTTAAAACCTATTTTCACACTTCAGAACTGCCTAATATCAAAACCACTTGTCTGTTTTTCCTTATATGTGCCATGAATATTTCTCTATATATAGTTCCTATGTACATGCCAGAAATTAGGTCTGTATTGTATAATTTAAAAAAGTTATGGGCCCAAACATATTGCATTTTGTAAAAAAATCAGGAAAAATATTTGGTCACTTAACACACAAAAAATGTTAAAGCTATGGACTTATTTTCAGTAATATAATTTTAATTAATCAAAATTTAATTATATACCCAAAATTAGATCAAAATCTTTTAAAGTTTTTAAAATATTAGCAAAAATATAAAATTTGTACCTTAAATTTTGCCAAAATTTGACCATGGCATGTTTTTTTCTTGTAAGTATATTTAAATTATTTTTCACAGCCGGTATACATGTGGATTTAATCTGTTGAATTCTGATATTTAAAAGAAAAAGCTTAAAATTATTCTAATTATTGAAGTTTTTCAGATGCTCTAATGTATTTGCATTTTGTATATCCAAGACCCCACTCTTGCTCACAACAGCCTTCCGTAGGTAACCTTATTAGTGATGCAGCACTGGCAGAACACCCCTGCTGTAATAAACATGCACTTATTCTCATGGGCTCTACCCTAACACCAACCCCCCCCCCCAACCATTCACCCCCCCCCCCCCCCACCACCACCACCACCACCACCATCACCAATTATTTTGCAATACATGGTTTGTTATTGTCAACTGTATTTCTTTAAATGAAAAGCTGAAACATGGGTCCCTTGTTTCAATTTTTTACGCATTTTCTTAAAATTTTTATTTTTTGAGACCTTCAAAGATGCGGTTGCCCATTAACAGAGCACAAATCCTGACCATTGCACCTGGAATCTTCTAACTTGAAATTCAGGGAGGTCCTGGTTCTCCCTGGAAACCTGAAATTAGGTCTCTGTTACCCATATCCTCTGACCTATGCTTCAGTTGAATTGGGATACCACCTACAAACTTTGGCATTCAGATGATAAAATTCTTTTTGTGAATGTCTTTCTAGACAGCTGAGTGTCATGACCCCTGGGTCACTTGTTGTTTGTCCATTCATTTTGAGACCTTATATAAACAGCATAAACTTCTGTGATTATCATGCATTAATATATACCCGTCCCATATAAATTCATCATTAATTTTACAGTGTCAAATGGTAAAACTGACGGTTCCTCAGTCTCTGATCCTGTAGAACCACCAGTTGAAGTGTCGCAACAACGACCACAACAGTCCACGCTGGCCAAACTGGCATCTAAACTACACAGCCACGAGCTAAACGACTCCCTTAACCTGCCTATACCTGATGGTAAGGAGGGAACCAGTGGTGCCACCTCTTGTAAAGTAGAGGAACCCGTGCCAGATAGTCCCGGAGCCACAAGTTCATCAAGTTCGCCGGGACCTGTAGCAAAGTCATTCAATCCCAAACCTGCTTATGTTCCTGCCATCATGGACAAGAAAGAGAGAGATGAATCTTGGAAGAAATACCTGACAAGGTAAGAACCTAATGAGACATGTAACACCTCACCAGCTGAGAACTAAATGATATATTCAGTTAATGACTAGATGAAAACTAAATGAGATATTCAGTTAATGACTAGATGAAAACTAAATGAGATATTCAGTTAATGGTCAGGTGAAAACTAAATGAGATATTCAGTTAATGGCCAGGTGAAAACTAAATGAGATATCCAGTTTATGGCCAGGTGAAAACTAAATGAGATATTCAGTTAATGGCCAGGTGAAAACTAAATGATATATTCAGTTAATGACTAGATGAAAACTAAATGAGATATTCAGTTAATGACTAGATGAAAACTAAATGAGATATTCAGTTAATGACTAGGTGAAAACTAAATGAGATATTCAGTTAATGGCCAGGTGAAAACTAAATGAGATATTCAGTTAACTGCTGAAATGATATTTTCAGTTTCAGTCTTTTAATTTCATGACATTGTGACACTGAGTGAACATTAGACCTCATGGGTCTCTTTTCACATATTTGAAGTGATAAGAAAAGTTACAGTAGACTGGCCGTGTATACATTTCTTATGGAACTATTTTTTTTCTGACCAGATACACTGCCAATGACCCGTGTCACTCCCGATGTGAACTGCTGTACAAGGACCATTATCACTGTAACATTGAGGGCTGTTCCCATCTGTTCAGGTCCAAGGATGGTGTCAGAGAGCATGCTAAGTAAGTCTGGTGTCAGAGAGCACGCTAAGTAAGTCTGGTGTCAGAGAGCACGCTAAGTAAGTCTGGTGTCAGAGAGCACGCTAAGTAAGTCTGGTGTCAGAGAGCACGCTAAATAAGTCTGGTGTCAGAGAGCACGCTAAGTAAGTCTTGTGTCAGAGAGCACGCTAAGTAAGTCTGGTGTCAGAGCGCACGCTAAGTAAGTCTGGTGTCAGAGCGCACGCTAAGTAAGTCTGGTGTCAGAGAGCACGCTAAGTAAGTCTGGTGTCAGAGAGCACGCTAAGTAAGTCTGGTGTCAGAGAGCACGCTAAGTAAGTCTGGTGTCAGAGCGCACGCTAAGTAAGTCTGGTGTCAGAGCGCACGCTAAGTAAGTCTGGTGTCAGAGCGCACGCTAAGTAAGTCTGGTGTCAGAGCGCACCCTAAGTTAGTCTGGTGTCAGAGCGCACGCTAAGTTAGTCTGGTGTCAGAGCGCACCCTAAGTTAGTCTGGTGTCAGAGCGCACGCTAAGTAAGTCTGGTGTCAGAGCGCACGCTAAGCTAGTCTGGTGTCAGAGCGCACGCTAAGCTAGTCTGGTGTCAGAGCGCACGCTAAGCAAGTCTGGTGTCAGAGCGCACGCTAAGCAAGTCTGGTGTCAGAGCGCACGCTAAGCAAGTCTGGTGTCAGAGAGCACGCTAAGCAAGTCTGGTGTCAGAGCGCACGCTAAGTAAGTCTGGTGTCAGAGAGCACGCTAAGTAAGTCTGGTGTCAGAGAGCACGCTATGTAAGTCTGATGTCAGAGCGGACGCTAAGTAAGTCTGGTGTCAGAGTAAGTCTGGTGTCAGAGCGCACGCTAAGCAAGTCTGGTGTCAGAGCGCACGCTAAGCAAGTCTGGTGTCAGAGAGCACGCTAAGCAAGTCTGGTGTCAGAGAGCACGCTAAGCAAGTCTGGTGTCAGAGAGCACGCTAAGCAAGTCTGGTGTCAGAGAGCACGCTAAGCAAGTCTGGTGTCAGAGAACACGCTAAGCAAGTCTGGTGTCAGAGAGCACGCTAAGCAAGTCTGGTGTCAGAGAGCACGCTAAGCAAGTCTGGTGTCAGAGAGCACGCTAAGCAAGTCTGGTGTCAGAGAGCACGCTAAGCAAGTCTGATGTCAGAGCGCACGCTAAGTAAGTCTGATGTCAGAGCGCACGCTAAGTAAGTCTGGTGTCAGAGTAAGTCTGGTGTCAGAGAGCACGCTAAGTAAGTCTGGTGTCAGAGGGCACGCTAAGCAAGTCTGGTGTCAGAGCGCACGCTAAGCAAGTCTGGTGTCAGAGAGCACGCTGAGCAAGTCTGGTGTCAGAGCGCACGCTGAGCAAGTCTGGTGTCAGAGAGCACGCTAAGCAAGTCTGGTGTCAGAGAGCACGCTAAGCAAGTCTGGTGTCAGAGAGCACGCTAAGCAAGTCTGGTGTCAGAGAGCACGCTAAGCAAGTCTGATGTCAGAGCGCACGCTAAGTAAGTCTGATGTCAGAGCGCACGCTAAGTAAGTCTGGTGTCAGAGTAAGTCTGGTGTCAGAGAGCACGCTAAGTAAGTCTGGTGTCAGAGGGCACGCTAAGCAAGTCTGGTGTCAGAGCGCACGCTAAGCAAGTCTGGTGTCAGAGAGCACGCTAAGCAAGTCTGGTGTCAGAGCGCACGCTAAGCAAGTCTGGTGTCAGAGAGCAAGCTAAGCAAGTCTGGTGTCAGAGAGCACGCTAAGCAAGTCTGGTGTCAGAGAGCACGCTAAGCAAGTCTGGTGTCAGAGAGCACGCTAAGCAAGTCTGGTGTCAGAGCGCACGCTAAGCAAGTCTGGTGTCAGAGAGCACGCTAAGCAAGTCTGGTGTCAGAGAGCACGCTAAGCAAGTCTGGTGTCAGAGAGCACGCTAAGCAAGTCTGGTGTCAGAGAGCATGCTAAGTAAGTCTGGTGTCAGAGAGCATGCAAAGTTAGTCATATTTAAAGCCAGCTATTCACCTACCTTTTTTATAGAATTTATGTGATTTCTGGCTTATTTTGTGAACATTAATGAATTCCTGATAGGAAACGTTATAATAATGTTTCTGTGGTGAATGTAATAGCTTGTTGTCTACAAGCTGGTGGTAAACACAAATGTGTGGACAAATGGAAAAAAATATGTAACCCAAGGTGGTGAGTTGCATGTGTACTGAAGTTCAAAGGTCCTAAGTTGTAAAACATCCTTTGCAAAACTGCCAGATGTCTTTCTGAATGTGCTTGGATTATTTTGTTTAGCCTCCCACATGTTATAAACATATGGATATAAGAAAACCTGTGTGGGATGGGATGGGCATTTTCTGGCCTATTTTTAGCGAACCTGTGAGCTCATGCGATGGTGCGGCATCGTACGTTGTGTGTAGTGTGTCTGTATGTTAACCATGCTATCTCAAAAACAGCAGGAGCTAGCATCACAAAATTTTATGTAGATAATCATTCATCTGAAAATTTCTATCGGATTTTGTTTATTTTTTCCTAACTGCATTTTCTTAGATTTTATAGGGAAAAAGCTAAAAAAAGCTTTAAAAATCTTCTTCTCTGAAACTGTCCAGCCAAATTGTCCAATATTTCACAGAAATGATCCCTGGAACAATCTCTCTCAAGTTTGTTCGAATGGTTCCAGTTCGGAGATTTTTGGCCGAGTTACAGGAGGTTGAACTTAGTCATCTGTCCATAAAAGCACACTAAAATTAAAATCTCAGAAATGGCTAGAGCTATAATCAACAAATTTTATACCAATGTTTGTCACATATGTCATATCTGAAATTGAGGTATTGGTGGCGCCACCTACATTGATCTGTTTTTTACAAGCAAAAATGTCATTTTAAACTCTTCTAGCTTTTACACTGATTTATGATGAAACTTAAGCTGATTGGTTTAAACTTTACAAGAATTATTCTATGGTAGGGTTCTGTGAGTTTATTAGAATAGATTGGGTAAATACAGCTTTAAAAAAGCATTGTAGCCAATTGAAAAAGGCTTTCTGTGTTAGAAAACAGATTTGACTAATGCTGAGTTTCAGCAGCCAAGTCAAGAGGTCACTCAGTACAACCAGGTGGGGTCCAGACATCACCATGGCAACTGACCTGGCTCTGGTGGTTGTCTAGACAATGTGTCTAGACGTCTAGACACAGCGTCTAGATGTCTAGACACAATGTCTAGACGCAGAATTCCCAGATTATTGGAACTGTATCTTTCAGCTGTTTGAAAAAACTTGGTTTGCATTTGTAGCGAATCTTTGAGCTTATGCAATGGTGTGGCGTTGTCTGTCATCTGTTGTGCATCAAAGCTATCTCAAAAAGGGCAGGAGCAAGCATCACCAATTTTTAGCTCAGCTGACTATAAGTCATCTGAGCTATAGTCGTGGTCCTTTGTCCGTCGTCCAGCCGTCCGGCCGTTAACAGGGCATGTTTTAAAACCTTAGGACCTACGAATCCAAAATTCTGCATACCAATAGGTGTCCCCAAAATCTCCTACCATACCGAAAATTGGGTCATTAGGACTTTGTTCCATCGAGATATTAAGGAAAAACCTCCGTTTTCCATAAAAAAGCCATTGTTACACTTCAAAGCTGCCTAATATCAAAACCACTGATCTGTTTTTGATCATATTTAGTATTCATATTTAATCCATACATTTTCTGTGCACATGCCAAAAATTAGGTTAGTATTGGGTATTATTTTGAAGTTATGGGCCCAAATATAATGCAGTTTCTTAAAAATCAGGAAATATATTTGCTCACTTAACATGAGAATTGCTGATGCTGGAGACTTTTTTTTTCAGGAACATAACTTTATTTAATCAAGATTCAATTGTTTACCCAAAATTAGATCTGAATTTTGCAAATTTTTTAAGTTATTAGCATAAATAAAAAATCAATACCTTAAATTTTGTCCAACTTTGGCAATGGCACGTTTTTTCCCTGTAAGCACTGTTGATTTAATTTTCACAGCAAATATACATAAGGATTAAATCTTTTAAAACCTGAAATTTCAAAGGAATTGTTTGAAAATAGTAGCTTTTATTCAAGTTTTCATACACCATGTCAAGTGTTGTTTACATCTGGCCCACCTAGTAATACAGTCTTCACTTGCATTATGTAACCCACCCCAGGCAGCTTGCCTTGGCTTAGCTTGGCCACTACTAGCAGGCTTCCCCTCTGCCCTGCACCCCCCCCCCCCCCAGCTGGTGCATAAACCAGATGAATGTTATAATTTTCTGTATTTTATTTTATTTTTGGCTATGATACATTTTAGATTTTGTATTGTACCACCAGGGTTACAATGATTAAAGTGCACATTTAATTGTGTCCACAAAGTGATGTATTGCAATGAAAGTGTGGATGTTCATCAGAGTGCTCATTAAAGATTTTAATTTGTTTGACTTATAACTCATGGTTGTATCAGTTGTTACATGATACTGGCTAAATAATCAAATTTTATATTGCTGATCCTTTATTTCAGTTCATAAAATTAAACATTCCCAACTCCAGTTTGCTCCTGGTATAATATATTGGGTGTTTTGATCCTTGGATTAATTTTAACACATGTAGTAGTTTCATAGTTGAGAATACTTTTCTCTTTTCCTGATACCAATTAAAAAAATATAAATATTTAAATTTTTCCTGTTAGTGCTGTGGATTTAATTTTCACAGCATGTACACATTAGCATTTCATCTGTTAAAATCTGAAATTTGAAACTAATTGATCAAAAACTGTAGATTTTATTCAAGTTTTCAGGAACCAAGTCTTCATTGTTTACATCAGGTCAGTATAAATGCAGTGTACTGGGCAGTTACATAACATCTTCAGGTCTGACCTACTGCCACTGTGAGTGTCTGGGTCAGGCTGGGTTAGGCAGTAATTACCAGAGAGCCTATCTTTCTCTGTCTTATTCTCTCTCTCTCTCTCTCTCTGGCAGTCCAGCTCTCTCTCTCTCTCTCTCTCTCTCTCTCCTCTGCTTTTTGTCTTTCTCTCGCCATCTTTCTCTTTCTCTCTCTCTCTCTCTCTCTCTCTCTCTCTCACCCTTATTGCCTCCCTTCCTCCCTCCATCCCATTCTGTTGACAGGTACTATAAACTAGATACATTAGCTATAAATGTTGATGCAATTTAGAAATGTGAATCAACTGAAATATTCACAATCACATATATGTTATACTGTAAATTTATAGTAACATTCGTAAACCTGGATAAAAATTATGTAATGAAAAAAAGGAATAAATGCAAATATTGTTAATTTTCATTGGCTCATTAGAATGGGGAAAAAAATGGTTTGCTTTGTTTCTCCATCTTTCTGCCTGTTTTAAATATTTAATGTTCATGAATAAACTTTTTTTTTTTATAAGCTCTGTTGAATTAAATTTCATATCCTGTATGTATATGCAAGGGTGTTGTAACTCTCACCATCCCCTTCTTCATCCCACTGAGGCTTTGCTCCTTGGCACTGTGAACAGTAGTTCTATGGCTATAGCATAAAATTTAATAATTAAAGAAAATATCTACAGACAGACAGAGGTGTTGTAACTCTGATCATAACACCCCCCCCCCCCCCCCATCAAGTCATTGCACCTGTGGAGTGGGGACGTTATGGCAACTGTATACATATCATAAAATTGATGAAAAAGGTTAACCAAATAAATTGGATCTCATCAGACAAATGTGTAAACTGTTGAACTGTCAACAGCTTATCAAAAATGTAACCAATGGAAAGGCATGGTCAGATCTCAAATATTATTTGCAACATTTTCTTCAATCATATAAACCAACCATGGCCCAGATTACCTCTTCCTCTCAAACTTTATCTACATTTCATCATATTTTTAATATTTTAACCTTCTAGGTGGTTCAGTACTGTTGACAATTTGTCCATAGGTACCTATGTACATGCCAGAAATTATGTCAGTATTGTGTAATATGTATACTTGAGGGTCATCAAAATAATGTACCTTGTCAAGACCGATCTTGTCAAGATATGTCATACAGTCACAAATTCATAAATCCCCTCATCAGCATAGTTAATCATAACCTTGTATCTGTCAAACTGAAATCTTGCAGTTTTCCATACACTATAGATCCGTCAACAAATAGCCTTATCATCATTATACCACTGCTTAGTATACTGTCATTGCATTCATATTTGCTCAAATAAATTGTTTTTTTCGACCCCTCCCAAATAAATAAAAAATAGACCACTATATTTTACTCCATATTAATCCATCAGTCAGATTATTTCATATATCATTTACTCACATATTACATTATATTCCTTTATAAAAGCCCAACATGACCATGATATTCATAAGCTTTTTCTACTCAATATAGTACAACAATGGTGATACATTTATAGTCCAAACATGATCAGCTGAGCGCCGTGACCCATGGGTCCCTTGTTTTGCAAAAGATTTGTCATCTAAAAACTTATCGTATTTTTAGAGAACCTGTGAGCTTATGCAATGTTGCTGCATCGTTCATCGTGTGTCAGTGCATTGTGCATCGTCTCTATTCAGGCTTATATTTCAGGACTGGTTTGACATATCCCCCTAAAATTTTGCATGTGTATAGATCTCGCATAGCTCTTAATCATACACAAAAGTGGTGGTGCCACCTGCCACCATTTTTGCACAGTGTCCATCTGTTTGTCTGCCGTAGGCTAAAATCCCTCATATCTCAGTAGTGGTTTGACTTGTCTGCCTAAAATTTTGCAAGTTTATACATCTTGGACAGCTTTCTGGATTTTGTGGTAGGTGGCGCAACCTACATACACATTTCGGCTGCAGACATCCAGGCTATTATGCAACACACCTCACTCTGTTTCCCCTTGCCACTCAATCCATGCCTCACTTCACCCATCCCACTCTGATTTTGGCTGAGTAGTCGCTTGTTTACTACCTGTATTCTAGTTTTTGTGTTGTGTGCACCCATGCTAGAATTTCAGCAGTGATGTTTGTTTAATTGTTTCTTGTTCTAAGTGTTTAGTACATGCATTGTTCATATACATGTTACACATGTTCTTGAAAAGTAATGGTCTAGCATTGAAGCATTATACCTGGTGTAATCTCATTGCACAGGTTCGCATTAGGCCTGTAGGCCTTGTGATAAAAGAGTCAATGGCTTATCTTTAGTTAAGAGATGTCAGATTTCACAATAGGTCCCTTTATAAAAGCATGCTATGTGGGGACACAAATCTTTTGCTATGAAGATGGTGCCCAGGAATTTCAACTTTTATAATTGTCCCTAGTGGTAAAAATATGCTATCAAACCCAATACTCATACTAGGGTTTGCACCAACATTTAATCACCTGGAGATTTTCACAATATAGACCTTTATGTTAAAATTCAATGAAATCCTTGAAACCAGTCTTCATATATCTTGCATATAAACACAAAATCAAATGAAAACAATAACCCTTCCTTCACACTGGGATAAATATGGCCAGCTGAGGACAGTCTAGTGAACAAGAAGTCTGCTCTGACTTTCACTCAGAGTAGTTGTGGAGTTAACAGAGTAGCTGTGAGGAACCAGAGGCCCTAATATATAATGTGATCACACATGTAATTGTTCTCTCTGACAGTTAAAGGATGCTAACTCAATGTTATAAGGTCAATGCATTATTCATTTTATGTAGGTATAGTCCATTAATTCATGTTTTATTAAATTTATCATAGGTGATCTTATGTTGAAAGAACACTGGTGTCCCGTGTAGAGCACATTTTTAATCATGAAAAGTTTACTGATGTAGCACCCTATACCAAGTGATTATGATTTAGGTACATATCACGGCTTCCAATATTGATCACAAAGGCTTCTTGGCATTTGATTTGTTTCAGGTTCCATGACAGATTGCATGTGTATTTTGAAGTACTTTAGTTTTATATGACCTTTTTTCGTCACCAGGTTCCATGAGCAGCAGGACCGTCTGACCTCTCTTTGGTACAAGACTGTCTCCGCTGATGAAACGTGCACAGAGCCGGATTGTTCTGAGTCTGGAACAATACACTACCACTGTCAGTGGGTAAGTACCTCTGTCATCAGTCAATACACTACCACTGTCAGTGGGTAAGTACCTCTGTCATCAGTCAATACACTACCACTGTCAGTGGGTAAGTACCTCTGTCATCAGTCAATACACTACCACTGTCAGTGGGTAAGTACCTCTGTCATCAGTCAATACACTACCACTGTCAGTGGGTAAGTACCTCTGTCATCAGTCAATACACTACCACTGTCAGTGGGTAAGTACCTCTGTCATCAGTCAATACACTACCACTGTCAGTGGGTAAGTACCTCTGTCATCAGTCAATACACTACCACTGTCAGTGGGTAAGTACCTCTGTCATCAGTCAATACACTACCACTGTCAGTGGGTAAGGACCTCTGTCATCAGTCAATACACTACCACTGTCAGTGGGTAAGGACCTCTGTCATCAGTCAATACACTACCACTGTCAGTGGGTAAGTACCTCTGTCATCAGTCAATACACTACCACTGTCAGTGGGTAAGTACCTCTGTCATCAGTCAATACACTACCACTGTCAGTGGGTAAGTACCTCTGTCATCAGTCAATACACTACCACTGTCAGTGGGTAAGTACCTCTGTCATCAGTCAATACACTACCACTGTCAGTGGGTAAGTACCTCTGTCATCAGTCAATACACTACCACTGTCAGTGGGTAAGTACCTCTGTCATCAGTCAATACACTACCACTGTCAGTGGGTAAGTACCTCTGTCATCAGTCAATACACTACCACTGTCAGTGGGTAAGTACCTCTGTCATCAGTCAATACACTACCACTGTCAGTGGGTAAGTACCTCTGTCATCAGTCAATACACTACCACTGTCAGTGGGTAAGTACCTCTGTCATCAGTCAATACACTACCACTGTCAGTGGGTAAGTACCTCTGTCATCAGTCAATACACTACCACTGTCAGTGGGTAAGTACCTCTGTCATCAGTCAATACACTACCACTGTCAGTGGGTAAGTACCTCTGTCATCAGTCAATACACTACCACTGTCAGTGGGTAAGTACCTCTGTCATCAGTCAATACACTACCACTGTCAGTGGGTAAGTACCTCTGTCATCAGTCAATACACTACCACTGTCAGTGGGTAAGTACCTCTGTCGTCAGTCAATACACTACCACTGTCAGTGGGTAAGTACCTCTGTCGTCAGTCAATACACTACCACTGTCAGTGGGTAAGTACCTCTGTCGTCAGTCAATACACTACCACTGTCAGTGGGTAAGTACCTCTGTCGTCAGTCAATACACTACCACTGTCAGTGGGTAAGTACCTCTGTCGTCAGTCAATACACTACCACTGTCAGTGGGTAAGTACCTCTGTCGTCAGTCAATACACTACCACTGTCAGTGGGTAAGTACCTCTGTCGTCAGTCAATACACTACCACTGTCAGTGGGTAAGTACCTCTGTCGTCAGTCAATACACTACCACTGTCAGTGGGTAAGTACCTCTGTCGTCAGTCAATACACTACCACTGTCAGTGGGTAAGTACCTCTGTCATCAGTCAATACACTACCACTGTCAGTGGGTAAGTACCTCTGTCATCAGTCAATACACTACCACTGTCAGTGGGTAAGTACCTCTGTCATCAGTCAATACACTACCACTGTCAGTGGGTAAGTACCTCTGTCATCAGTCAATACACTACCACTGTCAGTGGGTAAGTACCTCTGTCATCAGTCAATACACTACCACTGTCAGTGGGTAAGTACCTCTGTCATCAGTCAATACACTACCACTGTCAGTGGGTAAGTACCTCTGTCATCAGTCAATACACTACCACTGTCAGTGGGTAAGTACCTCTGTCATCAGTCAATACACTACCACTGTCAGTGGGTAAGTACCTCTGTCATCAGTCAATACACTACCACTGTCAGTGGGTAAGTACCTCTGTCATCAGTCAATACACTACCACTGTCAGTGGGTAAGTACCTCTGTCATCAGTCAATACACTACCACTGTCAGTGGGTAAGTACCTCTGTCGTCAGTCAATACACTACCACTGTCAGTGGGTAAGTACCTCTGTCGTCAGTCAATACACTACCACTGTCAGTGGGTAAGTACCTCTGTCGTCAGTCAATACACTACCACTGTCAGTGGGTAAGTACCTCTGTCGTCAGTCAATACACTACCACTGTCAGTGGGTAAGTACCTCTGTCGTCAGTCAATACACTACCACTGTCAGTGGGTAAGTACCTCTGTCGTCAGTCAATACACTACCACTGTCAGTGGGTAAGTACCTCTGTCATCAGTCAATACACTACCACTGTCAGTGGGTAAGTACCTCTGTCATCAGTCAATACACTACCACTGTCAGTGGGTAAGTACCTCTGTCATCAGTCAATACACTACCACTGTCAGTAGGTAAGTACCTCTGTCATCAGTCAATACACTACCACTGTCAGTGGGTAAGTACCTCTGTCATCAGTCAATATCATTTTGGTTTGGAGCGGTCTTAACTAGATTAGTAGTTTTAGGTGGGTGTAGAGTCTATCATGCAGTAGACTGTGGTTTGAGCGCTCTGAATTTTGTGTGTAACTAGAACTAGAGCACATGCGCTAGATCTTGAGCGACCGACTCTAGATCTAGTGTGGTCCTGCACAACTTGCTACTGTTGCAACATGCATGAATTTTAGTTTCTGCTGGAGTGTAAATGTGAGATTTGGACCAAGCTTGACACCAATGGTCTATTGCAATAGTTTACAGCAGCTTAAATGGTCACCTGGCCCAGTACAGTGTAATACAAGATGAATAGTGGCGTGAGCTAGATTTGGTTTGGTCATTCCTGATCTTTCTAGTGTCAGATCCTGAATCTCTCCTCACAGACACCTTCCTTACAAAGACATGTTGATGTCAGACACTCGGTCATTCAGTAAATCAAACATAGAAGAAGCCAATACTAAAACCAGTCATCTCCCGTAGTCATCTGTTAAGACAACACTTTTGAAGCCATCAGAGCTATGCACCTTTTTCTTAATTACTCAACTGTGAGCAGCTCATGTAAACGATCCGTCAGCTGTAAGTCACTTGTTTGGATTTTTATTTTCAGCATAAATACATACTACTTATTAGTAGGTAGATACCTGATAGGCTGATAATTCCATGAAAATTTAATTGAGGTCAGTATGAAATCATTTTCACAACTTCTAGGCCCAAAACATCAAGTATAGTTACATCTGAGTATTGTAGGCAATAGAACAAAATGTTATCCAGCATTCAGACAGTTCTTGAGGCTATTCCTGTGGCCTGAGCAGCATGACCATGGGTCAGTATTTTTACAAGTCATAGAATGATTAAAAAGAGACATATGCCATGACTAGTTTAATTTCATGACAACTTTATAGTATTTACTTTGTGTACAGTGAACTGTACACCTAGTCCAGAGTGTTTTGAACTGTACACCTAGTCCAGAGTGTTTTGAACTGTACACCTAGTCCAGAGTGTTTTGAACTGTACACCTAGTCCAGAGGGTGTTGAACTGTAGGCCTAGTCCAGAGGGTGTTGAACTGTAGGCCTAGTCCAGAGGGTGTTGAACTGTACGCCTAGTCCAGAGGGTGTTGAACTGTACACCTAGTCCAGAGGGTGTTGAACTGTACACCTAGTCCAGAGGGTGTTGAACTGTACACCTAGTCCAGAGGGTGTTTTTCCTAGTTTTGATATGTAGGTTAGATCACATGATATTTGATGTCACCTTGTGACCAGCTGGGCCACATGGTTACCACTTTGTCTACCTCTTATTTTATTGCTTAACATGCTTATCCCTGTTGTCTAACTCAGTCAATCAGCAGCAACAACTTTATCTGGTCCTCAGACAGGTAATGATATAAGGTTACATAGTTTCAGTGTGAAAATATTTGTGGATCTCTGCTCATTTGTAATATTTTGATATTCTCTACTTTCAGACTGGCTGTAGGACTGTGGTTGGGGCCAGTGATGGAGTGTTTAGTCGTCTTGAACATCATCGTATCCATGAGTTTTCCCGTAATTTGAACTCTGTTCGGAGTCCCAGAACAGGCATAGCAAGGCCACTCGCTGACATGAGACGACGACGCGGTCGTCCACCAAAATACCCCAAAGATGAGATACCGATTATCCCGAAAATTGTTATGACAACTGAGGAGATTTTAGCTGAGGCTCAGCGTCTGAGACAGGTATCACCACAGGATGCAGATATTTTACAGAACCATGGATTTAAGCATTACTTACCAAGCGAGGCGTGCCGAGACATGAAGTGTCTATATTTCAGTAAGGATCACTTTCATTGCGTGCGACCTCGCTGCCACCATGCCACAGACAGAGCTGATGTCCTCAATTTGCACTCCCGTGATTTTCATAATTTCATCAACATCCTTGAAAATTTTGAATTTTTTGACCGCAGCGTCAGTTGCCGTAGAGCTCACTGTCAGAATAATCATAATAACCGTCATTTTCACTGCACGCGCCCTCGTTGTGATTACTCATTTGTAAGGTACAGCACCATGCACCAACACGATAAAAAACACCAGCAGGCAGAGCTCGAACGAGCACAGGAACTGGCTCAGGCTGCTACAGTCACTACAGTAGGTCCACAGCAGCCAATACTGTTACCCAAACAGGACGCTAACAGCAAAAACATCATCAAGTCCAGCGGCACCTACTTCCCAGTGTCCACCATTCCCCAAGTAGAGGGTGCGGTAACAGGCACCCCAGCAGGTGCCCCTGTTGTTGGCGTGATCGCTACCCCTATATCAAACACTCCGATCCTGATGCCAGTGTTAGGGTCAGGTATACCGACACTGGTGGCACCAGCTTCAGTCATCACCAGCCCCGTCGGGATCTTGGGGAGCACCATCAGCTCAGCCGGCACAATTACCTCTCCCATTGCTCTGACTGCTGTCAATAACTTGAGTACCCCAGGGACACCAGTGTCTATCTCGTCTGGTCTCCTGCCGCTCCTTCAGGTCAAAGGTTCCCCCATCCCGGCTCTACGCTGGCCTGACCTACTTAAGAAGATGCACTGTGCCATCAATGAAAACTGTGGACGACCATTTTGTAAGCTTAAAAAGAAGGACCACTATCACTGCTTCGATTGCAGCCAAGCATTCTCAGATCCAGAAAGACTCAAAATACACGTTTTTAAACATGGTGTGAAACTGGACGGAGGACAGAACGTGGAGAGCGGGACGCTGTCGAACTTACCTAATAACCTGTTGTCTCAGTCTGATGATCAGCAGGACGTGGTCCAGCAGCAGGATGCTGGTGATGATGAAGATGCAGAGATGATACCTGTGGAGGAGGATGAGGATGTACAGGAGGATGCTGAGGAGGACAGCGTACCTGGCTCAGCCTCATTATCCCTGAAACCAGGTATGTTTACATCACTGATTCATCAGCATCAACAGACACTTGCTTCAGTAAAACCTACCAGGCCCATCCTGCCTAAGGAGCCGATGCTCCTGATCGACACAGCGGCAGCCAGCACTAAGATCACCCCCAATGGTGATGTGGACTGCAGTGGTGAGGACAGTAGTCATGACAACCAGAACACAATAGATGATTTGGATTCCACCAATCCTCTTGATGATTCTGATCACATGATTAACACTGATTTAGCAGGTGACAATCAGTTAGCTTCAGCTAGTGCTGCACGCAGATCTGGTCGTAAGAGAACTGCTACACGCCACGATGACTTCATTGACAGTGATGCTGTTATTACTAAACAGAGACGTACTAGTGGGTTCAGACCTGTTAAAGAAGAAGTGGTGCCAGAGGGATTTGAAAAATTCCCATATCACGAGGATTGTGGGATAGAACGCTGCTCATACAAAGGTGGCTCCACCCATTTTCATTGCACACGACCTGACTGTGGATATGGCTTTGTTGATCGTCTTCGTTTTGTGACACACAGCCAGAAACACGACAGAATGGACAGTATCCTTGGTGATGACTTTCAGCAGTTCCGCACAACCCTCCACTGTGGCCATCCAGACTGCGAGCAGGCGGAGAAAGCCACTCACTTCCACTGTTTACGTTGTTCTTATATTTGTACAGATGCTAATAAAGTCATGGCACATCGTAGGCAGCACAACAAAATGGATAAAATAACAGCTCAGGGATTCAAAAAGTTCCGGGGGACTGCTGATTGTGGAGTTGTCACGTGTCACTATTATAAGCGTCAGACTCACTATCATTGTATATTCCCTAACTGTACTGCAGCTGTCCTTGGTCCCTCCCAGATGGGGATACACCAGCAGAAACACGCGGCTGATCTGCATCCAAACTGATCCTTGTCCATCAGTGCCCTCAGAGAACTGTACATACTGCTATCTGGTGGTTAACAGATGAACAAGTTGCACCTCTAGTGGTGTCAATGTGTATTGCTGTGTTTGTTGAGTGTGGATGTTTTTACTTGTTTCTTGAGCTTCAAGATGGCTAGAGTACTTACAGGCTGTATCTATGTCACTCAGGTTATCTGGACTCTGGTCATTCCTGCTTGAACAGCCTGACACATTTTTGTATTCCATATGGACAGTCTGACTCATGGCTGTATCCTCTGTTGTCTGACTCTAAACTGACCTTTTTGCGTGTGTAAGTGTAGATGTTTTGGGTCCCATTACATATTTTTTTAAGTGTTCAGTTAATCTGTGAACGCCCTCTGACTGTGCTCTTCTCTCTCTCTTCTGTATGGTAATTTATTTAGATTTGAATGGTAACAGGACCATATTGTGGAGACTTCACTAAAATATGCACGTAACTACAAAACAATGCACTTAACTACAAAGCAATGCAAGCAGCTTATCCCATCACCTGTTACTATATGTTTCACCAGATATTGTGGATATGGGGCTCATAACACTATGTTACTGTGTATATTATGGAATTCTTTATTGCTGCACTTTATGTAGATTATCTGACGGGTTCAATGTGTATAGTGACAAGGTATGATGGCTGTATGTGACGGAGCTGCACTTTCTTCACAGTGATGGAGCTGTACTCTGTTCAGAGTGACGAGCTTTACTCTGTTCAGAGTGACAGCCCTGTAGTCTCTGTTACAAGTGACAGACGTGAGTTCAGAGTGACAGAGCCATTCTCTGTTCAGAGTGACAGCCCTGTACTATCTGTTCAGAGTGACAGAGCAGTACTCTCTGTTCAGAGTGACAGAGCTGTAGTCTGTTCAGAGTGACAGAGCTGTAGTTGCTGTTCAGAGTGACAGAGCTGTAGTCTCTGTTCAGAGTGACAGAGCTGTAGTCTCTGTTCAGAGTGACAGAGCTGTAGTCTCTGTTCAGACTGACAGAGCTGTACTCTCTGTTCAGAGTGACGGACTTGTAGTCTCTGTTCAGAGTGACAGAGCTGTAGTCTGTTCAGAGTGACAGAGCTGTACTCTATTCAGAGTGACTGAGCTGTAGTCTCTGTTCAGAGTGACAGAGCTATATTCTCTGTTCAGAGTGACGGAGCTGTAGTCTCTGTTCAGAGTGACAGAGCTGTAGTCTCTGTTCAGAGTGACAGAGCTGTAGTCTCTGTTCAGAGTGACAGAGCTGTACTCTCTGTTCAGAGTGACGGAGCTGTAGTCTCTGTTCAGAGTGACGGAGCTGTAGTCTGTTCAGAGTGAAAGAGCTGTACTCTATTCAGAGTGACTGAGCTGTAGTCTCTGTTCACAGTGACAGAGCTATATTCTCTGTTCAGAGTGACGGAGCTGTAGTCTCTGTTCAGAGTGACGGAGCTGTAGTCTCTGTTCAGAGTGACAGAGCTGTACTCTCTGTTCAGAATGACAAGAGCTGTACTCTCTGTTCAGGGGTGACAGAGCTGTAGTCTCTGTTCAGAGTGACAGAGCTGTACTCTCTGTTCAGAATGACAAGAGCTGTACTCTCTGTTCAGAATGACAAGAGCTGTACTCTCTGTTCAGAGTGACAGAGCTGTAGTCTGTGTTCAGAGTGACAGAGCTGTACTCTCTGTTCAGAATGGTTTACTTTTCTCTTGGCTTTGCTTAGTATGCTCTGTAATGATATACATGAGATGGCACAAAAAAGACAGACATGCAGGTTTGTCTTTCTTTTATTAGTAGCACCTTTATTCCTTCATGTGGCATGCATGTGTGTATTCATGCTTTTAAACTGTTCTTTCAAACCTCTCATGACAAATATATCCGGCATAAAATCAAATGTAACAAAGGGACTGTTATTGACTGACTATGCAGTCTTGTTGCTTTGTTTAATTAGATATTCTTATGTATCTTTTGATTATGATTTAGGATCCTTTACCCTGTGTGCACATTAGATTATCTTGTGATTTTGAATGTCTGGTGAAACTGCCATTAAATATTAAACATTAAATATTAGGCAATGCTTTTGAAACACCAAGTTAAAGTGCCTTTCTTCACAGCTGTGGACAAACTTATTTAAGTGACAGATAAAGTGACAAGTTGACTGTTATGCTGCCCTTTTTGGATCATTATATGTAAAACATACACTTGTGATGGTTTAGTCCTTTGTTAAGGTGTTTGTAGAGAGCAGGCAGCATTATTGAAGATTATGTGTAGTAAATTCTTTCAGTCATCAAATTTAGTAAGTTATAGATTCACATTCATCATGTGGCCTTTACATTGAGCCAGTAGCCTTCACATTAAAACAGTGACTTTCACATGAAGCCAGTGGCCTCCACCCTTCATTTTAAGGCAGTGACCTTCCATTAAGCCAGTGGCCTTCACATAAAGCCAGGGGCCTTCACATTAATCCAGTGACCTTCCCATTAACACTCTGGCCTTCACATTAATCCAGTGACTTCACATTAATCCAGTGACCTTTCCATTAAGCCAGTGGCCTTCACATGAAGACTTTAACCTTCACATTAATCCAGTGGCCTTCACAATAAGCCAATGGCCTTCACATTCAAACAGTGGTGTTCACATTAAGACTGTGGCCTTCACATTATTCCAACAGACTTCACATTAAGCCAGGGCCTTCACATTTAAGGTGGTTTTCCATAAGTGCTTAGTCCGTATCCGCAGTCCGCATGCGTAGTCCGTATGCGTAGTCCGTATCTGCAAAGTTCGTTTTCCATAAGTACGTATATGCGTAGTCCGTACTCCGTATTGATAGGTGCTCGATAGCTGAGGTTTTCCCTTTTTGCAAGCCATTTCACCATATATGTATTGTACATTTGTATATATTAGCATCAAAAGTTAAAACAAAATTAAAATAATAAAATGTTTAAAAGATCATAATAAGTAATATTTTATAATTGACAGTGATGTTTACGCTTCAATCAGCTTAAAACCATGTTGTCTGTGATAAAGAAAGGAAAACAAAATTTAGCCGAATGCCTATATGTTTGGTTTCCGGAAAACAGATGTCAGAAATGACATTCATGCCAATTGGACATAGAGACTGTGCATACAGCACAGCCTGAATGGGAAAACACTATGCTACACCTGAAATCGACATGATGATTGGTATGCATAATGCGCAAAAATTGCTCCCGGCAGCGTGCAGATATGGACTACACATACGGACTATGCATACATATTACACATGCAGATGAATGGAAACAGCCCAGTAAAAAAGTCTACAAAGCGATTTTTGCGGACTACACATACGGACTACGCACTTACGGAAAAGCACCTTAAGACTGTGACCTTCACATTTGTCCAGTGGCCTTCACATTAAGCCAGGGATTCACATTAAGACTGTGGCCTTTACATTAATCCAGGGGCCTTCACATTAAGACAGTGGCTTCACATTAATCCAGTCACTTCACATTAAGCCAATGACCTTTACATTCGAACAGTGGCCTTCACATAAGCAAGCAATCCTCACATTAAGCCATGGGTCTTGACAGACTGGTGGCCTGTTTATATATGGAATTCCCTACACATTTACTAGGTGGCCTTCACATATATTGGATGGACTTTTTATTAAAAGTACATTGATAGGATTGCTTGCTTTTCTTAAGGGCCTTCTGAATGTGCAAGCAGCACCTTATTATCATCATTATAAACACCACTATCATCATCACAATCCTTATCACTATCATAATCATCAACACCACCATCATCATCATAATCACAATCCTCCTCATAATCACCACGGCTTTAGCTTCATCTTTATGCAGCAGATAGTGATAAACACAGACAGCCAACCTAAGGTCACTTTTTTCAAGTAATATGCTAATTAGCAAGATTCTGATTGTTTATCTATGGTTATAAAGCTACTTGCTGGATACCAGTCATGTCAGCTATGCAGTACATATATGTTGATTGCTTCTATGCAGCTATCTCATGCACAAAACCTCAGGGTTCAAAGGTCATGGGTCACAGGTCACATGTTTTAAGCTCAAAGGGTAATATATGTCCATGTTATGTATAATCAGAGGTAAGGGCACTGAATGTTTGTGGTCATACCGGGATCTGCGTTAGTAGTAAAACATGAAACCATGGGACCAGAATACTTATAATATGTTTATATCATTGGCTTGACATTTTGATTAGTGGTACGTTGCAGCTTATGAACACTGATTAAGGATTAACTTGACCTGGAGTAAACTGACTCATGTCTAACTGTGGCAGTACCTTGTACCTTGCCCACAGCATGTTGTATTGATAAAAATTTGGACAGTCTTTGAATGTAGAACATTTGAAGAATACTTATGGCAGTGGATTTTGATGACATAATTCAAAGCTAAATGTGTACAGGTACCTGGTGTGTTTACACCCAAGGTCTGCAATCCTTAAACAAGCAGGATGACACATTTTTAGTATTGTGTATTCTATAATGTAATTAGATAATTTCTGATCCTCACATTATTTTATGTTAAGCAGTGACAAAATAGAATTCACAGCCATGTTCAGTAATAGTTTAAAATTCATTACTATAGACAAGATAAACTAGTCCTTGTATTGATATATGTGGTCAATTGACTGATGTGTCGAAAATGATAAATTTATTTTGCACAGCATCATTGTACTGTGTTTATGATTAAACCAAATTGTCAAATACCATTCCACTTATTGTGTATTACTAGAAGTGGTGTATACTTACATATTATAAAATAGCAGGACACTAGGTAGATTGTTATCATTAGCTTTTTAATTGTTTTCTGTGTTTTTTGTATCATTTGTATCTATGAATGCTATTCATACAGACAGTGTGTTGCTGCAAATACCCGTCATTGTCAAAACCCCTGGCTCTGAAGGGCTACTGCTGTTACATAGGCTGAGTGAAGACTTGAATTCATGAATCAGTTATCATTTCTTTCACTTTCATATTCATTTAGACAACAGTGCTGTCTGTAGGTCATATTCTAATTGAGGTTATCCTACTGGGAAGGTGTCACCATTGTACAGATATGACACCACAAAACACAGTCAGTGATTGGCTCATGTCACTCACTGACCTGCATGAGGTTGTCTATATGCAAGGCATGCTGTGATTGGTTAATATCTGCAAGACCGGGTCACACTTATCAGCCAAAATGGTAGCCATACACTGATTGGCTGAGTTTAGTAACCACTATAGGAGACTCTTCTGCCTGTTCTGTATGTAATGTTGCTGTGATTGGCTGAACTAATAACCAACTGACTCAAACACCAAACTTAAACCCAGTCAAAAATTCTGTTATATACACCATGTTTGTTCACAGCATGTGTAACAATGATCAGTGTCATGTCAACCAAAAGTTGAGGTGAACAAATGCCTGATTTTTTTCACCTTTATATGCATTCATGCCATATTATTTTTTTCATTAATAAATTTGGCCATAGATTTTTATAAAATTTCCATCTTTTGATAAAATCAGAAACAGCCAAATTTCCAAGCACCAAAATAATCTCAATGATCAAATACCCCTAGAACCAAAATAATGAATACCCCTGATACAAATATATCAGACCATAACTGATAAACAATGAATGTCACAATGATCAAATACCCCTAGCACCAAAATAATGAATACCCCTGGTGCAAATATACCAGACCATAACTGATAATGAATGTCACAATGATCAAATACCCCTAGCACCAAAATAATGAATACCCCTGGTACAATTATACCAGACCATAACTGATAATGAATGTCACAATGATCAAATACCCCTAGCACCAAAATAATGAATACCCCTGATACAAATATACCAGACCATAACTGATAAACAACAAATGTCACAATGATCAAATACCCCTAGCACCAAAATAATGAATACCCCTGGTACAAATATACCAGACCATAACTGATAAACAACGAATGTCACAAGAAATGTTTACCTAAGTTCACACAAACAACGCACATTCCAGTTTGAATTTCAGTCATTTACAAACTATGTTTGACAGGTGGCGCCAAAATCCTTTCACTTCGTCTGTTGTATCACATTCCAGTGTTGACATGGAAATAACTGGTTGATTCATTCCGGGGTTTTAATACCTATGACAGCTTAATTTCATCAAAAATAGTTGTGATACTAGTTTTTTTTTTATTATTATTTAGATGTTGATGTATTGGGTAATCTGTGGACATTTGCACAACTAGAATTTGTGTATCTGTGTGTGTATGGTCAGCTAACCAGATACAACTATACAGATTATATTTGCTATTCAGCTATTACATAGTTTTATTCTGTCATTATTATACCGTGTATTGATAAGCGTTAACTATTCTATATATATATATATTACAAGTCATGTGATAGAGATTTGACATATCACCTTCATTTATGAAGAAAGCTTGTTTTAATGCCCAAAAGTGTGAGTATAAATGTTATATGAATAAAAAATTGCATGTGAAGGAATATTTACAAAAAACTGGTCCTGATAATGCCCTGAGAATGTTAAACCCATTTCTGTTGGTCAGTTTGAAAATTATGTCTCATATTGGCTTCCTTCAGCTTTTTCATTGAAGTCTGCTCATTGGTCAATTTTGTCTCATGCATATGTATGACATAGAGAACCAAGGCCAGTGACATTATGTTGTTGTTTGTTTGACACAACACGGGCATCACAGACATGGTATATACACCAACATATATATATATATACATATGGTCTGTTATTGCAGGCACAGCAGTGGATTTATTCGTATTGTTTACATCAGCAAGTTTAGTCATTCCATCATTTACATTTTTTAATTGGAAAATGTTATATAATACATTTATATTAATAATGCTATAATGATAAAATGCATGATGATAATGGTGAAACTGTTGATTTTGAATGGCTTTAAATATTTGTTATTCTTCTTTGTCCTTTGGAGTGTTGATAAAATGACATCTTGTAAATATTGTTTTGAATAGTTTCTAATTCTGTTTATGCAGATCAAGTTTTAGTTATTAATTTTCCCATCACAAATACCAGAAAGCTCACTCTAAAGTTTACTTTAAGAAGGCTTCAGTTGTGTTATGCCCTGTGTTAAAAAAATAGCTGTCAGTGGATAAACATGGAGGTGTCAACAGACAAATATTGAGCTTATATATATATACATATATATATATATATATTTCTTTTTATGTATTTATATATATATATGTATATATATATATATATATATATGTATATAACTCTGAAGAAAAACAACACTGTTAATTCACAACAGACTGTTTCACGGGATGCGACCCGATCATCAGGTGAATGTGGTTAGAATGTATATATATATTTTTCTATATGTAACTATATATATACACACACACACAATTTTGACATGTATATATATATGTATGTGTTGTATATGGTATACCTGTTTCTGACCAGTACTGATACTTTGATTGATAATTTTCTGTGTGTCACCTCAATATAAGTTCATGGCACACATACACACATATATACTGATATGTGATAGGTACGTCAGTACATGCAAGAAACTGTAATACCTTGCATTATCAGGGCATTCTGTTTATTTGTGTTTATAGCTTGATTTTAAATATCATGATAAGTGATTGATAGGTCACATGACCCAGCTTTAACGTTCAGAGTGGGACCAATGTTGTTTTAATTATCGTTACATTAATTAGCTTGGTTGGGTGGTGACTAGGAAGGTTGTAGGATTGGTATATTGTGATATTTCATGCATTAATAAAACCAAGTAATTAATATAGCTATGCAAGGGAAGGGTGTTACATTTCTTTTGAATAAAATTACTGTTCCTCAGTATATGTCTTGGTCTTTAATTTTCCTCATTGGTAAATAAGTAAACTGTTATCAAGGTTATTTCTCATTGATAAATATGCTGACTCTGTTGAAGAGTGTCCACCTATAAACAAACTAGTTTATCCTACTGTTCATTATTTGCACCAGTTTAGTTACATCACAAACACGACAGTTGGCGCTATTATAAAGCAAAGACTGGCTAACCTATTTTAAAATCAATAGATACAGCAACAACACCCGTGATGGGTGAAAATTTTGTTGCATAGACCATAGAAATACATAGAAATAACATGCCCAAAGATAATTATCCCCCACCTCAGCGGAGAGGGGAATATAGTGATCACTGATCAGCTCCGTTCGTCTGTCTGTCCGTGACAGAAAAGTTTTACTAGGACATTCAAATAATAGCAGGAGGTGCAACTGATGGGTCTCCAGAGCTGATTAGGTTTTGGTCACACTTGAATGAATTTTTTAACAAAATTGTTGCATTTCATATGTGACTTTTATTTCTCAATAAGTTTTACTAGGACCTACTTCTTATTAGAGTAGCAGGTGCATCTTAAGGGTCTCCAGAGTTTATTAGAGTTTGGTCACACGTGAATGATTTTTGGATTCCGTCTATGACGGGAGGTATTATGGAATACCCGAAGTCCCTCTGGATTCCTACTGTAAATGGCACCAGCCTGGAGTCCTATGAATGGAACCAGCATGGACAGACGAGATTACAAGTTGATCAGTCCAGCAAACGCGCTGGTCCAGCTCACATTTCGGTCACATCAATAACAGATGAAGATGTGAGTGGAAACGACTTCGCTCGGGGTAACCGGGAAAATCCATCAACGTCCATTCGCGTTGTTACTGGACGTGGTGCACATGGCACAAAAAGGGAACGCAGCACCGGCTCCAGAGTGAATAAAGCATATTATGTAGGGAATATAGATCCCGGTGTTGACAAATCTGACATTGAATCCTACTTGAGGTATGAGGGAATCCAGCCTGTAAGCATTAGGTTGTTCCCATGCCGTAACGGACCTCATTTAGGGGCTCATCTGGTAATTCCGTATTCAAAAGGTCACATCGTGGAGGACCCTTACTTTTGGCCGGACAATGTATACATCCGAAACTGGAGACAAGCATCATATGTCAGAGGTCCAACTGGTGGTAGAACTTATTACCGTTCATCGCAGTCTTATTAATTAGTTTATCCTGAGGACCTGTGCTCTAATACTATGCAGAATTTACCATTCACTGACACTGTTTTCAAAATAATGTCATTCAATGTCAGGGGTGTTTTTGGGTCTTCAATGTATCTATGTAACCTACTTGACCGATTTAGTGTAGATATATGTTTCATTGCCGAGCACTGGATGTTTTCAGCTAATCTTAGTTTCTTAAATTTACATCATGACAAATACACTGTTCATGCTGTATCAGATGCATCTCTCAATCCGCTCGATCCATACAGGAGAGGAAAGGGTGGTATTGCAATATTGTGGAAAAAATCGCTTTCTTTACAGGTGTCTCCGATTACAGATATATCCGATGATCGCGTGATAGGTGTTTCCATTTTCAGACAGGGATCGTTACCTTTGTTTTTGTTTGGTTTATATTTAGTGGTCCTAGATATCAAAGAATCTTTACATCAAGGTCACAACTAATTGAAAGGTTTCTAAGAGACAATGAATTAACTTTTCTGTGTGTTAATCATGACTGTGACGGTCCAACTTATACTTTTGACCCATATGACAATGGCTATAATAGGTCATTAATTGATCACGTGATAGTTCCAACGTCGAGAGTCAATGAATTTAATTGCAAAATTATAGACGATGAAACTATTAACACCTCTGATCATTTGCCCGTGTTAACGTGTACTAATTATATGTGTACCCCCCTCCCCAAGAAAAAGTGGCGATCTTACAAGTTCGATTGGAAAAAGCTGACAGATCCGTCAATCAGATGTCAGTATAATGATAATCTTAATACGCGACTCCAACGTATTGAAAAACCCGATGTAATGAACTGTTCAGAGGCAGATCTTAATTTATATTATGACAATTTAACTTCAGCGTTACTTAAAGCAGGAACAGGGGTGGTTTGACGCAGACGTTACTCTCCTCATATCAAGCCAAAATGGTCAGAGTTTCTTAAACCTTACCATGATGAAATGGCTAACTCACGCCATAGTTGGATACGTGAAGGTCGCCCCAGGGGCATGGAACATGATTCATACGTAAAATACAAATCTGCTTACAGGGCTTTTCGGCGACAAATGCGGCATTACCTTTTAATTAAGGATTTGGAACTGTATGAAAACATTGACCAAGGTTCAGATCTTGACATAGATAAATTATGGTCGCATATTCGACGAGCCCGGCGTGCCAAACAAGGTCGCGATCTAATTTCCCCTATTAAGTTTGGAGATATTACATATAGGAATCCTGTAGATTCAGCTAATGCTTGGGCAGATTATTTCCATTCGCTTTATTCCCCAAATGACACCCCTTTGTTTGATAACATGTTCAGAGAGAAAATTGAGGAGGCACTGTATAAACGCAGAACCGAATGCAACGAATTTTTCTGTCCAATAATGGACAGTAAAATTGCAGAGGAAGATGTTTATTTAGCAATAACATCTCTGAAAGCAGAAAAGGCAGGAGGATACGATGGCCTGACAAATGAACATATCAAATATGGGGTAAACATCATCGGTCCTTTTTTTAACATTGCTTTTTAACTGTATTCTTCATAAAGAAGTAATACCACGTGGTATGAAAAGAGGCGTTATTATTACTTTACTCAAAAATCCTGCAAAAAGTCATTCAAACCCAGATAACTACAGGGGTATAACCCTTCTTCCCTGTCTTTATAAGCTTTTAGAGTTTATTATTCTGTCCAGAATAAAACTGTATTTATTAACATATGATCAGGTGGATGTTTTTCCTGACCCTATGCAGTGCGCATTCCAAAAAGGCTTGAGCGCGATTCACCCGTCGTTTATACTTCAGGAGACCGTTAGTTATTCTTATGAGCGAGGATCTAAAGTTTATTCTTGTTTCCTGGACAGTTCCAAGGCTTTCGACCGGGTTTGGCATTCAGGGTTGTTCATTAAATTGTATGATTTTGGATTTCGAAGAAAGACGTGGAAAGTAATAATGAATGCATATACAGCTATGGAAAGTGCGGTCTCTTACGGTGGTGAAATGAGTAAATGGTTTTCAGTGGGACAGTCTGTTAGGCAGGGTGGTGTACTTTCCCCCTGGCTTTATTCGCTGTACATAAACGAGCTATTAGTTGAACTTCGTCAATCCGGATATGGAACACGAATTGATCATTTATATTCTGGTTCCCCGACGCAGGCTGATGACATTGTTTTAATGTCCTTTTCACCTGACGGACTACAAAACATGATTGATATATGAAACAAGTATGCTCAAAAGTGGCGCTTTTCATTTAATCCATATAAGACAGTTGTAATGACTTTTGGAGAGAGCCATCGTTGGTTCAATCGGCTCTGTAAACAGAGAAAGTGGTTTCTTGGACAGCAGGAGATTAGACAATGTAGAAGTCATAAACGTCTGGGTATAATTATAGATCCTTTACTGACATGGACAGAATGTACATCGGAAGCGTCTCGTAAGGGTAAAGGTATTTTCATGTCTTTATTTGGTGCTGGAGTGGGTCCAAATGGTCTTAATTCATTAAATTCAGTTAAGGCTCTAAAAGTTATAATTTTGCCCAAAGCATTATATGGTGCCGAACTCTGGAGCAGATTGACGAATTATAACATGTTATCACTTGAAAGAATGTATCGCTTTTGTATAAAACATATACAAGGATTTCATGTCAGTACCCGCTCTGATATAGCTCTGAGCATGTTAGGACTTCCGCGCGTTCAGGCGTGGGTAGACAGACAAAAACTTCTCTTCTTTGGTCGTCTATGCAGACATGATACAGACGGTATTATATACAACATTTTTCACGCCAGGTTAAAGAATCACCTTGAGCGCGCAACAGTTAAAAGTTTCGGTACTGTTGCGGATATGTGCGACCTACTTCGAAAATATGATCTTTCTGATTATATAAATAAGGTCATGAATGATTCGTGTTTTCCCTAAAAAAATCAGTGGTCACAAATTGTCACACAGGTTGTAATATCATATGAAGAAT
Source organism: Sipunculus nudus (assembly GCA_026874595.1). Taxonomy (NCBI): domain Eukaryota; kingdom Metazoa; phylum Annelida; class Sipuncula; order Golfingiida; family Sipunculidae; genus Sipunculus; species Sipunculus nudus. The sequence continues at coordinate 493,176 of CM049320.1, read as the reverse complement.
CAGAATATATCTCAAGGACAGGTGATAGTGTTTCGTTCAGGATGATCAACCTGGTCAAAGAATGTATTTTCTACCCATCTGTATCATGGAGTTACGCAACTTTAATTCCCAGTTCATTTAAAATATTCAGAACCTCTGCGCAACTGCTAGCGTATTATGACCACTTAGAATGCCTATCTGTAGAAACTCTCTGTCAATTTTGCGATACATTGTATGTGAATCCCATTGCACATGTTTTGCTTTCCTGTGACTTTACACATAATCAAAGAGAGGAATTTTGGTCGTTTATAATCAATGTATTACCTATTGAAGCAGGTGTCTACCTACGCAATGTAGAAGACGAATTATTTGTAGCTCACTGTTTTGGCAAAGAGGTACCTTTATTGTCACCGACTGATAATGTTTTTTTCTTCTACAATGCAGCACTATATTTACATGATCTGCGAAGAGAGATATTAGAACTTTGGCCTCAACAATGCAACTATATGATAAGACATATATAACAGGGACAGAGTGTACAAACTTGTAGTATTATATCTGTATTCTAATTCTGTTTATTTGCATTTAAATTCTGTATTATGAAATAATGTGATTATGTACTCTTCATTATTGGAGGAAATAAAGAATCAATCAATCAATCAATACCCAAAGTCCCTCTGTCCATCTACCTGTCCTTCAGTCTGTTAACTATAAGTGTGCCATGATAACTTGCCAGGTCTTTGATGGGTTTTCATGAAACTCACCATATTAACTACTTAACATTAGATTGTCTCACCCGAGTTCGACTATAGGTGAATCCCTGCATATTTAATGAGGACCAAGGTCACAAGGCTACTTTGTTGTACGAGGAATACGATGGATTTTGATCAGACTCGGCAGAAATATTTATATAATATCTTGCATAATTTCAATTTCCAGCAAAATCAACGCATATTTCATAAGGTCAGAGGTCACCAAATTTGGTGGCACCATGGTGACTTACCAAAAATCTTATGGATTTTCATGAGACTCAATAAACATATTTACCAATAGTTTCTCACCTGAATTACATCCTCATAAAAATTCACGCTTATTTAATGACGTCCGAGGTCACCAGATACACCACAAGCGTGTTATGCACATCAGCTATTCTTTTTTTTATGAATTATATAAAATTTTAACATTCCACACTCTCTCAAAAAGGATTACTGGGATCTGCTTCTAATTATAATAGTAGGTGGATCCCTATAAGTCAGTTTCCATATTGGCAGCAGATCAGGTTCTCAGATTGTCTGCACGAAGTGTTTTCGGTCAGTTCTGTGACTGTGAGGGGGTGGATGTGTGTGTGATGGTGTGTATACACATTTCTCATATTCCCATCTGGCTGGGGATACAGTCCTCTGGACATTTTCTAGTTTGTAAATTAATAAGCAACAGATTAACTTATAAAAATATAAATATAATTCAAACCCTACTTACTACATACATATCAATATAATAAAACTATGCTCTCAGAAGTTCTGTTCATTTTGTGATATTTGAATTTGTTCTCTGACTTTAACCATAGTCGTAGTTACCGTCAGGTGGTGCTGCAATTGCCCCTTGAAAAAATTGAGTGTAATATCTTATGATTTAGGTGACAATATGGAAAATGCCCCCTCCCCCTTAGGACACCTTTTGTATCATTCCCTACAGTTCAAGACGAGAACTGTATCAGTGGCGTGGCCACAGAGGAGATGCGAGATCAGTCTTGTGTGGCCACCATCATCTATATATGGATTTACACTAATGGTCCATATTGTGTTAGATGTCAGCTTTGGGAACATAAACACTGATCACTGCTTAAAGCCAACCAAGATCCATAGCCTATAATATGGCTGTGCTTTCAAAGTTGAGTGTATACAAATATTGTATCCAAGTAAAGTCATATCTTCCCGGCTGTTGCTGAATCCTTTCCAGGTGTGGATATCTGTAGCCGTCCATTGTAATGTTGTGACTGGTGATCCATTTTTAAGGATTTCTTGAATATGATGCTAATTACTTTGTTTTCACTTTTTTAGCACTTTTTTTAGTTAAAGAATTCCGATATATACTATTTCTCTCCTGCTTTAACAGTTAAGTTAGAACATGGGACACTTCAAAATTTTTATGTGTGCAAATGTCCAGCATGGGTGTCACAACGTGAAAAATGCCCTTATGTGCGATGTGCGCCATGTATGTTTCTGACTTTGGGAACAATATATGAACACATTGCAGTATGTGAAGCAACTCTTTATTCAGTCTGTGATAAAAAAAGGGGAATTGCTGCGAATTACACTCTTTTTTCACTCTTTAATTCAAAGAAGTATCCTCTTTTTTTCAAGGCCACATACTCTTTTTTTGGTCATTTACATTTGACAGGTCTGTAAATGGCACCAGCCTGCTTTGAGTCCTCCTCTAAATGGCACCAGCTTTGAGTTCTGTTGTAATTGGCCCAAGCATGTCTGGATTCCTACTGTAAATGGCACCAGCCTGGAGTCCTATGAATGGAACCAGCATGCCTGGAGTCCTCATGTAAATGGCACCAGCATGTGTGGAGTCCTCCTGTAAATGGCACCAGCCTGGAGTCCTATGAATTGAACCAGCATGCCTGGAGTCCTCATGTGAATGGAACCAGCATGCCTGAAGACCTACTGTAAATGGCACCAGCCTGCCTGGAGACCTTCTGTGAATGGAACCAGCATGCCTGGAGTCCTACTGTAAATGGCACCAGCCTGCCTGGAGACCTTCTGTGAATGGAACCAACATGCCTGGAGTCATACTGTAAATGGCACCAGCTTGCCTGGAGACCTTCTGTGAATGGAACCAGCATGCCTGGAGTCCTACTGTAAATGGCACCAGCCTGCCTGGAGACCTTCTGTGAATGGAACCAGCATGCCTGAAGACCTACTGTAAATGGCACCAGCCTGCCTGGAGACCTTCTGTGAATGGAACCAGCATGCCTGGAGTCCTACTGTAAATGGCACCAGCCTGCCTGGAGACCTTCTGTGAATGGAACCAGCATGCCTGAAGTCCTACTGTAAATGGCACCAGCCTGCCTGGAGACCTTCTGTGAATGGAACCAGCATGCCTGGAGTACTCATGTGAATGGCACCAGCATGTGTGGAGTCCTCCTGTAAATGGCACCAGCCTTGAGTCCTGTTGTAATTGGCACAAGCCTGTCTGGATTCCTACTGTAAATGGCACCAGCCTGGAGTCCTATGAATGGAACCAGCATGCCTGGAGTCCTCATGTGAATGGAACCAGCATGCCTTAAGACCTACTGTAAATGGCACCAGCCTGCCTGGAGACCTTCTGTGAATGGAACCAGCATGCCTGGAGTCCTACTGTAAATGGCACCAGCCTGCCTGGAGACCTTCTGTGAATGGAACCAGCATGCCTGAAGACCTACTGTAAATGGCTCCAGCCTGCCTGGAGACCTTCTGTGAATGGAACCAGCATGCCTGGAGTCCTCATGTGAATGGCACCAGCATGTGTGGAGTCCTCCTGTAAATGGCACAAGCATGTCTGGATTCCTACTGTAAATGGCACCAGTCTGGAGTCCTATGATTGGAACCAGCATGCCTGGAGTCCTCATGTGTATGGCACCAGCATGTGTGGAGTCCTCCTATAAATGGCACCAGCCTGTTGTCCTGTTGTAAATGGCACAAGCATGTCTGGATTCCTACTGTAAATGGCACCAGCCTGGAGTCCTTTGAATGGAACCAGCATGCCTGGAGTCCTCATGTGAATGGAACCAGCATGCCTGAAGACCTACTGTAAATGGCACCAGCCTGCCTGGAGACCTTCTGTGAATGGAACCAGCATGCCTGAAGACCTACTGTAAATGGCACCAGCCTGCCTGGAGACCTTCTGTGAATGGAACCAGCATGCCTGAAGACCTACTGTAAATGGCACCAGCCTGCCTGGAGACCTTCTGTAATTGGAACCAGCATGCCTGGAGTCCTACTGTAAATGGCACCAGCCTGCCTGGAGACCTTCTGTGAATGGCACCAGCATGTGTGGAGTCCTCCTGTAAATGGCACCAGCCTTGAGTCCTGTTGTAATTGGCACAAGCCTGTCTGGATTCCTACTGTAAATGGCACCAGCCTGGAGTCCTATGAATGGAACCAGCATGCCTGGAGTCCTCATGTGAATGGAACCAGCATGCCTTAAGACCTACTGTAAATGGCACCAGCCTGCCTGGAGACCTTCTGTGAATGGAACCAGCATGCCTGGAGTCCTACTGTAAATGGCACCAGCCTGCCTGGAGACCTTCTGTGAATGGAACCAGCATGCCTGAAGACCTACTGTAAATGGCACCAGCCTGCCTGGAGACCTTCTGTGAATGGAACCAGCATGCCTGGAGTCCTCATGTGAATGGCACCAGCATGTGTGGAGTCCTCCTGTAAATGGCACCAGCCTGGAGTCCTATTGTAAATGGCACAAGCATGTCTGGATTCCTACTGTAAATGGCACCAGCCTGCCTGGAGACCTTCTGTGAATGGAACCAGCATGCCTGGAGTCCTACTGTAAATGGCACCAGCCTGCCTGGAGACCTGCTGTGAATGGAACCAGCATGCCTGGAGTCCTACAGTACATGGCACCAACCTGCCTGGAGACCTTCTGTGAATGGAACCAGCATGCCTGAAGACCTACTGTAAATGGCACCAACCTGCCTGGAGACCTTCTGCGAATGGAACCAGCATGCCTGGAGTCCTACTGTAAATGGCACCAGCCTGCCTGGAGACCTTCTGTGAATGGAACCAGCATGCCTGAAGACCTACTGTAAATGGCACCAGCCTGCCTGGAGACCTTCTGTGAATGGAACCAGCATGCCTGGAGTCCTACTGTAAATGGCACCAGCCTGCCTGGAGACCTTCTGTGAATGGAACCAGCATGCCTGAAGACCTACTGTAAATGGCACCAGCCTGCCTGGAGACCTTCTGTGAATGGAACCAGCATGCCTGAAGACCTACTGTAAATGGCACCAGCCTGCCTGGAGACCTTCTGTAATTGGAACCAGCATGCCTGGAGTCCTACTGTAAATGGCACCAGCCTGCCTGGAGACCTTCTGTGAATGGAACCAGCATGCCTGAAGACCTACTGTAAATGGCACCAGCCTGCCTGGAGACCTTCTGTGAATGGAACCAGCATGCCTGGAGTCCTCATGTGAATGGCACCAGCATGTGTGGAGTCCTCCTGTAAATGGCACCAGCCTGGAGTCCTGTTGTAAATGGCACAAGCATGTCTGGATTCCTACTGTAAATGGCACCAGCCTGGAGTCCTATGAATGGAACCAGCATGCCTGGAGTCCTAATGTGAATGGAACCAGCATGCCTGAAGACCTAATGTAAATGGCACCAGCCTGCCTGTAGACCTTCTGTGAATGGAACCAGCATGCCTGGAGTCCTACTGTAAATGGCACCAGCCTGCCTGGAGACCTTCTGTGAATGTAACCAGCATGCCTGAAGACCTACTGTAAATGGCACCAGCCTGCCTGGAGACCTCATGTGAATGGCACCAGCATGTGTGGAGTCCTCCTGTAAATGGCACCAGCCTGGAGTCCTGTTGTAAATGGCACAAGCATGTCTGGATTCCTATTGTGAATGGCACCAGCCTGGAGTCCTATAAATGGATCCAGCATGCCTGGAGTCCTCATATGAATGGAACCAGCATGCCTGAAGACCTACTGTAAATGGCACCAGCCTGCCTGGAGACCTTCTGTGAATGGAACCAGCATGCCTGGAGTCCTACTGTAAATGGCACCAGCCTGCCTGGAGACCTTCTGTGAATGGAACCAGCATGCCTGGAGTCCTACTGTAAATGGCACCAGCCTGCCTGGAGACCTTCTGTGAATGGAACCAGCATGCCTGAAGACCTACTGTAAATGGCACCAGCCTGCCTGAAGACCTTCTGTGAATGGAACCAGCATGCCTGGAGTCCTACTGTAAATGGCACCAGCCTGCCTGGAGACCTTCTGTGAATGGAAACAGCATGGCTGGAGTCCTACTGTAAATGGCACCAGCCTGCCTGGAGACCTTCTGTGAATGGAACCAGCATGCCTGAAGACCTACTGTAAATGGCACCAGCCTGCCTGGAGACCTTCTGTGAATGGAACCAGCATGCCTGAAGTCCTACTGTAAATGGCACCAGCCTGCCTGGAGACCTTCTGTGAATGGAACCAGCATGCCTGGAGTCCTCATGTGAATGGCACCAGCATGTGTGGAGTCCTCCTGTAAATGGCACCAGCCTGGAGTCCTGTTGTAAATGGCACAAGCATGTCTGGATTCCTACTGTAAATGGCACCAGCCTGCCTGGAGACCTTCTGTGAATGGAACCAGCATGCCTGGAGTCCTACTGTAAATGGCACCAGCCTGCCTGGAGACCTGCTGTGAATGGAACCAGCATGCCTGGAGTCCTACTGTACATGGCACCAACCTGCCTGGAGACCTTCTGTGAATGGAACCAGCATGCCTGAAGACCTACTGTAAATGGCACCAGCCTGCCTGGAGACCTTCTGCGAATGGAACCAGCATGCCTGGAGTCCTACTGTAAATGGCACCAGCCTGCCTGGAGACCTTCTGTGAATGGAACCAGCATGCCTGAAGACCTACTGTAAATGGCACCAGCCTGCCTGGAGACCTTCTGTGAATGGAACCAGCATGCCTGGAGTCCTACTGTAAATGGCACCAGCCTGCCTGGAGACCTTCTGTGAATGGAACCAGCATGCCTGAAGACCTACTGTAAATGGCACCAGCCTGCCTGGAGACCTTCTGTGAATGGAACCAGCATGCCTGAAGACCTACTGTAAATGGCACCAGCCTGCCTGGAGACCTTCTGTAATTGGAACCAGCATGCCTGGAGTCCTACTGTAAATGGCACCAGCCTGCCTGGAGACCTTCTGTGAATGGAACCAGCATGCCTGAAGACCTACTGTAAATGGCACCAGCCTGCCTGGAGACCTTCTGTGAATGGAACCAGCATGCCTGGAGTCCTCATGTGAATGGCACCAGCATGTGTGGAGTCCTCCTGTAAATGGCACCAGCCTGGAGTCCTGTTGTAAATGGCACAAGCATGTCTGGATTCCTACTGTAAATGGCACCAGCCTGGAGTCCTATGAATGGAACCAGCATGCCTGGAGTCCTAATGTGAATGGAACCAGCATGCCTGAAGACCTAATGTAAATGGCACCAGCCTGCCTGTAGACCTTCTATGAATGGAACCAGCATGCCTGGAGTCCTACTGTAAATGGCACCAGCCTGCCTGGAGACCTTCTGTGAATGTAACCAGCATGCCTGAAGACCTACTGTAAATGGCACCAGCCTGCCTGGAGACCTCATGTGAATGGCACCAGCATGTGTGGAGTCCTCCTGTAAATGGCACCAGCCTGGAGTCCTGTTGTAAATGGCACAAGCATGTCTGGATTCCTATTGTAAATGGCACCAGCCTGGAGTCCTATAAATGGATCCAGCATGCCTGGAGTCCTCATATGAATGGAACCAGCATGCCTGAAGACCTACTGTAAATGGCACCAGCCTGCCTGGAGACCTTCTGTGAATGGAACCAGCATGCCTGGAGTCCTACTGTAAATGGCACCAGCCTGCCTGGAGACCTTCTGTGAATGGAACCAGCATGCCTGGAGTCCTACTGTAAATGGCACCAGCCTGCCTGGAGACCTTCTGTGAATGGAACCAGCATGCCTGAAGACCTACTGTAAATGGCACCAGCCTGCCTGAAGACCTTCTGTGAATGGAACCAGCATGCCTGGAGTCCTACTGTAAATGGCACCAGCCTGCCTGGAGACCTTCTGTGAATGGAAACAGCATGGCTGGAGTCCTACTGTAAATGGCACCAGCCTGCCTGGAGACCTTCTGTGAATGGAACCAGCATGCCTGAAGACCTACTGTAAATGGCACCAGCCTGCCTGGAGACCTTCTGTGAATGGAACCAGCATGCCTGAAGTCCTACTGTAAATGGCACCAGCGTGCCTGGAGACCTTCTGTGAATGGAACCAGCATGCCTGGAGTCCTCATGTGAATGGCACCAGCATGTGTGGAGTCCTCCTGTAAATGGCACCAGCCTGGAGTCCTGTTGTAAATGGCACAAGCATGTCTGGATTCCTACTGTAAATGACACCAGCCTGGAGTCCTATGAATGGAACCAGCATGCCTGGATTCCTACTGTAAATGGCACCTGCCTGGAGTCCTATGAATGGAACCAGCATGCCTGGAGTCCTCATGTGAATGGAACCAGCATACCTGAAGACCTACTGTAAATGGCACCAGCCTGCCTGGAGACCTTCTGTGAATGGAACCAGCATGCCTGAAGACCTACTGTAAATGGCATCAGCCTGCCTGGAGACCTTCTGTGAATGGAACCAGCATGCCTAAAGACCTACTGTAAATGGCACCAGCCTGCCTGGAGACCTTCTGTGAATGGAACCAGCATGCCTGGAGTCCTACTGTAAATGGCACCAGCCTGCCTGGAGACCTTCTGTGAATGGAACCAGCATGCCTGAAGACCTACTGTAAATGGCACCAGCCTGCCTGGAGACCTTCTGTGAATGGAACCAGCATGCCTGAAGTCCTACTGTAAATGGCACCAGCGTGCCTGGAGACCATCTGTGAATGGAACCAGCATGCCTGAAGACCTACTGTAAATGGCACCAGCCTGCCTAGAGACCTTCTGTGAATGGAACCAGCATGCCTGGAGTCCTACTGTAAATGGCACCAGCCTGCCTGGAAACCTTCTGTGAATGGAACCAGCATGCCTGAAGACCTACTGTAAATGGCACCAGCCTGCCTGAAGACCTTCTGTGAATGGAACCAGCATGCCTGGAGTCCTACTGTAAATGGCACCAGCCTGCCTGGAGACCTTCTGTGAATGGAAACAGCATGGCTGGAGTCCTACTGTAAATGGCACCAGCCTGCCTGGAGACCTTCTGTGAATGGAACCAGCATGCCTGAAGACCTACTGATAATGGCACCAGCCTGCCTGGAGACCTTCTGTGAATGGAACCAGCATGCCTGAAGTCCTACTGTAAATGGCACCAGTGTGCCTGGAGACCTTCTGTGAATGGAACCAGCATGCCTGGAGTCCTCATGTGAATGGCACCAGCATGTGTGGAGTCCTCCTGTAAATGGCACCAGCCTGGAGTCCTGTTGTAAATGGCACAAGCATGTCTGGATTCCTAGTGTAAATGACACCAGCCTGGAGTCCTATGAATGGAACCAGCATGCCTGGATTCCTACTGTGAATGGCACCTGCCTGGAGTCCTATGAATGGAACCAGCATGCCTGGAGTCCTCATGTGAATGGAACCAGCATACCTGAAGACCTACTGTAAATGGCACCAGCCTGCCTGGAGACCTTCTGTGAATGGAACCAGCATGCCTGAAGACCTACTGTAAATGGCACCAGCCTGCCTGGAGACCTTCTGTGAATGTAACCAGCAGGCCTGGAGTCCTCATGTGAATGGCACCAGCATGCCTGGCGTCCTCCTGTAAATGGCACCAGCCTGGAGTCCTGTTGTAAATGGCACAAGCATGTCTGGATTCCTATTGTAAATGGCACCAGCTTGGAGTCCTATAAATGGATCCAGCATGCGTGGAGTCCTCATATGAATGGAACCAGCATGCCTGAAGACCTACTGTAAATGGCACCAGCCTGCCTGGAGACCTTCTGTGAATGGAACCAGCATGCCTGGAGTCCTACTGTAAATGGCACCAGCCTGCCTGGAGACCTACTGTAAATGGCACCAGCCTGCCTGGAGACCTTCTGTGAATGGAACCAGCATGCCTGTAGTCCTACTGTAAATGGCACCAGCGTGCCTGGAGACCTTCTGTGAATGGAACCAGCATGCCTGGAGTCCTCATGTGAATGGCACCAGCATGTGTGGAGTCCTCCTGTAAATGGCACCAGCCTGGAGTCCTGTTGTAAATGGCACAAGCATGTCTGGATTCCTACTGTAAATGACACCAGCCTGGAGTCCTATGAATGGAACCAGCATGCCTGGATTCCTACTGTAAATGGCACCTGCCTGGAGTCCTATGAATGGAACCAGCATGCCTGGAGTCCTCATGTGAATGGAACCAGCATACCTGAAGACCTACTGTAAATGGCACCAGCCTGCCTGGAGACCTTCTGTGAATGGAACCAGCATGCCTGAAGACCTACTGTAAATGGCATCAGCCTGCCTGGAGACCTTCTGTGAATGGAACCAGCATGCCTAAAGACCTACTGTAAATGGCACCAGCCTGCCTGGAGACCTTCTGTGAATGGAACCAGCATGCCTGGAGTCCTACTGTAAATGGCACCAGCCTGCCTGGAGACCTTCTGTGAATGGAACCAGCATGCCTGAAGACCTACTGTAAATGGCACCAGCCTGCTTGGAGACCTTCTGTGAATGGAACCAGCATGCCTGAAGTCCTACTGTAAATGGCACCAGCGTGCCTGGAGACCATCTGTGAATGGAACCAGCATGCCTGAAGACCTACTGTAAATGGCACCAGCCTGCCTAGAGACCTTCTGTGAATGGAACCAGCATGCCTGGAGTCCTACTGTAAATGGCACCAGCCTGCCTGGAAACCTTCTGTGAATGGAACCAGCATGCCTGAAGACCTACTGTAAATGGCACCAGCCTGCCTGAAGACCTTCTGTGAATGGAACCAGCATGCCTGGAGTCCTACTGTAAATGGCACCAGCCTGCCTGGAGACCTTCTGTGAATGGAAACAGCATGGCTGGAGTCCTACTGTAAATGGCACCAGCCTGCCTGGAGACCTTCTGTGAATGGAACCAGCATGCCTGAAGACCTACTGTAAATGGCACCAGCCTGCCTGGAGACCTTCTGTGAATGGAACCAGCATGCCTGAAGTCCTACTGTAAATGGCACCAGTGTGCCTGGAGACCTTCTGTGAATGGAACCAGCATGCCTGGAGTCCTCATGTGAATGGCACCAGCATGTGTGGAGTCCTCCTGTAAATGGCACCAGCCTGGAGTCCTGTTGTAAATGGCACAAGCATGTCTGGATTCCTAGTGTAAATGACACCAGCCTGGAGTCCTATGAATGGAACCAGCATGCCTGGATTCCTACTGTGAATGGCACCTGCCTGGAGTCCTATGAATGGAACCAGCATGCCTGGAGTCCTCATGTGAATGGAACCAGCATACCTGAAGACCTACTGTAAATGGCACCAGCCTGCCTGGAGACCTTCTGTGAATGGAACCAGCATGCCTGAAGACCTACTGTAAATGGCACCAGCCTGCCTGGAGACCTTCTGTGAATGTAACCAGCAGGCCTGGAGTCCTCATGTGAATGGCACCAGCATGCCTGGCGTCCTCCTGTAAATGGCACCAGCCTGGAGTCCTGTTGTAAATGGCACAAGCATGTCTGGATTCCTATTGTAAATGGCACCAGCTTGGAGTCCTATAAATGGATCCAGCATGCGTGGAGTCCTCATATGAATGGAACCAGCATGCCTGAAGACCTACTGTAAATGGCACCAGCCTGCCTGGAGACCTTCTGTGAATGGAACCAGCATGCCTGGAGTCCTACTGTAAATGGCACCAGCCTGCCTGGAGACCTACTGTAAATGGCACCAGCCTGCCTGGAGACCTTCTGTGAATGGAACCAGCATGCCTGTAGTCCTACTGTAAATGGCACCAGCGTGCCTGGAGACCTTCTGTGAATGGAACCAGCATGCCTGGAGTCCTCATGTGAATGGCACCAGCATGTGTGGAGTCCTCCTGTAAATGGCACCAGCCTGGAGTCCTGTTGTAAATGGCACAAGCATGTCTGGATTCCTACTGTAAATGGCACCAGTCTGGAGTCCTATGATTGGAACCAGCATGCCTGGAGTCCTCATGTGTATGGCACCAGCATGTGTGGAGTCCTCCTATAAATGGCACCAGCCTGTTGTCCTGTTGTAAATGGCACAAGCATGTCTGGATTCCTACTGTAAATGGCACCAGCCTGGAGTCCTTTGAATGGAACCAGCATGCCTGGAGTCCTCATGTGAATGGAACCAGCATGCCTGAAGACCTACTGTAAATGGCACCAGCCTGCCTGGAGACCTTCTGTGAATGGAACCAGCATGCCTGGAGTCCTACTGTAAATGGCACCAGCCTGCCTGGAGTCCTCACGTGAATGGCACCAGCATGTGTGGAGTCCTCCTGTAAATGGCACCGGCCTGGAGTCCTGATGTAAATGGCACAAGCATGTCTGGATTCCTACTGTAAATGGCACCAGCCTTGAGTCTTATGAATGGAACCAGCATGCCTGGAGTCCTCATGTGAATGGAACCAGCATGCCTGAAGACCTACTGTAAATGGCACCAGCCTGCCTGGAGACCTTCTGTGAATGGAACCAGCATGCCTGGAGTCCTACTGTAAATGGCACCAGCCTGCCTGGAGACCTTCTGTGAATGGAACCAGCATGCCTGAAGACCTACTGTAAATGGCACCAGCCTGCCTGGAGACCTCATGTGAATGGCACCAGCATGTGTGGAGTCCTCCTGTAAATGGCACCAGCCTGGAGTCCTGTTGTAAATGGCACAAGCATGTCTGGATTCCTATTGTAAATGGCACCAGCTTGGAGTCCTATAAATGGATCCAGCATGCGTGGAGTCCTCATATGAATGGAACCAGCATGCCTGAAGACCTACTGTAAATGGCACCAGCCTGCCTGGAGACCTTCTGTGAATGGAACCAGCATGCCTGGAGTCCTACTGTAAATGGCACCAGCCTGCCTGGGGACCTTCTGTGAATGGAACCAGCATGCCTGGAGTCCTACTGTAAACGGCACCAGCCTGCCTGGAGACCTTCTGTGAATGGAACCAGCATGCCTGGAGTCCTACTGTAAATGGCACCAGCCTGCCTGGAGACCTTCTGTGAATGGAACCAGCATGCCTGAAGACCTACTGTAAATGGCACCAGCCTGCCTGAGACCTTCTGTGAATGGAACCAGCATGCCTGGAGTCCTACTGTAAATGGGACCAGCCTGCTTGGAGACCTTCTGTGAATGGAACCAGCATGCCTGAAGACCTACTTTAAGTGGCACCAGCCTGCCTGGAGACCTGTGAATGGAACCAGCATGCCTTGAGTCCTACTGTAAATGGCACCAGCCTGCCTGGAGACCTTCTGTGAATGGAACCAGCATGCCTGGAGTCCTACTGTAAATGGCACCAGCCTGCCTGGAGACCTTCTGTGAATGGAACCAGCATGCCTGAAGACCTACTGTAAATGGCACCAGCCTGCCTGGAGACCTTCTGTGAATGGAACCAGCATGCCTGGAGTCCTACTGTAAATGGCACCAGCCTGCCTGGAGACCTTCTGTGAATGGAACAAGCATGCCTGGAGTCCTACTGTAAATGGCACCAGCCTGCCTGGAGACCTTCTGTGAATGGAACCAGCATGCCTGGAGTCCTACTGTAAATGGCACCAGCCTGCCTGGAGACCTTCTGTGAATGGAACCAGCATGCCTGAAGACCTACTGTAAATGGCACCAGCCTGCCTAGAGACCTTCTGTGAATGGAACCAGCATGCTTGGAGTCCTACTGTAAGTGGCACCAGCCTGCCTGGAGACCTTCTGTGAATGGAACCAGCAAGCCTGAAGACCTACTGTAAATGGCACCAGCCTGCCTGAAGACCTTCTGTGAATGGAACCAGCATGCCTGGAGTCCTACTGTAAATGGCACCAGCCTGCCTGGAGACCTTCTGTGAATGGAAACAGCATGGCTGGAGTCCTTCTGTAAATGGCACCAGCCTGCCTGGAGACCTTCTGTGAATGGAACCAGCATGCCTGAAGACCTACTGTAAATGGCACCAGCCTGCCTGGAGACCTTCTGTGAATGGAACCAGCATGCCTGAAGTCCTACTGTAAATGGCACCAGCGTGCCTGGAGACCTTCTGTGAATGGAACCAGCATGCCTGGAGTCCTCATGTGAATGGCACCAGCATGTGTGGAGTCCTCCTGTAAATGGCACCAGCCTGGAGTCCTGTTGTAAATGGCACAAGCATGTCTGGATTCCTACTGTAAATGACACCAGCCTGGAGTCCTATGAATGGAACCAGCATGCCTGGATTCCTACTGTAAATGGCACCTGCCTGGAGTCCTATGAATGGAACCAGCATGCCTGGAGACCTTCTGTGAATGGAACCAGCATGCCTGAAGACCTACGGTAAATGGCACCAGCCTGCCTGGAGACCTTCTGTGAATGGAACCAGCATGCCTGGAGTCTTACTGTAAATGGCACCATGCTGCCTGGAGACCTTCTGTGAATGGAACCAGCATGCCTGAAGACCTACGGTAAATGGCACCAGCCTGCCTGGAGACCTTCTGTGAATGGAACCAGCATGCCTGGAGTCCTACTGTAAATGGCACCAGCCTGCCTGGAGACCTTCTGTGAATGGAACCAGCATGCCTGGAGTCCTACTGTAAATGGCACCAGCCTGCCTGGAGACCTTCTGTGAATGGAACCAGCATGCCTGGAGTCCTACTGTAAATGGCACCAGCCTGCCTGGAGACCTTCTGTGAATGGAACCAGCATGCCTGAAGACCTACTGTAAATGGCACCAGCCTGCCTAGAGACCTTCTGTGAATGGAACCAGCATGCCTGGAGTCCTACTGTAAATGGCACCAGCCTGCCTGGAGACCTTCTGTGAATGGAACCAGCATGCCTGAAGACCTACTGTAAATGGCACCAGCCTGCCTGAAGACCTTCTGTGAATGGAACCAGCATGCCTGGAGTCCTACTGTAAATGGCACCAGCCTGCCTGGAGACCTTCTGTGAATGGAAACAGCATGGCTGGAGTCCTACTGTAAATGGCACCAGCCTGCCTGGAGACCTTCTGTGAATGGAACCAGCATGCCTGAAGACCTACTGTAAATGGCACCAGCCTGCCTGGAGACCTCATGTGAATGGCACCAGCATGTGTGGAGTCCTCCTGTAAATGGCACCAGCCTGGAGTCCTGTTGTAAATGGCACAAGCATGTCTGGATTCCTATTGTAAATGGCACCAGCTTGGAGTCCTATAAATGGATCCAGCATGCGTGGAGTCCTCATATGAATGGAACCAGCATGCCTGAAGACCTACTGTAAATGGCACCAGCCTGCCTGGAGACCTTCTGTGAATGGAACTAGCATGCCTGGAGTCCTACTGTAAATGGCACCAGCCTGCCTGGGGACCTTCTGTGAATGGAACCAGCATGCCTGGAGTCCTACTGTAAACGGCACCAGCCTGCCTGGAGACCTTCTGTGAATGGAACCAGCATGCCTGGAGTCCTACTGTAAATGGCACCAGCCTGCCTGGAGACCTTCTGTGAATGGAACCAGCATGCCTGAAGACCTACTGTAAATGGCACCAGCCTGCCTGAGACCTTCTGTGAATGGAACCAGCATGCCTGGAGTCCTACTGTAAATGGGACCAGCCTGCTTGGAGACCTTCTGTGAATGGAACCAGCATGCCTGAAGACCTACTTTAAGTGGCACCAGCCTGCCTGGAGACCTGTGAATGGAACCAGCATGCCTTGAGTCCTACTGTAAATGGCACCAGCCTGCCTGGAGACCTTCTGTGAATGGAACCAGCATGCCTGGAGTCCTACTGTAAATGGCACCAGCCTGCCTGGAGACCTTCTGTGAATGGAACCAGCATGCCTGAAGACCTACTGTAAATGGCACCAGCCTGCCTGGAGACCTTCTGTGAATGGAACCAGCATGCCTGGAGTCCTACTGTAAATGGCACCAGCCTGCCTGGAGACCTTCTGTGAATGGAACAAGCATGCCTGGAGTCCTACTGTAAATGGCACCAGCCTGCCTGGAGACCTTCTGTGAATGGAACCAGCATGCCTGGAGTCCTACTGTAAATGGCACCAGCCTGCCTGGAGACCTTCTGTGAATGGAACCAGCATGCCTGAAGACCTACTGTAAATGGCACCAGCCTGCCTAGAGACCTTCTGTGAATGGAACCAGCATGCTTGGAGTCCTACTGTAAGTGGCACCAGCCTGCCTGGAGACCTTCTGTGAATGGAACCAGCATGCCTGAAGACCTACTGTAAATGGCACCAGCCTGCCTGAAGACCTTCTGTGAATGGAACCAGCATGCCTGGAGTCCTACTGTAAATGGCACCAGCCTGCCTGGAGACCTTCTGTGAATGGAAACAGCATGGCTGGAGTCCTTCTGTAAATGGCACCAGCCTGCCTGGAGACCTTCTGTGAATGGAACCAGCATGCCTGAAGACCTACTGTAAATGGCACCAGCCTGCCTGGAGACCTTCTGTGAATGGAACCAGCATGCCTGAAGTCCTACTGTAAATGGCACCAGCGTGCCTGGAGACCTTCTGTGAATGGAACCAGCATGCCTGGAGTCCTCATGTGAATGGCACCAGCATGTGTGGAGTCCTCCTGTAAATGGCACCAGCCTGGAGTCCTGTTGTAAATGGCACAAGCATGTCTGGATTCCTACTGTAAATGACACCAGCCTGGAGTCCTATGAATGGAACCAGCATGCCTGGATTCCTACTGTAAATGGCACCTGCCTGGAGTCCTATGAATGGAACCAGCATGCCTGGAGACCTTCTGTGAATGGAACCAGCATGCCTGAAGACCTACGGTAAATGGCACCAGCCTGCCTGGAGACCTTCTGTGAATGGAACCAGCATGCCTGGAGTCTTACTGTAAATGGCACCATGCTGCCTGGAGACCTTCTGTGAATGGAACCAGCATGCCTGAAGACCTACGGTAAATGGCACCAGCCTGCCTGGAGACCTTCTGTGAATGGAACCAGCATGCCTGGAGTCCTACTGTAAATGGCACCAGCCTGCCTGGAGACCTTCTGTGAATGGAACCAGCATGCCTGGAGTCCTACTGTAAATGGCACCAGCCTGCCTGGAGACCTTCTGTGAATGGAACCAGCATGCCTGGAGTCCTACTGTAAATGGCACCAGCCTGCCTGGAGACCTTCTGTGAATGGAACCAGCATGCCTGAAGACCTACTGTAAATGGCACCAGCCTGCCTAGAGACCTTCTGTGAATGGAACCAGCATGCCTGGAGTCCTACTGTAAATGGCACCAGCCTGCCTGGAGACCTTCTGTGAATGGAACCAGCATGCCTGAAGACCTACTGTAAATGGCACCAGCCTGCCTGAAGACCTTCTGTGAATGGAACCAGCATGCCTGGAGTCCTACTGTAAATGGCACCAGCCTGCCTGGAGACCTTCTGTGAATGGAAACAGCATGGCTGGAGTCCTACTGTAAATGGCACCAGCCTGCCTGGAGACCTTCTGTGAATGGAACCAGCATGCCTGAAGACCTACTGTAAATGGCACCAGCCTGCCTGGAGACCTTCTGTGAATGGAACCAGCATGCCTGAAGTCCTACTGTAAATGGCACCAGCGTGCCTGGAGACCTTCTGTGAATGGAACCAGCATGCCTGGAGTCCTCATGTGAATGGCACCAGCATGTGTGGAGTCCTCCTGTAAATGGCACCAGCCTGGAGTCCTGTTGTAAATGGCACAAGCATGTCTGGATTCCTACTGTAAATGACACCAGCCTGGAGTCCTATGAATGGAACCAGCATGCCTGGATTCCTACTGTAAATGGCACCTGCCTGGAGTCCTATGAATGGAACCAGCATGCCTGGAGTCCTCATGTGAATGGAACCAGCATGCCTGAAGACCTACTGTGAATGGCACCAGCCTGCCTGGAGACCTTCTGTGAATGGAACCAGCATGCCTGGAGTCCTACTGTAAATGGCACCAGCCTGCCTGGAGACCTTCTGTGAATGGAACCAGCATGCCTGAAGACCTACGGTAAATGGCACCAGCCTGCCTGGAGACCTTCTGTGAATGGAACCAGCATGCCTGGAGTCCTACTGTAAATGGCACCAGCCTGCCTGGAGACCTTCTGTGAATGGAACCAGCATGCCTGGAGTCCTACTGTAAATGGCACCAGCCTGCCTGGAGACCTTCTGTGAATGGAACCAGCCTGCCTGGAGACCGTCTGTGAATGGAACCAGCATGCCTGAAGACCTACGGTAAATGGCACCAGCCTGCCTGGAGACCTTCTGTGAATGGAACCAGACTGCCTGGAGTCCTACTGTAAATGGCACCAGCCTGCCTGGAGACCTTCTGTGAATGGAACCAGCATGCCTGGAGTCCTACTGTAAATGGCACCAGCCTGCCTGGAGACCTTCTGTGAATGGAACCAGCATGCCTGGAGTCCTACTGTAAATGGCACCAGCCTGCCTGGAGACCTTCTGTGAATGGAACCAGCATGCCTGAAGACCTACTGTAAATGCCACCAGCCTGTCTGAAGACCTTCTGTGAATGGAACCAGCATGCCTGGAGTCCTACTGTAAATGGCACCAGCCTGCCTGGAGACCTTCTGTGAATGGAAACAGCATGGCTGGAGTCCTACTGTAAATGGCACCAGCCTGCCTGGAGACCTTCTGTGAATGGAACCAGCATGCCTGAAGACCTACTGTAAATGGCACCAGCCTGCCTGGAGACCTTCTGTGAATGGAACCAGCATGCCTGAAGTCCTACTATAAATGGCACCAGCGTGCCTGGAGACCTTCTGTGAATGGAACCAGCATGCCTGGAGTCCTCATGTGAATGGCACCAGCATGTGTGGAGTCCTCCTGTAAATGGCACCAGCCTGGAGTCCTGTTGTAAATGGCACAAGCATGTCTGGATTCCTACTGTAAATGACACCAGCCTGGAGTCCTATGAATGGAACCAGCATGCCTGGAGTCCTCATGTGAATGGCACCTGCCTGGAATCCTATGAATGGAACCAGCATGCCTAGAGACCTTCTGTGAATGGAACCTGCCTGGAGTCCTATGAATGGAACCAGCATGCTTAGAGACCTTCTGTGAATGGAACCAGCATGCCTGGAGTCCTACTGTAAATGGCACCAGCCTGCCTGGAGACCTTCTGTGAATGGAAACAGCATGCCTGGAGTCCTACTGTAAATGGCACCAGCCTGCCTGGAGACCTTCTGTGAATGGAACCAGCATGCCTGGAGTCCTACTGTAAATGGCACCAGCCTGCCTGGAGACCTTCTGAGAATGGAACCAGCATGCCTGGAGTCCTACTGTAAATGGCACCAGCCTGCCTGGAGACCTTCTGTGAATGGAACCAGCATGCCTGAAGACCTACTGTAAATGGCACCAGCCTGTCTGAAGACCTTCTGTGAATGGAACCAGCATGCCTGGAGTCCTACTGTAAATGGCACCAGCCTGCCTGGAGACCTTCTGTGAATGGAAACAGCATGGCTGGAGTCGTACTGTAAATGGCATCAGCCTGCCTGGAGACCTTCTGTGAATGGAATCAGCATGCCTGAAGACCTACTGTAAATGGCACCAGCCTGCCTGGAGACCTTCTGTGAATGGAACCAGCATGCCTGAAGTCCTACTGTAAATGGCACCAGCGTGCCTGGAGACCTTCTGTGAATGGAACCAGCATGCCTGGAGTCCTCATGTGAATGGCACCAGCATGTGTGGAGTCCTCCTGTAAATGGCACCAGCCTGGAGTCCTGTTGTAAATGGCACAAGCATGTCTGGATTCCTACTGTAAATGACACCAGCCTGGAGTCCTATGAATGGAACCAGCATGCCTGGATTCCTACTGTAAATGGCACCTGCCTGGAGTCCTATGAATGGAACCAGCATGCCTGGAGTCCTCATGTGAATGGCACCTGCCTGGAGTCCTATGAATGGAACCAGCATGCCTAGAGACCTTCTGTGAATGGAACCTGCCTGGAGTCCTATGAATGGAACCAGCATGCCTAGAGACCTTCTGTGAATGGAACCAGCATGCCTGGAGTCCTACTGTAAATGGCACCAGCCTGCCTGGAGACCTTCTGTGAATGGAACCAGCATGCCTGAAGACCTACTGTAAATGGCACCAGCCTGTCTGAAGACCTTCTGTGAATGGAACCAGCATGCCTGGAGTCCTACTGTAAATGGCACCAGCCTGCCTGGAGACCTTCTGTGAATGGAAACAGCATGGCTGGAGTCCTACTGTAAATGGCACCAGCCTGCCTGGAGACCTTCTGTGAATGGAACCAGCATGCCTCAAGACCTACTGTAAATGGCACCAGCCTGCCTGGAGACCTTCTGTGAATGGAACCAGCATGCCTGTAGTCCTACTGTAAATGGCACCAGCGTGCCTGGAGACCTTCTGTGAATGGAACCAGCATGCCTGGAGTCCTCATGTGAATGGCACCAGCATGTGTGGAGTCCTCCTGTAAATGGCACCAGCCTGGAGTCCTGTTGTAAATGGCACAAGCATGTCTGGATTCCTACTGTAAATGACACCAGCCTGGAGTCCTATGAATGGAACCAGCATGCCTGGATTCCTACTGTAAATGGCACCTGCCTGGAGTCCTATGAATGGAACCAGCATGCCTGGAGTCCTCATGTGAATGGAACCAGCATACCTGAAGACCTACTGTAAATGGCACCAGCCTGCCTGGAGACCTTCTGTGAATGGAACCAGCATGCCTGAAGACCTACTGTAAATGGCACCAGCCTGCCTGGAGACCTTCTGTGAATGGAACCAGCAGGCCTGGAGTCCTCCTGTAAATGGCACCAGCCTGGAGTCCTGTTGTAAATGGCACAAGCATGTCTGGATTCCTACTGTAAATAGCACCAGCCTGGAGTCCTATGAATGGATACAGCATGCCTGGAGTCCTAATGTGAATGGAACCAGCATGCCTGAAGACCTACTGTAAATGGCACCAGCATGCCTGGAGACCTTCTGTGAATGGAACCAGCATGCCTGGAGTCCTACTGTAAATGGCACCAGCCTGCCTGGAGACCTTCTGTGAATGGAACCAGCATGCCTGGAGTCCTACTGTAAATGGCACCAGCATGTGTGGAGTCCTCCTGTAAATGGCACCAGCCTGGAGTCCTGTTGTAAATGGCACCAGCCTGCCTGGAGACCTTCTGTGAATGGAACCAGCATGCCTGAAGACCTACTGTAAATGGCACCAGCCTGCCTGGAGACCTTCTGTGAATGGAACCAGCATGCCTGGAGTCCTACTGTAAATGGCACCAGCCTGCCTGGAGACCTGTGAATGGAACCAGCATGCCTGAAGACCTACTGTAAATGGCACCAGCCTGCCTGGAGACCTTCTGTGAATGGAACCAGCATGCCTGAAGACCTACTGTAAATGGCACCAGCGTGCCTGGAGACCTTCTGTGAATGGAACCAGCATGCCTCGAGTCCTCATGTGAATGGCACCAGCATGTGTGGAGTCCTCCTGTAAATGGCACCAGCCTGGAGTCCTGTTGTAAATGGCACAAGCATGTCTGGATTCCTACTGTAAATGGCACCAGCTTGGAGTCCTATGAATGGAACCAGCATGCCTGAAGACCTACTGTAAATAGCACCAGCCTGCCTGGAGACCTTCTGTGAATGGAACCAACATGCCTGGAGTCCTACTGTAAATGGCACCAGCATGCCTGGAGACCTTCTGTGAATGGAACCAGCATGCCTGAAGACCTACTGTAAATGGCACCAGCCTGCCTGGAGACCTTCTGTGAATGGAACCAGCATGCCTGGAGTCCTACTGTAAATGGCACCAGCCTGCCTGGAGACCTTCTGTGAATGGAACCAGCATGCCTGAAGACCTACTGTAAATGGCACCAGCCTGCCTGGAGACCTTCTGTGAATGGAACCAGCATGCCTGAAGTCCTACTGTAAATGGCACCAGCGTGCCTGGAGACCATCTGTGAATGGAACCAGCATGCCTGAAGACCTACTGTAAATGGCACCAGCCTGCCTAGAGACCTTCTGTGAATGCAACCAGCATGCCTGGAGTCCTACTGTAAATGGCACCAGCCTGCCTGGAAACCTTCTGTGAATGGAACCAGCATGCCTGAAGACCTACTGTAAATGGCACCAGCCTGCCTGAAGACCTTCTGTGAATGGAACCAGCATGCCTGGAGTCCTACTGTAAATGGCACCAGCCTGCCTGGAGACCTACTGTAAATGGCACCAGCCTGCCTGGAGACCTTCTGTGAATGGAACCAGCATGCCTGAAGTCCTACTGTAAATGGCACCAGAGTGCCTGAAGACCTACTGTAAATGGCACCAGCCTGCCTGGAGACCTTCTGTGAATGGAACCAGCATGCCTGAAGTCCTACTGTAAATGGCACCAGAGTGCCTGAAGACCTACTGTAAATGGCACCAGCCTGCCTGGAGACCTTCTGTGAATGGAACCAGCATGCCTGGAGTCCTACTGTAAATGGCACCAGCCTGCCTGGAGACCTTCTGTGAATGGAACCAGCATGCCTGGAGTCCTACTGTAAATGGCACCAGCCTGCCTGGAGACCTTCTGTGAATGGAACCAGCATGCCTGAAGACCTACTGTAAATGGCACCAGCGTGCCTGGAGACCTTCTGTGAATGGAACCAGCATGCCTCGAGTCCTCATGTGAATGGCACCAGCATGTGTGGAGTCCTCCTGTAAATGGCACCAGCCTTGAGTCCTGTTGTAAATGGCACAAGCATGTCTGGATTCCTACTGTAAATGGCACCAGTCTGGAGTCCTATGAATGGAACCAGCATGCCTGGAGTCCTCATGTGAATGGAACCAGCATGCCTGAAGACCTACTGTAAATAGCACCAGCCTGCCTGGAGACCTTCTGTGAATGGAACCAACATGCCTGGAGTCCTACTGTAAATGGCACCAGCATGCCTGGAGACCTTCTGTGAATGGAACCAGCATGCCTGAAGACCTACTGTAAATGGCACCAACCTGCCTGGAGACCTTCTGTGAATGGAACCAACATGCCTGGAGTCCTACTGTAAATGGCACCAGCCTGCCTGGAGACCTTCTGTGAATGGAACCAGCATGCCTGAAGACCTACTGTAAATGGCACCAGCCTGCCTGGAGACCTTCTGTGAATGGAACCAGCATGCCTGAAGTCCTACTGTAAATGGCACCAGCGTGCCTGGAGACCTTCTGTGAATGGAACCAGCATGCCTGAAGACCTACTGTAAATGGCACCAGCCTGCCTAGAGACCTTCTGTGAATGGAACCAGCATGCCTGGAGTCCTACTGTAAATGGCACCAGCCTGCCTGGAAACCTTCTGTGAATGGAACCAGCATGCCTGAAGACCTACTGTAAATGGCACCAGCCTGCCTGAAGACCTTCTGTGAATGGAACCAGCATGCCTGGACTCCTACTGTTAATGGCACCAGCCTGCCTGGAGACCTTCTGTGAATGGAAACAGCATGGCTGGAGTCCTACTGTAAATGGCACCAGCCTGCCTGGAGACCTTCTGTGAATGGAACCAGCATGCCTGAAGACCTACTGTAAATGGCACCAGCCTGCCTGGAGACCTTCTGTGAATGGAACCAGCATGCCTGAAGTCCTACTGTAAATGGCACCAGTGTGCCTGGAGACCTTCTGTGAATGGAACCAGCATGCCTGGAGTCCTCATGTGAATGGCACCAGCATGTGTGGAGTCCTCCTGTAAATGGCACCAGCCTGGAGTCCTGTTGTAAATGGCACAAGCATGTCTGGATTCCTACTGTAAATGACACCAGCCTGGAGTCCTATGAATGGAACCAGCATGCCTGGATTCCTACTGTAAATGGCACCTGCCTGGAGTCCTATGAATGGAACCAGCATGCCTGGAGTCCTCATGTGAATGGAAACAGCATACCTGAAGACCTACTGTAAATGGCACCAGCCTGCCTGGAGACCTTCTGTGAATGGAACCAGCATGCCTGAAGACCTACTGTAAATGGCACCAGCCTGCCTGGAGACCTTCTGTGAATTGAACCAGCAGGCCTGGAGTCCTCATGTGAATGGCACCAGCATGCCTGGCGTTCTCCTGTAAATGGCACCAGTCTGGAGTCCTGTTGTAAATGGCACAAGCATGTCTGGATTCCTACTGTAAATGGCACCAGCCTTGAGTCCTATGAATGGATCCAGCATGCCTGGAGTCCTAATGTGAATGGAACCAGCATGCCTGAAGACCTACTGTAAATGGCACCAGCCTGCCTGGAGACCTTCTGTGAATGGAACCAGCATGCCTGGAGTCCTACTGTAAATGGCACCAGCCTGCCTGGAGACCTTCTGTGAATGGAACCAGCATGCCTGGAGTCCTACTGTAAATGGCACCAGCCTGCCTGGAGACCTTCTGTGAATGGAACCAGCATGCCTGGAGACCTTCTGTGAATGGAACCAGCATGCCTGGAGTCCTACTGTAAATGGCACCAGCCTGCCTGGAGACCTTCTGTGAATGGAACCAGCATGCCTGGAGTCCTACTGTAAATGGCACCAGCGTGCCTGGAGACCTTCTGTGAATGGAACCAGCATGCCTGGAGTCCTCATGTGAATGGCACCAGCATGTGTGGAGTCCTCCTGTAAATGGCACCAGCCTGGAGTCCTGTTGTAAATGGCACAAGCATGTCTGGATTCCTACTGTAAATGGCACCAGTCTGGAGTCCTATGATTGGAACCAGCATGCCTGGAGTCCTCATGTGAATGGAACCAGCATGCCTGGAGTCCTACTGTAAATGGCACCAGCCTGCCTGGAGACCTTCCGTGAATGGAACCAGCATGCCTGAAGACCTACTGTAAATGGCACCAGCCTGCCTGGAGACCTTCTGTGAATGGAACCAGCATGCCTGGAGTCCTCATGTGAATGGCACCAGCATGTGTGGAGTCCTCCTGTAAATGGCACCAGCCTGGAGTCCTGATGTAAATGGCACAAGCATGTCTGGATTCCTACTGTAAATGGCACCAGCCTGGAGTCCTATGAATGGAACCAGCATGCCTGGAGTCCTCATGTAAATGGAACCAGCATGCCTGAAGACCTACTGTAAATGGCACCAGCCTGCCTGGAGACCTTCTGTGAATGGAACCAGCATGCCTGGAGTCCTACTGTAAATGGCACCAGCCTGCCTAGAGACCTTCTGTGAATCGAACCAGCATGCCTGAAGACCTACTGTAAATGGCACCAGCCTGCCTGGAGACCTCATGTGAATGGCACCAGCATGTGTGGAGTCCTCCTGTAAATGGCACCAGCCTGGAGTCCTGTTGTAAATGGCACAAGCATGTCTGGATTCCTACTGTTAATGGCACCAGCCTGGAGTCCTATAAATGGATCCAGCATGCCTGGAGTCCTCATGTGAATGGAACAAGCATGCCTGAAGACCGACTGTAAATGGCACCAGCCTGCCTGGAGACCTTCTGTGAATGGAACCAGCATGCCTGGAGTCCTACTGTAAATGGCACCAGCCTGCCTGGAGACCTACTGTAAATGGCACCAGCATGCCTGAAGACCTACTGTAAATGGCACCAGCCTGCCTGGAGACCTTCTGTGAATGGAACCAGCATGCCTGGAGTCCTACTGTAAATGGCACCAGCCTGCCTGGAGACCTACTGTAAATGGCACCAGCATGCCTGAAGACCTACTGTAAATGGCACCAGCCTGCCTGGAGTCCTACTCCAGGAGAGAGGGGGCCTGGCTAGCAATTTGCGGATTTACCGGAAAAAAATGGGCGGGGGGTAAACGCAAATTGCTAGCAATTTGCGACCTGGGTGACCTGGAGAGAGGGGGCCTTGCTGTCAAAGTAGCAACTTGCGGATTTACCAGAAAAAAAATTGGCCGGGGGTATCCGCAAATTGCTAGCAATTTGCGGCCTGAGCGACAAGGAGAGAGGGGGCCTGGTTGTGAAAGGAGCAATTTGCTAGCAATTTGCGGATTAAAAAGAAAAAACAATTGGCAGTGGGTATCCGCAAATTGCTATCAATTTACGACCGGGGCAACCAGGAGAGAGGGGCCCGGCTGTCAAAAAAGCAATTTTCTAGCAATTTGCAGATTTACCTGAAAAAAAGTTGGTCGAGAGATGTCCTGAATGTGCTAGCAAATTGTGACCGGGGCGAAGAGGAGAGAGGGGGCCTCACTGTCAAAGTAGAAATTTGCTGGCTATTTAAAAAATATTTTAAAAAATATTAACGGGGGCTGTCCGCAAAATACTAGCAATGATGACTCCAGAATATGTATGTCACTAAAATATATAATATATCGGGTATATGGGTTCCCTTAAGACTTTGGCCATGGAATACTCCTGAGAGTCGTTGCTATGGTAATAAATGGTAAATCCGTCATATAGTTTTCCCTAATCCTTCGGACATTGAATACTGCGGTATATGTTTGTCACTAGATATATGTGGTATATCGGTGATATGAGTCGAATAAAAGTTTTTCACGATCAATATATGGTACATACGGGATATGGATTACTCTTACCCTTCGGAGAGTATATGTTAGAACCAGGTAATATATGGTATATATGGGGATGTGGACAATGCTAACCCTATGGTCATGGAATACTCCAGTGTATGTAACTCGTAATGTATGGTTATTGCGGGATGTTGGTATAGTCAGGATATGTGTAACCCTGATCCTTCAGGCATGGAATACTCCAGTATATATTTGTCAATAGAAATATATGACACTTAGGTGATATGGATAACTTAAACCCTACGGGCATGGAATAAACCAGCTAGTGTTTGTCAGTGTGTCATTTCTCGGATAAGAGTAACCTCAACCCTTCTAGTATTGAATAATCTAGGCATTCTTTGTCCCTAATAATATATGGCATTGCCGGGATATGGGTTACGCTAACACTTAGGGCATGGAATACTCCAGTATATGTTTGACATTGGAAATATATAGTATGTCGGTGATATGTGTTACCCTAACACTTAGGGCACGGAATATTCCAATAAGTGTTTGCACCGTTAATAATGGTATATACGAGATACAGTGTACTCTAACCCTTCGGGCATACTCCAGTATATGTTTGTCAATAGAAATATATGGTGTATCGGAGATATCGGGTAAACCCTTACCCTTGGACTGGGATACAGCAGTAAGTGATTGTAAGTAGTAGTATATGGCATATCAGTGAGATTGGTTAAACTAAAACTTTGGGCATTGAATATTCCAGTATATGTGTCACCAGAAACATATGGTATATCCGGGCTATTGGTAACTCTAACCCTTCGGTGTGGAATACTCCAGTAAGTGTGCGTCACTTGGATAATATAGTGTATTCGTGAGATGGGTTACCAAACCCATCGGGCATTGAAAAATTTAGTTGATGTTTGTCACCAGAAATATATGGTATATCGGTGAGATGGGTTATCCTAACCCTTCGGGCATTGAATTCTCCAGTAAATATTTGTCACAAGTAATATATGGCATATCCGTTATATAGGCCCCCCAAGCCTTTCGGGCATGAAATATTCCAGTAAGTGTTTGCCACTGGTAATATATGTTATATACGTGAAGTGGGTTAAACTAAAACTTTGGGCATTGAATATTCCAGTATATGTGTCACTAGAAACATGGTATAGTGCACCAGAAGGTTTGTGTCACTAGTATTATAAGGTATATCCGTGAGATGGGTTACCCAACCCTTTGGGCATGGAATAATCTAGTATATGTTTGTCACTAGAAATATGTGGCAAGTCGGTGATATGGGTTACCTTAACACTTCGACCATAGAATACTCCAGTATATGTTTGTCACTAGTGACATATAGTATATACGGAATATGGGTTACACTAAGCCTTCGGTATTGAATAGTCAAGTATATGATTGTCAGGGATAATACATGGTATATACGAGATACTGTGTACTGTAACCCTTCGGGCATGGAACAGTCAAGTATAAGTTTGTCACTATTCATATATGATATTTCCGTGATATGGATATCCAAACCCTAGGAATACTCCAGTTAGTGTTTGTAAGTAGTAATATATGGCATGTCAGTTTGATGGGTTAGCCTAACCCTTCGGGCATAAAGTGCACCATAAGTGTGTAACTAGTATTATAAAGCAAATCCGTAAGATGGGTTACCCAACAATTCGGGCATTGAATTATCTAGTACATGTATGTTTGTCACTAAAAATATGTCGTATATCGAAGTTATGTCTTTCCCTAATACTTTGACCGTAGAATACTCCAGGATATGTTTGTCACTAGAAAAACATATAGTATATCCGGGATATGGGTTACCCTAACCCTTCGGGCGTGGAATACTCCAGTATATTATAGTCACAAGTAATGTATGGTATATCCGAAATATTGATTACCCGAAGCCTGGGGTCATGGAATACTACAGTATATGTTTGTCACTAGAAGGGAGTACCCCAGTATATGTCTGTCACTAAAAATATATAGCATATTCGGGATATGGTTTACCCTAATCCTTCAGACATGGATTAGTCTAGTATATGTTTGAAGTAAATGGTATATCCGTCATATAGGTTACCCTAAACCTTCGGGCATTGAGTCACAAGTAATTTATAACATAGTGATATGGGCTATTCTAGCCCTTCGGACATGGAATATTCCAGTAAGTGTTTGCTACTAGTAATATATGTTATATACATGATATGGTTAAAAAAACACTTCGGGACTGGAATAGTCGAGTATATGTTTCTCACTGTTAATATTTTGTATATCTGTTGTATGGGTTACCCTAACGCTTCGGGCATGGAATGCTCCAGTATATTTTTGTCACAAGGAATTTATGGTATATCCAGGATATGGGTTACCCTAACCCTTCGGGCATGGAATATCCAGTGTATATTTGTCTGTAGTAATATGTTGGATATACGGGATATGGGTTAGTCCAACCCTTCGTGCATGGAATAGTCCAATACATGTTTGTTACTAGTAATATTTGGCATATCTTGGAAATGGGTTACCCTAACCATTCGGGCATGGAACACTCCAGTATATGTTTGCCACAGGTAATGTATGGCACACCCGTGCTATAGGTTGCCTTAACCCTTCGGGCATGGAATACTCCAGTACATGTTATTCACAAATAATTTGTGGTATATTCGAGATATTGATTACTCGAACTCTTGGGTCATGGAATACTGCAATATATGTTTGTGACTAGAAGGTAGTGCCCCAGTATATTTTTGTCACTGGATACATATAGTATATTCGGGATATGGTTTACCCTAATCCTTCAGACATGGATTAGTCTAGTATATGTTTGAAGTAAATGGTATATCCGTGATATAGGTTACACTAAACCTTCGGGCATTGAGTCACAAGTAATTAATGACATATCAGTGATATGGGCTACTCTAGCCCTTCGGACATGGAATATTCCAGTAAGTGTTTGCTACTAGTAATGTATGTTATATACATGATGTGGTTAAAAAAACACTTCGGGATTGGAATAGTCGAGTATATGTTTCTCACTGTTAATATATTGTATATCTGTGGTATGGGTTAATCTAACCCTTGGGGGCATGGAATACTCCAGTACTTCTTTGTCACCTACAATTTATACTATATACGTAATTTGTGTTACTCTAACCCTACGGGCAAGGAACACTGCAACAAAAATTTGTCACTGGTAATATTTGGTATATCCGGGATATGGTTTACCCTTAACATACGGGCATGGATTTCTCTTGTATATATTTGTCACTGGTAATAAATTGTATTATTCGGGATAAAGATTACATTAACCCTCGGGCATGGAATACTCCTGTATATGTTTGTCACTAGTAATTTATAGTATATCCGTAATATGGGTTACCCTAACCATTCTTGTATGGAATATTCCAGTATATGTTTGTTACTAGAACTATATGGTTTATCTGGGATATGGGTTACGCTTACCATTGAGACATTGAACACTCCAGTATATCCTTGTCACTGGTAATATATAGTATATACGGGATATGGGTTACTCTAACCCTTCGTGCATGGAATAGTCCAGTATATGATTGTCACTAGTAATATACAGTATATCTGCAATATGGGTTGCCCTTACCCTACGGGCATGGGATACTCCGGTAAGTGTTTCTCACTAGTAACACATAGCATGTCCATGAAATGGGTTACCCTAACCCTTCGGGATTGGAATTCCCCAGTGTATATTTGTCTGTAGTAATATGTTGGATATACGGGATATGGGTTAGTCCAACCCTACGTGCATGGAATAGTCCAGTACATGTTTGTTACTAGAAATATTTGGCATATCTTGGATATGGGTTACCCTAACCCTTCGGGCATGGAATACTCTAGTATGTTTGTCACTAGTAATATATGGTATATCCCTGATATGGATTTCCCTAACCCTGGAATATCCACCTGACATGTTTATATAATAACATGGCAATATTATATGTACAGCCCATCTCTTCCACTGTAGACAGAATATGCACTGCTATACCCGACATACATATATATATATATATATATATATATATATATATATATATATACATGTATTTATATTTATAAACAAATATCCACCTTATATGTTTATATAATAACATAATTATACATATTTTACCTCATCTATTCTAGTTTATATATAATGCTGTACGGTTACATATTATTATTAATAAGGCATGTATGAATCATTATCCACCGTTATTCTTGCAGCCCTTTATGGTCTCGTATACTTGCGCCAGCCCCACAACATTCCCGACAAGAATGTATTGAGATTGAATTACCTGACGTATCACCTTATGTAATATATATATATATATAAACAACGGCTATCCAGGTGCAGCTACACGTTTTTGAGTGTAAGGGGCCTGCAGAGTGTTTGGGACGTGGAGTAATCCCCCGACGTTGATATAATGCAAGCAAATTGCTAGCGATTTCCCAGAGAGGATAGCTGTTACGGGGCAGGGCAGCAAAGTTGAAAATTTGCAAGTAAATTTCTTAATTGGAACTGTTGTTACAAGGAGGGTGGCAAAGTTCCGAAATTGACGAAAAGGGATGTCAAAGTTGATAAATAGCTAGCAATTTGTTGGATGGGGACGGCTGTTACGGGAAGGGGTCAAAGTTGCGATATTTCTAGCAAACTGCTAGCAATTTGCTGGATGGGAACGGCTGTTACGGGGAGGATATTAAAGTTGCGAAAATGCCAGCAAAATGCGTGATGGGGACGGCTGTTACATGGCGGGTTTCAAAGTTTCTAAATTGCTAGCAATTTGCGTGATGGAGACGGCTGTTATACTGTGGGTTTCAAAGTTGCTGAATTTCAAGCAATATGCTTGATGGAGACGATTGTTCTCGAGAGGATGTCAAAGTTGCGAAATTGCTAGCAAATCGCTAGCAATTTGCGTGATGGGGACGGGTATTTCCGGGGCGTGTCCAATGTTGCTAAATTGCTAGCAAATTGCGTGAAGGGGACGGCTGTTTCGGGGAGGATTTCAAAGTTTCTGAATTGCTAGCAATTTGCGTGCTGGGGACGGGTGTTCTTGGGAGGATGTCAAAGTTGCTGAATTGCTAGCAAATTGCTAGCATTTGTGTGATGGGGACGGCTGTTACGGCAAGTTTGCAATGATTAAGTATAGCAAGTTTTGCAGTGAGGATTCAAAATTTTTCAAGACGCCCAGGCAAGTTTGCTAGACACTGATGCTGCAAAAGGGTGAACCCGGCATTTCCCCGCCTATATGGAGCACGTATGGAGTCCTCCTGTGAATGGCACCAGCCTGGAGTCCTCCTGTGAATGGCACCAGCCTGGAGTCCTCCTGTGAATGGCACCAGCCTGGAGTCCTGTGAATGGCACCAGCCTGGAGTCCTCCTGTGAATGGCACCAGCCTGGAGTCCTCCTGTGAATGGCACCAGACTGGAGTCCTCCTGTGAATGGAACCAGCCTCGAGGCCTCCTGTGAATGGAACCAGCCTCGAGGCCTCCTGTGAA
This sequence comes from Sipunculus nudus, assembly GCA_026874595.1. NCBI lineage: Eukaryota > Metazoa > Annelida > Sipuncula > Golfingiida > Sipunculidae > Sipunculus > Sipunculus nudus. The sequence goes on along the minus strand of CM049320.1, from coordinate 461,451 downwards.
TGGCACCTGCCTCGAGTCCTCCTGTGATTGACACCAGCCTGGAGTCCTCCTGTGAATGGCACCAGCCTGGAGTCCTCCTGTGAATGGCACCAGCCTGGAGTCCTCCTGTGAATGGCACCAGCCTGGAGTCCTCCTGTGAACGGAACCAGCCTGGAGTCCTCCTGTTAATGGAACCAGCCTGGAGTCCTCCTGTGAATGGCACCAGACTGGAGTCCTCCTGTGAATGGAACCAGCCTCGAGGCCTCCTGTGAATGGAACCAGCCTCGAGTCCTCCTGTGAATGGCACCTGCCCCGAGTCCTCCTGTGAATGGCACCAGCCTGGAGTCCTCCTGTGAATGGCACCAGCCTGGAGTCCTCCTGTGAATGGCACCAGCCTGGAGTCCTCCTGTTAATGGAACCAGCCTGGAGTCCTCCTGTGAATGGCACCAGCCTGGAGTCCTCCTTTGAATGGCACCAGACTGGAGTCCTCCTGTGAATGGAACCAGCCTCGAGGCCTCCTGTGAATGGGACCAGCCTCGAGTCCTCCTGTGAATGGCATCTGCCTCGAGTCCTCCTGTGAATGGCACCAGCCTGGAGTCCTCCTGTGAATGGCACCAGCCTGGAGTCCTCCTGTGAATGGCACCAGCCTGGAGTCCTCCGTGAATGGCACCAGCCTGGAGTCCTCCTGTGAATGGCACCAGCCTGGAGTCCTCCTGTGAATGGCACCAGCTTGGAGTCCTCCTGTGAATGGCACCAGCCTGGAGTCCTCCTGTGAATGGAACCAGCCTCGAGTCCTCCTGTGAATGGCACCTGCCTCGAGTCCTCCTGTGAATGGAACCAGCCTCGAGTCCTCCTGTGAATGGAACCAGCCTGCCTGGAGTCCTCCTGTCAATGGAACCAGCCTCGAGTCCTCCTGTCAAAGGAACCAGCATTCCTGGAGTCCTCCGGTGAATGGAACCAACCTGGAGTCCTCCTGTGAATGGCACCAGCCTTGAGTCTTCATGTGAATAGCACCAGACTGGAGTCCTCCTGTGAATGGGACCAGCCTCGAGGCCTCCTGTGAATGGAACCAGCCTCGAGTCCTCCTGTGAATGGCACCTGCCTCAAGTCCTTCTGTGAATGGCACCAGCCTGGAGTCCTCCTGTGAATGGCACCAGCCTGGAGTCCTCCTGTGAATGGCACCAGCTTGGAGTCCTCCTGTGAATGGCACCAGCCTAGAGTCCTCCTGTGAATGGAACCAGCCTCGAGTCCTCCTGTGAATGGCACCAGCCTGGAGTCCTTCTGTGAATGGCACCAGCCTCGAGTCCTCCTGTGAATGGAACCAGCCTCGAGTCCTCCTGTGAATGGCACTAGCCTGCCTGGAGTCCTCCTTTCAATGGAACTAGCCTCGAGTCCTCTTATGAATGGAACCAGCATGCCTGGAGTCCTTCGGTGAATAGAACCAGTCTGGAGTCCTCCTGTGAATGGAACAAGCCTTGATTACTCCTGTGAATGGCACCAGCCTGGAGTCCTTCTGTGAATGGCACCAGCCTTGAGTCTTCATGTGAATAGCACCACCCTTGAGTCCTCCTGTGAATGGCACTAGCCTGGAGTCCTCCTGTTAATGGCACCAGCATGCCCGAAGTCCTCATGTGAATGGCACCAGCATGCTGGAGTCCTCATGTGAATGGCACTAGCCTGGAATCCTGCTGTAAATGGCACCAGCATGCCTGGAGTCCTCATGTGAATGGCACCAACATGTCTGGAGTCCTTCTGTGAATGGTTCCAGCATGCCTGGAGTCTTCATGTAAATGGCACGAACCTGGAGTCCTCCTGTCAATGGCACCAGCATGCCTGAAGTCCTGTGAATGGCACAAGCCTGGAGTCCTCCTGTGAATGGCAACAGCATGCCTGGAGTCTTCCTATGAATGGTATCAGCATGCTTGGAGAACTCATGTGAATGGCACCAGCCTGGAGTCCTATGAATGGCACTAGCCTGGGGACCTCTTGTGAATGGCACCAGCATGCCTGGAGTCCTCATGTGAATGGCACTAGCCTGGAATCCTGCTGTAAATGGCACCAGCATGCCTGGAGTCCTCATGTGAATGGCACCAACATGTCTGGAGTCCTTCTGTGAATGGTTCCAGCATGCCTGGAGTCTTCCTGTAAATGGCACGAACCTGGAGTCCTCCTGTCAATGGCACCAGCATGCCTGAAGTCCTGTGAATGGCACAAGCCTGGAGTCCTCCTGTGAATGGCACCAGCCTGGAGTCCTCCTGTGAATGGCACCAGCTTGGAGTCCTCCTGTGAATGGCACCAGCCTGGAGTCCTCCTGTGAATGGAACCAGCCTCGAGTCCTCCTGTGAATGGCACCTGCTTCGAGTCCTCCTGTGAATGGAACCAGCCTCGAGTCCTCCTGTGAATGGCACCAGCTTCGAGTCCTCCTGTGAATGGAACCAGCCTGCCTGGAGTCCTCCTGTCAATGGAACCAGCCTCGAGTCCTCCTGTCAATGGAACCAGCATTCCTGGAGTCCTCCGGTGAATGGAACCAACCTGGAGTCCTCCTGTGAATGGAACAAGCCTGGATTCCTCCTGTGAATGGCACCAGCCTGGAGTCCTTCTGTGAATGACACCAGCCTTGAGTCTTCCTGTGAACAGCACCAGCCTGGAGTCCCCCTGTTAATGGCACTAGCCTGGAGTCCCCCTGTGAATGGCACCAGCCTTGAGTCCTCCTGTGAATGGCACCAGCCTGGAGTCCTCCTGTGAATGGAACAAGCCTGGATTCCTCCTGTGAATGACACCAGCCTGGAGTCCTTCTGTGAAAGGCACCAGCCTTGAGTCTTTCTGTGAACAGCACCAGCCTGGAGTCCCTCTGTGAATGGCACTAGCCTGGAGTCCTCCTGTGAATGGCACCAGCGTTGAGTCCTCCTGTAAATGGCACCAGCCTGGAGTCCTCCTGCGAATGGTACCAGCCTGGAGTCCTCCTGTGAATAGCACCAGCCTGGAGTCCTCCTGTGAATGGCACTAGCCTGGAGTCCTCCAGTGAATGGCACCAGCCTCGAGTCCTCCTGTGAATGGCACCAGCCTTGAGTCCTCCTGTGAATGGCACCAGTCTCGAGTCCTCCTGTGAATGGAACCAGCCTCGAGTCCTCCTGTGAATGGCACTAGCCTGCCTGGAGTCCTCCTTTCAATGGAACTAGCCTCGAGTCCTCTTATGAATGGAACCAGCATGCCTGGAGTTTTTTCGGTGAATAGAACCAGTCTGGAGTCCTCCTGTGAATGGAACAAGCCTTGATTACTCCTGTGAATGGCACCAGCCTGGAGTCCTTCTGTGAATGGCACCAGCCTTGAGTCTTCATGTGAATAGCACCACCCTTGAGTCCTCCTGTGAATGGCACTAGCCTGGAGTCCTCCTGTTAATGGCACCAGCATGCCCGAAGTCCTCATGTGAATGGCACCAGCATGCCTGGAGTCCTCATGTGAATGGCACTAGCCTGGAATCCTGCTGTAAATGGCACCAGCATGCCTGGAGTCCTCATGTGAATGGCACCAACATGTCTGGAGTCCTTCTGTGAATGGTTCCAGCATGCCTGGAGTCTTCCTGTAAATGGCACGAACCTGGAGTCCTCCTGTCAATGGCAATAGCATGCCTGGAGTCTTCCTATGAATGGTATCAGCATGCTTGGAGAACTCATGTGAATGGCACCAGCCTGGAGTCCTATGAATGGCACTAGCCTGGGGACCTCTTGTGAATGGCACCAGCATTCATGAAGTCCTCCTGTATATGGCACCAGCATGCCTGGAGTCCTCCTGTGAATGGCACCAGCAGAGTCCTCCTGCCAGACAAGGTGGAATGGTTGGCTGTCCAAAAATTAGACAAGATATCATGTAACTTCATGCCCAGCAATCCTGTCACACTTCAGATAGGAAACAAAGGAATAATGTTAATTCGGTCTTCCAATCAGTGGTGTTGGAGTTCAGTTCAGACTCGTACTTGAATTCGGACTCAAGTCCAGTTTTTAGGAACTCTGACTGGAGGGTCATGGACTCAGGCTTGTACTTAGACTCTGAGGTATTAAGTCCAGGTATCAGGTCAAGTCCATCTGGATTCCAATAAAAAATCTCAGTTACTATAAAGACTTGTATTCATGTGCCATCTACCAACAGTATATTAAGCCTACAAAAAATAAATACCAAGCTCAATTTCACCATGGGGGTTTAAATTGTAATTATGTATTCAAATAATATGTATATGTTAACTACCACAAGAATACATCTGATAATCACAGTCCCAGTTTAAAAATCCTTTAAAAAGAGATTTGTATGGGACTGTTTCAAACGGCTTCAACGGAAGGTGGACTAGGACTTGAACAGCCTGGACTTTGATGCTGTGGATGCAAATCATGTGCAAGGATTTGGAAGTTCGCCTGTAAAAGTGTTCCAATCAAATACAAAAACCAGTTGAGCTATAACAGAACATAATGATTAGTGTTGTTTATGAACACAAGAATTTACCGAAGAACAGAAATAATAGTATTTCAGATTGATAATTATAGTGCACTGAAAGTAACGTCACATTGTGCAAAGGTTATTAAAGTTGTGCAAAGTCCCGTATGACAAAGGACCAAGACTTCTCGACTTGTTTAAGAAAGCTGGACGACAAATTGGACCTTCCCAGTTCCCTTGGCCAATTGAAAAATTACTAGAACCTTTTGAACTACTTGAAAACTCGAAAAATACCATTTGCATCACCTACTTGGAATGCAGCATTAGGTCCACTCAAGGTAGGAGGAGAAACTTTTGAAGAACATATAGCTAGGGACCCATGGGTCTCAATGCTCGGCTGAATTTGTCCTTCGGGACAGGTTCATGAGCTTTTTCAAAATATGGGTCGTGATCAGTTTTAAGCCAACCTGTCTACTCAAACTGGAGTTTTCATCCATAAACTAATTAGTGAATGGATGTGGTCTTGACCTTTGATCCTGTGACCCCAAAATCAAAGGAACATTCCCCTATTGGCTGGTGTGCCACTTGGAAGATGAAAAGTTTGGCTTAAAATGCATCGACAACCTTTTTAAAGAAGTGGGTCCTGTGATCTTGACCTGATGACCTAAAATTAAAAGGGTTCTTACGTTATTTTTGGGTCATATATAAGTGACCCCAAAATCAAAAAGTTCTTACATTATTGTTGGGGGGGGGGGGGGGGGTCATATATGTCAGGTTTTAAATCAATATGTCAATCCAAACTGGAGTTATCATCTGGAAACATGTATATGCAGACAGATGACTTTGACCCTGTGACCCCAAAATCAATCAGGTTATTCCCCTAATGGCAGGTCAGCTATTTGTGCAAGATGAGAAGGTTTGGGAAGAAAAGTTTGGCTTAAAATGCATCCACAATCTTTCTGAATATGTGGGTCCTGTGACCTTGACCTATGACCTCGTGACCACAAAATCAATAGAGTTCTTGCATCAGAGGTGGGCCATATATAGGTCATGTTTGGAATCCATAGGTCAATCTAAACTGGGTTTGGCATCAGGAAACAAATCTGATGGACATATTGGCACAGTATGATTAACAGACAGACGGAAAGGGTGATTAATATAGGGCATCAGCTTACATAAGCAGTTCCATAATAAACAACAAGGTTTCAGGACAGATTAAACCACAGTTGCAAATCAGATAATATCAATTTAATTTGGCAGTCTCAAAAGACAGGAAAAAATGCATAAAAAAATAGAAACAAGTGACCCATAGGTCATGACGCTCAGCTGCCAAGCATGACCTGCGACATCATGGGCTGAGATTCACAACTTCCAGTCAAATTTTGAAGAACCAATTTGCCAATTTGTTGAAATTTTTCTACGACAACAGAAATATATATCACCTATGTCTGGTTAAAACACAGTGAATTGATGGTCTGAGGAAAATGTATGATTATTAAGGTATCCAGAACTATTCCCATAGCTTACTTGATACCTGTCAGTCTCAAAAGGAACACCACAAAGGGCAAATATAAGATCAAAATATATAGCAAAAAATCAAGGAAATCCAATCAAGAATTATTGAGAAACAGGTGCTTCTGTATAAAATTTTTATTCAATACAAGCCAACTGTACTGCACTTTCATATATAATGATAATATTTATTAAGAAATATTTGACCCAATCCTTTGCAAGATTACATTAATATACGTCCGACTGCCTTCACTTTAACAGTTCTTGAGATAATATGATCAAAAGGAATTAAAAGATGGTTGCCTGGTGGCCATTTTGGACTTCTGACAGGTCTGAAATCAGACAACAACCATTCTCTAAATCGGACCAAAAATTGAAGGAAAATTACTGAAACTGCACTGAAAAAAGGATTTCTCAGGTGGCTAACTGGCAGACATAATGGATTTCTGACAAGTCTGACATTTAATATCACACATCCTCCTATAAGAGACCAAACTTGGGGCAAATTCTCCAAATGATGTTACAGTAATGAATGTTCAAAACAATTCAAAAGGCATGTTCAGGCGCTCATATCAGATTTATAGATATGCAAATGTAAAAGTGTAGGTCCAATATTTTTTATTATCACTCTGCTTTTCAATGGGGTCAGCAGGGTTGGTAAACTGCAAAACCTGAAAGAAAAGAAATGCAGAAAGCATGACTAAGAGTCTTGTAATAAAATAAAGCCATCCTAAATCAAGTACACATCCACATATTATAAGAACAAACACTTGCTTTTATATGTGGTGATTTATATAAAAATATTCAGATATCTAGGAAACTAAGTTTATTGCTATGATTCCATAAAATAAACTGCAAAATGTTCCCATCATCTTATAAATCAGTAGCTAAACCTTAATACTATACTCTCCTGGCTGAAGTATGTATTCCAACAACAGTGTTTTGTTATGCAGTAACGAGGTACTTATCACTCAGCCTTATCACTTAATAGCCTGATACAAAAGGGAGTCATATGTCACCAGTGCCACTCACAATTACAGCCACACGGTGAGACGTACCAGCTGGAGTGCAAGCTTATATATACAAGAAAATTAGAGATGGTCTACAAAATAAGTTGACCTGACCTATGACCTTGGCCTTTTGCCCACATATCAACTGGATTCTTTCTAAATAATGGGTAACTACTAACCAATTACATCTGGCCGGGTGTAATTACTTGGCAACCAATGAGTGAATAACTTAGACCTGCAACCTTTAACCTCCTGACCAGCTGACCTCAAAATCAATTAGTTATTTCTTCATGCAAAAAGACCCATATATATGAAGTTCGAATCACATTGAGAAATGCATAGATGTGGCATATGTGAAAGACTGAAGGTTTGGGTTGAACAGTTTCGCTTGGAATATGTTCACAAGCATTTAGAACAATATTGTGACCTTGACCTTTGACCTTTTGAACTCAACATCAATAGGCTTCTTCCCCTATTGGTAGGTAAGCCATATATGACAGATGGAAAGTATAGATCGAAAAGTTTGCCTGAAAATGACTCCACGCAAGAAGAGGGTGCTGTGAACTTGACCTTTGACCTCAAGGTAGACCTCAGAGAAGCGATATCAGTGCTGAAAGGTTTGGAATGAAAGGTCTAGCTTGAAATGTGTCCACAACCTTTTCAAAGAAGTGGATCCTGTGACCCTGACCTTTGACCTTGTGACCTCAACATCTATAGGATTCTTCTCCCACTTGGTAGGTGAGCTATATGTGAAAAATCAAAGAATTGGGATGAAAGGTTTGGCTTAAAATGCATCCACAGGCTTTTCAAAGAAGTTGGTTCTGTGACCTTGACCCTTGGCCTTGTGATCTCAAAATAATTACGGTTCTTCCCCTGTTGGTAGGTGAGCTGTATGTGAAAGATGTAAGGTTTGGGATGAAATTTTTGGCTACAAGAATTATTTCTGGGGGGTGCAAACACACCCCATAACTTTGAGAATATAGGTTGCAGTGAACTAATTTTAGGTTTGCTAGGAGATCTTTTTAGAACCTCTAAGACTGCATAGGGTTCATGGCCCTGGCCCCTATGGTTACGATTTGTGCCCTGCTAACGGCCGGCCGGCCGGCCGGACAGACGGAAGGACGACGGACAAAGACCCATCGCTATAGCCCAGCATGACTGAAAGTCAGCTGAGCTAAAAATACAGGTGGTGCCATCAGTCTTCAAAACTGAAGAAACCAATCATAATCAATAAATACGCCTGGTTTCAGGACACTTGTTTAAACCACATCTGAGAAACTGGCATAATTGCTATTATTTAATGATCTCAAAAACAGAAGAAAATCTTAAAAATTAGAAAAAAACCAGGTAGCGTGATGAGTTTACAGGAACTGACAAAACTAGTCATGGTCCATATTCAAGGCACGTTTCATGGCATTTCATGCATTAATTATCATGATGCTGGAGGTTTTGTATCAAATTTTTTTATTATTCTGGGGGCGGGGGGGGGGGGGGGTGGGAGGTTACTAACAAGCCCCATAGCTCCGAGGATATTGGTTGCATTGACCTATCTTCAGATGTCCAAGAAGATCTTTTTAGACCCCCCTGGATTTTCACTTAGCAGTTTCTAGGTCCAGAGGTTATGATTTGTGCCCTGCTACCGGACAGACGACGGACAAAGCACCATACATATACCTCATTTGACTCTCAGTCAGCTTAGCTAAAATAGTGAAATAATATAGATGTTGCAATTTTTAAGATTATAAGCTGGTGTTTACAAATAACAAAACATTTGACATAAATACTATATTTTATTTAATTTCGCACTGGTGTGAAACCCAAACATTGGTGTTGTGTGATATCTAAAAGCATTTGATGCTCTACACATAGATTCTGTGCAGAAAAATAAACAAGATATTTTATATACAACATGATTAACAGTCACATGACATGGCCTACTTGTCACATGACAACTGTAATATATACACTCAAACTCTGTCATCTTCATAAAAATCGAAAGATCAGTAACTTTGCCTAAAAAAAAATTAAAATATAATTCAAATGTGAGGACGGATTGGGATAAAAATAAAACATTTGTAAATGTGTATACAGTTCTCTGATGACAGAGCAGTTACAATATAGTATCCTCCTGCATTGTAACTCATTAAAAGACATTCATTTAATTAATACAGATATGTATTACGACAGGAGTATCAGAGAATCAGTTGTAATTTTTAATCAACATGTTTGTTCATGTATAATCACATTTTGTTTCAAGACCAGAGTCACTGTTATGTATGTTGTGTTTGAGGTGTACTTTACATATTGTGTTGTGTGTTTTGTGTACTGAGTGTATTTTGTATATTGTGTGTTGTCATGTATATTGTGTTCTGCCATGGTGTGTTGTGTTTTGAGTGGGTTTTGTATGTTGTGTGCAAGATGTGTTGTGTTGTGTGTTATATGTTGTGTACTGAGAATGTTTTGCAAGGTTGTGAGCATGTTGTGATGTGTTTTGCATGTTGTGTTATGTGTTGTGAATTTGGTGTGTTTTGCATGTGTGTGTGTTGGTTCTTTGGTATATATGTGTTGTGTTATGTATTGTGTATTGAATGTGTTTTGCTTGTTGTTTGTGTGTTAATGATAAAACCTATTGAATCCATACATTCTGAAAGCAAGCCTTCTATAAGGGCTCATTTTCTTAATGACAACCATGAAATTATCATTTACACAAAGGACAATGCTTAATAAATATACAAGACTAGTGATAAAAGTACATACCATATAACATGTCACAACATGTATCACAGTAGTCAGCTAATGCTCTATGACTACCATGAAGTTGCTAAATCCTCAAAATTCTGTATAAATACCAAGTAGGATAAAGCTGGTCTTTATAATGAAATTTATATCAAATGGTCTTGTGTGCTCATTATAGTAATCTTATTCTTTTTAGCATCTGATATTAGTTTGTGATTGTAGTTCTATTTATAGATATGCTTTTTCAAGTATCTTTTACATCCAATTCTGGAAAATAAAGTATCTTTTTTATCCCATTCTGGACAATAAAGGAAAATAAAGATGTAAAGAGTAAACCAGTTAAAAAGAAGTTAAGTATGGCTCATTTGCTGTTGATTAAAGGTAGCATACCATGTATATATATGTATGTGTGAGCAGTGCTTATGCAGTATGTCTACATGTTTATGAAATTCTGACTTATTATATTCTCTTGAAGTTATTCCATTAATATATATGAGTTCAGATATACATCAGCAATATTTTTATTGCTCACTGTAATGTCAGCCATTAAAATGCATATATTTAGAAACAAACATGGGAAATCCATGCTTTTATATAAGAGAAAGGGTAATCCCCTGGCAGATGAGTTCAATTATTATTTTCAATAAATTTTATATATAGAATGCCAAAAAGCCATTGAAACAAACATACATATAAATACATGAAATATATACAGAACACTGGAATTGATGCAGAGATCATAAAGCCACAGGACTGACGGAGGTAACACGTGAGTCAGGTCAACACGGTACATCTTACTTATGTACAAATCACATCTTACTTATGTACAAATCACATCTTACTTATGTACAAATCACATCTTACTTATGTACAAATCACAGGCAACTCACCAGATTTGGCACAGAGAATCTACTTCACGAGAATCCCCTATTTTACATTTATTAATAAGTAACAATCAATTCCTACATTTTTGTCAGGCAGTAGCTAATTGCTAATAATTGAAATGAATTACTCTGAAATGATTTTTCTCTTAACAGTTTAATATCTCAACTTTTTTATAAATTTTCATAACATGTAATAAGCATTAATGGGAAGGTGGTTAAGTTGATGAAATGAGAATGTTGACATATGGATAACAATGTTTGTTAAAGGTGGGATTAATAAGCATGGAACCAGTCTATTCTGTTCCATGAACAATAATAGCAGGATGTTCACACCTTTCAATAATCCGTCTGATCCCAGTCTACCAGTGTACATTAAGTAACTGACGTGTTGTTTAAAATCCTCCTGCTTAACATAAATGCAATAGTCTTATTTATCACTTCAGTTTGATCACCAATACTACATATATATATATATTAGTGGTGTGTTAATTACTTATATCAATGATTGGTCATATCCTTTCATAATCAATTAATTGGTTGAATTTTTACATAATTAATTATGTATTTGCTATCAAAGAAGTCATGTTTATAATATCCAGGAGAAAAATTCTAACATTGTGAGAGAGATATAAAGAAGAACCCGTCTACAATCAGGCCATTACCTTGGCAACAATCAGGCCATTACCTTGGCAACAATCAGGCCATTACCTTGGCCTAGCAGTGTGATGTACAGAATGAATTTACTTGGTCTGTATTTAAAGTAAAATTCTATGTATAATTGTTTACAGCAGATTTACTTGGTCTGTATATTAGGTGTTATTCTATGTATAATTGTTTACAGCAGATTTACTTGGTCTGTATTTAAGTTGAAATTCTATGTATAATTGTTTACAGCAGATTTACTTGGTCTGTATATTAGGTGTTATTCTATGTATAATTGTTTACAGCAGATTTTCTTGGTTTGTATTTAAGTTGAAATTCTATGTATGATCGTTAACAGCAGATTTACTTGGTCTGTATATTAGGTGTTATTCTATGTATAATTGTTTACAGCAGATTTACTTGGTCTGTATTTAAGGTGAAATTCTATGTATAATTGTTTACAGCAGATTTACTTGGTCTGTATTTAAGTTGAAATTCTATGTATCATTGTTTACAGCAGATTTACTTGGTATGTATTTATGTTGAAATTCTATATATAATTGTTTACAGCAGATTTACTTGGTCTGTATTTAAGGTGAAATTCAATGTATAATTGTTTACAGCAGATTTACTTGGTCTGTATTTAAGTTGAAATTCTATGTATAATTGTTTACAGCAGATTTCACTGTAATATAGCTGGCACATAAAGCAATTGGTTATTAATCTCTCTTTGGTGATTTTTCTTTCAACAAGATTTGACAACCAATGCCTACCACACACACACACACACACACATATATATATATATATAAAGTAACCTCTTTATCACAAACTGTCAACCACAGTCATTATATATTCATTTATGATTCCACTAGATTACAAGTTTGTAACATAGATAAAATATTCCCCTGTTATGCTGTTTTCTCCTGACTCAGCGAAACAAGTAAATGAAAACTGAAGAGATGAGGAGAAAACACACTGAGGATATCTTCAGTTAATTACCATATTATTTGCATATAAAGGTGTCCCTTTCCAAAGTTCTTCAGAAAGGAGCTGTGTTATGCAAAATATAACATTAACAACTTACAAGTCTTGCAGACCTTACGGGCCTCGTGAGTTTTAAGATGCTTTGGGACTGACTTTTCGGCGTAAGTATATTTATGCAGGTACGTCATTATACAGAACAGGCTGAACAAACACTGCAGGAGCACATCTTGGTAGGGTGTACACTTGAAACCTACACTCCCCAAATCAGATTTCGACATTTGTATTAACCATTAACAAACATTTAAGTATGACCTAACAACACATAACCTTAAACTTGATCCTAAGGACAAGAAGCACCACAAATATCACACGACATATCACATGAGCTTCCATGCAAATCACACCATGAGGCAACAGACAGAAATCGTACAAATCCTAGAAAAATATAGGGATGAATGATATCTATCAAATTCAAACCATGGTGTTATAATGTTCAAACACATCAACATAGTTGGTTGTTAGCTTAACCAGGAAATCTTATTGTTGGTTATCATGACAACTGATTAACAATTGTGTAGGTATGAGATTTGAGTTCAAGGTCATGAAGGTGGTATGATTTACATAACATTTTTCCTCTGCTATTTAACATTTTTAACATCAATGTTGTGGTCTCTGTTTCCTCAACTGTTCCCAACAAGTATTCTGCATGAAGAGTCACACATATCTGTAGTCCACAGCATTTTATATTTAAAATTTAGATGCAAATAGCAAGCTCTGCCCTCATCATTTAAACTGATTACCTTGTCCAAATGTTGAATGGCAGCAAATCAGTGGAAAGTCATAATTCTAATTTTTCATAATCACTTTACTTTTTTGTATATAAAATTATATATCCATATGGAGATATATTAGATCACCTTATTAATCTTATGAATCCTTAACACTCTGTTAATGAGACTAAGCAGCCTCTCAACAAAAATATCACAAATGTATTAAACTTGCCTAACATGTACACACATACCTCAACTATAGACTGGAGAAATAGAGCAATTTTATAGGAGCACCACAAACAAAATACAGGAGTTTATAGAAACCAAGAATATAGGGAAGAAATATATTTTTCAGTGCTCAACCATGTTTTATTTGGTTACTTGCTATGACCATTAGTTCTCAAAGCAGCATCTAAAGGCCTTATTAATGTATTTGTAGGACTTCAAGAACACTCAAAACAATTCAACAACAATTAAAGGTATAAATAACAATCATTATTAAATAATAACATTATTACTAGAAACACAACTGTGTAATTTAAACAATGCAGGAAATATACAAGATTTTGCTCTAAATAGTGGAAAATATATGAAATTATAGGAGTTATTTTAGGAAATAAAGTGGTCAGTGGCAGCCCTGAATTGTCCCTTATGTGGAGGTGAGTTAAATCATATGAACAGCATTATCACCAATATATAATGGTCACAACCTAATGATTTAACGCGCCAATATCAAATGGTCACAACCTAATAATTTAACACCAATATATAATGATCACAACCTTATGATTTAACACCAATATATAATGGTCACAACCTAATAATGACGCCTCTCTGGACAGGTAAATATCCCAGTCACTTTAAAAACATCTTCACAACCTGTAAATGCTAAGTGGTTACAACTGTTTTAAGGCACTCCCAAGTCTACCCCCCCCCCCCCCCACCATAAATAGTTCCATCCAAACCATGCGTATTGCTCCACTAAACCTATCACATATCCCAGCAACCCAAGCAAATGGTGGTGTATCAATAACAACATCTTACATAAATAACTCCAAGGAAAACTTCTATATCATCAGGTTGCCATAGCAACATGAATAATGTTACATAGAAATTTTACTGTGCAACTTCACATTTTTATAATAAAGGAACATTTTAGTATGATTCATGATATAAATGACGATGCATACACTGTAGGAAATCATTTCTGTTACCATGGCAACATATTTTGATTCAATTTTGTACAGTGGTCATGCATAAAAATGTAAAATAAGGCAAACCTACAACAACTATGTGCATAGTAAAGATATCTGCGTGTGTACTAGTCATGTACATAAAAACATTTTCTGGACGGTGATAAACCAATAGGGGTTACTGAAGTATAAATACACTCACAAACATTGTAGTTAAAAACACAGGTTTCAAAAAGTGATCAATTTTTTATAGTTTACGTCTATATATAAATACCTAGATTTACCACACTGTGGTATGATAGCCAAAAATTTGAGCATTCATTTTAAATAACATATTATATAATCATAATTTGTTTATCCTTTATTTTTGCAAATAGCAGGATTCACAACATTGGGCAGTTCTGCAAACATCACTTTAAATGAAATGCTTTTGCTGTCACAAGTGGTACATACTTTAATAATCAAGACACATCTGTAAATGTCATGCTGACATTGTGTTTTTAGTATGCGCTGTGACCCATGAGCAAAAAAGTGTATGATCTGACAGAACAAGATACAACAAAACCTTGTAATTATGTCTAATCAATGGAAGCACATGTACACTAGACAGAGGCTGTTTTTAAGGAAAGTGTCAGTTTAAGGTACCAACCTTTATGATATAAAAATATATGCCACCATTTTAACTGACTGATCCGGAGATCCTGAAGTATCCTTAGCAGGACCTCAGGATCCTCAGTCGGGATCTCAGGATCCTCAGTCAGGATGCCAGGATCCTTTGTCAGGACCTCAGGATCCTCCCTCATGATCCTGTCAGGACCTCCCTCAGGACCTCAGGATCTTCCCTCAGGATCCTCAGTCAGGATGCAAGATCCTCTGTCAGGACCTCAGGATCCTCAGTCTGGATGCCAGGATCCTGTCAGGACCTCAGGATCCTCAGTCAGGACCTCAGGATCCTCAGCCAGGATCCTCCCTCAGGATCCTCAATCAGGACCTAAGGATCCTCCCTCAGGAATCTCAGTCAGGACCTCAGGATCCACCCTCAGGATCCTCAGTCAGGACCTCAGGATCCTCAGTCAGGATCATCAAAGTTCCAAGTGTCCACACATTCCACTCTGATCAGCCAGTTGTGGGTTATATCCCCCACCTTAGCGAGGCTCAGATATGCATCACGAGCTCCGAGAGCATTTGTGAGTAGTTCTGCTCCACGCTGAGTGAAGGCAAAGTCACTGATTTATCACCCTCGCGCAGTGTCACTAATTGCAGTGATGAGTGTCCGTTATTCGTCGTGTGTGGTTTACTTGTTTCCATGGTGAGCTGTGGAAATAATTTCTCTGAGACAGCCTCCATCATGTATGGATCTTCACCAGTCATTAAAGATTTGTTTGAGGATGCAACTGTTTTCCGTGGTCTATAAAAAAAAAGCAGTAATATAATTCAATGGTAAAAGAAATATAAATTGATATCTTAAAATGTTTACACATTAAATGATTATGCTTACATATCTATAAGAGTTATATGTATCAAATATTTGTTTCAGGATGACAATATCTTCATTGGCCTGTTATAAAAATATATTAAAATAAGGTGTCTGTAATACTAACTTTTGTTTAAAATTACAACCATATGTCTTAGTGTTGGATATTACCAGTACATCTTTATTTACATTACTGATAATATTTTATGATTTACATTTGCATATAAAATTAATGGTAGTGTTTTGTTTATGCATGCAGTATATATCTAATTATATGTGTCTAGTATGAATGAAATTAAATCTGAGGTCTTAATCGTTTTTGAGATCTCAAAAGACATTTCAGATATATAAGATTAACAATTTAATATTTAAGATTAAGGTAGCTTTCACAAAAGTTAGATACCCTAATTATTAACATTAATAACAAGAGAAACTTCATTGAACTGTAATCATTATTTTGGAGAATGCAATGGCCTAATGCTGGCTTAACCGAGTGCTATGTAAATCTACAGAATTCCATATTGGTTTGGGACTGCGTGACAGGGAGGAGACTCTCCTGGTTATTGGTTTGGGACTGTGTGACAGGGCAGGACTCTCCTGGTTATTGGTTTGGGACTGTGTGACAGGGGGAGACTCTCCTGGTTATTGGTTTGGGACTGTGTGACAGGGCAGGACTCTCCTGGTTATTGGTTTGGGACTGTGTGACAGGGGGAGACTCTCCTGGTTATTGGTTTGGGACTGTGTGACAGGGCAGGACTCTCCTGGTTATTGGTTTGGGACTGTGTGACAGGGGGAGACTCTCCTGGTTATTGGTTTGAGACTGCGTGACAGGGCAGGACTCTCCTGGTTATTGATTTGGGACTGCGTGATGGGGCAGAGACTCTCCTGGTTATTGGTTTGGAACTGTGTGACAGGACGGAGACTCTCCTGGTTATTGGTTTGGGACTGTATGACAGGGCAGGTCTCTCCTGGTTATTGGTTTGGGACTGCGTGACAGGGCAGGACTCTCCTGGTTATTGGTTTGGGAATGTGTGACACGGCGGAGACTGTCCTCGTTATTGGTTTGGGACTGCGTGACGAGGGAGGACTCTCCTGGTTATTGGTTTGGGACTGCGTGACAGGGCGGAGACTCTCCTAGTTATTGGTTTGGGACATAGTGACAGGGCGGAGACTCTCCTGGTTATTGGTTTGGGACTGAGTGACAGGGCAGGACTCTCCTGGTTATTGGTTTGGGACTGCGTGACAGGGCAGAGACTCTCCTGGTTATTGGTTTGGGACTGCGTGACAGGGCGGAGACTCTCCTGGTATCAAGCAGGCTCTGTGTATTGCAGCTGCAGGTCCTCTGGACGTGTACTGTTTCACATTGCTAGGCCATAACCCAGAGGAACCCTCAAAAGGCTCTCCTGTTTGCGAGTCAGAAACATGATTGTGGGGTACAGCCTTCCCATTAAGCCTATAGAGTGCTGTGACAAATCTCACTGTTACTTGGCTAAAATTTGAACTCACAATCTCTTGGCTTTGAATCACACACTCTACCCCCAGACCACAGAAGACAGTTTAGCTGCACCTTAGTTCATCCTCAACTTGATCAATTTGCTTAAAAAAACTTGTTTTTCATAATTAAGATTGATCATTTATGGCAATTAAACTGAGCAATCAATTATTATTTTACCTACCTTCCCCGTTGCTTGTGATTTTGTGCTTTTTTGTCTTTTTCTAGCGTATCAAATAATTTGAAGAGAAGGTCAGTGTTCGCAATGGTGATCTTTCGTTCAGGGATTTTTGGGCGTGGTTTAGTTTTCTCCTTCTCGTCAGTAGGAGGGGTTACTGGTCTCATTTCTGTAAACAAAGCACCATGCTTAAATAGAGTTAAAGTTACATCAGTAGACATTTGCAATGATGTGTTTTGTATCTCACTCCATCAGTTCATTATGGCTGAATACAAAATTTTCCAAGCAAAAACCATCTTGGCACACAGACTTGCTATCTTGCATACACCTGTTCTACATGTTGTTTTGGTTTTGTGTGTGAGTAAACACAGTCCACATGGTACTGTTAATTATCATAACAAGACTGTGTGACCAGAGGTCTGATCATGTGCAAATACATGAAGTCCCTAGTAAGGAGAAGAAATACAGAAGAAACAGTAGTGGAAGCTTAAAAAATGTTAATTTTTGAAGTTGCATGGTATGGCTAACAAGTGATATGTGTGCTAAGTTAGTGTATCGCGCCATTATTCAAGCCTGGTGCAAGTCTATCTAAATTTTTTGTACAGAAGGAAGTAAATGATTTCATAGAGAAGTATTAGCAGTTACCAAATTATTTTAAGGATGAAAATAATATACTTCATGTATATTTAACAACCTGGTATGTGAATAGGTCCCTTTAAAGTATTCAATTTACAGCAGATGTTATTAGTTGTTTACCAATGTTTAAGAATGATGTATAATGACTCCTAATGTTCTCGTCAAATTGTGATGGTTACCTGTGCATATTTAATAATAAGTGTTATAATGGACATACAATGTACATGACACTTTATCATAAGATTGTGAAATTGGAACCCTCATGAAATGCTGAAAATGTGAAAGTCATAAAAAATTCTGAAATTTCTGTGTTTACAGCCTCAAATATGCAGGGCTTTATTCCAAATGGAACTTTTATAAATGTTGATAGAAGTTGTTAAATGTATGGTTAATGAGGTACACTTACCTGTGACATCTTCTCCGTGGTCGCGGCCCACCAGCAGTGGGGGCAGCGTGGGATACGCTGACGCAGGTGACACATTGTGAGGCACATTAGGCTGCTGCCAGAATGACTGTGGTAACGCTCTGAGACGCATCGGGAGAGGGTCTGTAAATATACACAAACAGTGAGAAAACCATCAGAACTACACACAGCCATAAGTGTTAATTAAACTAAAAAAAGTAAAATTGATACAAAATCATCAGAACAAAAGATGGATGAAAAGGAATAAGAAATATATTCTTGTGTAAGCCATCAGAGCTATACCTATACCCTCTTAACTATAAGTGGAATGACCCTCTGACAGGCCACCCTTATGGTGAAATAGGCTGTCCCTGAGAGGGTGAAAAGTGCACTTGTTCTCAAGCATCTTAATGAGACAGACGTGAAGCCACAATCCAGCTGTTAGCAGTTTTACTAATACTTCTCACAATAGATGCAGCACTTAGTCAAGTAATTTTGAGCTAAATGCTAATCACAATAAGGGGATAACAACCTATTGGTAGTACCAGCTGTGACTGTATATAGCTCTTAACCATCATGTCTAACCCTTACACTGGCAGTATATGCTCTTGCTTAGTAATGACCATTCCAAAATCTGACAGAGCTTTGGACATTTGGTGATCTAAAACATAAATTGCTGTTTTATTTTGTTTTAATTTATCTGTGGGAGAAATCCATTCAACACATTAATACTCTAGCTAATATGGGGAGAGTATTACCAGCATGATTTATTTTGTACTAACAGTAAGCTGACCCGATTTAAACAATCATTACCTTCTTGTACAGTGAAAAGTTTATCATGTAAAGTAACACGTTTATCATGTAAAGTAACACGTTTATCATGTAAAGTAACATGTTTATCATGTAAAGTAACACGTTTATCATGTAGAGTGACATGTATATCATGTACAACGACATGTTTATTAGGTACATGTAGGGATGTTTTCATCATGTACAGTGATAGGTTTATATGTACAGTGATGTGTTTATTGTGTACAGTGACAAGTTTATCATGTACAGTGACATGTATATCATGTACAACGACATGTTTATTAGGTACATGTAGTGATGTTTTCATCATGTACAGTGATAGGTTTATATGTACAGTGATGTGTTTACTGTGTACAGTGACACGTTTATCATGTACAGTGACATGTATATTGTGTACACTGACATGTTTATTAGGTACATGTAGTGATGTTTTCATCATGTACATTGATATGTTTATATGTACAGTGACAAGTTTATCATGTAAAGTAACACGTTTATCATGTACAGTGACATGTATAACATGTACAAAGACATGTTTATTAGGTACATGTAGTGATGTTTTCATCATGTACAGTGATAGGTTTATATGTACAGTGATGTGTTTACTGTGTACAGTGACACGTTTATCATGTACAGTGACATGTATATTGTGTACACTGACATGTTTATTAGGTACATGTAGTGATGTTTTCATCATGTACATTGATATGTTTATATGTACAGTGACAAGTTTATCATGTAAAGTAACACGTTTATCATGTACAGTGACATGTATAACATGTACAAAGACATGTTTATTAGGTACATGTAGTGATGTGTTCATCATGTACAGTGATAGGTTTATATGTACAGTGATGTGTTTATTGTGTACAGTGACACGTTTATCATGTACAGTGACATGTATATCATGTACAACGACATGTTTATTAGGTACATGTAGTGATGTTTTCATCATGTACAGTGATATGTTTATATGTACAGTGATGTGTTTATTGTGTACAGTGACACGTTTATCATGAACAGTGACATGTATATTGTGTACAACGACATGTTTATTAGGTACATGTAGTGATGTTTTCATCATGTACAGTGATAGGTTTATATGTACAGTGATGTGTTTATTGTGTACAGTGACACGTTTATCATGTATTGTGACATTTATATCATGTACAACGACATGTTTATTAGGTACATGTAGTGATGTTTTCATCATGTACAGTGATAGGTTTATATGTACAGTGATGTGTTTATTGTGTACAGTGACACGTTTATCATGTACAGTGACATGTATATTGTGTACACTGACATGTTTATAAGGTACATGTAGTGATGTTTTCATCATGTACATTGATATGTTTATATGTACAGTGACAAGTTTATCATGTAAAGTAACACGTTTATCATGTACAGTGACATGTATAACATGTACAACGACATGTTTATTAGGTACATGTAGTGATGTGTTCATCATGTACAGTGATAGGTTTATATGTACAGTGATGTGTTTATTGTGTACAGTGACACGTTTATCATGTACAGTGACATGTATATCATGTACAACGACATGTTTATTAGGTACATGTAGTGATGTTTTCATCATGTACAGTGATATGTTTATATGTACAGTGATGTGTTTATTGTGTACAGTGACACGTTTATCATGAACAGTGACATGTATATTGTGTACAACAACATGTTTATTAGGTACATGTAGTGATGTTTTCATCATGTACAGTGATATGTTTATATGTACAGTGATGTGTTTATCATGTACAGTGATGTGTTTATCATGTACAGTGATGTTTTAATCATGCATAGTGACATGTTTATCATGAACAGTGACATGTAAATCATGTAAAGTGTCATGGACAGTGTCACATTAATCATATACAGTGACACATTTATCCTGTAAAGTGACATTTATTGTGTACAGTGAAAGTTTATCATGCACGGTGACATGTTATCATGTGATGATGTTATGATTTATTTAACTACCTCACTGGACCTTTCAAATGATATGTTTTTCTTTATAATGGAACATCAAGGCAGCCATGCTCCCCATCACATCAAACAAGCCTATACTAAGACTGAAAACCAAGGTTCTGCTATCTGCATGAGAGGTTTGAGACTGGTTAGAATAGTTCCCATTTTTGAATACAGATAGCACCACCTTACAGAACATTAATAAGGACTGCATATAACATATCTTAACTCGTCTTAATTCTGATCCCAGAATGATTGAAATTTCAGAGCAATTTAATTTTAATTTTTAAAAATTAATTTTGAATAGGATACATATTTTTTATTAAAATATCCTGCATAATTATTATAAGATTCCCAAACAAGGTTGTACAAGCAAGTTCTGGCTTTAACATTTTATTATTATTTTTTTAATATTTGATCATTTAGCAACTGTGACAATGCTACAGTGATATATTTTTTTACAATGAACTCATCACCATTGATGCAGGTGGTACGTGATTTAATATATGTCAGAGCAGGATTAAACTGATTTTACCTTGACCTGCCAGGATATATATATATATATATATATATATATATATATATATATATATATATATATATATATATATATACAATATAAACTATTTATTTTCGGCATATACAATACAGTCAGTGGCCTGCTCTATGCCTGTATACATGTACTTTGGTTATTTGTGATTGAGGCATTTACAGTCCTGTCAACTGACAGAGCAGTTACAAAGGTGCCACATTAAGTATGAATGAACCTGAACTTAACAATACAATCAGAGGCCATTACAGTGGCTGTGAGCTCGATTAACATGAGAACATGGTACTGGATCCATGCATGGCTAGCTAGGGTGGTCAATAGTGGAGACACGAACCGGAATGATTAATGTATATAAACATCGAGGTGCTCTGCAAGTTTCTTTCAAATGGTTTTCTGTAATAGGACCCCTGGCAAAGCTTGTAACCACAAGGACAATATGCTCAATCTCTTTAGCAACAGGTGAACAGGTACAGGTTTTACAATTGCTATTGGAGGAATTTTGTACAAACAAAATACTAATGGCCATTATGACTGATTATATAATGCAGGATATTTTAAAGTTCAACTCTTAAATATATACACCCCTCCTTCAAGTGGACTAACCCATTAAAACCACTGTGACAAAGTAGGATGTCCAATAGGTCAAAGAGGGGGTAGAATTGACTTGTTCACTGGGTGGCCCTGTGGTTAACCTAGTGCTAGTCATGACGGACCTTCATCAAGCTATGGCATTGAGCAGGTCACTTATTCAGTAGCTAGGGTCCCAGTGTGATGAGGAGATGGATGAACTCTGAATATCCTTAAACAGAGGCTTACCTGAGGCCGCTGGCTGTATGATCATTTTTAATAAATTTATAATAATCATAGGTTGTTGTAGTTTACCTATGGGAAAAATTCTACAATATGCTGTGCAAAGAGCTGACAAGTAAAAAAATATTGAACAAGCCTGAGGAGAACACATGTGGGAAACATGGAAAATCAAAGGGTCTGACATCTTATAAACTAATATATACCAGAACATAACAACATGATCTTGATACTATTTAAAATACTCAACAGATCTGCTCAACACAGATACTCGGTGAATAATAAGTCTGCATGCTCAGTGGTGAATTAATAAAAAAAAAGAATCAGCTCAGTAGCAAAAAGAAATGCCCAGGAGAGGTCAAACTACAATGAAATTAAAAGAGAGGAAGGACAGGTTAAAAGAAATGCCCGCAAGAGGTCAACCTACAGTGAAATTAAAAGAGAGGAAGGACAGGTTAAAAGAAATGCCCGCAAGAGGTCAACCTACAGTGAAATTAAAAGAGGAAGTATAGGTTAATAGAAATGCCCACTAGAGGTCAACCTACAGTGAAATTAAAAGAGAGGAAGGATGGTTAAAAGAAATGCCCGCAAGAGGTCAACCTACAGTGAAATTAAAAGAGGAAGGATAGGTTAATAAAAATGCCCACTATAGGTCAACCTACAGTGAAATGAAAAGAGAGGAAGGATAGGTTAATAGAAATGCCCGCAAGAGGTCAACCTACAGTGAAATTAAAAGAGAGGAAGTATAGGTTAATAGAAATGCCCACTAGAGGTCAACCTACAGTGAAATTAAAAGAGAGGAAGTATAGGTTAATAGAAATGCCCACTAGAGGTCAACCTACAGTGAAATGAAAAGAGAGGAAGGATAGGTTAATAGAAATGCCCACTCGAGGTCAACCTACAGTGAAATTAAAAGAGAGGAAGGATAGGTTAATAGAAACGCCTACTATAGGTCAACCTACAGTGAAATTAAAAGAGAGGAAGGATGGTTAAAAGAAATGCCCGCAAGAGGTCAACCTTCAGTGAAATTAAAAAGGAAGGATAGGTTAATAGAAATGCCCACTAGAGGTCAACCTACAGTGAAATTAAAAGAGAGTAAGGATCGGTTAATAGAAATGCCCACTAGAGGTCAACCTACAGTGAAATTAAAAGAGAGGAAGTATAGGTTAATAGAAATGCCAACTAGAGGTCAACCTACAGTAAAATTAAAAGAGAGGAAGTATAGGTTAATAGAAATGCCAACTAGAGATCAACCTACAGTGAAATTAAAAGAGAGGAAGGATAGGTTAATAGAAATGCCCATTAGAGATCAACCTACAGTGAAATTAAAAGAGAGGAAGGATAGGTTAATAGAATGCCCACTAGAGATCAACCTACAGTGAAATTAAAAGAGAGGAAGTATAGGTTAATAGAAATGCCAACTAGAGGTCAACCTACAGTGAAATTAAAAGAGAGGAAGTATAGGTTAATAGAAATGCCAACTAGAGGTCAACCTACAGTGAAATTAAAAGAGAGGAAGTATAGGTCAATAGAAATGCCAACTAGAGGTCAACCTACAGTGAAATTAAAAGAGAGGAAGTATAGGTCAATAGAAATGCCCACTTGAGATCAACCTACAGTGAAATTAAAAGAGAGGAAGTATAGGTCAATAGAAATGCCAACTAGAGGTCAACCTACAGTGAAATTAAAAGATAGGAAGTATAGGTTAATAGAAATGCCCACTAGAGATCAACCTACAGTGAAATTAAAAGAGAGGAAGTATAGGTTAATAGAAATGCCAACTAGAGGTCAACCTACAGTGAAATTAAAAGAGAGAAAGGATAGGTTAATAGAAATGCCCACTAGAGGTCAACCTACAGTGAAATTAAAAGAGAGGAAGTATAGGTTAATAGAAATGCCAACTAGAGGTCAACTGACAGTGAAATTAAAAGAGAGGAAGGATAGGTTAATAGAAATGCCAACTAGAGATCAACCTACAGTGAAATTAAAAGAGAGGAAGGATAGGTTAATAGAAATGCCCACTAGAGGTCAACCTAGAGTGAAATTAAAAGAGAGGAAGTATAGGTTAATAGAAATGCCCACTAGAGGTCAACCTAGAGTGAAATTAAAAGAGAGGAAGTATAGGTTAA
Organism: Sipunculus nudus; assembly: GCA_026874595.1. Taxonomy (NCBI): domain Eukaryota; kingdom Metazoa; phylum Annelida; class Sipuncula; order Golfingiida; family Sipunculidae; genus Sipunculus; species Sipunculus nudus. Next base: position 436,851 of record CM049320.1, on the reverse strand, counting down.
AAGAAATGCCCACTAGAGGTCAACCTACAGTGAAATTAAAAGAGAGGAAGGATAGGTTAATAGAAATGCCAACTAGAGGTCAACCTACAGTGAAATTAAAAGAGAGGAAGGATAGGTTAATAGAAATGCCAACTAGAGGTCAACCTACAGTGAAATTAAAAGAGAGGAAGGATAGGTTAATAGAAATGCCCACTAGAGGTCAACCTACAGTGAAATTAAAAGAGAGGAAGTATAGGTTAATAGAAATGCCCACTCGAGGTCAACCTACAGTGAAATTAAAAGAGAGGAAGGATAGGTTAATAGAAATGCCCACTAGAGGTCAACCTACAGTGAAATTAAAAGAGAGGAAGGATAGGTTAATAGAAATGCCCACTAGAGGTCAACCTACAGTGAAATTAAAAGAGAGGAAGTATAGGTTAATAGAAATGCCCACTCGAGGTCAACCTACAGTGAAATTAACAGAGAGGAAGTATAGGTTAATAGAAATGCCAACTAGAGGTCAACCTACAGTGAAATTAAAAGAGAGGAAGGATAGGTTAATAGAAATGCCAACTAGAGGTCAACCTACAGTGAAATTAAAAGAGAGGAAGGATAGGTTAATAGAAATGCCCACTAGAGGTCAACCTACAGTGAAATTAAAAGAGAGGAAGGATAGGTTAATAGAAATGCCCACTCGAGGTCAACCTACAGTGAAATTAAAGCGAGAGGAAGGATAGGTTAATAGAAATGCCAACTAGAGGTCAACCTACAATGAAGTTAAAAGAGAGGAAGGATAGGTTAATAGAAATGCCCACTCGAGGTCAACCTACAGTGAAATTAAAAGAGAGGAAGTATAGGTTAATAGAAATGCCAACTAGAGGTCAACCTACAGTGAAATTAAAAGAGAGGAAGGATAGGTTAATAGAAATGCCAACTAGAGGTCAACCTACAGTGAAATTAAAAGAGAGGAAGGATAGGTTAATAGAAATGCCCACTAGAGGTCAACCTACAGTGAAATTAAAAGAGAGGAAGGATAGGTTAATAGAAATGCCCACTAGAGGTCAACCTACAGTGAAATTAAAAGAGAGGAAGTATAGGTTAATAGAAATGCCAACTAGAGGTCAACCTACAGTGAAATTAAAAGAGAGGAAGGATAGGTTAATAGAAATGCCCACTAGAGGTCAACCTACAGTGAAATTAAAAGAGAGGAAGTATAGGTTAATAGAAATGCCAACTAAAGGTCAACCGACAGTGAAATTAAAAGAGAGGAAGGATAGGTTAATAGAAATGCCCACTAGAGGTCAACCTACAGTTAAAATTAAACACCTACAGTGTTAGGGTAATATTTATAAGAGAGGATGATATGTTAACATTAATATGTGGAAGATGATGAGGGATATAAATGATAAAGAAGGATTTCAGGATCATGAATATAAAATATTTAATTTTAATCTGAGATAAACTTTCGTAGGGGAATATCAAGAATTTGTTATCAAGATAAAAAAATGTTTACATGTTTAATTAAGAAAGAACAATCAAGGACTTCTACATTGTATACTTATGAGTAACAAAGGCAAAATATATGATAATGTACTGTGGTTGTCTATTTGTTCGTGAGGGTTTTAATTTTGCGATATTCGCGATTGGGAAATAATCGCAAAAATGAAAACCCTCAGGAATAATTGAACGCTCCTATGGCAGCGGAAATCTTGCGCTTCTAAAGAAGCTACTGATTTTCCCGCTGCCTGCTTTGATCGTTTATGATGCACTTAAACACCAGGTGGTGCACATGGGCCTGTCTGCTGAAAAAACTGCTGATGTGACTGGCAGCCAACCAAATGCAAGTCAACAAACACTCAACAGGCATCAGTCTCCACCCAGAAACCACGTGTAGGACAATTCTTTCTGAGCCTGTGGCCTGTCCAAGTGGTTGCCGGGGCGAAGAGGTGTCACTCAAAACAAAATGAACAACATTGGCTTTGTGTATTCCTAGCTTGACTGGTAACTGTTTTGTCTTCCAGCACAGGGTCTCATCTGATTGGACCAAAATACAGTGCTCCCCTCTGGTGTAGAGATTCAGGATACAAGGTCATAACAAACAACGCTTACGATATAGGTAGTTGGCCTATGGGTAATTTAGCGCTGTGTAAAGAGTGTAGAATAACTGGCCAATTGAGTATGTCCTTCTTATTTAGTGTAACCAAAACTTGTATGGAAATAGGTTAGAACAGTGAGAATGTTTAAAATAAATTACATCCATACAATATAGGGAAAACGTTCCCTTATATTTGAACTAAACTACCTGTGCTGTGTGTACAGGCCCATTGTTATATGAGAATAATATCTCAAACTCATGACGTATTCTCATTTTATAGTACACATAGGTATGGCTTTACCAAAGAACTGATATAGGTTTTGGTGAAATTGTAAAAATGAAACCCTCGCCAAACATTCAAAATGGAGAAATCGCCAAATTATAGCCTCTCAAATATGAAGCCAACCACAGTATATCCATCATGTAGGACAGACTGACCTTGAAAGCTCATGATCATGTTATGGTTACAGTCACTTTAAATACTGATACAGCTCATAAACCCAGAATCTCCTCCACAATGAGTCGACAGCTCTGTGACCTGACTTCCAGTGTCTTGTCCTGGTCTGTACATCTGTGCAAACTTTCTGACTTACAATGCATGAATCCTTTTAGGAATAATTAAGTTAAATATCCCTTTTACTCGATCAACAACTATAAAGTGATCTGAAACCAATTTATCAGCAAATTGAGTGTTACAATATCACACAACTACTAATACAGTGAACTGGCTTCTGTAGACAATAACACACAACTACTTATTAAGTGAACTGGCTTCTGTAGACAATATCACACAACTACTAATACAGTGAACTGGCTTCTGCAGACAATATCACACAACTACTTATTAAGTGAACTGGCTTCTGTAGACAATATCACACAACTACTTATTAAGTGAACTGGCTTCTGTAGACAATATCATACAACTACTTATTAAGTGAACTGGCTTCTGTAGACAATATCACACAACAACTTCTACAGTGAACTGGCTTCTGCAGACAACATCACACAACTACCAATACAGTGAACTGGCTTCTGTAGACAATATCACACAACAACTTATACAGTGAACTGGCTTCTGTAGACAATATCACACAACAACTTCTACAGTGAACTGGCTTCTGCAGACAATATCACACAACAACTTCTACAGTGAACTGGCTTCTGTAGACAATATCACACAACAACAACTTCTACAGTTAACTGGCTTCTGCAGACAATATCACACAACAACTTCTACAGTGAACTGGCTTCTGCAGACAATATCACACAACAACTTCTACAGTGAATTGGCTTCTGTAGACAATATCACACAACAACTTCTACAGTGAACTGGCTTCTGCAGACAATATCACACAACTACTTATTCAGTGAACTGGCTTCTGTAGACAATATCACACAACTACTTATTCAGTGAACTGGCTTCTGTAGACAATATCACACAACAACTTCTACAGTGAACTGGCTTCTGCAGACAATATCTCACAACAATTTATACAGTGAACTGGCTTCTGTGAATCATGGGTTAGTCAAGTGAATCATGGGTTAGTCTAGTGAATCATGGGTTGGTCTAGTGAATCATGGGTAAGCCAAGTGAATCATGGGTTAGTCTAGTGAATCATGGGTAAGCCAAGTGAACCATGGGTTAGTCTAGTGAATCATGGGCTAGTCTAGTGAATCAGGGGTAACCCAAGTGAATCATGGGTTAGCCTAGTGAATCATGGGTCAGTCAAGTGAATCATGGGTTAGTCTAGTGAATCATGGGTTAGTCAAGTGAATCATGGGTTAGTCTAGTGAATCATTGGTTAGTCTAGTGAATCATGGGTAAGCCAAGTGAATCATGGATTAGTCTAGTGAATCATGGGTAAGTCTAGTGAATCATGGGTTAGTCTAGTGAATCATGGGTTATTCTAGTGAATCATTGGTTAGTCTAGTGAATCATGGGTTAGTCTAGTGAATCAGGGGTTAGTCAAGTGAATCAGGGGTTAGTCAAGTGAATCAGGGGCTCTGTCAGGGACAGCTGTAGGAGGGAAGATAGGATTTTTGTTTTCCAGTTTTCAGATGAAATATGGAAAAAATATTACCCTTTGTGTAAATAAATCAGACCTGCACACTCAGTGTGTGTTGTCTCAGGCAGGTGGCACTGTTTCACCTGCCTTCTAACCTAAAGCAGTGAAGTGACCACTGTAGATCAATATACAGCAACCACAGACCCCTTCTGATTGATGCTGATTGACAGGTCAGCATGTAGCCAAAGTCACAGATCTATCTGCGATTTGAAATGCCTGGATTAACTGATACATGCAGCAATATATTGAAACTGTTTTGATGATGGCACATTACTTAAATATGTTGACACTAATTTGTGTTTGAAAAGGGTAAAATACAGAAAAAATAAAGGGAACAGCCCTTGGAAAGAACAGAGACAAGCCAATTACAGGGAACAGGGATTAGTTAAAAATCTGACTTTCAATGGTCATCCACTTATTTGATGCTGAAAGAACAGAAGTGTATCTTTGTAGCCTGGGATGAATTCCTACAGGTGGCCAAAAAGGAAACGTGGGTGTTTAGACCTGGGTTACACTAGTGTGTATCCATGATACTCATTTCTCTTTATTCTGGCTAATTTATACTAGTGGCCCATGGGCCATGACGCTCAGCTGAATTCGAGGAATGTTGAACAATCAGCAAAATGACTGTTAGAGTGCTAAGAAATCATGAATTTTGTGAAGAGTCCTTAGAAATGTCTTGTTTATGAGAAAACTCTCCAAAACAGATTGACATATGCCATATTTCAGAGCAACATACTGAACCACTCCTAAGATATGAGCAATTTTCACCCAAAGCACATGTAGGTATGGACACCACAGGAAAACAATTGCAGATGGCGCAACCAGTCTTGAGTACAAGATGGAGGAGTCCAAGATCTTTGGATATGCACTATTTCAGGCCAAAAGGGCAAATCACTCCTCAGAAAAGGGCTTTAATTTATTCTACAAAAAAGGGAAGGTAGGTGGTGCCACCTGTCTGGTTTATGAAAAAAATTCCCAAGATGGATGAACGTGCCAAATTTCAGACTAATACCTTGAACCACTCCTGAGATATGAGCAATTTCACCCAAAGCACATGTACGGATGGACGCCACAGAAAAATGAGTACAAGATGGAGGAGTCCAAGATCTATGGGTATGCACCAATTCAGGCCAATATGGCAAATTACTCCTGAGAAAAGGGTATTCATTTATTTTACAAAACCAGGAAAGTATGTGGCGCCACCTGTCTGGTTTATAAAATAACTTTCCAAGATGCCAAATTTCAGACCAAAATCTGGAACCATTCCTGAGATATCAGCAATTTTCACCAAAAGCAAATATACCAATGGACGCCACGCAAAAACAACTGCAGATGGTACCATCCATCTTGTTTATGAGATGTAGGTGTTGAGGATCTATGAACATGCCCAATTTCAACCCAATACATGGAAGAACCTCTAAGATGAACAGATGGCAAATGCACAGATGGACACTATGCAAAAAGTATTGTAGGTGGCGCCACCAGTCGCAATTATGGAATGGAGATATCCAAGATCTATGGACATGCAAACTTTCAGCACAATGGTTGTGCCACTCTTGAGATATGGGCTGCTATCTAAAAGACACCTAGATTCGTACTGCACAGAAAGGATTGCTGGTGGTGCCACCTGTCTTTAAATTTGTTAGGCACAACAACATAGGTGAAGGAACAACTATGCTAGGTTCTGGAAAGATTGGTCCCAGGGGCCTCAGAGTTTTTGTATCACATTTTTAATTATTCTGGGGGGTACTTACGAGCCCCGGCCATAGCTCAAGGGATATGGGTAACAGAGACCATATTTCAGATTTCCATAGAGACTTTTCATGGACCTCCTTTGTTGTCATGTTAGAAGATTCAAGATTTGTGCACTGTTGACAGTTGACAGCATCTTTGAAATTATCAAAAATAGAGAAAACAATTCGTAAAAATTAGAAAAAGTACAGGTGGCGCCACCAGTTTGCAGGAATGAATGAATCACTTTGTGATTAATATCCATACAAAAAATCATGGTGATCAAAGCATTAATTGTCCACACAGTACAGCTTTTGTATGAAATTTTTTATTATTCTGATGGGTATTTACGAGCCCCATAACTCAGAGGATATGGGTAACAGAGACCTAATTTCAGGTTTTAACAGAGACTTTTCATGGACCTCCCTGGATGTCAAGTTTGAAGATTCCAGATCCAGTGGTTACAATTTGTGCCCTGTTAATAGACAGCCAGACGGCCGGACAACAGGACAGATGACGGACAAAGGGTGATCGCTGTAGCTCAGATGACTTTAAGTCAGCTGAGCTAAAAAACCATCCATCTTCCCCAAAGTTCCTTGTTTTCTGGTCTTTCTAAATAAAACATCCTGGACAGCTTTAAAACAATCATTATCACTTGGCCTATCACGCCCAAATGGGAAAAAAATAAGGAAAAATTTATAACAAACAGCAGCACTGTAGCTTTAGTATTGAACGATAAAGCAAGGGAAAATGTATTCTGTTAAAACCACTAGAATATATGTGTATACTGCATGTGCAAATTACAAAGATGGAAAATTTGAGGAAAAGTTTGAATAATATCAAGCAATAGGCTTTGTATAAATTTTATATATTGTATTTGATGTGATTGTGTACAATTATGTGTGGAAATGGTATTGTAAGATTTTTCCGCATAAAATTTATTTTAAAAAAAATTGAATCTAAATAAAACAAAGAAATAAAAACATAAATGTCTGTGCAAATAGTACGCTAGGAAAAAAATGGCACACAGCATATGGGTGGTGCATATCTATGTCAATGTCAATATGTAAATACCTATGTCAATGCTGATGTGAATGTCTTTGTCAATATCAATGTCTTTGCATGTCAACACCAAGGTCTATACCTTTATCAATATCTATGTCAATGTCTATGTCAATGTCTAATGTCTAATGTCTAATGTCTATGTCAATGTCAATGTCTATGTCTATGTTAATTTCAATGTAAAATTCAATGTCTACATCAATGTCTTTGTATATGCAATTATCAATATCTATGTCTATCATGTCAATGTCCCTGTCAAATTCAATGTCTATGTCAATGTCTGTGTCTATATTTATGTCTTTGTCAATGTTTATGAGTATATGACCAGAGGTCAAACAGACCACTTAACAGTCAGAGAGATAAACAGACAAAGCTGACATGGTGACCTTCTACTAATTTTATGTGAGAGATAATTTTTCAGGTTATTGGTATATATCATATACACTCATAATTAACCATCAAGTCACTCACATATACCCATAATTAACCACCAAGTCACTAACATACACTCATAATTAACCATCAAGTCACTCACATACACTCAAAATTAACTATCAAGTCACTCACATACACTCATAATTAACCATAAAGTCATTCACATACACACATAATTAACCACCAAGTCACTCACATACACTCATAATTAACCATCAAGTCATTCACATACACTCATAATTAACCATCAAGTCATTCACATACACTCATAATTAACTATCAAGTCACTCACATACACTCATAATTTAACCATCAAGTCACTCACATACACTCATAATTAACCACCAAGTCACTCACATACACTCATAATTAACTATCAAGTCACATACACTCATAATTAACCACCAAGTCACTCACATGCACTCATAATTAACTATCAAGTCACTCACATACACTCATAATTAACCATCACTCCCTCATGCCAAGACACCATTAGCAGAGTATTGATTCTGATCGCCTGCACCAACATAACTTCTCTCGCTATGTGTGGCAAGACCACGCAACAAGACCATGCTACATGCCACAAGACCTTGCTACACATCATAAGACCTCACATGATTATGTTTGCTGTTATTGGAATGATCAATATGTCTTTTATAGTGACGAATCAAATTTACTTTTCTGTATTTCCAACAGACAGGACAACATGGGAATCACAATACATCGCAATAACTTTTAATCGTATTAATTAATACAGTATATCTTATCTTTTCTTAATTATCAGCGTATTTGCTGTTATCAGACTGGTTGTTACAAATACTTTTATTATGATCCTTTCAATTTAAAACCTATTAACAGGAAATAATATTTTAACATATGATATATGGAATGAAACATATGTAGTCAGTCCTTGAGTCAGTTGAGTGTAGACACTGTGTGAAGCATCTGGTTAGCTACCCTAATACTGGTATACAGCCCATATCCATATCCAGTAGAAATTACAGGAGACACCCCAAAGAGGCCAGTTTAGTTTTGGAACACAACCTCTAAATTAACCAAAAACTGACAGTAGACCTTTTGGAAGGAGACGTTTTGGGCATGAACCAAAAAGTATTTAATTTTTATACTCCATTCCACAACCCCTATCCACTTTTTTTTGTAATAGTGTTAATAAAATGCACTAAAACTTACCTTTATTTATCCACGAGGCAAACAAGACAAATGTGGTGATTATCTGACAGTAAAATAATACTGTCCCATATATGGAAACCATATGGTTAGTTCAGAGTGAAAACTGATGTACAGTCTTCTGACATATCAGTGATGACCAATGCTGACGATCTTAAAGTACATACATTTGATGATTTGTAGAGATGGCGTCAGTCATGGTACAATTTTGTTACGTCACCCAGTCCTCCCTCGAACATTACATGCACACATGGATAAGCCACATTATTTTGTGCAGCTCTTTTTAGACAGGTCAACAATTGGTCCCAGCATTTCAAATTAAATATATTTATTTAATGTTAATATTAATCATCATAAATCACCACATTATCTCCTTTGATAAACCTTAATTTGTAATAAAGCTGACAAAATAAATCTTAACAAAAATTGTTTGAAAAATTAGATGGTCAGATGTGTTGGAACAGAGAATAGTAACCCATATATTTCCCAGATAAAGATAAAACAAAAATAAAGAGATGAAAAGGTCATCATCATTGACCTCTCTGACCTCTACATCAGGAAATAAAAGCTATGGTTAACATAGGCAAGAACCAATCACATGTCTTTGGTTAACTACTAAAACTATATATTATAGGAAGTAGATAAATATTAATTAGCTTAAGTGTTGTAAAGCTTTCACTGGCTGGTTAATTTAACTGCCACTATAAAAGGGTAGGTTCTGATATTGGCCTCTGATGAAGGTTCTGATATTGGCCTCTGATGAAGGTTCTGATTTTGGCCTCTGATGAAGGTTCTGATATCGACCTCTGATTAAGGTTCTGATTTCGGCCTCTGATGAAGGTTCTGATATCAGCCTCTGATGAAGGTTCTGATATCGGCCTCTGATGAAGGTTCTGATATCTGCCTCTGATGAAGGTTCTGATTTCGGCCTCTGATTAAGGTTCTGATATCTGACTCTGATGAAGGTTCTGATATCAGCCTCTGATGAAGGTTCTGATATCGGCCTCTGATGAAGGTTCTGATATCTGCCTCTGTTGAAGGTTCTGATTTTGGCCTCTGATGAAGGTTCTGATTTTGGCCTCTGATGAAGGTTCTGATTTTGGCCTCTGATGAAGGTTCTGAATTTGGCCTCTGATGAAGGTTCTAATATCGGCCTCTGATGAAGGTTCTGATATCGGCTTCTGATGAAGGTTCTGATATCGGGCTTTGATGAAGGTTCTGATGAAGTCCTCAGTAGCTGTCAGTGGCATTGTGTGTAACCTCGCTAAAATGTTATACCATATCAGTTGACACATCAACCAATCAAAATAAAATATTTCTGTGTGTATACAGATTTTAACTGATGCACCTATGGCAAAGTTCACTAATGGATTTACTTTACAACCCAGTACAGTGAGGTCGATCTGTCTTTGATGTTGTTCACAAGGTGAATCATCAGCAGGCCAGCATTAACAGCGTATTGATTCTTGTAATGTTCTCCCATCAAAGCTGATCCTGAGTAACAGGGTCAATGCTATCAACCTGACTCTGTCAATGCTTCTCGAAAAACATTAATGGACAGAGCTACCTGGTTTACTCTGGTACAACCACCCCATGCAGGTACCCCAGTGAGCTCGATCATCAAGAAGCAAGAGGTCTGTGTCAGCTCATCATTCATGAGGTCAGTGTCAGCTCATCATGAGGTCTGTGTCAGCTCATCAAAGGATCAGTGTCAGCTCATCATGAGGTCTGTGTAGGCTCATCATGAGGTCTATGTCAGCTCATCATTCATGAGGTCTGTACGTGTCAGCTCACCATGAGGTCTATGTCAGCTCATCATGAAGTCTGTGTAAGCTCATCATGAGGTCTATCAGCTCACCAGGTCTTTTTCAGCTCATCATGAGGTCTGTGTCAGCTCATCATGAAGTCTGTGTCAGCTCATCATGAAGTCTGTGTCAGCTCATCATGAGGTCCATCAGCACACCAGGTCTTTTTCAGCTCATCATGAGGTCTGTGTCAGCTCATCATGAGGTCTATCAGCTCACCAGGTCTTTGTCAGCTCATCATGAAGTCTGTGTCAGCTCATCATGAGGTCTATCAGCTCACCAGGTCTTTGTCTGCACATCATAAGGTCTGTGTCAGCTCATCATGAGGTCTGTGACAGCTCATAATGAAGTCTGTGTCAGCTCATTATGAGGTCTGTGTCAGCTCATCACGAGGTCTGTGTCAGCTCATCATGAGGTCTTTGTCAGCACATCATAAGGTCTTTGTCAGCTCATCATGAAGTCTGTGTCAGCTCATCATGAAGTCTGTGTCAGCTCATCATGAGGTCTATCAGCTCACCAGGTCTGTGTCAGCTCATCATGAAGTCTGTGTCAGCTCATCATGAGGTCTGTGTCAGCTCATCATGAAGTCTGTGTCAGCTCATCATGAAGTCTGTGTCAGCTCATCATGAGGTCTGTCAGCTCACCAGGTCTTTGTCAGCTCATCATGAAGTCTGTGTCAGCTCATCATGAAGTCTGTGTCAGCTCATCATGAGGTCTGTCAGCTCACCAGGTCTTTGTCAGCTCATCATGAGGTCTGTGTCAGCTCATCATGAAGTCTGTGTCAGCTCATCATGAGGTCTGTGTCAGCTCACCAGGTCTTTGTCAGCTCATCATTGATTGTAAAGTTGAGCAGTACAGCCATAAAGTCAAATCAGAGAATTTATGAGATAAAGTAAAAGCAGATAGCAAAAGTAAGCAAAATCCAATAGAGCTTTTTAGATGACTAAATTTGGTTATGATAGCTCCTGCTGATTTTGAGATAGTATGGGTTATAATATGTAGATGACAGAGGATGCCACATTTTGCATAAGCTCACAGGTTCACAAAAAGGCCCACAGCTCAAAGATACCACAAAAAGACCCACAGCCCAGAGCTAGATAACACCAAAAAAAACCCCACAGCTTAGAGATAGATAACACATAAAGACCCACAGCTTAGAGCTAGATAACACAAAAAGCCTTACAGCTCAGAGGTAACACAAAAAGCCCCACAGCTCAGAGGTAACACAAAAAGACCCACAGCTCAGAGATACCTAAAAAACCCACAGCTCAGAGGTAACAAAATATACCCACAGCTCAGAGAAACCTCAAAAAAGACCCGTATCTGAGACACATAATACAAAAAGAGCTATGTCTGAGAAAGATAACTCAAAAGGTAGCTGTGGCTTGGTTTGTCAGATTGAAAAACTGTTTTATGTAAAGGTGGACTGAAGGGATAACTGATTCTGGTAACGTCGGTGAGTGGACCATGATGGATACACCTGGAGGACAGATAATTATACCTTAATGGTTCTACAGGTAACGAGTGAGTTAACATTGCTGGAGGACACCCAATATTGTCACTGCCAGGCCGCAGAGTCAATAGGGATGCTCATTACCATGGCAACATATTTCCTGAATGATTCATGGTTGTGCATGGCTGAGTTTCTGGAAGCGATGGCACTGTAAAGCCAACATATGAGCAGCAGACATTTAATACAACAACATTCACTGTCTGAGCATCCTTACAAGTCGCTGACAGATGAAGTGTTTTAAATCCAGATATTCAGTGTTACCTACATCCTAACCCTGACCCTAATACAACAACAGTCACTGTTTAGATTTAAAATCTGTGGTCATTTAAGCACCCCCCCCCCACACATGTCACAAACACATGAATATAAACAAAACAGATAGCCTGTACATCATTGGATTGGGGCTTTTTTGGCTTATTTTTATATATTACCATTTTTGAATACATTATACCTAACCATTTGACTGATGCTGTTTGGCTTATTTTAACAAAAGGTTGTAGAGTCTGATGACATTTTAAAACACATGTTAGATATCAGAATGGGCTCCTTTAATGATTGTTTTCATTATTTTTTCCATCACCTTTATTGGTGCTTTACCTGGAATGTTGGTAACGGTACTGAAGTCAAATGATTCTGGGTGGTATGTCACTGGGACTGTTCAGGATCTCAGGTTCTCTAAACAGGATCCAGAGAACTTTGGACAAATCCACAAAATCTTTCTTGTCGAGATAAACTTGACCATGCTCCCTTGTCAGACATGGCTGGACAACTACTTAACTACTAGCCTGTGAGCTTTGTCTTATACAGTATCAGTTATGATATCTGCCTTCAGTTTGGATCGTTTTGCATATTGTAGGATAAATTAACTATATTTTGTCTAAATCACTAAGACTCTTACTTCAATGCAAAATAATTACAACCTATTGTAACTTCCATGCTGAGTCCTGTTATTGTTCGATAACCTGACATGAGCCCATTACAGTTGCTGGGCAATGACTATTGGCCAATCACAGGCAGCTAAGGACTCCGCCTTCTGCCCCTCTGGGGTGAAACTTTCTAACCCCGGCGATCCCCGCCCTCTCGAATCTGAGCAGTGGAGCTGCAAGCAAGGGGGTCAATACCCTGTACTGAGGGGTCAATACCCCATACTGAGGGGCCAATACCCTGTACTGAGGGGCCAGTACCCTGTACTGAGGGGTCAGTACCCCGTACTGAGGGGTCAGTACCCTGTACTGGGGGGTCAGTACCCCGTACTGAGGGGCCACTACCCTGTACTGAGGGGCCAATACCCTGTACTGAGGGGCCAATACCCCGTACTGAGGGGCCAATACCCCGTACTGAGGGGTCAATACCCCGTACTGGGGGGCCAATACCCCGTACTGAGGGGCCAATACCCGTACTGAGGGGCCAATACCCCGTACTGAGGGGTCAATACCCTGTACTGAGGGGTCAATATCCTGTACTGAGGGGTCAATACCCTGTACTGACCCCCTGCACCTGCTAACCTCACTGGTGTTTGATTTTTGACCATGTCAATCACATCCTGTGGGTTCTTCACTTTAAACAGAAGACAATCTTACCTAGCCTGGTATGTATATTTTATTTAATTTATAACTTTAACAATAATATGCAGTCATGATAAATTATATCCCAGTAAAAGTTTTGTTTTATTTCTTTAAAATTTTGCGTGTGCATGTTGTATAAGCCCAATTTCCCCCCAGAAATAATAAGCAACTACATTTGGCGAGCATGCTTATATACATACAATATGTAAGAATATTGAACCTTTATAGTTTTGCCTTTTTAGACTGAACAATATAAGTAAATAAATGAATGTATGTTTCTCAGACACTTTTACATGAAATCAGTATAGGCAGGTGCACTATTTGTACCTTTGTATTATTTTTAATAAAAATTCCACATGGTCATGCAAGGGACAGCATGACAATAACAGTATTGTTTAGCTGAACAGGTAAAAATACAACATAATAAAGTGAAATTTTATCCAAATTTTACAATTGTTTCTTAAATATTCTACCTGCTGGAATTGGTACATTGGTAGATTTCTACTGAAAACCAAAATGAATAAATTTTTATGCATGCAGGGGGTCAAGAATAATGCATTGTGCCTGAGAAACCAACAATTTTAGTTTTTTTTACCTAATTATATCTAATTTTGTAACAAATCAGTAGGCAGAACAAGCTCAAGTCTGAATACTTGAACAGGAAATCAAGAGATAATCTTTGAAATATATATAATCTGGTCGGGTCAAGTAGAAAGCAAGAATCTCTTTAAATAAAGGGAAAAAAGACCAGCTCTTGAAATTTTGCAGACATTTCCAATGAAGGTAAAATTATTTGATAACCTGTTTTTGAATGACAAGAGAGAGAAAAATTAAAGTAATAAACTGGGTACGCTTGATCTATGCAGACATATAATGAGAACAAACATATGGCAGGACCACTCCAGAGCAGCTAAGCAACAGGTCATCTATGACAGAATACGGAAAATTCCAGCAGCTTGGCTGCATATATATCATCTTATGATTCCCAACTCATTGAAGTCATAACATCTGTGGGGAAAAGGTTTTCTTCCCACCATTAATTTATCTGAAACCCTGAATATCAGGGTCAAGACCCAAATGATTTTATTTGCATTGCTTCTGTTAAAATATCTAAAAAATTTACCATGTATATTCACTGCCCTGTAAAGCTTATATTTAAAATTCTGATGGTTGTAAAATTATGTGTTTTCAGTTTGAATGTGACTATTTGGCAAACTGGTCACATTTTTGTTTTTATCTAAACAACAAAGTCACAATTTTTTTTTATATTGATGTTTGATCTGCCATCCCGAGACAGTTTTCAAATCACCAATATGGGAATAATGACTACAAAGAATTCACAATTGCAATGAATTTAACAAATATTACTATAATTGCCCCAGCCAGGAGTTTATTTATATTCATCCCCGTTCATGTTGTAGGATATTCCATTTACCTGTAAACAGAATCACCCCCCCTTCACTACAAGTGGATTTACCAATAAGTGCAGGATGATGATGTAGGTGGCACAAGGGATCTAAGTGGGGGCACAGAATCCCTCATCAAGCTATAGGTGGTGGGCCTAGGGTGTAGACCCCATTCTATGGCTCTTACAGGCAAGTCACTGAGTTAGTAGCCAGGGTCTTTGTATATAAGGAGATGCAGGCAGTTAAGCTCTGGTGAAGTTGAGTATATTGCAACCCTCCATATCTTTAGTAAAGCGCATACCCCCATTGACTGGCAATATGATCATGTTTTTGCCTATAAATAATAATCATTCCAAATTCAGACAGACTTTCAGCAATTTAGTGATTTAAAACTTAAACTGCTGTTTTGTTGTATTTTATCCAAAGGAAAAATTCTAGTGTGTTTGTGTCAGTTTGTTCACAACATAACTTATGCAATCATGAACAGAATCTCATGAAATTTTCCGGGTATTTTGGGAGTGATTAGATTTTGGTGTGGATCCAACACATGATCAAGATTCAGGAACTTCATCAAAGGATATTCACAAATGTACAGTCAATTATGCACGAATTGACCAGGGAATATGGGCTGAATAAGTGAATGCAAACAGGGTTTTGGGAGCCTTCCTCAATAGAGACCCCCACATTCCGGAGGCTTATATTTCTTGGAATGCACATTTCTTGTTATCAGAATGTTTAAATCCCCCGCACCATCGAAGTGCACAGAGTGAACACACACCTTTTTATATACAACAAGTATCTGCAAGTAGATTAGACTGAATCATAGTTAACCTTTGATAAAGTACACATTGCAATGAATCAGGAAGAAGTTAACTGTCGTCAGCAAGAACAAGTTCTTTCCATGAGTATGTATACCTACAAAACCTCAGGGTGCCACTCGGTATAAATTGATCAATACAGTCTGTTCCACAGTCGGGCACCAAGTGAAAATTGTGAATCTTTTCTTAAATTAACATATCAGTTCCAAAAACTAAACTGCAATAGAGGAATGATCGAGAAATAGGCCTCAGTAACTGGAATGAAACCAAATCAATACCTTGTATAATATTTCAGTAATTAAGTATAAAATCAATATCTGAGAAAACAGTATTTTTTCCACAACTCAACGCCATTGATGAAGGTCAAGGCTACTGGTCACATGCTCAAACACATACATTTAAATGCTTTGATTGATAGTTTAGTGTTATAAATATTCTAAAAAATATAACTGTCAAAGTGAGGCTGCCAACCAATGATAGACACCAGGTCACTTGGCCATTTGGTTCATCAGAACGGGAAGGTTGCAGAATATAAATGTTTGATTTTGTTATGTAGTTTTACATCTCATCTTCTAAACGCCTTTGGTCCCTCATCAGCTTTAGTGTCAAACTGTTGAATCAATTTTAAGATTGAGAAAATAATCATCAGATTTCAATGGGCACCTAACGGTGGTTCAGACTATAATACTTAAAAGAGTATAAAATATTGATAATCCTGAATGTGACCATTTTGATTGTTTCCTTCCTTAATTCTAAAAATTCTTAAAATTGATCTATATCTTCAACTCAACCAGTTGACAATAAAACCATTTAAAGCACACTAGCCCTATATGTTGTACATATACACTTCTATCGTGCTTATTACTGTCTCATACTGAGTATATTGATTTCATATTCTATACCAAACAAACTGTGATGAGTCACTGGTACTTTTTTTTATGTAAATACTATCTTTGTTTAGCTGTGACTCAGCATCGCCGGGTCAGCTGGAAATTCCAAAGTTCATGTGATTCATTCCAAGAATCTGCAAGAACTGCAGAGTCAAAATCAAGAATTTTTGTACATGTCACTGTTAATCAATCAGCAGTATTAGACCTGCATGCTAATAGTGAGTTGTATATCAAACCTCCATTCACTTGTTCCTACATACATGTATGCTACCTACTAAATGCATAGGCTTTGGAGCCACCCTTTGTATTTCTTCTCAGTCTACATGCCTCATGAAAAAAATAAACTGGGACTTCATTTCTCAAAACAGGTGTGTATAGCATTTTAGGTCAGTATTATGTAATTTTTAGAGATAAGAGAATATAATAAAATGCTATTCATTTTATAGTGAGACAGTAAATTCAGAACATCATTCTGTAATTCAATAGGCCTATTTGGTAATTTTGCTTTGGTGCAGCATGTGGGAAAATGGTTGATATCCTGCAATGAAAATGCATATTTTATATGTTTTATCTTTTCAAAATTTTCCATATCGTGCGTGGGGGAAGCCCAATCCAACACCAATTCCCTTCCACCACTTTCAAGTCCTCTAACTCACTACACTTAGAGAATGCACCCTCCCCCCCCCCCACACACAATGACTTAGCATTTTTCTATCTTCAATATTTTTTTTAGCTATTACATGTACATCATGCTCTGGACAATGAAATGTTGATCTGTAACTAGATTTTTGATAAAAATTAGTGTTTCTCATGGTGTTTTCTTAATGGACAGTCAATAATTAGGGGTGGGTTTTAAAGAAACTTGTTCAGTATATGTTAATGCAAATGCCTCCTATAAGTCAGGAGCAAATTCAAATGCACATATATACAAATGGATTTGGATTTTGACACTGCTTTACTCCTGTTATTCAGAGCTTTATGTATATACTCTGGTGAATAACTTCATCTATGGTGCGAATAAAACCTTTTATGGCAGGACACATTATTTAAAAAAATTTTGCAATCATGATTCTTAGAGTAAAATTTTTTTTCACGTTTTTACAAGCAAACACTTTATAAATTATGTATTCATATTTGAAATTCAAATGTTTTCACACTCAAGTGCATCTACAATGTTACAATTACTTAAACTTAATGCAAAAGAATTTATGACTCAACCCCCCCCCCCCCCTGCTTTCTTAATGAGACATTTTAAAATGCATTTCCATATTAACCCAGGTCTGGAATCCTGCTGTATTGCATGCTATCCCCTGGCATCTGTCTGTATATGTTTATAAACAGGGCTGAGATACATGTTAATGAAAGTATGCAAAAATGAGAAATTAATGTGCTAGAAGAAAATAAAGAATTAGGTTTACATGCAGGTACTTAATATTTATTTTTGATGCCAAGTAAATTAAATTAACCGACCAGTCACAATCTGTCAATGAAATGTAAATTCTGTGTGTGTATACTGCCTCCAGCAATACTGATCCTGTAAAAAAGTGCATTTAAAAAACATGAACATTCTCAGAGATTAGACTTTGTATCTGTGATTAACCTGTTACAGCTGATTGGCCATCACAAGAGAAAAAGGGTTGACTAATTTATCAATACTTCACATGACTGTGTTTGACTTGATCCAGTAGAAAACAGTAGAAAAAGTGGTCACCTTTTGAGGTGGTCATCTAAGCAAGGTATGACTGCCATGTAGCTGGTGATCTAAGCCAGGTATGACTGCCATGTAGCTGGTGATTTAAGCCAGGTATGACTGCCATGTAGCTGGTGATCTAAGCCAGGTATGACTGCCATGTAGCTGGTGATCTAAGCCAGGTATGACTGCCATGTAGCTGGTGATCTAAGCCAGGTATGACTGCCATGTAGCTGGTGATCTAAGCCAGGTATGACTGCCATGTAGCTGGTGATCTAAGCCAGGTATGACTGCCATGTAGCTGGTGATCTAAGCCAGGTATGACTGCCAGGTAGCTGGTGATCTAAGCCAGGTATGACTGCCAGGTAGCTTGTGATCTAAGCCAGGTATGACTGCAAGGTAGCTGGTGATCTAAGCCAGGTATGACTGCCAGGTAACTGGTGATCTAAGCCAGGTATGACTGCCATGTAGCTGGTCATCTAAGCCAGGTATGACTGCCATGTAGCTGGTCATCTAAGCCAGGTATGACTGCCATGTAGCTGGTCATCTAAGCCAGGTATGACTGCCATGTAGCTGGTCATCTAAGCCAGGTATGACTGCCATGTAGCTGGTGATCTAAGCCAGGTATGACTGCCATGTAGCTGGTCATCTAAGCCAGGTATGACTGCCATGTAGCTGGTCATCTAAGCCAGGTATGACTGCCAGGTAGCTGGTGATCTAAGCCAGGTATGACTGCCAGGTAGCTGGTGATCTAAGCCAGGTATGACTGCCATGTAGCTGGTGATCTAAGCCAGGTATGACTGCCATGTAGCTGGTCATCTAAGCCAGGTATGACTGCCATGTAGCTGGTGATCTAAGCCAGGTATGACTGCCATGTAGCTGGTGATCTAAGCCAGGTATGACTGCCAGGTAGCTGGTGATCTAAGCCAGGTATGACTGCCATGTAGCTGGTGATCTAAGCCAGGTATGACTGCCATGTAGCTGGTGATCTAAGCCAGGTATGACTGCCATGTAGCTGGTGATCTAAGCCAGGTATGACTGCCATGTAGCTGGTGATCTAAGCCAGGTATGACTGCCATGTAGCTGGTGATCTAAGCCAGGTATGACTGCCAGGTAGCTGGTGATCTAAGCCAGGTATGACTGCCAGGTAGCTGGTGATCTAAGCCAGGTATGACTGCCATGTAGCTGGTGATCTAAGCCAGGTATGACTGCCATGTAGCTGGTGATCTAAGCCAGGTATGACTGCCAGGTAGCTGGTGATCTAAGCCAGGTATGACTGCCATGTAGCTGGTGATCTAAGCCAGGTATGACTGCCATGTAGCTGGTGATCTAAGCCAGGTATGACTGCCAGGTAACTGGTGATCTAAGCCAGGTATGACTGCCAGGTGGCTGGTGATCTAAGCCAGGTATGACTGCCATGTAGCTGGTGATCTAAGCCAGGTATGACTGCCATGTAGTTGGTGATCTAAGCCAGGTATGACTGCCATGTAGCTGGTCATCTAAGCCAGGTATGACTGCCATGTAGCTGGTGATCTAAGCCAGGTATGACTGCCAGGTAGCTGGTGATCTAAGCCAGGTATGACTGCCAGGTAGCTGGTGATCTAAGCCAGGTATGACTGCCATGTAGCTGGTGATCTAAGCCAGGTATGACTGCCATGTAGCTGGTGATCTAAGCCAGGTATGACTGCCAGGTAGCTGGTGATCTAAGCCAGGTATGACTGCCATGTAGCTGGTGATCTAAGCCAGGTATGACTGCCATGTAGCTGGTCATCTAAGCAAGGTATGACTGCCAGGTAGCTGGTGATCTAAGCCAGGTATGACTGCCAGGTAGCTGGTGATCTAAGCCAGGTATGACTGCCATGTAGCTGGTGATTACTCTCTGGAATTGTTTATTAAGTTATCCACCTACTGCTATTTGATGATACAAAATTTTCTAAAATTGATTTAACAATAATGAAAATGAGTTATCAACAACTGAATAAAAGGTTAGAAATTCATAACCAAGCACATCTGGAATGATAAGTTATATCTAATTACTTTCTTTAATTAATTATTGCTTTGTACCTAATGGATGTATAATCCCTTATCGAGGTTCAGGTCATCTGTTGGGACCAAATCAAGTGGTTACAAAACAGAAAAATGAGGTGTCTGCTACTCTGAGGTTTAAATACATAAAGCTATGATATAAACACCAAAAACAATCAGGACTATGAAAAAGTTATTTTTTTAGGAAGTCGCTGTGGAAGGATGGTTGTTGCCCAAAGTTTAACATTAAAACAAAAGGAACTTATCCACGTGAGGGACATGCAATGACTTGACTAAGTGTTAGTGTCAGGAATTGGTTATTAAATTGTTTGATGACTGAGAAACAAAAGCAGCAGCTCAGATTGATTATTTATTGATTATTTTGTGTTTTGTCCATCAATTACTTCATCATTTGAAGGCCTGATCACCATTCTGACTGCCACAGCATGTACACATTTACTGATATCACAGTTCCAGGGCTTTATTATCATCAGTAATCCTGTAAATACTTACAGTTCTGATCACCATTCTGACTGCCACAGCATGTACACATTTACTGATATCACAGTTCCAGGGCTTTAATATCATCAGTATTTTGGTAAATACTTACAGTTCTGATCACCATTCTGACTGCCACAGCATGTACACATTTACTGATATCACAGTTCCAGGGCTTTATTATCATCAGTAATCCGGTAAATACTTACAGTCCTGATCATCATTCTGACTGCCACAGCATGTACACATTTACTGATATCACAGTTCCAGGGCTTTATTATCATCAGTAATCCGGTAAATACTTACAGTCCTGATCACCATTCTGACTGCCACAGCATATACACATTTACTGATATCACAGTTCCAGGGCTTTATTATCATCAGTAATCCTGTAAATACTTACAGTCCTGATCACCATTCTGACTGCCACAGCATGTACACACTTACTGATATCACAGTTCCAGGGCTTTATTATTATCAGTAATCCTGTAAATACTTACAGTCCTGATCACCATTCTGACTGCCACAGCATGTACACCTTTACTGATATCACAGTTCCAGGGCTTTATTATCATCAGTAATCCGGTAAATACTTACAGTCCTGATCACCATTCTGACTGCCACAGCATGTACACATTTACTGATATCACAGTTCCAGGGCTTTATTATCATCAGTAATCCTGTAAATACTTACAGTCCTGATCACCATTCTGACTGCCACAGCATGTACACATTTACTGATATCACAGTTCCAGGGCTTTATTATCATCAGTAATCCGGTAAATACTTACAGTCCTGATCATCATTCTGACTGCCACAGCATGTACACATTTACTGATATCACAGTTCCAGGGCTTTATTATCATCAGTAATCCGGTAAATACTTACAGTCCTGATCACCATTCTGACTGCCACAGCATGTACACCTTTACTGATATCACAGTTCCAGGGCTTTATTATCATCAGTAATCCGGTAAATACTTACAGTCCTGATCATCATTCTGACTGCCACAGCATGTACACCTTTACTGATATCACAGTTCCAGGGCTTTATTATCGTCAGTAATCCGGTAAATACTTACAGTCCTGATCACCATTCTGACTGCCACAGCATGTACACATTTACTGATATCACAGTTCCAGGGCTTTATTATCATCAGTAATCCTGTAAATACTTACAGTCCTGATCACCATTCTGACTGCCACAGCATGTACACATTTACTGATATCACAGTTCCAGGGCTTTATTATCATCAGTAATCCTGTAAATACTTACAGTCCTGATCACCATTCTGACTGCCACAGCATGTACACCTTTACTGATATCACAGTTCCAGGGCTTTATTATCATCAGTAATCCGGTAAATACTTACAGTCCTGATCACCATTCTGACTGCCACAGCATGTACACATTTACTGATATCACAGTTTCAGGGCTTTATTATCATCAGTAATCCTGTAAATACTTACAGTCCTGATCACCATTCTGACTGCCACAGCATGTACACATTTACTGATATCACAGTTCCAGGGCTTTATTATCATCAGTAATCCGGTAAATACTTACAGTCCTGATCACCATTCTGACTGCCACAGCATGTACACCTTTACTGATATCACAGTTCCAGGGCTTTATTATCATCAGTAATCCGGTAAATACTTACAGTCCTGATCACCATTCTGACTGCCACAGCATGTACACCTTTACTGATATCACAGTTCCAGGGCTTTATTATCATCAGTAATCCGGTAAATACTTACAGTCCTGATCACCATTCTGACTGCCACAGCATGTACACATTTACTGATATCACAGTCCCAGGGCTTTATTATCATCAGTAATCCAGTAAATACTTACAGTCCTGATCACCATTCTGACTGCCACAGCATGTACACCTTTACTGATATCACAGTTCCAGGGCTTTATTATCATCAGTAATTCGGTAAATACTTACAGTCCTGATCACCATTCTGACTGCCACAGCATGTACACCTTTACTGATATCACAGTTCCAGGGCTTTATTATCATCAGTAATCCGGTAAATACTTACAGTCCTGATCATCATTCTGACTGCCACAGCATGTACACATTTACTGATATCACAGTTCCAGGGCTTTATTATCATCAGTAATCCGGTAAATACTTACAGTCCTGATCACCATTCTGACTGCCACAGCATGTACACATTTACTGATATCACAGTTCCAGGGCTTTATTATCATCAGTAATCCGGTAAATACTTGCAGTCCTGATCACCATTCTGACTTCCACAGCATGTACACATTTACTGATATCACAGTCCCAGGGCTTTATTTTCATCAGTAATTCGGTAAATACTTACAGTCCTGATCACCATTCTGACTGCCACAGCATGTACATCTTTACTGATATCACAGTCCCAGGGCTTTATTATCATCAGTAATCCGGTAAATACTTACAGTCCTGATCATCATTCTGACTGCCACAGCATGTACACCTTTACTGATATCACAGTTCCAGGGCTTTATTATCATCAGTAATCCGGTAAATACTTACAGTCCTGATCACCATTCTGACTGCCACAGCATGTACACCTTTACTGATATCACAGTTCCAGGGCTTTATTATCATCAGTAATCCGGCAAATACTTTCTGATATCACAGTTCTAGGGCTTTATTATCATCAGTAATCCGGTTAATACTTACAGTCCTGATCACCATTCTGACTGCCACAGTATGTACACATTTACTGATATCACAGTTCCAGGGCTTTATTAGCATCAGTAATCCTGTAAATACTTACAGTCCTGATCACCATTCTGACTGCCACAGCATGTACACATTTACTGATATCACAGTTCCAGGGCTTTATTATCATCAGTAATCCGGTAAATACTTACAGTCCTGATCATCATTCTGACTGCCACAGCATGTACACATTTACTGATATCACAGTTCCAGGGCTTTATTATCATCAGTAATCCGGTAAATACTTACAGTCCTGATCACCATTCTGACTGCCACAGCATGTACACCTTTACTGATATCACAGTTCCAGGGCTTTATTATCATCAGTAATCCGGTAAATACTTACAGTCCTGATCATCATTCTGACTGCCACAGCATGTACACATTTACTGATATCACAGTTCCAGGGCTTTATTATCATCAGTAATCCGGTAAATACTTACAGTCCTGATCACCATTCTGACTGCCACAGCATGTACACATTTACTGATATCACAGTTCCAGAGCTTTATTATCATCAGTAATCCGGTAAATACTTACAGTTCTGATCACAATTCTGACTGCCACAGCATGTACACATTTACTAATATCACAGTTCCAGAGCTTTATTATCATCAGTAATCCGGTAAATACTTACAGTTCTGATCACCATTCTGACTGCCACAGCATGTACACATTTACTGATATCACAGTTCCAGGGCTTTATTATCATCAGTAATCCGGTAAATACTTACAGTCCTAATCACCATTCTGACTGCCACAGCATGTACACATTTACTGATATCACAGTCCCAGGGCTTTATTATCATCAGTAATCCGGTAAATACTTACAGTCCTGATCACCATTCTGACTGCCACAGCATGTACACCTTTACTGATATCACAGTTCCAGGGCTTTATTATCATCAGTAATCCGGTAAATACTTACAGTCCTGATCATCATTCTGACTGCCACAGCATGTACACCTTTACTGATATCACAGTTCCAGGGCCTTATCATCATCAGTAATCCGGTAAATACTTACAGTCCTGATCATCATTCTGACTGCCACAGCATGTACACATTTACTGATATCACAGTTCCAGGGCTTTATTATCATCAGTAATCCGGTAAATACTTACAGTCCTGATCACCATTCTGACTGCCACAGCATGTACACCTTTACTGATATCACAGTTCCAGGGCTTTATTATCATCAGTAATCCGGTAAATACTTACTGATATCACAGTTCCAGGGCTTTATTATCATCAGTAATCTGGTTAATACTTACAGTCCTGACCATCATTCTGACTGCCACAGCATGTACACATTTACTGATATCACAGTTCCAGGGCTTTATTATCATCAGTAATCCGGTAAATACTTACAGTCCTAATCACCATTCTGACTGCCACAGCATGTACACATTTACTGATATCACAGTTCCAGAGCTTTATTATCATCAGTAATCCGGTAAATACTTACAGTCCTGATCACCATTCTGACTGCCACAGCATGTACACAGTTACTGATATCACAGTTCCAGGGCTTTATTATCATCAGTAATCCTGTAAATACTTACAGTCCTGATCACCATTCTGACTGCCACAGCATGTACACATTTACTGATATCACAGTTCCAGGGCTTTATTATCATCAGTAATCTGGTAAATACTTACAGTCCTGATCACCATTCTGACTGCCACAGTATGTACACATTTACTGATATCACAGTTCCAGGGCTTTATTAGCATCAGTAATCCTGTAAATACTTACAGTCCTGATCACCATTCTGACTGCCACAGCATGTACACATTTACTGATATCACAGTTCCACGGCTTTATTATCATCAGTAATCCGGTAAATACTTACAGTCCTGATCATCATTCTGACTGCCACAGCATGTACACATTTACTGATATCACAGTTCCAGGGCTTTATTATCATCAGTAATCCGGTAAATACTTACAGTCCTGATCACCATTCTGACTGCCACAGCATGTACACATTTACTGATATCACAGTTCCAGGGCTTTATTATCATCAGTAATCCGGTAAATACTTACAGTCCTGATCATCATTCTGACTGCCACAGCATGTACACATTTACTGATATCACAGTTCCAGGGCTTTATTATCATCAGTAATCCGGTAAATACTTACAGTCCTGATCACCATTCTGACTGCCACAGCATGTACACATTTACTGATATCACAGTTCCAGAGCTTTATTATCATCAGTAATCCGGTAAATACTTACAGTTCTGATCACAATTCTGACTGCCACAGCATGTACACATTTACTAATATCACAGTTCCAGAGCTTTATTATCATCAGTAATCCGGTAAATACTTACAGTTCTGATCACCATTCTGACTGCCACAGCATGTACACATTTACTGATATCACAGTTCCAGGGCTTTATTATCATCAGTAATCCGGTAAATACTTACAGTCCTAATCACCATTCTGACTGCCACAGCATGTACACATTTACTGATATCACAGTCCCAGGGCTTTATTATCATCAGTAATCCAGTAAATACTTACAGTCCTGATCACCATTCTGACTGCCACAGCATGTACACCTTTACTGATATCACAGTTCCAGGGCTTTATTATCATCAGTAATCCGGTAAATACTTACAGTCCTGATCATCATTCTGACTGCCACAGCATGTACACCTTTACTGATATCACAGTTCCAGGGCCTTATCATCATCAGTAATCCGGTAAATACTTACAGTCCTGATCATCATTCTGACTGCCACAGCATGTACACATTTACTGATATCACAGTTCCAGGGCTTTATTATCATCAGTAATCCGGTAAATACTTACAGTCCTGATCACCATTCTGACTGCCACAGCATGTACACCTTTACTGATATCACAGTTCCAGGGCTTTATTATCATCAGTAATCCGGTAAATACTTACTGATATCACAGTTCCAGGGCTTTATTATCATCAGTAATCTGGTTAATACTTACAGTCCTGACCATCATTCTGACTGCCACAGCATGTACACATTTACTGATATCACAGTTCCAGGGCTTTATTATCATCAGTAATCCGGTAAATACTTACAGTCCTGATCATCATTCTGACTGCCACAGCATGTACACATTTACTGATATCACAGTTCCAGGGCTTTATTATCATCAGTAATCTGGTAAATACTTACAGTCCTGATCACCATTCTGACTGCCACAGCATGTACACCTTTACTGATATCACAGTTCCAGGGCTTTATTATCATCAGTAATCCGGTAAATACTTACAGTTCTGATCACCATTCTGACTGCCACAGCATGTACACATTTACTGATATCACAGTTCCAGGGCTTTATTATCATCAGTAATCCGGTAAATACTTACAGTCCTAATCACCATTCTGACTGCCACAGCATGTACACATTTACTGATATCACAGTCCCAGGGCTTTATTATCATCAGTAATCCAGTAAATACTTACAGTCCTGATCACCATTCTGACTGCCACAGCATGTACACCTTTACTGATATCACAGTTCCAGGGCTTTATTATCATCAGTAATCCGGTAAATACTTACAGTCCTGATCATCATTCTGACTGCCACAGCATGTACACCTTTACTGATATCACAGTTCCAGGGCCTTATCATCATCAGTAATCCGGTAAATACTTACAGTCCTGATCATCATTCTGACTGCCACAGCATGTACACATTTACTGATATCACAGTTCCAGGGCTTTATTATCATCAGTAATCCGGTAAATACTTACAGTCCTGATCACCATTCTGACTGCCACAGCATGTACACCTTTACTGATATCACAGTTCCAGGGCTTTATTATCATCAGTAATCCGGTAAATACTTACTGATATCACAGTTCCAGGGCTTTATTATCATCAGTAATCTGGTTAATACTTACAGTCCTGACCATCATTCTGACTGCCACAGCATGTACACATTTACTGATATCACAGTTCCAGGGCTTTATTATCATCAGTAATCCGGTAAATACTTACAGTCCTGATCATCATTCTGACTGCCACAGCATGTACACATTTACTGATATCACAGTTCCAGGGCTTTATTATCATCAGTAATCTGGTAAATACTTACAGTCCTGATCACCATTCTGACTGCCACAGCATGTACACCTTTACTGATATCACAGTTCCAGGGCTTTATTATCATCAGTAATCCGGTAAATACTTACTGATATCACAGTTCCAGGGCTTTATTATCATCAGTAATCCGGTTAATACTTACAGTCCTGATCATCATTCTGACTGCCACAGCATGTACACATTTACTGATATCACAGTTCCAGGGCTTTATTATCATCAGTAATCCGGTAAATACTTACAGTCCTGATCATCATTCTGACTGCCACAGCATGTACACATTTACTGATATCACAGTTCCAGGGCTTTATTATCATCAGTAATCCGGTAAATACTTACAGTCCTGATCACCATTCTGACTGCCACAGCATGTACACATTTACTGATATCACAGTTCCAGAGCTTTATTATCATCAGTAATCCGGTAAATACTTACAGTTCTGATCACAATTCTGACTGCCACAGCATGTACACATTTACTAATATCACAGTTCCAGAGCTTTATTATCATCAGTAATCCGGTAAATACTTACAGTTCTGATCACCATTCTGACTGCCACAGCATGTACACATTTACTGATATCACAGTTCCAGGGCTTTATTATCATCAGTAATCCGGTAAATACTTACAGTCCTAATCACCATTCTGACTGCCACAGCATGTACACATTTACTGATATCACAGTTCCAGAGCTTTACTATCATCAGTAATCCGGTAAATACTTACAGTCCTGATCACCATTCTGACTGCCACAGCATGTACACATTTACTGGTATCACAGTTCCAGGGCTTTATTATCATCAGTAATCCGGTAAATACTTACAGTCCTGATTATCACATTGAATTATTATAGTCATCCAAACATGTCCTACCAGAATCTGATTAAGAGGGTCTGGACCCTCCCCCAATTCCTTAATTAAGCCTCCAAAGTCTCTTTTTAAGGATTTCAGTCTAATTCTTGTGACCTGAACCCCTCTACCCCCCCCACCCAACCAACACCTTCATCTTTTTAAGGTTTTCTTATAAGTCCTTTTTTGTGGGTTTGACCCCTCATTTCCTCATTCCAGTTTGTTTCTAAAAAAATGTAGAAATTGGCAGATTTTAAAATAAACATATTAAACAAAGCTTTCTTTCATGTACACAGGCCTGTTTAATGGTTTGTGATTGACAACACAAAAATGTAACCAATTAAAATGATTATGAAGTGAAATGATTGACAATCAATTAATCAGCAAGAGGCAACTAACATTTTGAAACATAACATCTGTGTGTCTATCTTAACCAATCTGTGCTGCATTCCAAGCCTAAATTAGTAAAGTACCTGTCAAAGTGCATGTGTCAAATAAAAGATTAGACTGGCCCAGTCGATGCAATGGTTAAAACATTATTACTCCCACAAACAGAGCCATCTCCATCAAATTATATAGCTAAAGTACAACTCTCTGGCCCACTATTTCATCAACTGGTAAACTCCACTGGTTATGGGACAGTCAGCACCACACATCACCACGTCTGTGAACTAAGTCTTTTACAGTTATGTCAGCAGAAATTTGTGGTCTTTCCCAGAATCTTTTTCAAAATCAACATGGTTTATTCAGTCATCACCTATTATTGCCTTCCAGTTGGCTACAAATATTCCCTTTTAATCAGTCTTAATATTTTAAGGCCCTCGCCTATGTTGAGTTCAGTGAGACTTCAACACTATAACCCTCAGCCTCAGTGTTGTTAAAAATTATCAGACCATCGCTCTTCAAAATGGGCCTGTTTAAACAAAATGTAGGCCTAACAATCTCTGGCTCAGCCAGTCAGCATAAGATATTCAGGTGTACACACGATGAATGCAATAAAAATGTAATACATGTACCTGCTGGCTGAAACGATAATAACAATTAATGTGTTGGCAACTTGGCAGTGGCTATGCTGGGAACCAATACACAGCTGCTCCTGTCATCACGTCAGAAGGTATTTAACTGGATCTATCATTACAAAATTGTTACAATAACATCTACAGTGCAGTTACATTTGGCCAATGGACCGAAATATTCCTACAGCAGAAATATATCATAGGACGACCACCTGAACACATGATTTCATGATTTCAGTGTGAATGTTAATTACCAAGCGGGTCGAGCCATCTTTTGCCTGTGGGACTGCTGCATGCTGGCATAATTCTCATAGCAACGAAGTCATTCACATGAGGCGAGACGGCCTGTTATGTTTATGCGAGGGAATCATCATGTCCTCAAAGAGCCTAGGATGCCCTTGTCACCAAAGGACTGTGACTTTATGTATTTAGGTATAGGGAGTATGACCAAATAATTTTTTTTCAAGTTTTATTAATTCTTTTATGTAATATCATGTTTAGCAATTAGCGGGAGAAACCCAGTTAGGATGAACATGTGGTTCATTTGATGTAAATATCAAATGCAGTTTAGCAATCAGTATACGCCACCTGCATCCTTAAATGTTCATTTCAATTTAGCATAGACTCTTGAGAACTGATCTTGTAAGACAGTCTCTATAGGAACTGTGTCTGATAGGTGTGTGGCACATGAATTGTGTTTTACGGATGATTAACAGTTATACTGCTGTGTGAACCAGTTGTACAGTGTTGTGACCATCTGTATTACGCTGGGATTGGACTGTGCTCTGTGTCCAATAGGAGGATTTGTACGTGTCATGTGGATAACTGGACTTTGTGAACTATCATGATTATTGTGTTATTTGTGCTGATGACATCCCCCCCCCTGCGATCTGTAAGTACCATAACCCATGTATTTGTTATTATATATTTTTTTGTTATCTTACGAATATCTTAGAGTTTTTCTTTGGGTGTGTTAATGTCTGCATGGTCTGCCAATTGTTTTGACTGACTAAAAAGAACCTTGAAGTTCACATCCCCAGTGGTGTGACAGCCCTTATATATGCAAAAATCAGGGATTCACCATACAAACTTTACAGATTTAATGATAACATCACTATTTTCTAATTCAATATACTATGCCATCAACAGACCATGGAAATTTATCATAAAACAGAGTTTTTTACTGCTACTGTTTCAGTATTTATAATGTATGGTATGTTTTCACCATTTCTCTTCCATCTTTTGAGTTTTACTCAATATGACTTCATTAGCTGCCTCCACACACACCGGCAAGCAAAACATGATTGATCCCTACAGACGAGGCTGGATAGGGTATATTGATCACACGTGTGAAGTGATACATACATATAGTCTGACTGCATAGCAAATTAATACAAACGAGCATTACAGCATTTTGCGAGTTTGTGTTGACTTCAGTTTGTGGTAGTTAATCTAAATTTAATATAGATCCAGCCAAAAAGCATAGTTAACTTAGTATTGATAGTTACTTTATTACGCAGTACTATTACTGAGTTTGGATGCAAGTTCAAACACGAACCAGCATAAAGTCTGTTACAGCAAGGTGTGATTGACTGATAGGACCACGGTGCCGGGAGACCTGTGAGGGGATCAGCTTCAAATGCTCATGCAAAATAACCAATTGCTTAATTTATTGGGGGAACAGTAAGGTGAATAACGGCTGGTCCCCCACCAGAATTAATTGCCTGCTCTGCTGTTTATACATGGAGAGACATCTGTTACTGGTGTTATAAACAGCCGCCATGTGCCAGTACTTTGACGACTGGAGAATGCTAATTCAGTTTCTGACCTGTAATACATATACATGTCTGTTTGGGAAGTGAAACTCAGACTGTTTGCAGTTTATAGATATATGTATACAATGATGTATACAATGATGGAAGCCTTCTCCAATTAATATAAACCTGAATAACCAATTCTATGATTAGTTTTCAACACTGTTGACGCAATTATTTATCTGGGTTCCAACACTTTTAGTGGATCAATTTTTTTATGACTTCTTATGACCTTTGACCAAAATTCATTGCCTTTTTCTCACAACTTTGATAAGAAACAAGTTTTTACAGATGAAAAAGGTAATTAAGATCATCTATGATAATATGTATAAGCAGAAAAAAGATTAAAGAGTATTTTTGTCATTTCTATTAAAAGAAATTATTGAAACAGCTAAGATGTATTCTGTTTTTAATAAAGTTAACAGATATCTTGTTCATTTATCCAGTTTCCTATGAAAAAATAACACTGTTGAGAGGAAGACATAGACATCCTGAAAATTTTAGAAAAATTGTCTCTAATTTCATGATTTTTCATGACTTTTTGAACATAAAAAAAGTTAACTATTTTCAGGTCACTGTAACCCTATCTTTAACCTTATAAATACATGGTGATAATAAACTAAATGACATCAACCGTTTTCTGGTCGATGTAACCCTATCTTTAACCTTATAAATACATGGTAATAATAAACTAAATGACATCAACCCCTATCATCTATTGGCTGCTGACTCAAGGAAGCAGGAGTGGCCCCCTGTGTGACCTGACTTTGTTTCAGGTTTTCATCAGCACTGAACATCCTGCAGCTTTTGGACCACTTGAAATGCACATTTTCTAAAAGCTAAGAAGATTTCCTACCTTTTGGTAACTAGAAACTTTGTTTTTTATGGAAGATTTTTGAATTTACAAGAGTATAGTTCTAATTTAATTTAGACTTTGATGTTTAACAAACAGTTTATTTCAGCACATCTATTCTAATGCATATACAGAATATATTTTGAATTAATCAAAATTTAGATTAATACAACACATATTTTTTGTGTTTTATGTGTATTCCAGATCCCCACCAAAATATAAAATTTTGTTTCTTCATTGGTTTATTCACAAAATTCCCTCAAAATCTCATGAGATTCCGTTCATGATTGTACATATTATGTTGTGAACAAACACACACAAACACAAATACACGAGTGAAGATGAACACATGCATGTACCCTCCTGGTGGGGGAATAATAAATGTACGGCTACCTTCCACTGACAACTTTCAATAAATATTAGCAAGTGTAATCTATTAATCACTTTTTTAAAGAATTTCTGCTTATGAGAATGATTGTATGATATAATGATTGGCTGAAATAACTACATAAAATTTGATCTTATACTTCTTTCCATAAGATATGTAATTATTTGTCCACATATTTTTTTTTAAAGTTATAGTGTAACCTGTCTAAAAGACCATCTGTAAATAAAGACCACCACTGAGAGGACCAAAACATTCACAAAGGTTATTTATAATGACACCTGTGAACTAAGACCACTCTTGGGTCTTATCTAGGTGGTCTTATAACACAGGTATCACTGTATTTATATGTACCTGCTGCAGCCTGTTCTTTAATTCTGAGAATAAACTGATCAAGGCAAGCAATTTTTTATAAAATCACTAATACATGGCTGATACATAAGTTAACATATAATGGGCCAAAGTTCATGTCTGCTTAGTTTTTACCGAGACACAATGCACCAATTAACAAGACAGCTGATGGCCAATGTTCTGAGAAACAGTGACAAAAAATGTTGTTTGAGCTTTGTTATACAAAGGCCCGGTGGCCAAAATACAAATAAATAAGAGTTGTACATGTCACGGTTTCCTTGCTCTCCATGTTGAACCCTCTCAAGGACAACAAAGCTGGTATGTGTGTTGGTTGTCACATCAATATAAAATGTATCAAAACCAGGATGGCTATACAGCCGTTGTGATTCTACGTAAGATCATACACTATTCAGTGGTCATGCTCATGACAGAATTCTCAGAATGTTTATGGGGAGAAAGTTTTAGAAACACATCATGTCACAAGAATGGTCACGGTTTATACTTTATAGAACAGAAACTTGATGTATAGTTGACAGTTATTGTAAATGTTATCGTCATCATATTTATTTTTTTTTACATGAATTATACAAATAGTTATTATAACTAATCTAGGCACTCTCCATGGCTCAGGTGGTGTTGTTGGGTAGTGTCTAGAGGTGCTGGAAACCAGAGGACCTGGAGGAAACTACTGGCCGTGTGGATAGGCCACTACAACCCACTCTCATAGCCATGCCGAACCCGGAGAATCAAACCCAGGTGGCCAGCGAAGAGAGCCAAGTTTTTTACCCGTCAACTGTCCAGGCCCCTGTTGTTTGTATATTGTAAAGAAAACCCCTCTAATATGACAAGATAAAGTACACATTCTGTAATTAAGCATTAAAGCATTAAAAAGAAATTTTGTGTTGTTTTTCTCATATGCAGGAAACTAGGGCTGGGTATCGGTCCGCCTCTTCCGGTACAATACGTTTTGCAATACAGTTAATTCGATACGATACATATTGACGATACAAATCTTAACAACTGGACCTAGAATCTTCTATCTCAACATGCGGGGAGGCCCATGAAAAGTCTCCTTGGAAACCAGGAATTAGGTCTCTGTTACCCAGATTCTTCAAGCTATGGGGCTCTGAATTACCCCCCCAGAATAATGAAAATTTGATACAAAAACTTAAATATCTGAACAACTAATGCATTGATCACCATGATTCTTTGCATGGATATTGATCATGGAGTGTTTCATCAGTTTCTTCAGACTGGTGGCGCCACCTGTATCTTTTCTATATTTTATAATTTTCTTTCTCTATTTTTGATACCTTAAAAGATGCGGTCATCTGTTAACAGGGCACAAATCATAATGGCTGGACCTAGAATCTTCTTTCTTGAAATACAGAGAGGCCAATGAAAAGTCTTCTTGGAAACTGAAAATTAGGTCTCTGTTACCCAAAACCTCAGAGCTATGGGGCTCTGAAGTATCCCCAAGAATAATGCAAAATTTGATACAAAAGCTCAAGTATCTGAATAACCACTGCATTGATCACCAAGATTCTTTGCATGACTATATTGATCATGGGATGTTCCATCACTTCCTGCAGACTGGTGGCGCCACCTGTATTTTTTTCAAATTTTGGCAAATTTTTCTCTCTTTTTTTTTCCAAACCTCAATGAAACTGTAATCTGTTAACAGGGCACAAATCGTAACCACTGGACCTGGAATCTTCTTACTTAATATCCAGGGAGGTCCATGATAAAAATCTCCTTGAAAACCTGAAATTAGGTCTCTGTTACCCATATCCTTGGAGCTATGGGGCTCCGAATTACCCCCAGAATAATGCAAAATTTGATACAAAAGCTAAAGTATCTGAATAACCACTGCATTGATGACCATGATTCTTCTCATGAATATTGATCATGGGATGTTCCATCATTTCCTGCAGACTGGTGGTGCCACCTGTATTTTTTCAAATTTTGGCAAATTTTTTTCTCTTTTTTTCAGACCTCAATGAAACTGTCATCTATTAACAGGGCACAAATCGTAACCACTGGACCTGGAATCTTCAAACATAATATCCAGGGAGGTCCATGAAAAATCTCCTTGAAAACCTGAAATTAGGTCTCTGTTACCCATATCCTTGGAGCTATGGGGCTCCGAATTACCCCCAGAATAATGCAAAATTTGATACAAAAGCTCAAGTATCTGAATAACCACTGCATTGATGACCATGATTCTTTGCATGAATATTGATCATGGGATGTTCCATCATTTCCTGCAGACTGGTGGTGCCGCCTGTATTTTTTCGAATTTTTACAAATTTTTTTCTCTTTTTTTCAGACCTCAATGAAACTGTCATCTGTTAACAGGCACAAATCGTAACCACTGGACCTGGAATCTTCAAACATAATATCCAGGGAGGTCCATGAAAAATCTCCTTGAAAACCTGAAATAAGGTCTCTGTTACCCATATCCTTCATAGTAAGTACCCCTCAGAATAATTAAAAATTTGATACAAAACTCCAGTATCTGAATAACCAATGCATTGATCTCCACAATTCTTTGCAGGCATATTGATCATGGAGTGTTCCAACAGTTCCTGCAAACTGGTGGCGCCACCTGTATTTTTTTCAATTTTTTAGGCATTTTTTCTCTATTTATGAGACCTTCAAATGAAGTGGTCGTCTGTTAACATGCCACAAACTGTAACTGCTGTACCTAGAATCTTCTTACTTGACATCCAGGGAGACTAATGAAAAATCTCCTTGGAAACCTGAAATTAGGTTTCTGTTACCCATATTCTCCGAGCTATAGGGCTCATAAATACCCCCAAGAATAATTAAAAATTTGATACAAACAAAAGCTCCAGTATCTGAATAACTAATGCCTTGATAGCCATGATTCTTTGGATATAAACTGATTATGGAGTGTTACATCAGTTCCTGCAGACTGGTGGCACTCCCTGTATTTTTTTCAAATTTTTACGCATTTTTTTTCTATTTATAAGACCTTCAAATGAAGTTGTCATCTGTCCAAAAGCCCACTGAAACCCATTTCTAAGGACTTTTCACAAAATTCATGATTTGTTTGCACTCTGGCAGTCATTTTGCTCATTGTTCAACATTCCTTGATTCAGCTGAGCGTCATGGCCCATGGGCCACTTGTTTTATGTCATGTAATAACACAGTTTTGTACAATTCTGTGAATATGAATCCCATTAGTCACTCTCCTGTTTGTACAGGATTTGTCCCCAGAATTTAACCATTTGTTTGACATCTGATGTCGAACGCAAGAGTTCTGAGTAACCTATGACCGGCTGCGTAAATAAAAATATAGAGATTAAATGACATATATATAGAAAGGATATATACTTGAATGTACCTTGTTCCTAGTAGCAATATGTGATGTGAATATCGATTTCATTAATAAAGATAAACGTTATTATCATTCTCCTATTATCGCTCACATGCGCCTGCTTGTCATGGAAGTACTGACGTGCATGCGTATATACATTTATTAACAAGTCTTAAAAGCCAAAGCAACAAATATATAGGCTGCAGTGCATTTAGATTTATATATCGTCATGGTTATATGTAAAGTTATAGTTAGAATGCTATTCATTAGCAAGCAATCGATACGACCAATACAGCTAGCAACGCATTTTGGTTATCGTATCAACGTCGTGTATCGATTCGTATCGATATATTGATACAGCCCTACAGGAAACCCCAACAAATATGACAAAATCAGGTAGCTGGTCTGTAAATAACTAATAAAGGAAACGTTATTCAACTTTAAGTTAATGTTGATCTGTTGTTTGTATCATGTACAGTAAACATCACTTATAAGACAAGAAAAAGTGCACAGTCTGTTATTGAGCATTAAAAGAATTTGTTCAGTTGTTTGTACTGCATGCAGTAAACCTCACTAATATGACAAGTTAGCAGGTCTGAATGACTATCAAGGGAAATTTTGTTCTGTTGTATCACATGCAGTAAATCCCCCTCACATGAAAAGATAAGTTAGCTAATCTTTAAATAACAATTCACAAAATGTTGATCTGCTTTCAGATAGATAGCTGGCCTGTAACTGACCTTTAAAGGAAAGGTTGCTCCACTGTTGGCATCACATACAGTAAACTCCTTTAACATGACCAGGACAGGTAGCTTGCATGTAATTATAACATTAAAGGAAATGTTGTTCACTTTTTCATTTTATATAAACTATACTTACATCACATGGATTGTACAGATAGTTATGATATGGCAGAGATGGTGCTCATTAGGAAGTGAGGGTGGAGGAGAGCACTCTGCTGCCTCTGAGAAAACCAAAAACCTTGGACAGGATACAATAACCCACTCTCATATCCACTAAAACCCTGGTCTGTCACCAATGTCACCTTGGACAGGATACAATAACCCACTCTCATATCCACTTAAACCCTGGTCTGTCACCAATGTCACCTTGGACAGGATATAATAACCCACTCTCATAGCCACTCAAACCCTGGTCTGTCACCAATGTCACCTTGCACAGGATACAATAACCCACTCTCATATCCACTCAAACCCTGGTCTGTCACCATTGTCACCTTGGACAGGATACAATAACCCACTCTCATAGCCACTCAAACCCTGGTCTGTCACCAATGTCACCTTGCACAGGATACAATAACCCACTCTCATAGCCACTCAAACCCTGGTCTGTCACCAATGTCACCTTGCACAGGATACAATAACCCACTCTCATAGCCACTCAAACCATGGTCTGTCACCAATGTCACCTTGGACAGGATACAATAACCCACTCTCATAGCCACTCAAACACTGGTCTGTCACCAATGTCACCTTGGCCAGGATACAATAACCCACTCTCATAGCCACTCAAACCCTGGTCTGTCACCAATGTCACCTTGGCCAGGATACAATAACCCACTCTCATAGCCACTCAAACCCTGGTCTGTCACCAGTGTCACCTTGGACAGGATACAATAACCCACTCTCATAGCCACTCAAACCCTGGTATGTTACCAGTGTCACCTTGGACAGGATACAATAACCCACTCTCATATCCACTCAAACCCTGCTGCTGGTCTGTCACCAGTGTCACCTTGGACAGGCTACAATAACCCACTCTCATAGCCACTCAAACCCTGGTCTGTCACCAATGTCACCTTGGCCAGGATACAATAACCTACTCTCATAGACACTCAAACCAGATTTACACCAGATAATATATATAAATATATATATATATATATATTATGCATAGGTGTGTATGTATATAAATATATATATATATATGTATATATATATATGTGTGTGTGTGGGTGTTTGTGTGCACGGGAAAATTCATTGTATATTTTATAGTTATAAAAAATTCAAAAGTGTTCATTGAAGAATGAATGAGATATCAATACTTCAAGGAGATAACTTGAAAGTACGAAAAATCATAGGCCAAAGGGGATGAGAGAAAATAACAAAATAACACAATATGCTTCGTTGATTACCTTGTGCATTTTAATAACTCTCAGTCTATTGCTCTACTTTCAGCAAAAAACAAATTGTCCTGCACATTATTTCATGACAGTAATATTTTGTATTTTGTTTCTGTTTTTAAACTTTAACTATGAGAATCGATGATCATAAGATCAGGTATCTAGATATCATCTTGATCATACAGTATATATGGCTACATATGATAAAGATTAGAACTAGGATTATGTATTCCTTTATGTATTTAAGTCTAGAAGAAGTGATATTGTTAATGAATAAATGAATCCACAACTATATGAAAACACCAATAAATAGATTAATGATAAACCACTAAAAAAAAATCATAATTTTAAGAACCATAATGATTAATTGGGGTAAATTAAAATTATCCAAATTATATTCCTTATCAACCTGCAGATATGTGAAAAATGAAATGCTAAGCAAACTCTGTATAAAAAGCTTGATTAAAAGGGTTTTATCAAGCATGTTAAAAAATGAAATAAAACCCAATGGGTTGCCGGAAGAAAACTGTATAGATGTATTTTTATCATGATCTGAGTCATTTCTTGTTATGCAATGTGATGATGATCATATGGCAGAATCAGGTAAAATGCAGGAGAGAAACATACTTGTTAACTTCTTATTTTCTTAAATGGAGCAGTTGTATATACGCGCGCCATAAGTGCTAGATGAAGCAGAAATATATTGTCATCTAGTCAAAGAAATGCCCGAAGGTTTTGCACCTCCTCTTTCTCAAAGTCGAAATGCAGTTAGTCAGAGATACAGTTTATATATAACAAGAGGCTGGAGTTTCAAGATTGTTTAAAATTTCCATGTTAAAGGCAAACTTTTAGCAGCATGCTTTACTTCTTATGCTGATACTCTGCCTTTAGATTCAGTAGTTTACTACAGGGGGACAAAGCTTGCCTGGTCGCATTTCACAAGGTCGTCCAAAAAGTGTGACATGGGTCAAAATAACCATTTTTGGAAATAGTTGGTATGTTCAACCTCTGCCTAAGATCTATTGAAAAAAGTAATGTCCAAGGTAAAAACCCCTTAATTATCCAAATATGGCATAAAAAACATTTAAATGCTTTATAATATCATATAAACTGCAACTTCAAACTGCTTTTTCTCCCATTTTTATTTCTTTTCTAATAAACTGATGTATCTCAAGAACTTTTTTAAGATATTTAACTGAAATTTTCAGGATTAACAGAAATCATTATTTTCATTAATTTTAAATTTTTGTTTGGCCACACTGAAATTTTCATAGACCTCAAAGAAGTAGAAACTTGCAGGAGTTACTTTACAACACATCATTAGCCACAATGGCCATCATTTATATGGAAAAGACTATATACATGCAGCAGTTTCATCCATTTTGTTTAAAGCCAGGACATATTTTCTCAGCAAATCCCATAAATGTCTGCCCTTTATGGGCTTTTACTGCCACAGTATATGAAAAAAATCATGTCTGATCTATTTAAGAACTGAAGTCCAAGCCATACATTTGATAAAAACAAGTTTCATTCATTCAAATGTGCTCAACTTTTCTTCTTAAAAAAATGGTATCAAATTTGTAGGAATGGTTTTCATTTTTTTGTCATTCCATGTGAAATCAACAAATACCTCCTGAATGACCATCTCTGATTTACCTAATACTTCATGTTGATACTTTCAATTTTCCCAAAAGCAAATGTGCAATATTTTAAGCCATGTATCTGCAAAAGTTTCGTAAATTTGTAGACTTTAACCTAACAAATGGAAATGGCCCTTATTTTCTGCAAAAAAAAACCCCAAATATTGCTAAAATGTTACAAGTTTCCGTAATTTTGTTCTTTTTAACTATTCATTCTAAATGCATGAAGCCTGGAGGGGTTTTCTACATTATTATGACATTGTCTTTGACATCTCAAACAGACATGAAATTGACAAAGTTATACCCTGGTAAAAAATATGTAAAATAAATTATTTTAATTCCAGCTTCTCTGACCCACTGTTTCTGACCCAAAATAGATATTTCAAATTAATAAATACATGTTACTAATGTTCAGGCGTTTTCTTTGCAATATATGAAAGCAATCAAATTGTTTTATTTATAAGACATTACAACTAAGATATATATAACTGATATATATATATATATATATATATATATATATATATATATATATACAGTAGAATGCCTGCTAACGGCCACCCCTCAATAATGGTAATATGTCTGTAACGGTCAGATTTTCTGGTCCCGAATTTTCGACCGTTATATTTCGTAATCATTTTGTTGTCAATTACGGTCACTCCTCTATTCCGTATTACGGCCAGGTCTCTCGGTTCCGCAGGCCGGGAAACGCCTCAATTACAGTCAGGCTGAGGGGCAGTGACTCCATGACATGGGCTCCATAAAAAAGGGCGGCCACTTCTAAACTGAATATCATAACACAAGTGTCCGCTCTCACATATTCCTTGTCTGTTAATGAGTGCCTGGATAAAGGTAACCACTCGACAATGACTGAGTTGTTTGACACATAGCCAGCGTCGTACTACCCCACTCAGCCTCATTAGTATGCACAATAGCAGGGCATGTGTTCCCACTTGAGTGTATGTTTGGGAACCAGTTGTACGAGCCGGATCTTAATCAGGGTGTTTGTCATTTAATTAACGAATGACAACCACTTGGTCCCGATAATTTTGTCATAGAAAAAAAACGTTAGGCAAACTATCAAGATGAAATTGTGGACTCGAAAGTGTGTAACAAACAGTCTTCCATAACTGCTTTCTTTAACCAGATGTAAAGAGTGTATTCTGTGAATGTTCACATATTTCTGCTGGTACTTCCGTGCTATTAGTATGCTTTGATGGATACAAAGAGCTTCTCATCATTTGTACAAATATTATGGATATATATTTGTCTGTTTGTAATTTAATAACAAAAACTGTATTTGTATATATTGTTGGCAACTGTCATAAATAGGGTTGACGTGATTGTAAATATATTATTTTTTGTAATTGATAACAGTAGTCATACTAATATTCTGTATATACATTTATTTCGTTGATTGTAATAAAGATTTGAACTTGGTTTCGTGTTACATTTTACCCCCCCCCCCCACCTCCCAATCCTGGACAAGTCCTGTATAAGGGCCACTTCTGTATTAAGGCCACTTTCATCCAGTCCGGATGGTGACGGTAATACAGGCGTTCCACTGTATATATATATATATATATATATATATATATATATATATATATATACATATATATATTTATATATATATATAGATATATATATATACACAAACTTTCCAGATTTCAAATTTTAAAGTTGAATTTTCTCAACTGAACATTCATGATAGAT
Source organism: Sipunculus nudus (assembly GCA_026874595.1). Taxonomy (NCBI): domain Eukaryota; kingdom Metazoa; phylum Annelida; class Sipuncula; order Golfingiida; family Sipunculidae; genus Sipunculus; species Sipunculus nudus. The sequence continues at coordinate 395,144 of CM049320.1, read as the reverse complement.
CTGCAATCTTTTTTCCTCTCGGGGTTCCTTACATTTCTTATGAAAACGTCTGAGTAGCTTTTCTATATGTTTACTGATTAAATACTTAAAGAAGACCATTAAACCTGTCTACTTAATTCTATGACATGAATGCTTGTATGCTATGATTCTGTTGTGATGATTCTATATTAGATATAGTTATAAATGTGAAAAAGAATTTTTAACTATTCATGCAAGGGATTTTTCTGGGTTTATCTGTCCTTTTTTTTTTTAGAAATTTCTTATTATTTCCCTTTTTACATATTATCTAAAATATATAACTATGCCTGTTAGTTTTTAAGAATTCTTTGGTATCCTATATAAGCAATACACAACTTACAGACTATGTCTACAATGACCAATTATATTGGAATGATTTTGATGATATTATTTTCCTTCAATAAAATTTAAAAATCTTGAAATAGACTTATTAATTTATTTTCCCTATTCAAATCAACAAACTAGCAACCTAATGAAAAGAATTATGTATGGATTATGAGGATACCGTAAATTCAATTTATTTTAAACTGTTCACTTTTTTGCTGGTTTACTGTGCTTTTGGCCGAATGCATTATAAATAATGAGAATGGGTTATTTGTAGAACCCCCCCCCCCCCCAATATCTATACCCTGAAAGTAATACAAATGTAACATTCCGAAGAAGGATAAACCTGTCAGAAACAGAAAGTAAAACAAATGTGCATTCCAAAGAAGGATAAACCTGATAGAAACAGGTGGTAAAACAAACATGACTTTAAAAAAAACCCTGACTTTTGTTGTTCTTCTGAACTATAATTTATGTACCATTTGTGGTTGTTTGATGCCAGTAAATTGAGAAAATACAGTCCATTAAGATTTGCGATCACACAGGAAAAAAATAGCACCGACCACCCATGTATACCAGCCAGGTAATTCCTAGCCTAGAATTTCCTGGCCTGATAGGCTGTAATATGCCATTTCCTAGCCTGGTATTTCCTAGCCAGGTAGTCCCTTATATGGTATTTTCTGGTCTGATATTTCATAGTCTGGCATTTATTTCCTGGCCTGGTTGTCCCTATCATTTATTTCCTGGCCTGGTATTTACATGTGTAGTATTTTCTTGCCTGGTATGTCATAACCTGTATTTTCTAATAAGTTTTTCTTGTCTTGTATTTCCTAACCCAGTATTTAATTGGCTGGTATTGACTTGCCTGGTTATTTACTGGCTTTGAATGACAACTTTGACTGACTTTAACATGCTGCTTACAGGATTAGGATACAGAGTGATGATATATATGTGTGTGTAAGAGGACCACCTACCTCGTCTTGGCTTTGGTTTTGATGGCGGCACAGGTTCAGGTTTTTCCAAGAGTTTTCTGTCATCTAAATTAACAGTCCCCGGAAGTATCAACTTTTTTTTTTTTACTTTATTAGGTTTCACAACGAATTTGTGTGCGTGATGGGTAAATCCCGGCTGGCGGATGTATGTGGGTCCACTGGCTGTGCTGCTGGGAGAGCTCACATTGTCATAATCGTGGTCATGCTCTGTTGGTGATATCGGTCCAGGTGACGGGATTTTAATCATTAATGGTTCCTCAGGTCGTGGACCACGGGGGCTGTCTGGGTCTGAATCCTCATCACTCGTGTTAACTAATGGTCCAACTGGACCCCTCTTGCCTGCACTCATTGTAAGACTCACTGATATGTTGAAATTTAATTAAGACAAAAAATGCTGCACTTTTTGAAGCCACATCATCACATTGTCACACTTTAGGTACGCTGAGCTGACTGGCTGGTAATCCTCTTATATTTATTAATTATAAATTTAAATATCTGATGATGATTAACACTTTGTAATCATGATGGATCTGTGTACCTCCATTAACTGAAAATGAAAACATATCAGTTATTACATAATAATAGAATATAATAACAATAATAATTATAATAAAATAAAGAGTGGAATATGAATGAATGTCTCCTATGACATAGAGTTACTGCTATGAATAATTCAATATCCGTTAATCACCTGCTGACGTTTGAATATTGGTATTTTAATTTTTATGGTTGAGGGTAAGAAGGGGTCGGGGGTGGGATTATTAACGTAACTAATTATCGGAATTAAATGGCATTATATACAGAAGTAATAACTTAGTAAGACTTTTAAACTTAACAGAAAAAGTGTAGAAAGCATTTCTCTACGCAAGTCATGGATCTGATACCGAGATTGGGACAAGTGTTGCGTCAACAATACAAGTCGCAGGTCGACAAAACAGAACGTAAACAAACCCGGGTCTAAGGACAAAACCAAGCAAATAAACACACGGCAAAGACTACAGGCTGCCTAATTATAAATAATAAATGTTAAAAATACATGGACACACTTCAAGGGGTGCAGGTGGGGTTATCACAGGTAATAAATAAGAATGAATAAATGTGGGATGATTACTTGCTGGGCCGGGAGTTACCTGGCTGTCAGTGACTCTGGGCAGGTTGTCTCCGGAGATCTGTCACTGCAAGTCGAGCCTCCAGTCGCCAGGAATTCCACGTCTAATCAATGAAGTGCCCGTTTATATCCAAAGATGCCTTGTATCAAGAACATCTGCTGCTATTCCTCAAATGGTTTTATATCCTCCACTGTTTTTTGCAGCGGGTTTTGTTTTAATTGATCAGATTAGTCTCGTCTGTCACGGTCCCGGCACTGGGCCACTGAACTGCGCCAATTTTCGCCCTGTTTTCGGCGTGATGTATACACAACAACCTGTATCCAAGAGAATGACCTCTCGTGACCCCTGAATGCACTGCGTTCATTGGCTCGTGCAGCCAGAAAGTGGTGCGCGTTGGTTGGCTGCTGCATACGATGACACCAACTCCAGATTGACCAGCGAATAAATATTGTTCATGCATTCGGGTAAAACTAGTTACCCGAACCTTAAAATGTTACGGAGCGTTTTGAAAATGTTAAAATTACTCGATTCGCACATATTCAAAGGCAATGTAAAACAGATTATTCCGTTTATTTGTAAATGAAAATCAAGCTGAATAACATATCATCAAATGAAAACGAATGAGTTTATCTTGTTATAATTAGTTTAATAATTTTCACTTTCACTAATTGTCCACTTTCTTGAATGCCAGGCAAAACATTTGCAAAAAAATCTCTAAAGTTGATATAAAATATAAATTGACCTAATCACATACCAGGTATGTTTTATATACAAAAATGGAGTGTTTTCGCCACAAACAGTATATGATATCCACCATTATTCCGTTCTAAAATCATTTGCTTGTAAGTACATAACTTTAAAAAGCTTTCACTGAGCGCGATCAATGGTACGTAATACAAACATAGCGCGCACGCCACCTGGAGGAAGTACCGAGCAACTTCATCAGTTGATTCAGTCAAGATTTTTAAAAGTTTCTTACTGGTGATTATTCTGTGTTTCTTCTTGCATTATAATTCTCCTTTTCAGGAGTGATATCGTGCGTGCATAAGATGTGTTACAGGAATGGGTCCTGTAATTAATCGGATATATTAAATGTTCGCTTCCATTTACCACTGATGAAAGAACTTAGACAAAACTCATACATATATCACTGAGTTTATTATAAGATAAAACTTACAATTGGCAAAACTAAACTGGAGAATGTAGTTGTTAACTACAGCTATGTAGGCCTTGATTTAAAAGGATTACTTACAAAACTTAATCATTAGGCTTAACAACTTTGTAAACCGATTTATGTCACTAATTACTTTATGAGAGCCACGGAAATTGTCTTGTCAGCCCAGAAAAGAGAGAGAGAGAGAGAGAGAGAGAGAGAGGGGGGGGGGGGCTTGGTCACCTGATCACCAGGGCACCCCCGGCTCAGGTTACTCAGGTCCAGCCCCTTTGGGAGACCCCCTTCACTAATTGGACAGGTCTTGGATTCCCTCCAAACATAAGTTTGTAACACTTGGACCTCTGGTCATGCATTCTCGTTATAGAACCCTTACAACGGATGGTTTTGCGAGGAAACTTTTGTATTCAGTCAAAATGAGCAAGTAGCGCGAGATAATGCGGATTCTGTTGCAAATGTTTATGTATCTTTAATATATAAATTAAATAACTCTGATTAAAAAGTAATAGGCCATGGGCTAGTGGGGGTCATAGTGCACCCCCCTTGTGATTTACTTTAATGGGTATCTTCATGTAGCCCTAGGTCTAATAAGTCAGAAAATTGATGTTGCCAGCAAAAAAACTGGGATGGAAGATACCCCCCATTGACTTTTTAACCACGCCTACTTTTACAGCTGGAGGCAGATAATTAGGGGTATGGAAAATTCAAACAGCCCTAACTTTGCAACGCTTCACCAGAATATTTCAAATGACCACTTAAAATGTTTGCCTTGTCAAGATCTACAAGTCCATGCAAATGATATGCAAATTTATTCTGTAAAAAGGTCACCAGAGGTCAAAAGGTCACAGACTTTGACCTTTACCTATAATTTCTCGCATTATCAGGTTTTATTTATTGCCAAGACCATACAACTTCATTTTTAATGAAAATTAATTAAATGAAGGTCTACTGGAGCTTTTTAATACCTGAAGTAAAACAATTTGAAGTTTAGTAATTACCTCGCGGTATGTGAGATATTTCTGTACTTTCACATACTCTTTTTGTGTATTGCGGAATGTGTTGAATAGGAGTAAGGCAAACTCTAACAAGTGGTACTTTGGAATCTTTCATTGAATCTTTGCAAATGACCACAAAGGATGATATCAGAGTTCATCTATAAAACGAAACATCAAATCATGCAAATATTTTCATCGAACAGTTTGTTGAAGGCAAAAGTAAACAAAGGTTGACCTTACCAACACCATAGCTGTTTGTTACCCATGGTCGTTGTAAATTGTGCCATAAAATCTTAATATTAAAACTAATGTTTGTTACTTTCTATCTTTCAATTAACACATTTCCAGTAAACATTCATCCTAATTCTTACCGATTTGTATCTTATCTCATGAAAGTTTTATATGTTCTTAGGTAGTTGTCACTGGTTTATTGATCTCTGTTAACAGCAAAACCCTAATTTTAATTTGACTGGAATCAAGCATTTTTTTCATTTTCTTTTTGCATTGTACGCTTATATCACATATATCCATTTCATATAACAATTAATTATAAATTCTTTAATTAATTCCATATGATTAAGATTATATATCTCCCGGTTATATTACTGATGTCGTCATAGTATATTTTTTGTGATAATTGATTAAAAAATTGCAATTTTATTAATGGAGCTATCTTTATATTTATTTTATACTTATCATAAACGCCTGCCTCCGTGCATTTTGGAGGACTTTGGCAGTCTAGTCTTTTTTATTTATGGACCTCTGTCAGTCTTTTTTTTTTTACTTATGAATGTCTGTAAGCCTATTCGTTCGCCTGTCATGTCTGACTATCTGTCTACCTGAATATCATCTTGACTGAGAAAAACCTCTCTGACGGGTTAACTCATTATGTAACTGATACACCTGTTTCTCATGTTGACTCTCTGATCAAATGACTCTCTTGCGGTACATTTTATTTTCTGTTTGAGTGAATGTCTGACTGACAGGCAGTTTGTCTAACTAGTATTTGAGCAACTGCATAGTCCATTAAAAATACAGAAACACTGCAATTTGGGTTGTCAGTCAGATTACCACAGATAGTCAGTAAATATTTAGATAACACAGTAAGACCTTTTTCAGAGCTTGTCAGGCAGTTGCTGATATCTGACTTGATCCTGACTAGCTGTGGTAGTAAACCATTCCCACTACCTAGCTATATCTCTAGCTGGTCATCTGTCATCGTCTTTGTGACTGACTAGCTCTCTAACAACCAGCCTGTTTGACATATTTATTATTTATCCGGTGTTTTGCCTACTAAACCAGCTTCCTGACCGAGTTCCCTGGAGCCCCAATGCCTGATAAGTTAGGCTTAGCTATGTCTCTAGGAGGATAGTTGCCTGATAGTCAGATTAATGACTATAGCTCTACGGTGTTCAGTCTGTTTGATTAATAAGCTAAAACTCTGGTATTCCAGGAGCCTGACTGTCTTTCTACCAACATATCTTGTTGACAAGTGGTCAGTTATTTTCTAACTACAAGACTTTTAATCCACAAGACGGCGCCTCCTTTGTTCAACAATACATAAATGCTAGAGCAAGAGCTATAGTCATCAGTCTGACCATCAGGTATACATGTATATCCTTCCAGAGAACTAGCTAACTTACCAGGCAAATGGACCATCAGGAAACTTAGTCAGAAAGCCTGTCTTTTAGACAATACACCAGGTAAATAAAAAATATATCAAACAGGCTAGCCGTTGGAGAGCTGGTCAGTCAGAAAGACCATGACAGATGTACAGCTAGAGTTTTAGCCAGGAAGTGGGAATGGTTTGCCACCAGAGCCAGTCAGAATCAAGTCAGATATCAGGAACTACTTGACAATCTCTGTGAAGGTCTATCTGACTGTCTTATTTGACTCACTATGGACAGAGGTCCATAAAAAAGATAGACCAGACTGCCAAAGTCCGCCAAAATGCACAGAGGCAGGCCAATAAAGGATAAAAATATAAAGATTGCTCCATTAATAAAATTGCAATTTTTAATCAATTATCACAATTATCATACTATGATGACATCGGTTATATATTCGGGAGAGAAATTATATTAATCATATGTAATTAAGTCTTCCCTCCCATGGGGGAGACATACAGTGTTTGGTCTGTCGTCATCAGCGTCGTACTCAGCATCGTCTCTGTAATATCATGTGAACACGATAACTTTTGAAAGACTCAACAATTTTTCATGAAATTTAAATTTAAATTGTTTCTACCAAAATCTCGGACGAGTTTGAAAACTGGTGACCTTAACAGTCATCAAGGTCAAATAGGTCGAAATAGGATTTTTGGTGAACCCCACAACTTTTGAAGTGTCCCATATTTTCCCCTCAAATTTGAAACACTAATTGTTAAAATCAAGTTTTTAAGGAGTTAAAAAACTGTTGACTTTTACCTAGATCTTCAAGTTTTAATCAATTAGAACAGAAAGTATTTGTGAAGATTATAACTTTTGAACCACCCAACATATTTTCATTGAATTCGACTCGTGAAATGTTTCTACAAATATCTCGGACATGTTAAAAAACTTATGACATTGACCTACAACATCATGGTCAAATAGGCCAAAACAGAATTATTTGTGAACCCTGTTACTTTTGAAGTAGCGCATTTTTTTCCACAAATTTAAAACACTAGTGTTTTAATCAAGTCCCTTGAGGAGCTCGAAAACTGGTGACCTTGACCTGTATATTCACGAAAAAATCAGCCAAAATAGAAATTATTTTCAACGCTATAACTTTTGAACAACTTGATATATTTTCATGAAATTAAACTTGTGAAATGTCTCTACCAATATCTCGTACCGGTTTAAAATATGTTAACCTTGACCTTCATCATCAAGGTAAATTGGATGAAATAAAAAAATGGGAACCCCTTATCTTTTGAAGTATCACATATTTCCCTCAAATTTGAACACTATTGTTTTAATTGCGTACCTTGAGGTGCTTGAAAACTGGTGACCTTCACCTGGATCTTCAAGGTCAAATCAGCCAGAATAAAATCTCAGATCAGTTCATAACTAGGATACCTTGATCATCATCATACAAGCTCAGATCTTTAGAAATCCAGGATTTAAGTTAACACTAAACCTTTGAAGGGGCCCATTTTCCCCCTGATATTTGATAAAATGAGGCCCGTAGTGAGGGGAGATTTAAATTAAAATTAGGGGTTTGCTGTTAACAGAGATCAATGAACCAGTGACAACTATCTAAAAACATATATATAGGTCATGAAATTAGATACAAACCGATAAGATTTAGGATAAATGTTTACTGGAAATGAGTTATTTGAGAGAGTAACATATATTTCTTTCAATATAAAGATTTCATGGCACGCTTTAAATGGACAATGTGTAACAAACAGCTATGGTGTTGGTAAAGTCAACCTTTGTTTACTTTTGACTTCAACAAACTGTTCCATGAAAATATTTGCATGATTTGATGTTTCATTTTATAGATGAACTTAAATATCATCCTTTATTGGCATTTTTAAAGATTCAGTGAAATATTCCAAAGTATCACATGTTAGATTTTGCCTTACTAATATTCGACACATTCAGCAAAATGTACAAAGAGTATGTAAAAGTGCAGAGATATCTCACATACCATGGGGTAATCACTACTTCTTTTCATTTTTATTTTACTTCAGGTATTGAAAAGCACAAGTAAAAGTTCATTTTAATTAATTGAAATAAAAATAAAAGTAATATGGTCTCGGAGATAAATAAAACCTGATTATGCGAGAAATTATTGGTAAAGGTCAAAGTTTATGACCTTTTGACCTCTGGTGACCTATTTTTCAGAATAATTTGCATATCATTTGCATGGACTTGAAATTATTTGACAAGACAAACATTTTAAGTGGTCATTTGAAATATTTTGGTAAAGAGTTGCAAAGTTAGGGCTGTTTGAATTTCCAATACCCCTAATTATATGCCTCCAGCTGTAAAAGTAGGCGTGGTTAAAAAGTCCATGGGGGTATCTTCCATCCCAGTTTTTTTGCTGGCAACATCAATTTTCTGACTTATTAGACCTAGGGCTACATGAAGATACCCATTAAAGTAAATCACAAGGGGGGTGCACTATGACCCCCACAAGCCCATGGCCTATAAAATATGGTGCAAATACATAACGTACGTGAAAAGAGATCTCGTAAAGCTTTTGCAATTTCATTGTCTAAATTGTTGTTACAAATTGGGCCAAAACAGCATTGAATTATAGGGCCAAATAATTATTAAAATTAAATGCCTGCCCTCTTTTTAATACAATCAGTTTCTGAAGGTATTTGTGCTGTGTGGTGTGAAGGTATGTGTGGTGTGTGGTGTGTAGTCATGTGTGCTGTGTTGTATTATATTAATAGGCAATGGTCCCATAAATTTATCAAGTTATACATCCACTGATGTTTATATTTTTTTTTTAAATTTTAGTTAATATTCAGATTTACAGGACCAAGGGCGGTAAGGGGGCTTAAGAACACAGGTGGCGCACACCTTAGCCTAAGTGAGCAAGTGTGCCGTCAATGGCACTAGGCTTTTGACATAATTCCCGCATGCAAAAATAGGGAGATGAAAATTTCCGCGCTTAATCGGTATTTGGGTGTGATTTAAACAAAAATACAGATTTTAAGTACACGCTAGTTCCCTCTGGTCCCCCCCTAAATCCGCCCCTGTGACGTCAGCTCTACATCGCTGGTGACGTCACATATCCAGGACAGCTTTAAGGCCCGGCCACACCGAACGCTGCGCTGCCCCGCGGGCTTTAAAGCGCTGCACGGCGCTGCAAATGCTATACTGAATAAAGGGCTGGGCAATTTTGCGGCGCTGCAAAGCGGAGAAAGTTTAACTTTTTTTCAGCTTTATTTTGCAGCGCTGCATAGCGCGGCGTTTGGTGTGGACACCCCAGTGTATTTGCATGTAGGCCTACTCAACATTTCTGCGGTGCAGCGCAGCGCGGCGCAGCGCAGCGTTCGGTGTGCACGGGCCATTACACTCGTAACATACATATAACTGTGATGTCACATATCGAGAGCAGCTTTACAATCGTTTGACCGTTGAGCCAAAGTTGGTGAATTCTTCAACCACTTTCAGAGTGTTGGTTGGTGCTGACATCCGGGCGTTTGATGCTGGTTTTGTTAAGGGTGTTACTTTATGTTGATAGTTTTCATAATTCCAGAATTGTCCTTTTAATCTGTTTAAACATTGTTTCATTTTTTTAATATAACCTAAAATGTTGCTCTAGGGCCATTTGACATTTACATATTCTTGAAGCTGAAACTTTTATTCACAATACAGTAAATAAAAACTTTAGAATTTCTCAAAACTGGTTGAATTGTTTATTAGTGTAAATATTTAAAATTTAAATTGGTCATTCATGGTTTAATTCAAAACATTCATTTTTCATTTTATGGAGCTATAAACATACCCTTTTTAATTGCGTATGTACTATATGTTACGCCGGGCTTATCACTATGGACTGTCATTGCCGGGCGGCGGAGTTCTTGTTAGAAGAACATAACGAAAGCGGACAACACAACAATTCTTTATTTCCTCGGTGTATATATATACACAGTGCGGTGCAGGTCTGACCTGCAAAGACAAAGGACTGCCGGTAATACACAGTGCACACGTCCACTCCGGGCGCGTGCATGAGGTGTTCTGCCATATATATCTTAATATACACTAATATATTTTACGTAATACGGTAAGAGCAGTTAATATTCTTACGGTACACAATTATAGGATAGCACGTGGATGCCTATGACACACTATATATTATAGTTATTCCAGAAATATTATCACGTGAGACACCATACATGTACGGAAAACAGGAATATTAAGGATAAACCCTATGTTGTTATATTAAGGAATACTGCTTATTCACACCGATATTTCAATACATATTTAGATATAATTAAACGTACCTGCAAAGACAAAGGACTGCCGGTAATACACAGTGCACACGTCCACTCCGGGCGCGTGCATGAGGTGTTCTGCGCAAGGCCACGGTCAAAATCCCTGGTGTCACCAGGCAGGACAAATGCAGAGACCGTGACCTGCGCAGACAATGAGCTACCGGACAGTGTGAAAACATAGGGGACAACTGAGAAAAACGGAGGGGATCACCATATACCAAATGAAGAAGCAAAATATTCCACGTATGGATGTGATATCATTTGATGGCGTAACACTCAACCCTGTCAAGTGAGAATGATGGCCTCATCATTAATTTAGCGATATCAGTAAATGCGGTTTGCGGGTACTTTAAGTATTAAAACTGTCCGATATCGTAGTATATTTGAGATAATTGTGAAGATAGTGTAGGTGGATAATCTACAATGTACTCATTCGATCTCATCCATCCAGGACGTTTTCTTTGTCTGGACGGACGACTCTTGACATTAGGTGCACAGGACTCTATAGAGACATGAGAATTTGCATCTGGTGCATCGCTATCTGCATCAGCTATGTCAGTGTCCTGTCGTGTAAGATTCTGATTACTCATATCCACTGAGTCAGCTGATGTTTTAGATACATTGGTAAAAGAATGATCACTGCTTTCTCGAGTTTGGCCCTCAGCTCTTATTACGAGAGCTGATCTATGGGATCCATTTATACTCGTTTCACTGAAATTCCGATTAACGTTAGTTGTCAGGTTATCAGTATGTTCAGACTCATTCCGAATAATTCTTATAGAAAATCAATGGAATGATCTGAAAACGGCTCATTGGTTTCAGCTGTTGGAACATCCTCCTCTAAATTACCGGAGAAACTACTCTGTGCTGCCGTAGAAGTATTCCGTTTCCTTAAGAATGGAACAACGGCGCATTCAGTATCTGAATAATCAGATTCATCTGAGCAAGAAGCATGGCTCAAGGTCTGCATATCAGACGATTTAGGGGAACCCCGACGTTTTGCGGGTTTGGGTGTTTGACTGTTAGATGGTAATTGATCTGTTAAGGGTAAAGTATTAATGGGAAGCAGAAGATTTCTGTGTAACGTACGGGCCGGACCTGAACGGTTTTCAGGTTTTACCTCGTAAACTGGAATGTTTTTATATGGTGTGTTTACCACAATAAAAACGGTGTCTTCCCATCTGTCAGCTAATTTCTGTTTGCCCTGTATATAGGCGTTACGAACTAAGACTCTGTCTCCCTTATCAAGAGAATGGCCCTTGATCTTTCGATCATAGTGTTTCCTACCATGGGCTTGAGACTTAGATATCTCTTTTTGGGCAATACGGTATGCATCTTCAAGTTTCTGCTTTAATGACTGCACATAAGTGGAGTAGTCATTTTGTGGGCTGTTTTCAGTTAACCCTAGAAGGATATCAATGGGCAAACGTAGATGGCGACCAAACATCAGGTAAAATGGCGAGAAGCCAGTTGTTTCATGCTTGCTGCAATTATATGCATGGACAATTGGGCCAATGTGAGACTTCCAATTGGCCTTCTTTTCGGGAGATAAGGTCCCTAACATGTTAATAAGCGTGCGGTTGAAACGCTCACATTGCCCATTGCCCTGGGGGTGATATGGCGTTGTATGAGATTTTGTGGTACCAGTGAGCGTGCACAGTTCCTGAATCACACGTGACTCAAAATTACGACCTTGGTCGCTGTGTAACCTTTGTGGCATACCGTAATGACAAACATAGGTGTCAAACAGTGCTTTGGCTGTGACTTTAGCTGTCTGGTTTATTGTTGGAATGGCTTGGGAATAACGGGTGAAATGGTCGGTCATGACTAACACGTTTTCTAGTCCGCCCTTACTGGGTCCTAGTGTGAGGAAATCAACACAGAGGATCTCCATTGGCTGACTAGAATCAATATTGGTTAGTGGGGCTCTCTGATTGGTTGGGGTTTTTCTGCATAGGCAACGAGGGCATTCAGAGATATACTTATTTACCTCCGTAGCCATACAAGGCCAATAGCATCTCTCTTGGAGAAACTGAAGGGTTCTCTCTTGTCCCATATGACCCATTTCATTATGGACACATTTGAGTACGTCATCGCGAAACTTTGAAGGAAGGACTAATTGGTAACATACATCTCCATTGATATTTCTTTTTCTATAGAGGACATCATCTTTCAGGACTAATTTCTTGCGGTCCCGAAGGAGCACTCTTACACCTTGGTTTTGCCTAGTAGACATCGACAGCTTTGAGTTGTGTTGAAGATGTTGCAAAACAATACTAATGACGGGGTCAGCTTTTTGCTCTTTTGACCATTTTTCTTTGGTCATGTGAGATAAAGCAGATCCTATGTTTGGAACATTCACATTGCTTCTTTAGCAAGGTGAGACAAAGCAAAACAGGTGTCATTCACAATGTGACTATTTAGGATAGCAGACACTACGTCTGAGGACGTATCATTATTTGACTCTGATCGGTTTGGTGTGTTATCAGTTGGAATAAGACACATGGATGCGACTTGCGCCTGAGGTAGCCTAGACAAGAAGTCAGCATCGATGTTTTCCTTCCCTGAACGGTACAATATGGAAAAGTCATATCCTGCTAATTCGGCAACCCATCTCTGACCAGTAGCGTCAAGTTTAGCACTACTTAGAACGTAGGTCAAAGGGTTGTTGTCAGTCCTAACGACAAATTTGGTACCATACAGATAATCTTTGAATTTTGTACACACTGCCCATTTTAAACAAAGGAATTCTAGTTTATGTGCAGGGTAGTTAAGTTCAGATGAGGTGAGTGACCGACTGGCAAAAGCGATGGGATGCTCACGTCCATCAAATTCCTGGTACAAAACCGCACCAAGCCCTGCTCTTGAAGCATCAGTGTGTAGTGTGAAAGGCCTAGAAAAATCGGCATAAGCTAGAACAGGGGGTGAACACAGTAGTTCTTTAAGCTTTTCGAATGCCAGCTGGTGTTCGTCAGACCACTTAAATGTGTTGTTGTTTACAGTGGTAGTTTTCAGACCGCAGTTAGTATGTTTAGGTCGTGTTGGTGTAGTATCTACGGTTTTTCCTTTGACCTTCTTTAAGTTTTCGCCACGGGTTAGATTGTGTAGGGGCTTTGTATCCTACTGAAGTCTTTAACGAATTTCCTATAAAACCCAGAAAAACCGAGGAATCAACGGACTTCCTGGACTGATGTTGGAACCGGCCAATTTTTCAAAGCACTGATTTTGTCTGGATCTAGTTTGATACCTTCTTTAGACACCATGTGTCCAAGGTATTTGACCTCTTTTTGTAGGAAAGTGCATTTACTAGGATTTAGCTTGAGATTAGCTTGAGACAGCCGCCCAAACACCCTATCTAGATTTTCAAGATGACTCTCAAATGTCTTACTGTAGACGATAATGTCATCTAAGTAAAGAAGACACTGGCTGAGGTGGAGATCACCGAGAGTCGCCTGCATTACTCTTTGGAATGTCGCGGGTGCGTTAGAAAGACCAAACGCCATGGTGTTAAACTCGTAGAACCCGAGCGGTCTGACGGTAAAGGCGGTTTTCTGTTTGTCGGATTCGGAAATTTCAATTTGCCAATAATCTGTCTTTAGATCCAAGGAACTGAAATACTTAGTCCCGGCAAGTGAGTCTAAAGTCTCGTCTATGCGAGGAAGTGGATGGGAATCTTTGATAGTGCGACTGTTTAGTTTTCTATAGTCCACACAGAAGCGCAACTTTCCGTTCTTTTTTCTAACTAATACAACGTTTGATGCAAAAGGGGACTGACTCTCACGAATTACATTGGCATGCAACATATCCTGAATGTGATTGTGGACTTCATCATACAGGTGTGGAGGAATCCTCCTGTGACGCTCTTTGAATGGGGTAGGATCACTTAGGTTAATCCTATGCTCAATCTTATCGGTTCTACCGATGTCTGTGTCACTTGTTGAAAACAAATGTGACCATTTTAGAAGTAATTGTTCGATTTGCAAATTTTCCTGTGGGCTTAAATCAGGCCCAAATGTGAAGTTTTTAGGAAAAGTCTCTTCACGTTCTACAGAAACAGTTGTAGACAAAGAATGTACAGGAACAGCCTCATGTAAATCGCAAAGGATTGACCTGGCTGGGAGTGTCACAGAATGATTTGACAAATTATGGACTTGTACATAGACTTTCGTGAGAGGTCCTTGTTTATTCGTTACTTTCTGAAGAGTCGGTATCACCACAATGCCTGCAGATGAGGAGGAGTTTTCGTTTACCTCGGTGATCACAAGGGTGCTGGACTTAAGATTTGTATGTGTCATTCCCTGCACACTATAACTGCTGTTTGAAGGGATTTTAACCTCATGAGCACAGTAAACTCGTCCTAAACTATCCGACAATATTCGGGTGTCATTTGTAGACATGCACTGGTGGGCAAGACGCCAAGACTCGTTTGCACTCATTGTTTCATAGAAATCCTTCCCAAGTGCGTCCTTACAAGATACAAAGCACGGACTGATGACATTAGTGCCAATCACTAAAGGCGTTTGTTTATTATAAATGGTGTCTTGTACTACAAGCACAGGAGTTGGAAAAACATCATCACTACCAGAACCGGGGAGTTGAATATCAAGATCAATGATACCGTCATAATCAAGGCTGTAACCCCCAGGAACGTGAATATGTAGGTGTTCTTGAAGAGTATGAATGGGTATTTCAGGAAGGTATTGTTTACAAAACCATATGGCTATTGTTGTGATCTGTGAACCAGTATCTAATAATCCTTTTGTCCTGACCTCATTGACAATGATTTCAATTTCATTGGGATTCCCAATAAGGGGTATCGGTTCGGCGGTCTTGACTTCGTTTGGGGCTTTATCTGCACTAAAACCTGTACTACCCCTTAACCCAGTGCAGGCTTCTTTCAGTTTAAAGGATTTCCTTTAACGTCCTTCTTAGCATGGCATTCACTACGTAGGTGATTTCTACGACCACATCTTTCACAATACTTCTGAGTTTGACCAGCGCTAGCGGATCCTGAATCATTCTGATTCTTTCTCGGATTTTTGTTTTTATCCCTACTCTCTAATGCAGACAGTCGCTTAGTTATCGACTGAAGTGCTCTGTTAATCTCCTGCAATGCATCATTAGATCCAGCAGGACTCTGCTGCAAATGAACCGGTCTCTTAAGGAATTTTCCTTTAGAAACAGACGGGACAGATGACACAACCGTGTCCTCAGACTCAACTGATCTAGCAGCGACAAATAACTGATCAAAATACTCACCCTGATCAAATCTATGGCGTATGGCTTCTTTTACCTCAATGTCTGTTAGCCCGTAAACGAACTTGGTTCTTAAGAGTTCACATTCATTAGGTTGAGGTTCGATCTCCTTTATTTGGCACATAAGCTGTTGGAGTCGACAAAACCATGAGACAATACTCACTCCAGCTCTCTGTTTAGAGGAATGGAAGAGCTCGATTGACTGGCTATGTGAATAGACACTGCTAAAGATTGAGTCAAATTTAAGCAACAATGTGGCTAAAGTAATTGATTCACCAAGGAACATCATGACATCAGCAGCTGTTCCTCTGACTGACTGCCGAACCATATGAAGTATGGTAGTTTCGGGGTATTTACCATCTTTCATCAAGCACTTGACTTGATATCTCCACTGCTTATACGCGATATCTCCCTTCCCATCCCCAGAAAAAGAGGGCAACTTTACAGGGGACATTGGGACACCTGCATAATCTACCTGGTAACTCTGGCTCGATGGCATTTGCTCGGGAGGTGGGTCATGTCTGTGTGTTTGTTCTGGTGGCCTATATGCCTTGTCAAGGTATCCCGGATCATGCTCATGGCTTTTATGGAAATCAGGAGGGTATCTTTTAGGCGTTGAATGGATAGGAGAGCTAGGTTCCTGTTTAGGCCTAGCGCCCTGTACTCTCGTAAATACCTCGCTACGAGTATCCGGATCAAGCTTGTTTAAAGTTTCCACTACCTGCTCTACTAAAGACATTCTGAGTTGTGATACATCGGAATGTTTGTTTTTCAGACATATTGACACTAAGGTATGTATATATAAAAAAAAGAATCCTAACTTGAGATGAATAGTGGCTGCTCAAAATGAATGAGTTCATTTGACCAGAAGTAAATAATTTGGTACAGGTGCGACGGAGGTATGGACAAAATGTAATGTTCACATAACATTTGGTCGGGTATAAACATGCTTCTACTTACATACCTCTGGCAGATTATGCTTCAACATTTGACTGGATTACCATAGGAATACGGTGCCCACGCAAGTCTCACTGCGAGTGAATAATCATAAGGTCAGCATAAGGTAAGCAATCAATTAGCCGACTTGCAATGGAGCTGTTGTTACCATATGTCTGAAGCATTAACCTCTTACTTTAAGCATTGAAGAAAATGTACA
Organism: Sipunculus nudus; assembly: GCA_026874595.1. Classification (NCBI taxonomy): domain Eukaryota; kingdom Metazoa; phylum Annelida; class Sipuncula; order Golfingiida; family Sipunculidae; genus Sipunculus; species Sipunculus nudus. Next base: position 378,182 of record CM049320.1, on the reverse strand, counting down.
ACTTAAATTATTGTGCAAACTACATCGAAGGAACCAGATCAATATACATTGCTAACAAAGAGCGAACTGCATATACCTATCTTTAAAAGCATTAGTCTTCTGTCTATACTTGCAAGAACAAAGCAAGAATTTGATTTTAGCTGACTACAATCAATCATGCACTAATCAAATATGCTATAAATAGTAAGTTTAACATGCAAAGTTTAACAGGCAAGTCTATGCAAATATTTACAATTTTTTTTACAAATCACATGCGTGAATACAAAGCAGCATGCAAACAAAACAAACAAAACACTAGAAGTTCACAATACAACTACTGTCCATGCCAGTAACAGTCCGGTTGTGAAGAGTCACTCTCACGGCTCCACATCAGGTTTTCACGGTTGATCAGGCCGTGCCTTTGTTCAGCATGAAGGTTGAGCCGGTTCCCATACAGGTTTACGTAGCTGGCGCTCTCAGTCACAGACAATGGAGAAACTCCAATACAGGACAAGGCGGAAGCACAAAACCGACAACACAGTAAACAGGAAACATGTAACAGTTGAAATAATCCTGTCTGGATTATTGTTAACGTGGCCACTTTCGTTTACTAGCTGGTCATCCTAGTAAATCAAGCAAAGTCAGCTTTAATTAATTGCATTCCATGGATAATTGCAATAAGAAAGTCATATAAGGCGCTTTTATTTATAGTCAGAAAAGCGTGGTAATAGAGCACAGCGGAAAGCAGAAGAGTTTTGAATGCTCTTAGAAGTTCATGCAGAAACACCAATGGTACATGCGTATGCGTGTGTTGAATCCACCCTTTCTCACTCGGGGCACCATTTTGTTACGCCGGGCTTATCACTATGGACTGTCATTGCCGGGCGGCGGAGTTCTTGTTAGAAGAACATAACGAAAGCGGACAACACAACAATTCTTTATTTCCTCGGTGTATATATATACACAGTGCGGTGCAGGTCTGACCTGCAAAGACAAAGAACTGCCGGTAATACACAGTGCACACGTCCACTCCGGGCGTGTGCATGAGGTGTTCTGCCATATATATCTTAATATACAATAATATATTTTACGTAATACGGTAAGAGCAGTTAATATTCTTACGGTACACAATTATAGGATAGCACGTGGATGCCTATGACACACTATATATTATAGTTATTCCAGAAATATTATCACGTGAGACACCATACATGTACGGAAAACGGGAATATTTAGGATAAACCCTATGTTGTTATATTAAGGAATACTGCTTATTCACACCAATATTTCAATACATATTTAGATATAATTAAACGTACCTGCAAAGACAAAGGACTGCCGGTAATACACAGTGCACACGTCCACTCCGGGCGCGTGCATGAGGTGTTCTGCGCAAGGCCACGGTCAAAATCCCTGGTGTCACCAGGCAGGACAAATGCAGAGACCGTGACCTGCGCAGACAATGAGCTACCGGACAGTGTGAAAACATAGGGGACAACTGAGAAAAACGGAGGGGATCACCATATACCAAATGAAGAAGCAAAATATTCCACGTATGGATGTGACATCATTTGATGGCGTAACATATATTTATTCATTACTTTTGCCTATATTCAAATGGAAGCCTTGTATGGATGATATTAAAAAAATAACCCCAATGATGAACTTTAAAACTATTATATTGTAATTTTGAATGTTTTATACTGCAAATTAAAAAAGGCTGTTCGGATTTTTTTATTTTTACATATATGGTACCATGTGATATTATGTAACTGCGGCACGTATTCTGAAATAAATAATGTTAAGTCAAATATCTGAAATATCTACTGGAGAGTTACGCTATATCGACGGAGAGCTAGTTTAATTCTGCATTTCAAAGTTTTACATATCTCGTGATCATAGTCACGCCACGGCAAATTAAAAGAAACACTTGGTACACTTGTACTAACAGTATGTGGTTGTTCCACATTCACTGAACTATTAGCACTACTAACACTTTCCTCTTGAATATCGTAGGCAGGTTTGAGATGGTCTTGATGACGCTTCAACACTCGTCCATCATTTATGCGAATAGTGAATGTTACAGGTCCGAGCTGTTCCTGTATGACTCCTTGAATCCACTTTGGTCCTTTAGGTGCAAAGTTCTGAGCATACACAGTGTCATCAATGTAAAATTAATTTAGCATGCAGATCATGCTGGCGTTTCATGTTATCCTGTTTGTCACGAACACGCGCTTACAAGTCTGGACGAACCAAATCCAAACATGAGCGTAACTTGCAATTCATTAAGAGCACAGAAGGTGCTTCACTTGTTGTCGTATGAGGCGTAATGTTATACTTAAGAAGGAAAAGGGACCAACGAGATTCAAACGATTCGTCCTTGGTCTTTTTGAGACCATTCTGTATATTCTGGACTGCTCTTTCAGCGAGCCCATTGCTGGGAGGGTGGTATGGTGATACCTTTATGTGTCGTATACCGTGTTGTTTACAGAAGGTCTGAAACTGCTGATTTACAAAAAGCGTTCCATTATCGGATACGATTGATCGCAGAATACCATGAGTTGCAAATGTTTGTCACAATTTGTCGATTGTGGCTGAAGCAGTACTTGAAGTCATGACATGTGCGTCAAGAAACTTTGTCCCAGCACCAACTATAACCAAGATTATATTACCCTCAACTGGGCCTATATAATCGATATGTATCCGGCTCCGCGGCTCTGTCGGCCATTTCCGAGGGTTTAAGGAGCAACAAGTGGTTTATTTCCAGTTCTTGGCAAATGCGACATTGTCTAACAACACCTTCAATGTCTTTCTCCAGGTTTGGCTACCACAGATATGACCTACTTAGCGACTTCATGCGCACCATCCCTTGATTCGTATCTGGCAGCTCATTCAGCAATAAGTCACAAAATTACGATGGAATGACGACTCTGCATCCCCAAATAAGACAGTCTGTCTGTACTGAAAGTTCGGGACGTCGCGAAAAGTACGGTTTAAACGCGTCTTCTTCTATTCTTTCAGGCCACCCATTCAAGGTGAAATGTACAAATCGGTTTAAGACTGGGTCCTTTTGAGTTTCACCGGCGATACCCTTGGAATTAACAATGGATGTGTCTATAGAATTTAATGTGAACACAACATCAGTCGGCTCCGGAACACTAGCAGGTTGTGTTGCAGCTGGCAGTCTGCTCAAAACATCGGCGTTGCAGTGGTTCTTTCCTGGTCTGTAGACTAATGTATAGTTATGTGTACCAAGCAACAATGCCTATCTCTGTATACCTGAAGATGCCATCACTGACGTCGGTTTGTTCTCTTTGAACAATCCTAAAAGCGGTTTGTGATCAGTCACAATCACAAAACTGCGTCCATAGATATACTTGTGGAAATGTTTTAATACAAATATTACCGCTAGTCCTTCCTTTTCTACCGGTGCATATTTGCGTTCGGCTGGTGCTAACGTTCGTGATGCGTTTGCGACCGGACGACTTTCACCATTGGGAATCTCATGAGAGAGAACTACGCCAAGACCATAAGGCGATGCGTCACATTCTAGAAACAATTTGTAGTCTGGTCTGTAATGCACTAAAACACTGGATGGTTCTAATATCTGTTTGCTCTTGTTGAAAGCATTAACCTGTGTTTCGTTACAACACCAAGGTGTGTCTTGATGTAGTAAATCATATAGTGGTTTAAAGACTGTGCTGGCATGTGGCAAGGATTTAGAATTAAAGGTAATTATGCCGAGATGACTATGGTGTTCTGGGAGATTCTGTGGTTCTTTTGCTTACACAATTCCTTGTAACTTGGCAGGGTCAGGCTGTTTACCCTCCGAGTTGATGACGTGCCCCAAGTAAGAAACAGAATTCTGTGAGAAGGAACACTTACTGCTCAATGTCACTCACCTGGTGAATTTCTGGCATTATATGGAGTTCTAAATTCTCACGTTGATGCTTGTATTGCACATTAACTGTAGCAACTCCATCAGGCACAAGTGCTTCCCTAGTATATGTTCTGTTATGAGGTTCCGTAGTGACGTTGATGACAGCGAGGGTCCCACAGGTTACCGGTTGTGATGACACAAGAGAACACAGGGGGACAATCGAACGGAGAGCGTTGAAGCGTAACACCACAAGGACAACCGACAAACAGTGGACTTTTTCAATAACTGGAACTTGTTTCTTTTGTGAACGGTACGACGTCACGTCGCGTACAGCTATAGAAGCATCACATGCCCGATCCCGTATTGGCTGCCTTCATTATTTGAACGGTCATGCCGCTCACCAGGCCTGGTTTTGGACATTTGGATATTGCTTCGTTTGAGGATGGACTTTTTAGTGTCGCGTACGGCTCCTACGCAGCCCCAGGGGCCGTACCTGCACTCGTACTCGTACTCGCACTCGTAATCGCACTATGTGATTTATTGATTTGGAGACACACCTACGTCACTTCACTTTGAGCTAAGTATTCTGTTTATATTAAATTGGGGTGTATCACTTGGACAGACTTTTCCGTGAACCAAAACATTTTGTATTCTTGTATATATTGTATATAATGATTTGTTTATTATAATAATTATCATTTTACGAGTCTTTCTTCAGTTGAGTTGGTTGCGTGTGGAACCCGGATAAAAGTTTTTTAACACAAAACATATTAATCGGGGCTCTTCTCTTTGCTTTTTCTCTTTGGCTCTTTTTTTAGCTCAGCTGACTGAAATTCATCTGAGCTATAGCGACCACTCTTCGTCCGTCGACCATCCTTCCGGCCGTCCGGTCGTCTGGCCGTCCGTCCGTTAACAGGGCACAAATCGTAACCGCTGGACCTGGAATCTTCTTACTTGACATCAAAAGAGGTCCATGAAAAGTCTCTGTGGAAACCTGAAATTATGTCTCTGTTACCCATATCCTCCGAGCTATGGGGGTCATAAGTACTCCTCAGAATAATTAAAAATTTGATACAAAAGCTCCAGTATCTGAATAACTAATGCATTGATCACCATGATTCTTTGCATGAATATTAATCATGGAGTATTTCATCAGGACCTGCAGACTGGTGGCGCCATCTGTATTTTTTTCTAATTTTTACCATTTTTTTCTCTATTTTTAGAACTTCAAATAAAGCCTCAGCTGTTAACAGGGCACAAATCAGCAATGTTTGATCTATAATCTTCTTATTCATCACCTAAAGAGATCCATGAACAGTCTTCATGGAATTCTCAAATTAGGTCTCTATTACCTATATCCTCCGAGCTATGCAGCTCGTAAGTAGCCCCAGAATAATTTAAAGATGTGATACAAAACTCGGCGTTCGTTTCTGGAGAACTCCTCTGAGACCCTTGGATTGATCTTTCCGAAACCCGGCATAGTTGTTCCCTCACCTATGTATTTGTGTGTAACAAAGACAGGTGGCACCACCTGCAATCATTTTCGTGCAGTATGAATCTGGATGTCTTTTAGATAACAGCCCATATCTCAAGAGTGGCTCAAAAATTGTGCTGAAAGTTTGCATGTCCATAGATCTTGGATCTCTCCATCTTGTAATCGCGACTGATGGCGCCACCTAGAATACTTTTGCGTACCGTCCATCTGTGCTTTTTGCCATTTGTTCTTCTTAGTGGTTCTTCAATGTACTGGGTTGAAATTGTGCATGTTCATAGATCCTTGACACCTCCATCTTATAAGCAAGACTGGTGGTGCCATCTGCAAAAGTTTTCGCATGGCTTCCATCCGTATATTGCTTTTGGTGAAAATTGCTTATATCTCAGGAATGGTTCAAGGTATTGGTCTGAAATTTGGCATGTCCATCCATCTTGGAAAGTTTTCTCGTAAACTAGACAGGTGGCACCACCTACCTACCCGTTTTTGTAGAATAAATTAATGCCTTTTCTCATTAGTGAATTACCGTATTGGCATGAAATGGTGCATACCATTAGATCTTGGACTCCTCCATGTTGTAATCAAGACTGGTGGCGCCATCTGCAATTGTTTTCCATTGGCGGCCATTTGTACATGTGGTTTGGGTGATAAATGCCCCTATCTCAGGGGTGGTTCAAGGTATTATTCTGAAATTTGGCATGTCCATCCTTCATGGAAAATTCTTGTAAACCAGACAGGTGGCGCCACCTACCTTTCTGTTTCTGTAGACTGAATAAATGCTCTTTTCTAAGGAGTGGTGTGCCTTATCGGCCTGAAATTGTGCATGTCCATGTATCATGGACTCCTCCATATTGTACTCAAGACTGGTGGCACCATCTGCAATCGTTTTCTCGTGGTGTCCATCTGTACATTTGCTTTGGGTGAAAATTGCTTATATCTTAGGAGTTGTTCAAATTATAAGTCTGAAATGTGGCATGTCAATCCGTCTTGAAGAGTTTTCTCGTAAACCAGACAGTAGGGCACCAGTTGTTTTTGATAATTAAATTAATGCCCTTTTCTCAGAATTTTAGTGGACTATATTCAGAAAAGGTGTAACATACCACTCAATCCATCCCACCACTTCACCTGTACAACTCTGACTTCGGCGGATACACGTTGTCACTTGTCGACTATCTGTTTTCTAGTTAAAAATGTGATACAAAAACTCCAGTATCTGAATAACTACGGACTGAAGGCCATGATACTTTGCATGCATATTGATCATGGAGTGTTTCATCAGTTCCTGTACACTTGTAGTGCCACCTGTATTTTTTTCAATTTTTTAGGCATTTTTCCTCTATTTATGAGACCTTCAAATGAAGTGGTCATCTGTTAACACAGCACACACCGTAACTGCTGAACATAGATTCCATCTAACTTGACATCCAGGGAGACTAATAAAAAATCTCCTAGGAAACCGGAAAATAAGGTCTCTGTTACCCATGTTCTCTAAGCTATAGGGCTCATAAATACCCCCATCATAATTAAGATTTGATGCAAAAGCCCCAGTATCTGAAAAGCTAATGCTTTGATAGCCATGATTCTTTGGATATATATTGATCAAGGAGGGTTTCATCATTTCCTGCAGACTGGTGGCACTACCTGTATTTTTTCAAGTTTTTACGCATTTTTATTCTATTTATGAGACCTTCAAATGAAGTGGTCATCTGTCCAATAGCCCACTGAAACCCATTAATAAGGAATCTTCACTAAATTCATGATTTTTTAGCACTCTGGCAGTCATTTTGCTCATTGTTCAACATTCCTTGAATTCAGCTGAGCGTCATGGCCCATGGGCCTCTAGTTTAAGGGTATGAATTGGTGTCAGGTCAGTCATATCTGACATTTTCAGAATTGTTTTGTATTATTATGAGTATGGATTCACTATAATTTTTGGAAATACGAAAGACTCCTTATATAGTGTCCATGTCCTGTATTAAGTGGAATATTCCACGGTGTAGGGTTATATTTGTAAAGTCTTTGTTATTTGAATATTGTCTATCAAAATGGATATTCACAAATTCATAGAGAATCCTACCAGTAAAGTCTAAGACCAAATGAAAAAAGGTCAATTTATTAGAAACTGGTGCGTCTCAGTCTTTGTCATTGAAAAGTGATTTGCCTTTTTCGGACGAGACTGCTACCGGAGAAATAGTAATAGCTCAGGGTATTGAGGGTTTTATTGTTCACGTACCTCTACACAAAGTCATGTTGGAGTCAGAATTGGTGTCAGGTCCTATTACTGTTGGAATTATGCCCAGTTTACCTGTAAAAGGTGTTTCTTTGTTACTGGGGAACGATTTGGCGGAAGGTAGGGTGACAGCTTATCCTTGCATGGTCTCTAAACTGAGGCCTAGCTTAAATGATGTAAGTGAGGCGGAAAACGAGGGGCTGTTTCCAGCCTGTGCAGTCACTCGGGCAATGGCTAGAAAAGCCAATAATGATACAGTGAATAAGGGTGACACCGATAAGGCCGGTATGGCTGTTGGCCAGGGTTCCACCGATGATAAAGCCGGTACGGCTATGATCTATAGGACCACTGATGATAATGCAGATTGTTGGTATTGTTGATGATGATGACACAATAGATTTGTCACAAACATTCATGAATGTCACTGATCATAGTAATGACCACTCAGCGTTTCTTTGTTCTAAGAAGGAGTAAAGAGGTGAGAAATTACCGGATGAGACATTTCCTTTAGGGAATAGGAAGAGTTTATTGAAAGATCAAAAGAAAGATACAGATCTTAAACATCTGTACGATTTGAATTTGCCAACCGAGGAATATGCATCGTGTTATTTCATACAAAATAATGTATTAAATAGAAAATGGAAATCCAGAGATATTCCGTCAACAGAGGATTGGGCTACAATAAATCAAATTGTAGTTCCTAAAGTTTATAGGTCAGAAATTATAAAGGTTGTCCATAAGAAGCCTATGGCTGGACATTTAGGTGTAAACAAAACCAGAGAAAAAATAATGAGACATTTCTTTTGGCCTAAGATGAATCAAGATGTAGCGCTGTTTTGTAAAACTTGTTATACTTGCCAGATGGTAGGAAAATTCATTCATGATTCACCAATAGCTCCTTTACAACCCATTCCAGTCATGGAAGAACCTCTAAGTCGTGTCATTATAGATTGTGTGGGTCCAATGCCAAGTACAAAAAAATGGAAATCAGTATTTGTTAACTATAATGTGTACCAGAACAAGATTTCCAGAGGCCATCCCTCTGAGAAATTTAAAAGCGCGGAGTATCGCCACGGCTTTGATCAAATTCTTTACAATGTTTGGAATGCCTAAAGAAATTCAATCAGACCAAGGTACAAATTTTACTTCTGGATTGTTCCAACAGTTAACTAATGAGTTAGGTGTGCATCAAATTATTTCAAGGGCCTATCATCAACAATCCCCAGGTGCTTTAGAGAGATTCCAATCCACTATGAAAACTATGTTAAAAACCTACTATTTTCATAATATACAGGACTGGGAAGACGGCTTTTCACTATTGTTATTTGCAATTCTGTACAAGAATCGCTTGGGTTCACTCCGTTTGAACTTGTGTTTGGTCACACAATCATTGGTCCTTTAAAAGTGATCAAAGATCAATTGGTCAATGAACACAGTACAAAAAGGAACGTTTTAGATTATGTGGTCAAATTCAAAGAATGGTTTAACGATGCTTGTGACATAGCTAGACAAAACTTGGCAAAAGCACAGACTAAAATGAAACATGGTATTAGAGAAAGGCTAGAGATCAAGAATTCAGGGTTGGAGATAAAGTATTGGCATTGTTACCATGTAGAGACGGTCCATTGCAAGCACGGTATCATGGAATCTATGAAATTCATAGAAAAACCAGTAATGTCAATTACGTAATCAAAACTCCAGACAGGTTGTGTCATGTAAACATGCTCAACCCATATTTCGATAGAGATGACACACAGGTGAATCCAGCTTGTTTAGTATCTACAATTTATGAAATAAAAGAAACTGACGATATGTCATTGCTTTTGATACAGATTGAACATAAATTGAGAAGCAACATAGGTATAGCCAATGGAATGCACATTGAATTGATTGAATAAGACGTCAAAATCCTCTGAACGTCAAGATCCTCTGAACGTCATGATCCTCTGAACGGCACGGTTCTCTGAACGTCATAATCATGTTGCATACTGATTGCTTACCGATTGCATACATATTGTTTACCGAACGTTTAAAGATTTTAAATTGTGTTGATGTAAGTGAGCAGGCTATCTTAGCTTTATTGGTACATTAAGATGAACAAGGGTTTCATCATCCTGTCTCTTATTTTTCTAAGATATTCAAAGACTATCAGAAAAATTATTCAACCATTGAAAAAAATTACTGGCACTTATCTTAGCGTAACAATACTTTAAGGTTGACGTAAGATCAGTTTTACATCCGTTAGTGATTTATAACGATCACAATCCATTGGTGTTCCTGAACAAAATGAAAAAAAAGAACAGACGATTGTTAAATTGAAGTCTGCTCTTACAAGAGTATGATATCATTGTGAAACACATTAGAGGCAGAGATTATGTCATAGCTGATACATTGTTCAGATATTACTAACTAATGTGAATTGGTATGAATATTTGATGAATTGAATTGTTCGAGATGGATATTGGAAGGTATTTGCAAATATGTGCAGTAGCTATAGTGCGCTGAAAGATATTGATATGAATTGTGCAGTAATTGCAGATAAAGTCAGTTTGGTTCATTTGCAGTTTTGCTTGATGGTTTTGTATGAGGTGGATTTGTATAATCAAAGTAATGTTTAAAGAGGTAAGAGAGGGTATTTGCGTCAAACACAGGATTAGGAAAGGATTATGAATAATGTCTATGGATACAAATGTATTGAATAAGTATAACAGATCATATTTAACTATCATTCTATTGATCTGTTAAATTATTCCATATTCCTTATGTGATAAACTGAGTCATCTAAAGGCTCACGTGTCGAAAGGTTACAAATTTTACTCATATGGATATAATTATTTTTTTAGGGGGAAGGTGTTATGAGGTTCTGGAGTGACGTTGTGAATGTGAATGTGAACCAAAACATTTTGTATTCTTGTATATATTGTATATAATGATTTCTTTATTATAAATATTATCATTTAACGAGTCTTTCTTCAGTTGAGTTGGTTGCGTGTGGAACTCGAATGAAAGTTTAGTAACACGTAACAGTTCGCAAAGCGATATTGGATTTCATAAGCATAGGTTTATCACCAACACACAGCTTGTTAAATGTGTCACTGTTCATTAAAGACACCGAACTGTCAGTATCAATTTCCATCACTGTTGGTTATTCGTTAATCTGTACCTCAACTTGATACACATGTGAGCTTTTCTGTGAACCAGGTATGTGGTACATTTCTTGATACTCAACTCCAGGACTAAGTAAATGAACACGAGAGTCTGATGGAGAAGACCTTGATTTTATACACACACGAGCAAAATGATTCCAGGAACCACAGTTAGAGAACTTTATTCCTTGAGCGGCGTATCATTTCCCCTTAGTATGAGGCCACTTGTCACCACAGCGGAAACAGGCTTTAACAGGCTTATCTGAAGTGTTAACTGGCTTTCTATGAGTCATTGAACGCACAGGTTTCTTCTGCTTAACAGAAAGTCTTTTACAGAAGCCAGGGGGTTATAAGTATGTAACTTATCCTCTATTACTTTTATTTGACTGCGTGAGGCTTCCATGGCACGGCCAAGACAAAGCAGATCAGTCAACATAATATCCGGTTTACAAAAACCTTCTTCCCCGAGTTTTGTTGACGTACACTTCTGAATTATCTGAGATTTTATCTCACGGTCACAATCAGCGAAGTTACAGTTAACAGACAAATTCTTCAGACGAGTGTAAAATGTATCGAGATCCTCATGATCTTCATGTCTAGCCTCTCGGAATTTGAAAAGTTTGTATTCAGTATTCCATTTAGGCGCAAAAAAGTCCAAGAGCGCTTCTTTAGCAGTGTCAAAGACTGTTTTCTCTGCAGTAGCCTGGGGCTGTCAATGTCATAGACATACTATGTAACTCCTCCCCAACCATGTGCAGGAGCAAAGCACGCTGTCGTTTCGTTGCTGAAAACGCGAGATAATTATCAAAGCGAGCCACGCGAACACAGGCATTGACAGTCCACCACCACTGACCAAGTTTACCGTCGTCGCCAGAATGTTATGTTCCGACAGAAATATATGACTGAAGAAAGCAACAAGACCGTTCTTCCATGGAACAAAAGTATATTCCAAACACAACTTACAACAAAATCGGAAACATATAGTGCGCCTGTTATTAAGGGAATTAAAAATAGGGGAGGGGTGACGGTTCTCGGAGACTGCTATTATAGAGCCCATCATTTAACATTACGGCAATATATAACAGTTACTTTTCTGGGTCATTTCCTTATAACTGTAACTTTTCTGACATTTTCCTAGCGTTTTTCACACCATATGGTCCATCTCTTTATTATTTACTTAATATTTGAGATAGGCAGGCAAGAAGGCGTGAGACAGCCATGTCACCTAATATGATTTGTGAAATGGACATGCGAAATCGGTTTCGGGCTGAATTTGAAGGACGTGCCTGATTGGCTGAACCGTGTCTACGTCTGTGGCTGCATGTCGTGTTGTAAGACATGAGTGACATCACAATGATCGGTCGAGCATCACCTTCAATTGACTGACGTCATCAGCTTGTGTGGCTTGTTCATGGTCATTTCTCTGGCGATTAAAAAAATGCTGTAACCTGTTTTATAACATATCACGAAATATTTGTCTCATGCGAATTCATTGCAAGGTAAGGCACTATTTTTTACGCAGGCAATCGGCGGAATAGCTCCTACAACCTTTGGATAAGAAATGTTTATACTGCTGCATGATTCCCTTGTAAAATTATCCCAGAAAACATGTTGACACGGGTACTTGAATGGACTTTAACGAGTTCTGCAACAAGTGCGGTTGTTTACCTTTTTATTTAAACATAAAAAAAACAGTTTTAAGGATCTATGCATTGTGTCTACAGTACGACGGGAATGTATGTGATAATATACCTTTGACTGAGGAATATCATTTATCTGTGGTTAGATTTCCAGTGAGTTCTCATATATTTTATTTTTATTATTGACCAATAGGAGCGTTTGCCATATTGCTCATATCTGTGCGGCCCTGCAATCAACCTATCAGAAAAGTTGCTTCGCCATGGATGGGCAATGGCTGCTGTCCGTTCGTAACAGAATGAGACATGCTCAACTTTAGCACCTGCTGATGGCATGTTACTATGGCTAAAAGTGCAAGCAATCTTTGTCATAAGAAAGAAAAAGACATAGAAAGATTAAAAACTTCCTGTCAAAATGCTGATACGCAGGGAATCCTGAAAGTACTAACCCTGATCCACATGGTTGTCGGACTTAACGGGACGTCTTTTTGCCTGCTCATCTCAAATATTATGTAAATAATAAAGAGATAGACCATACAGTGTGAAAAACTGCAGGAAAAGACAGACAGCTAACAGTTATAAGGAAATGATCCCGAAAACAAACAAGGAATGTGATATTTGAGTGAGAAAAATGCCATCCTTTTAGGGAAAATACTTAAACCTTTAGAACTCAAAAGATTTTGCTTAAGATCCAGACATTGTGATTAATATCCTGCGAACATCTTAGCATCCTAAATTTCAAGTTTTCTCAGTGTGAGTTCAATTAAATTTTTGTGAGAGGATGTTAGACTTTACTTTGTTGAGTAGAGGGAGCTGGGAGGGCGGCGGGTCTCAGATCAGTCGCCTTCCTCACAGCTCGGCACCCATCACAAGTCAATCAGAGCCTGCCCGGTACAAAATTGTTAGTTTGTCACAACAAACTTTTTAAACTGCCAAAGTTCTTAATTAATTTATTGAACTTTTATAAGGATAGTTAATAAAGGCATTTTCATGTTTCTTCGTTTAATTTTGTTGTCGATATAACACAATGTATTCAATACATTTTAATGAATTAATGTGACATGGTGAACAATGGGTCGATTAAATATTTTTGGGGTATCTGGATGTCGGTGCAGGCGTTTGTGGAGGTTTATCTATTGTGTTTTCTCATCAAGACAAAGCTATTTCATTTTCTGGATTACTTTTTATTCCCGCATTTGTAACCTTCCATATATCTTTCAGACGAATTTTCCCAACTAGTGTTATAGTAAACAAAACATGTCCTACATTTTATACTTGATTTGTGAATCTCAATTGAATTTGTGATATATACAGACATTAAGCTCTGCCGCATGTCATAAATATGCATGCCCGGTGTAGTGCAATCATGTTAAGGAAAACAAGAAAGAAAAATAGTTATAGTTATAATTATGTATGAGTAAAGTTTGGATTCCACAGTTTATTCACAAAGGCATTCAGTTACAAACCACTGGTGAAAGTCACCTGGTTTTGCCTATAATTTCTTTTTAATGTTTGTTTATATATATATATGTTTGGTTACTTTAAACTAAAACAATAACGTATTATTATGAGTTTTATTCTTTCTTGATATTATGAGACACCTAAATTCAAAATACATGCGTTTTTCTCAATAATAACATAAGAGAAAAAATGTTAATAGTCCAGAGACGGATAAACCCTATTTTCACACATAGAATCCCGTAAAATAGAACAATATACGCTCAGTCCTACATAAAGAATAAAGAACAAAATGCCCAAAACTGCACTGTTACAGCTTAAATATCCTAAACATTTCTACACCTTTAGAAGGCATATCCTGTCCCATGCTCTCCCCGTAAGCCCTTCGTGACCGCCCTATATGAACCCTCTCCCTTTAACTAAAGTCCGCCCTTCGTGACCCCCCTATATGAACACCCTCCCTTTTACTTAAGTCCGCCCTTCCTGACCTCACTATATGAACTTCCTCCCTTTAACTTAAGTCCGCCCTTCGTGACCACGTTATATGAACCCCCTCCCTTTTACTAAAGTCCGCCCTTCGTGACCACCCCAGAAGAACCACCTCCCTTTTACTAAAAGGCGCCCTTCGTGACCACCCTACATGGACCCCCTCTCTTTTACTTAAGTCCGCCCTTCGTGACCACCCTACAGGGACCTAAGTCCGCCCTTCGTGACCACCCCACATGAACCCGCTCCCTTTTACTTATGTCCGCCCTTCGTGACCACCCCACATGAACCCCGTCCCTTTTACTTAAGTCCGACCTATTGACCACCCTACATGAACCACCTCCCTTTGTTCTTAAGTCCGCTCTACGTGACCACCCTATATGAACCCCCCTTTTACTTAAGACCGCCCTACGTGACCAGCCTACATGAACCCATTCCATTTACTTAAATCCGCCCTTCGTGACCAACCTACATGAACCCCCTCCCTTTTACTAAAGTCCGCCCTTCGTGACCACCCTATATGGACCCCCTTCCTTTTACTTAAATCCGCCCTTCGTGGCCACCCTACATGAACCCGCTCCCTTTTACTAAAGTCCGCCTTTCGTGACCACCCTTCAAGAACCCGCCCCTTTTACTAAAGTCCGCCCTTCCTGACCACCCTACATGAACCCCCTCCCTTTTACTCAAGTCCGCCCTTCGTAACCACCCTACATGAACCGCCTTCCCTTTGTTCTTAAGTCCGCTCTACGTGACCACCCTATATGAACCCCCCTTTTACTTAAGACCGCCCTACGTGACCAGCCTACATGAACCCATTCCATTTACTTAAATCCGCCCTTCGTGACCAACCTACATGAACCCCCTCCCTTTTACTAAAGTCCGCCCTTCGTGACCACCCTATATGGACCCCCTTCCTTTTACTTAAATCCCCTCTTCGTGACCACCCTACATGAACCCGCTCCCTTTTACTAAAGCCCGCCTTTCGCGACCACCTACAAAAACCCGCCCCTTTTACTAAAGTCCGCCCTACCTGACCACCCTACATGAACCCCCTCCCTTTTACTCAAGTCCGCCCTTCGTACCCACCTTACATGAACCCCCTTCCCTTTGTTCCTAAGTCCGCCCTACGTGACCACCCTATATGAACCCCCCTTTTACTTAAGACCGCCCTACGTGACCACCCTTCATGAACCCATTCCATTTACTTAAATCCGCCCTTCGTGACCAACCTACATGAACCCCCTCCCTTTTACGTAAGTCCGCCCTTCGTCACCACCCTATATGGACCCCCTTCCTTTTACTTAAATCCGCCCTTCGTGACCAACCTACATGAACCCCCTCCCTTTTACTTAAGTCCGCCCTTCGTGACCACCCTACATGAACCCCCTCCCTTTTACTTAAGTCCGCCCTACCTGACCACCCTACATGGACCCCCTCCCTTTTACTTAAGTCCGCCCTTCGTGACCACCCTACAGGGACCTAAGTCCGCCCTTCGTGACCATCCTAAATGAACCCCTTTGCTTTTACTTAAATCCGCCCTTCGTGACCAACCTACATGAACCCCCTCCCTTTTACTTAAGTCCGCCCTTCGTGACCACCCTACATAAACCCCCTCCCTTTTACTAAAGTCCGCCCTTCCTGACCACCCTACATGAACCCCTTCCCTTTTACTTAAGTCCGCCCTACCTGACCACCCTACATGAACCCGCTCCCTTTTATGAAAGTCCGCCCTTCGTGACCACCCTACATGGACCTAAGTCCGCCCTTAGTGACCACCCTACATGAACCCGCTCCCTTTTACTTATGTCCGCCCTTCGTGACCACCCTACTTAAACCCCCTCCCTTTTACTTATGTCCGCCCTTCGTGACCACCCTACATGAACCCCCTCCCTTGTACTTAAGTCCGCCCTTCGTGACTGCATATGACAATTCAGTCTTTCTTTGTCTGTCTGTCTTTCCATGACTATTACCTAAACCACGGGTGATCGAGTACTATATAAATACTTTTTCTGTCTCTCTCTCTCTCTCTAGTTTACTATCCGTCTGTTCATAAGTATTATCAAACGCAAATGGTCTAGTACTTGGTAAGTATAATTCCTTTCGTTCTTTGTCCCCCACTGTCTGTCCCAGAGTATTATCCAGACATAAGCGGTTGATTACTTGGTAAGTGTTATTTCTTTTTCTTTTTTGGTCTGTAAGTACGTTAATGTCACCGAAACAAAAGTGGTCGAATACTTCCTGTGTATTACAACTTTTTCTTTCTTTGTGTGTTTGTACGTTAGTCTTACCAAACGCAGGTGAATGTTATTACTGCTTCATTCTTTGTCTGTATGGCTATGCTTAAGTATAAAACATGGACAAATGGTCGATATCTTGGTAGATATTATTAATGTTTCTTTGCCTGTAGGTCAGTAGCTATTACCGAACACACACGTGGTCCAGAACTTGGTTAGTAATTTTACCGTCTCCTTGTCTGTCTGCCTGTCCGTAATTATTTCCCTTGCAAAAGTGGTCGTGTAGTTGGTAAGTATCATTACTGTTTCTTTATTTTTCTGTATCTTTTTCTGTCCTTAAGTTTACCCCAAAGACACATGTTCGTGTACTTGGTAAGTATCATTCTTGTTTCTGTGGTTGTCTGTTCGAACACATTATCTAAACACAAGTGGTCAAGTACTTCCTAAATGCTGTAATTGTCTGTCTGAAAGTATTACCCCTACTCAAGTAGTCGCACACGTGGTCACTATTCTTACCGTTTCTTTTTTTTGTCTGCCTGTCAGTCTCTCCGTAAATATTCCCGAAACACATGTGTTGGGGGACTTTTTAAGTATTATTCCTGATTCTTTATTTGTTTGTCTGTCTGTCTGTAATATTTACTCAATCACAACTGGTCCAGTGCTTAGTATGTTTTATATCTGTATCTTTCTTTGTCTGCCTGTCTGTCCGTAAGTATTGCCCAAACACAAGATATCGGGTACATAATAAGTAAGTACTATTACGCTTTCTTTCTCCATCTCTCTGTCTGTCTATCTGTCCGTAAGCAATACCCACACAGAAGTGTTCAAGCATGTTATATGTATAATTAATATTTCTTTATTTGCCTGCCTGTCTGTACATATTATCCAATCACACGTGGTCGAGTATGGAGCCCCTAAAGTGACATACGTGATATTTTATTCTGGGTAAATATCGCGTTCCTTCGCGATAATTTCGCGTTCACTCGCGATAATATCGCGTTCCCTCGCGATCTTTTCGCGTTCCCTTGCGATCTTTTTTGCGTTCCCTCGCGATCTTTTTCGCATTCCCTCGCGATTTGTTTGGCTAGGCTGGTTCCCTGCTCCCCTATTTCTGGCATACATGCATATATATGGGCGCGGAAACCAGTACAACAGTTTACTGTGTCTCGTTCTCTGTGTCTTTAACACCACTACGCTCCAATAAGATATACGCTTGGTGTCAGGTCAACACAACGATGCTTGTATAAGATTAGATTAGTAAAATGATTAAATATGCAGATGACACAGTGACCTTAGGACTCATTTCTGATGACAATGAATTGCCTTATAGGCAAGAGATATTATATCTGACTAAATGTTGTCAATCATAATCTTCTTTTAAATGATGAAAAAAAAACAAAGGAAGTTTTATTCGATGTTAGGAAAGGGTGTAATGTAGTAATTAAAGTGTGTATTAACATTGGTACAATTTTTCAGGATGATCTCAAATGGTCTGATAACATATATATATATATATATTTATATATATATGTATATATATGGTATAAATGTTTTCATTATTATTTTATATCTTTTACTTTTACCTAACATAAAATTAATATTAGGCCAGATTTTATCAAATACTTAAAATTCTGGACACAGTTCATCTTGGAAAATTGATACTTTCACTGTCAAAACTATATATGTATATATACATATATATATATATATATGCCACATGCCCCACATATCTGCTATTTATTATTATGGTCCTCGGCCACCCGGACATATGTGCAAACCGGTGTATAAGATGATCTAATTGATCTGGAAACAACCTAAGACATACTTAAAATAATCGGAATGTCTTAAAATTATTAGATCTGCTATACAGAAATGACGCCTTCGTTGTTGGTCTTATGATTTTTGTTAATGCAACACGATATATCGCATATCCCGATTATATTTAACAATAATGTCATCTTAGAACATACATACATTTTCAGGCATTTTTATCATATATTTATCATCTTTCCTTCTAATATTTCTTCATTCAAAATTGCGGAAAAGTTAACAATTTATTCTCTTTTAAAAATTCACATGAAATAATTCTATGAAACAAAATGTTAACCATTATTATTAATTGATGGTTTGTGAGTAATATCTCTCTGAAGCTGGTGTAAGAGACTAAAATAGACTTAATGGGAAGGTCGTGCCCGCCGCCCCTGCTTCGGGGGTTCGACTAAGCAATGGGATAGATTAGGCACCCAGGGCAGAGTTCACCGGGCCTGGTTACCGCAAGGAAAAAAAGCAGAGGAAGCGTGCGATAATGCCGTGTCAGGTAATCCGAAAGCAGAATGGAATTTTTCAGATGTTAATATTAAAATATTGAAAATGGTGGCGGTTACCTTCACCAAAAAAAATCTTTTATAAAAGAGTAATTGTAAATGGCAAAAGTAAAGTTTGCAAATGTCAAACTCGAAAGGAGGCACAACAATCAAGGAAAATGTCCACCTGGCTCGTACTAATTAAAAGTCATGAAACAGGGCCGGGATATCAAATTAAGCAGTTTTTATTCTCATTCTGTAAATGTCGGTTCTATGCTCCATTTGTTCATCGACTTGCAAATGAAGAATGTGTAGGGCACTCCCAGGGCACACTTGTTGTTTTGTATTCACTGATGTGGGGTCGGCAAATACGTTAAATATTTCTGTTTCTTAATGGAGAACCACATTTACAGAAATACATGGATGAGACAAGGTGGGTATAAAAATGATCCAGGGTAAAATAACCCTCTGGACAATGGAATATCTGCATACTAGTGTTTAGTATCAGAAGAAGAAGAACAGATGTGGCCTAAGGCCGGAAATAATTATTGGACTGTTACAACTGATAATGTAAAACCAACTGATAACTTAATAA
Organism: Sipunculus nudus; assembly: GCA_026874595.1. Classification (NCBI taxonomy): domain Eukaryota; kingdom Metazoa; phylum Annelida; class Sipuncula; order Golfingiida; family Sipunculidae; genus Sipunculus; species Sipunculus nudus. Next base: position 358,742 of record CM049320.1, on the reverse strand, counting down.
ATGAATGACCGATAACGTATCAGTAACCAATAATGTAATGCGAAATCAAACGTTAATGTGACAGATTTCCCTAGCCGTTAACGTAAAACAGAATTAATTGGTAAAATAAAAACATTTCAGTGAACCCGGCCAAACCAAATTGGACCTTCCGCATGCTTCTTGGACAAAACATGCATTTTTTTACCTCAGATGACCGTAGGTCATAAGAGCATTAGTGATCACCGTTTGTCCGTCCGAGCACAAATCGGTCTCTTTCGCGTCGCACTTTTCATATCCTGTATTATGATTATATAGCACAACTTAGGACATCAAAAGTTCAGAACATTTCAGAATGATAAATTCAAACCAGTGGGGGATCTAGAAATTTTAGAATACTGGGTATGATTAAATACTTGGTATGATTAAAAATAAAGTTCTTAAATTGCGCATTTAAGTTTTTGTTTTGTGTGTTTATATATATTTATAAATGTCGCGCGCCATCTTCCGATCTTAAGAAGGACCGACCCAATATCCGATCATGATCTGCCGATGAATTCTTACAGCTTTGAATTAATAGAAAGAAAAAAGATGAAATAAATAATAGTTTCTCATCTACGAGTATTTTCATTTGTATATTTTATGGTATTATGTTTGGAAAGTAGCTGATGGGTGGAAAGGTATACACCTGCAAAGGTTCTATACCTTGTACAATGATTTTTATTTTTTAAATAAATTTAAATAAATTCAAATATATGTATATTTTTTGTATTTTTTGTCTTATTTTATAGATAACAAATGTGTTTAAAAAATTACCAATATCAGTAAATGAACATAGGCAGATGGGTATGTGCAAAGTTAATATTGTTGATTGGTAATTTGGCCTGACCTATCTTAAAATGGGTCTGAACCAATAACTGACGTGAAAAATATTATTTCAGTAAATTACATCGGGATATGGGCCTGTTCCAGGTTGACATTGTTGATCCGTTGTTGGGTCTGACTACTAATAAAAAAACAGATAGAAACGAATAATTTGATAATCTAATTGCTTAAAATATAAAAAGAGGTCTGCCAAAAAAATTTAAAATGAATAGATGGGAAATAGATAACATATATCAGAAACATGGCAAAAAGTCTAATCTCTCTTATTCAAGTATCGCTTTGTTAACCTGACATCGAGTGTATATCTAACAGGTGGAGCATGCTGGTCTTAAAGACACGAAATGATCGCAAAGGGAACGCGAACAGATGGCGAGGGAACGCGAAAAGATGGCGAGGGAACGCAAAAAGATCGCGAGGGAACGCGAAAAGATCGCGAGAGAACGCGATATTTACCCAGAAAAAAAATCACGTATGTCACTTTAGGGGCTCCATAGTCGAGTAATTGGGAAGTATCATTACTTTTTCCTTCATTGTCTGTCTCTTGTAGGTGTGCGTGATATCTTTGGAGTGCGTTACATACCGTAAGTAGTGCTGAGAATACAAGTTTTATGTTTGAAATAATAGTCTTCCTGGAAATACGGTACTGCGCTTATCATATCCTCAAGTGTACCCTGGTCATGGCATGTTGTTGTATCCTGAATATTTTATATATTATTTTTAATAAACACATAAAAAGCGTTTAGGTGCGCGTGTGTAAGCGTATTTGCACCAGTGAAAAACAGACCTAACACACAGTTAATAATGTCTCTAAGTATAATGTCTCTAAGTATAGAATTACGGTCGAGAACTTGGTAAGTATTATTCTTTTTCCTTTATTTGTTTGTCTGTCTGCCTCTGTGTACGTATTTCCCTAACACGAGTGGTCGATAACTTGGTAAGTATTATTTCCGTTTTTTTTTCTGATTTTTTGCAATAATTATAAACAAACAAACTTTATACCACTTAGAAAATACTACCATATTACATTTCACATTTTTTTCAGCTGTTAAAATACCGATTAAATCAATCATGCCAACACAATTATTTAAGAGCTATTAGTGTAGACTCTCTGCTGATACCATGACAATTAATTGTGAATTCTCAAATTGGATTAATAACCGTAAAAATATGTACAATACGTGAATAATTAAAACAATATTTATGAATTTTATAATATTTGAATTTAGATTATCATTATATCTGTCACTCTGCAAATGGCACTATAACAATATTATTTTAAGATGATAATTTTGCAAATATTGATACTAATGATAATAATCTAAGATAAAATATACGATTTTAATACAAATCTAATATTATTGATATGAATTTATAATTATGTTCAACATTCAATAATATTTTGGTAAAGAAATTCTTCTTCTTATTATTATAATTTAAACATTATTATTATTATTATTATTATTATTATTATTATTATTATTATTATTATTATTATTCATATAACTATTATTATGACTATAAACATCAGCTTTGAAAGAAGACTGTAATGACTGGATAAATATTTCATCTCTTCTGCGAGGGCACTTTTAAAAAGTAGCTCTTAATACCCAAGATTTTATTATTCTACCCGGGTAATCTAAAGTAAGCCATATATATGGCATCACATGTATCAGTTAGTACACTGTTGTGATGAACAGACTTTCTCTCTCTCTCTGACTGACACTTGATGAGAAGTATATTATAAACTGTGTACAGACATTAAGTTACTAAGTAATATTATATAGAAGTAAACAAGGTGATACAGGATCCGTACTTGCATGATGTCTACGGAGCTTGCAGGCTCGATTACCCATGTGTTAAAAGTTGCTATGTCTGTCCTTTTTTCAAGACTATGAAGCAAGCTATTTTTTCTCACAAGTTTCTACAATGATTAAACAGAGATTGGCTGAAAACTCAACATGACGAGTAAATGTGTGTACACAGATACAGCGTTCTTGTAAATATGTTTCGCCAAACACCCAGCATTATACATATATATCAGTGATTTTCACCAGTTTTGTGCAGGCCAAGCTTGACAACCTTACCATGGCAAAAAAAAAAAAAAAAAAAAAAAGCCCGCTGCTCATTCAGGGCGAGGCAGTATTTACAGATTCGGGGTGCAGCTTATAACAATTGATTTTGCTTGAAGAATTCAAGCGCTGCATCAACGCAGATGTTAAAACTTTTCTTGATGAGAAAAGTCCTGAAACTCTTGCTGCTGAATTAGCTGATGATTATTCATTAACACACAAAATGTCCTTTACTAGCATATAAAACCAGTCATTCACAAACAAGAATGTAAATCAGTGTGGTCAAAAGAAGTTTAAAGCGCAGTCAACCAGTATTAGTAGTCCTGATAGTTCAACGAAGTCAATTGCTACACCTCAGTCCACGTCCACTATGTATAAGTCAAACAAAGAACTGTCATTTTCGAAGAAAATCTGTAATTACCTTAAGAAGGAAGGAAATTTGCGAATATACCAAATAGCAAACCTTCTGGTTTTGTTTCAAATTCTATACATAGCATAGTAAAAGAGCCAGGCTCTTTTCATGTAAATAAGGGATACAACTCGTTTATTGACTCCAATAAAGAGTTTGATGCTACGGAGGCCCACGTGCCGTCTGAATCCAAAGAATCCGTAGCTTGCGTGGTAAAAACCTAAGTTGATTCCTGCGAGGAATTATTTAAGGCTGGGTCCTTTCAAGACTCCTGCGAGGAGTATTCTCTGATTGAGGCTAAGTCCTTTTCTGACTCTTGCCAGAGTATTTCAAATGAGGCCAGGTCCTTTTATGACAAGCAGAAGTTTGTTTCTGCTGATTAAAATTCCTCTGTTGACTCCCATGAGGAGTTTGATTGTACAAAGGATGTAGATTACTTTAAGGACTCTGAAAAGGGTTTATTACTGACACTGTCAATGTCAGTTTTTTCTTTGATGAATCTGAGGAAGTAGATTCTACTCCTGACTCTGAAATGGAGTTATTTGAGCCATTCATACATGATGGTTTTGTATCACTTTCAAGTGATATTTCAGATTCTACCCCTATTCGAATTTTGAGGGACACTGGTTCAGGCCAGACTCGAATGTTAGCAAACTTTTTGCCATTTTCTAATAGGACTTACTGGTCCACATGCACTTGTTAATGGTGTGTTTTCAGACAAACACACTTCAGTTCCGCTTCACATTTAATTTCTGGAAATATTTCTTTGGGCATACGAACTACTGCACCCTTTATGGGAATTCAATTGCTACTAGGCAAAGAGGTTGCAGGTGACAATGTACAGCCTGTACCAATAGTGACAGAAAAGCCGTCATTTGATCAGGACACTGATCCTGAAAGTCAGGAACTTCCTTGTTTGCCAAGAAAAACACACATGAGGATAATGGTCCAGATAACAACACTCTGGGAGTCACTAGTAACTCGTCTAACGACTCGCCCGTACAGGATGCAGCATTTTCAAGGTCAGAACTTATCGCGGGACAGCATAAGGACCCTGATATTTCATGTTTGTTTCCCAGGGCAGTTTCTAAAGATGAACTCTCACGGAACTAAATTTGTTTCTATCTTAACAAATGGAGTGCTGACGCGTAAATGGCGACCACCTGATGTATGCGCTGATAATGAGTGGGCCATCAAACATCAAATAGTAACGCCCAATGGCACATGGCACATGAGGCCTTAGTCTGGCCATTTAGGTATAAATAGAACTTATCAGAAAGTTAGTACACACTTCTATTGGCCTAGCCTCAAGAAAGATGTTGTACAATATTGTAAATCATGCCATACATACCAGATGGTAGGCAAGCTCAATCAGAATCCTCCTAAGGCCCCACTTAGGGATATTCCTGCTTTCGAGGAACCATTCAGTAGGATTATTGTTGACTGTGTTGGACCACTGCCCAAAACAAAATCTGGACATGAATACTTACTGACAATTATGTGCGCATCTACCAGTTTCACTGAGGCATTACCATTGGTACAGGTCTTCGCCATACCATCCTGAAAGTCAAGGCGCCCTCGAGCGTTTTCACCATACATTAAAAAACATGATTAGGACTCATTGCTATGACACACAGAAAGACTGGAATGAAGGAATCAACCTATTGCTGTTTGCTGTCAGAGAATTCTTCCAAGGGTCCTTAGGTTGCAGTCCCTTTGAACTAGTTTTCGGACACTCAGTTCACGGTCTATTAAAACTGCTTAAAGAAAAACTCTTGTATGAAAATCCTGATTCTCTTAGTTTATTGCAGTATGTCTCAGACTTTCGCACTAAACTACTCAATGCTTGTGAATTTGCAAAGTCAAATATGAAATCTGCACAAAGTAAAATGAAAACAAAGTATGACAATCACATGTAAGGTGGACGTTTGAGCCTGGTGAAAAGGTCTTTGCCCTACTTCCCATCCCTTGCAGACCTCTGCAAGCTAGGTATTTGTGTCCTTACATTGTTGACAAGAAAATCAGTGATTTAAATTTCATACTGTTGACACCAGATAGGCGTAAGAAGAAACAGCTGTGCCATGTTAACGTGCTGAAACCATTATGACAGAAAAAGCACATGAGATGTTGTACATAATATTAATGCCGTAAATTGTGTAAACACTGACCCTAACCTAGTTAAAGTAGATACTGATTGTAAGTGTGATGTAGACATTCTGGGTGGAACAGTACTACCAAAAAACTCAGACGTACTTAAAAACCTGGCTGCCAAACTGTCACACCTTACCGCAGAACAACAACAACACCTCAAGAACCTGCTGCGGAATTATGAACATTTGCTTAGTGACATTCCAACGCAAACTAACATATTGTGCCATGACGTCGATGTTGGCGAGGCAAGCGCAGTCAAGCAGCATCCATATAGACTGAATCTAGAAAAGCAAGAGTATCTACAGGATGAGATTCAATATTTGCTGGACAATCATTTTATTGAACCTAGTAAGAGTAACATAAATTCACCATGTATCCTTGTGCCAAAACCTGATAGAAGTTACCGTATGTGCACTGATGAGCGAAAATTGAACTCTGTCACCAAGACTGACACATTCCCGATTCCGAGGATCGATGATTGTATTGATGGAGTCGGTAGCTCCAGAAATGTATCCAATTTTGACTTGCTGAAAGGATTCTGGCAAGTTCCGCTGACAGAACGAGCGAAAGAAGTGTCCGCATTTGTGACGCCGCTAGGACTGTACCAGTATAAATTTATGCTGTTTAGCATAAAGACTCGCTAGCCACGTTCCAGCGCCTCATCCATATGGTTGTCATGGGTATTCAGGGCTACGACGCATGTTATGATGATCTTGTCGTGTACAGCGACACCTGGGAGAAACATCTGCAAATTCTTCGCGACCTCTTTCAAAGACTCAGTGAAGCACGTCTGACCGTCAACTTAGTAAAATCTGAGTTTTGTCATGCACAAATAACATTTTTGGTTTATATTGTAAGGCAGAGTCAAGTAAAACCTGTTGATGCTAAGTACTATTTCTGCATTTTATCTAGACCAGAAAACAAAAAAGCAAATAATGCGTTTTTTGGAATGGTTGGATACTAAAGGAAGTTTTGTCCATTTTTTTCTGCTATAGCTGAACCTTTGACGAATTCGTTAAAGAAGAAACAAAAGTTTGTATGGCATGTTCAGTGTGAAAATGCATTTAAGAATTTGAACACAATTCTGCAAAGTTCAGCTGTTTTAGCAACTCCAGACTTTTCTATACTTTTGAGTTAGCTGTAGATGCTAGTGATACTGCTGCTGGTGCTGTGTTGTTACAAGAAGCCAATGATAGCATAGATCATCCAATTTGTTATTTCTCAAGAAAGTTTAATACAAATCAGAAAAACTACTCCACTATTGAAAAAGAATGTTTGGCTTTGATTTTGTCATTGCAACAATTTGAAGTTTATGTTACTTCATCAGTTAAGCCTATCATTGTCTTCAGTGATCACAATCCCCTCACGTACATGAACTAGTTGAAGGGTTAAAAACAAATATTGTTGAGATGGAGTTTGTTCTTACAGGATTACAATCTTGAAATCAAACACATAAAAGGGAAAGACAATGTACGTGCTGATTGCTTATCGAGATGTTTATGAAATGTCGTAAACCAGATGTTTATGTAATGTTGTAAATAAGATGACTTTTCAGGTGTTGTAAAAATTTAGTGATTGTGATCGCAAAAAGAATTTTTCTGACAAAAGTTTATCTTTTCTTACAGGAGGGGGAGTGTTAAAGATGCCTGTTTTATTTTGAGCTGTTGACATATCTCTTTTGTTGTGCGCTGTTGGCATTCTGATTCGTGTTTATCTCAAGCCCTTTCGTTGCTATGCTACGGCGTTCCTTGTTCTGGGCGGCTAGGTGCGGCCCGCGTAAAAACATAGGGTCATGCTATTCTGGGACTTTCTCGCCTGGCCGAGCCGTGCCGGTGTGAACCCTGGTATATAGAGACACAGCGATGCTGTTCTAGCTGTTTCCTGTAACGCGTGTGTACTGTGTATCATGTTAGGTTCTTTTCGATTGTTCGCGAAAGGAAATTTTCTAGAGTTTTCGGATTAAAGGTTATAAATAGGGATTATGTTTTAGAGCCGAGAGAAAGGTGAGAGAACATTCCAGTGGACACAGAAGCGCGCAAGTCTGGTTGTGGGACCTATTCTGACAAGTGCGGCATTTATAGATTTTCTTTTGGATTTTCTGACGGATCTTATATAATCTTCAGTTTGCTTTTCGGATCACTGCCAGGATTTCACTTTGGATTACAGTAGAATGATTATTGGATTACATTGAACTGTTATTTTCTGAGAAGATTTGTGTGAACTGTTCATCTGAATTATATGCTAAAAATTATAAAGCTTCACAGTGTCGCTGTGACAGTGGTGGTATCCAGGTACTGTGCACTTTGTTTATTAGGCTGTGTGATTATATTGATTTGCTGTTATACTGTTGTTGTACTGTATAATTGTATTGATTTAGTGTATTGTAATGTTAGGGTTGTTTTAAGAATAAATTATGGTTATTTGTTAACAAAATTCTTTACTCTTAACAAAACTTAACAAAACTTCTTTATTCGTTCCCCTAGACATTTCCCGCTACCTAGTGTTACAGAATCTGATTTTTTTCTCCATTACAAAATTTATGTCCATCGCGCATACGTTATCTGTTAATATTAGGTTCCGTAACAAAATACAGTATTGTACAAACATAATCTTGTATATCCATCAGTTTATCCAATTACGTCAAAATCTTGATACAGAAGGCATATATTTGTTCATTTAAAAAAAGATGAATTGTAACGAAAAGAAAGCAACAGAATACAAGATGCTGGCAATACTGGAGTGTATGACTCACATCATTTCTAAGCATTAATAAAAATATATTTTACAACAAGCAAAATACATACTGAAAATTAGAGGAAAGAAAAGATACGGTAAAAATGTATTTTTATATCAGTAAGGGAGAGCAATTTTCTTCAATCATTATAGAAATATTGAATCAGATTTGTGGAGAGCGGTGGCATCATGGTTAGGGTGATGGACATGAAAACCACAAGGCTGTGGGTTCCCGTCCTGATCTGACCGCCTTTCGTGACAAGATTCGTTTACCACAAGCGTATTCAAGCAGAAGTTAATGCTACTGGTCATGGTCGGTAGGCAGATATAGCAGGCTGTATGTTTTAAAGGGGACTGAGAAAAGCTAATAAATGAATTGTGCCGAAAGACCAGGAATGCAAAGTGTAAAATCGGACGAGATTGACATCGTTGGTGATATCAAGCGATGAACCCCCATTTTTAACTATTTACTTTTTTGTATACAATTTCATATTAAGAAGGGACAACATGATAATTTAATAACAACAAGACCTGAATCAGGTCTAGGCACATCGCGCATCACACCTCCAAACAACATGGTCTGAGCAGCTGGAGCACAAACCGGAAAATTTATGTAAAAATATTCGGAGGTGGCGGGAGATAAAATGAGGCGGTTGATATATGAAAAATCAACATTTTGTTGGATTTACTTTGACATAAACACAAATTTGTGTGATAGAAAAGCACGTGACCCCGCAGCCGAAGAGAATGCCTATCTTCAATAGCAGGCATAGCAACAGTTTTGACCCTCCAACGATATACAATCCCTAGGGTATTGATGATAATCTTGATTCCCTGAAAATCTTGTTTAAAATTTTTCTTAAATAGCTCTCGGTTCACCTATATCAGAATCATGCTTCAACAAATAACATCGAGCTACCCCATAAAGTTTTTGAAAACTTCCTCTATTTTGAATATTTGACCACCTCTCTCAAATGCGTGTAGTCTCCAACACATAAATGATGGGCTGTTTACATTATTAAGGAGCTGCATATGGTCAGGAAATGTTTCTGGTAGAACTAACGATACATTTTGGAACTATGGGACTTATATACAACAATAATGAAAGTGAGCCCCGCATATACACACACGCACACACAAACACATAGGATAACAATGAACACATGTGTCTCGACGTTGAGCTGAATTTTCTATAAGAATATTTTTGTATGAGCTTTATTCACCTCCCTGAATGTCCAGATAGAAGTTTTTAGGGACAGCGGTTATAATTTATGCTATGCTGGCGGACTGCCGGACAAAGCGCAATCGCTACACGTCAGAAGACCTTCAGTCAACTGAGCTTAAACTATTCATAGGAACATTTTATATTCTGTGCCCACCCATGAAGAACAGTTACTGTGGGCCCTTGAAAAAAATAACCTCACAAACACGACCGCACTATGTGGATTAATGTATTGATCAGCCCGGGTTAATCATATTTGTTGTTGTTAAACCAAAACAGCGTGTCTGACTAGCACAGTCATAGCAAGTGGTTGTTTGCGTTCCCATGCAGTCTTGATAGGTGTAAACAAGCTCAGGCGACAACGACTCTATGATGGCATTCAGATGTGCTGGTTTTCACAGTTTGACTACCAATAACTTGTAACATAGACGAATTTCAGACAACGAGTCCCAACAAGACTTCTTATAATTAAACAGCTACGGATCGCATTGACCAGCTGGTTGCGTATACACCCAGGCCACGATGATGTGGCATGTAGAAATAGAAAAAGAACGATGTCGATTTCAGACGCCTTCAATATAGCTAGCTATCGCTTTTTACCCAGCTGAAGTTAAAGTGATCCATGTAACACCTAATCATTTATTCAGCTTAACATACAGTTTTATTCGATACACTGGCGGCGCCTGACGTTGAAATAGTTTATCACGCCGGTAAGGACCGGGTGACATAAATTGACGCGGATTCAATATTTTACTCAATAGCAGCTTCCACTGAAAGCGGGGACATTAAAACACCGCTAACAAACCAATTTCTACAGGCGTTTGTTGTGAGAGTAAACCGAATCCACTACCCCTGAGTAAAGGCATTTTAAGAGTACACGGCGGTATACATAACGGGCCCACTCCGATATCGTAAAATTATAGTAGGTTTCCTCTATTTGTTAATCAAATCTCACATGAAAATGTTTGTGGTAGTGTTATGATGAATTCGATTAAAATTATGTTTGGTGCTCACAGCCTTACGATGGCTCAAAATGGTAAAAATATGGGGTAGAGCAGGGCAAGACACAACCCGAGGTAAAATGCCAGCCCCATTTCACGTGAATCAAACTGGCGCCGTCAAGCGTTCACTTTGTTTCAAGCCACCTTGTCGGCGTTTTAAGAACTTAAGGCGGAAAACACGACCGCTACTCGACGTTTGGTGTCATCGAAAAGATATGTGTTGCATTTCTTACAACATTATTAGGTGTGTAAATGTGGCCTGTGTTATACTTATGGCACCTACTTACTATTAGACTGAAATAAATGTTACATATAAAACCTTGAAAATGATTAAAATTGACTGTTGAAAACAGATATTACAGAAGTGGCCGAAAGGCGCCTGTCGATTTATATCACGTTGAAAGATTTTACCACAGAAAATATAAAACAACGTAGAGTTTAAGGTTTAAATACCAGGATGGCCGAATGGTCGGTCCGAATTATGCTTATTACCTAAATGCAAAACACTGTACTGTCAGTCAGGGTATGGGGTGTACGCTTGACTAAAGATCTGAAGTGTTGCAGACTACTCAACTTCACCATTTATTTAACGATCTCCAACATTCGTAGGGAACCTAGCTTTCCCCTAAGTGACTTATTTGCGGGCCATAGAGATCCACCCTGCAGACTCGCCAAATAAGGAATGACAAGCTCCTTTACCTCCTGGCTATGAATTATCATCTGGGCATCAATGGGTGAGTTCACTTATAGCATGGTGTGTGTGTGTGGGGGGGGGGGTTGCTTAAGAGTATATTGAATATCCTACACTCCCTCCCCGGTTAACGAAAAAAGTATCATTGATCAAGGAATTAGGATGGAAATGCACTTGAACCTTAAGGCGAAAAAAACTAGGTCGGACAGTTTATATTACCAGGAAAAACTCAAAAGTTCATTTTGATCTTCCAGTATTTATTATATATTACTGTAATATCTTAATATGTTCCCCAACCCTCAGATTGCTGTGGTGGCAAGTTTATTCAAATAAACAAATCAGATAGTCATAAAGTGATAACAACATACAATTGCAATTCATTCTCCGGTAAAATATGGAGTAAATCTGTGTGCAAAATATTTTGGTATAATGTCCAAATGGGCTGCACTCTCTTAGCTTTGCCACATATATGGCACCATTACTCAAAAATCAATGTGCTCCTGGCTCTGAGCCTGAAGAAGATTTAGTGCGGGCTGTCTCCAGTTTACTTTCGGGATTATTACAAGAACTACATTTTAGGTTACAACTGATTGATTTTGTGATTGAATTGGACTATTATTCTCTGAGGAGATGTTCCTCTGGATTACACGTTTTAAAGGACTTGTTCTCGCTGTGACAGTTGTTGTAACCAGGTACTGTAAAAGCGAAAGTTATTGGTAATCAAACCGTGAAAACCATCACATCTGAATGCCATCGTAGAGTCGTTGTCGCCTGAGCTTGTTTACACCTATCAAGACTGCATGGAAATGCAAACAACAACTTGCTATGACTGTGCTAGTCAGACACACCGTTTTGGTTTAACAACAACAAATATGATTAATCCGGGCTGATCAATACATTAATCCACACAGTGCGGTCGTGTTTGTGAGGTTATTTTTTTCAAGGGCCCACAGTAACTGTTCTTCATGGGTGGGCACAGAATATAAAATGTTCCTGTGAATAGTTTAGGCTCTGTTGACTGAAGGTCTTCTGACGTGTAGCGATTGCGCTTTGTCCGGCAGTCCGCCAGCATGGATGGCATAAATTATAACCGCTGTCCCTAGAAACTTCTATCTGGACATTCAGGGAGGTAAATAAAGCTCATACAAAAATATTCTTATAGAAAATTCAGCACAACGTCGAGATCCATGTGTTCATTGTTATCCTATGTGTTTATGTGTGCGTGTGTGTATATGCGGGGCTCACTTTCATTATTGTTGTATACAAGTCCCATGGTCCCAAAATGCATCGTTAGTTCTACCAGAAACATTTCCTGACCATATGCAGCTCCTGAATAATGTAAACAGCCCATCATTTATGTGTTGGAGACTACACGCATTCGAGGGAGGTGGCCAAATATTCAAAATAGAGGAAGTTTTCAAAAACCTTATGGGGTAGCTTGATGTTATTTGTTGAAGCATGTTTCTGATATAGGTGAACCGAGAGCTATTTAAGAAAAATTTTAAACAAGATTTTCAGGGAATCAAGATTATCATCGATACAGCTTCTACTGTCTTACTTACGTACCCTAGGGATTGAATATCGTTGGAGGGTCAAAACTGTTGCTGGGCCTGCTATTGAAGATAGGCATTCTCTTCGGCTGCGGTGTCACGTGCTTTTCTATCACACAAATTTGTGTTTATGTCAAAGTAAATCCAACAAAATGTTGATTTTTCATATATCAACCGCCTCATTTTATCTCCCGCCACCTCCGAATATTTTTACATAGTTTTCCGGTTTGTGCTCCAGCTGCTCAGACCATGTTGTTTGGAGGTGTGATGCACGATGTGCCTAGACCTGATTACAGATACAATCTTGTTGTTATTAAATTATCATGTTGTCCTCTCTTTATATGATATAGTATACAAAAAAGTAATGTTGGTTTATACCTTGATATCACCAACGATGTCAATCTCGTCCGACTTTACACTTTGCACTCCTGGTCTTTCGGCCCAATTCATTTATTAGCTTTTCTCAGTCCCCTTTAAATCATACAACCCAGGCCTGCTATATCTGCCTGCCGACCATGACCAGTCCCATTAACTCCTGCTTGAAAACGCTTGGGGTAAACGAATCTTTTCGCAAAAGGCGGTCAGATCAGGACGGGAACCCACAGCCTTGTGATTTTCATGTCCATCATCCTAACCATGATATCACCACTCTCCACAAATCTGATTCAATATTTCTATAATGATTGAAAACATGCTCCCCCTCACTGAAAATAATTATGGATTATTTTTTACCTTATCTTTGCTTTCCTCTAATTTTCAGTATGTATTTTGGTTGTTGTAAAATATATTTTTTATTAATGCTTAGAAAGGATGTGAGTCATACACTCCAGTATTGCCAGCATCTTGTATTCTGTTGCTTTCTTTTGGTTACAATTCATCTTTTTTTAAATGAACAACTATATGCCTTCTGTATTAAGATTTTGACGTAATTGGATAAACTGATGGATATACAAGATTATGTTTGTACAATACAATATTTTGTTACGGAACCTAATATTAACAGATAACGTATGCGCGATGAACATAAATTTTGTAATGGAGAAAAAAATCAGATTCTGTAACACTAGTAAGCGTGAAATGTCTAGGGGAACAAATTAAGAAGTTTTGTAAAGAGTAAAGAATTTTGTTAACAAATAACTATAATTTATACTTAAAACAGCCCTAACATTACAATACACTAAATCAATACAATTATACAGTACAACAACAGTATAACAGCAAATCAATATAATTACACAGCCTAATAAACAAAGTGCACAGTACCTGGATACCACCAATGTCACAGCGACACTGTCCTTTAAAGCATATAATTTAGATGAACAGTTCACACAAATCTTCTCAGAGAATAACAGTCCAATGTAATCCCAAAATCATTCTACTGTAATCCAAAGTGAAATCCTGGCAGTGATCCGAAATGCAAACTGAAGACTATATAAGATCCGTCAGATAATCCAGAAGAAAATCTATAATTGCCGCACTTGTCAGAATAGGTCCCTCAAACAGACTTACACGCTTCTGTGCCCAATGGAATATTCCCTAACCTTCCTCTAGGCTCTAAAACATAATCCCTATTTATAACCTTTCATCCGAAAACTCTCGAAAATTCCCTTTCACGAACAACCGAAAAGAACCTAAAATGATACACAGTACACACGCGTTACAGGAAACAATTAGAACAACATCGCTGTGTCTCTATATACCAGGGTTCACACGTGAGCCGGCACGGCTCGGCCAGGCGAGAAAGTCCAAGAAAAGCATGACCCTATGTTTTGTCGCGGGCCGCACCTAGCCGCCCAGAACAAGGAACGCCGTTGCATAGCAACGAAAGGGCTTGATCAACGAAAGGGCATTAAACTTTCTTGAGAAATAAAAAATTGGATGATCTATGCTATCACTGGCTTCTTGTAACAACACAGCACCAGCAGCAGGATCACTAGCATCTACAGCTAACTTAAAAGGTACAGAAAGTCTGGAGCTGCTAAAACAGCTGAACTTTGCAGAATTGTATTCAAATTCCGAAATGCATTTTCACACTGAACATGCCATACATATGGCAGAAAAATTTGGACAAAACTTCCTGTAGTATCCAACCATTCCAAAAAAACGCATTATTTGCTTTTTGTTTTCTGGTCTAGATAAAATGCAGAAATAGTACTTAATTTAGCATCAACAGGTTTTACTTCACTCTGCCCTACAATATAAACCAAAAATGTTACTTGTGCATGACAAAACTCAGATTTTACTAAGTTGACAGTCAGACGTGCTTCACTGAGTCTTTCAAAGAGGTCGCGAAGAATTTGCAGATGTTTCTCCCAGGTGTCGCTCTACACGATAAGATCATCAATACATGCGTCGTAGCCCTGAATGTCCATGACAACCATATGGATGAGGCGCTGGAACGTGGCTGGCGAGTTCTTTATGCAAAACGGCATAACTTTATACAGGTACAGTCCCAGCGGCGTCACAAATGCGGACACTTCTTTCGCTCGTTCTGTCAGCAAGTCAAACTTGGATACATATCTGGAGCTACCAACTCCATCAATACAATCATTGATCCTCAGAATCAGGAATGTGTCAGTCTTAGTGACAGAGTTCAATTTTCGATCATCAGTGCACATACGGTAACTTCTATCAGGTTTTGGCACAAGAATACATGGTGAATTCAAGTTACTGTTACTAGGTTCAATAAAATGATTGTCCAGCAAATATTGAATCTCATCCTGTAGATACTCTTGCTTTCCTAGATTCAGTCTATATGGATGCTGCTTGACTGCGCTTGCCTCGCCAACATCGACGTCATGGCACAATAAGTTAGTTCGCGTTGGAATGTCACTAAACAAATGTTCATAATTCCGCAGCAGGTTCTTGAGGTGTTGTTGTTGTTCTGCTATAAGGTGTGACAGTTTGGCAGACAGGTTTTTAAGTACGTCTGAGTTTATTGGTAGTACTGTTCCACACAGAATGTCTACATCACACTTACAATCAGTATCTACTTTAACTGGGTCAGGGTCAGTGTTTACACAATTTATGGCATTAACATTATGTACAACATCTGATATGCTTTTTCTGTCATAATGGTTTCAGCACGTTAACATGGCACAGCTGTTTCTTCTTACGCCTATCTGGTGTCAACAGTATGTAATTTAAATCACATATACAGCACATGGAGAATACAAACCAGGAAGTTCCTGACTTTCAGGATCAGTGTCCTGATCAAATGACGGCTTTTCTGTCACTATTGGTACAGGCTGTACTTTGTCACCTGCAACATCATTGCCTAGTAGCAATTGAATTCCCATAAAGGGTACAGTAGTTCGTTTGCCCACAGTAATATATCAGAAATTAAATGTGAAGCGGAACTAAAGTGTGTTTGTCTGAAAACACACCATTAACAAGTGCATGTGGACCAGTAAAAGACCTATTAGAAAATGGCAAAAAGTTTGCTAACATTCGAGTCTGGCCTGAACCAGTGTCCCTCAAAATTCGAATAGGGGTAGAACCTGAAATATCACTTGAAAGTGATACAAAACCATCATGTATGAATGGCTCAAATAACTCCTTTTCAGAGTCAGGAGAGGAATCTACTTCCTCAGTTTCATCAAAGAAAAAAACTTATATCGACAGTGTCAGTAATAAACTGTTTTTTCAGAGTCCTTAAAGTAATCTACATCCTTTGTACAATCAAACTGCTCATGGGAGTCAACAGAGGAATTTTACTCAGCAGAAACAAACTTCTGTTTGTCATAAAAGGACGTGGCCTCATTTGAAATACTCTGGCAAGAGTCAGAAAAGGACTGAGCCTTAATCAGAGAATACTCCTCGCAGGAGTCTTGAAAGGACCTAGCCTTAATTAATTCCTCGCAGGAATCAACTTAGGTTTTTACCATGCAAGCTACGATTCTTTGGATTCAGACGGCAAGTGGGCCTCCGTAGCATCAAACTCTTTATTGGAGTCAATAAACGAGTTGTACCCCTTATTTACATGAAAAGAGCCTGGCTCTTTTACTATGCTATGTATAGAATTTGAAACAAAACCAGAAGGTTTGCTATTTGGTTTATTCGCAAATTTCCTTCCTTCTTGCATTAATTACAGATTTTCCTCGAAAATGACTGGTCTTTGTTTAAATTATAAATAGTGGACGTGGACTGAGGTGTAGCAATTAACTTTGTTGAACTATCAGGACTACTAATACCTGTGACTGCGCTTTAAACTTCTTTTGACCACACTGATTAACATTCTTATTTGTGAATAACTGGTTTCATATACTAGTAAAGGACATTTTGTGTGTTAATGAGTAATCATCAGCTGTTTGAGCAGCAAGAGTTTCAGGACTTTTCTCATCAAGAAAAGTTTTAACATCTGCGTTAATGCAGCGCTTGAATTCTTCAAGCAAAATCAATTGTTATAAGCTGTACCCCAAATCTGTAAATACTGCCTCGCCCTGAATGAGCAGCGGGCCTCTTTTTTTTGCCATGGTGAGGTTGTCAAGCTTTGCAAGCACAAAACTGGTAAAAAAAAACACTGATATATATGTATAATGCTGGGTCCCGCTCGACTGTTTGGCCTAACACATTTACAGGAACGCTGTCTCTGTGTACACAAATCATGTTGAGTTTTCAGCGAATCTCTGTTTAATCATTGTAGAAACTTGTGAAAAAAATAGCTTGCTTCATAGTCTTGAAAAAAGGATAGACATTGCAAATTTTAATACATGGGTAATTGAGCTTGCAAGCTCTGTAGACATCATGCAAGTACGGATTCTGTATCACCTTGTTTACTTCTATATAATATTACTTACTTACTTAATGTGTGTACACAGTTTATAATATACTTCTCATCAAATGTCTGTCAGAGAGAGAAAGTCTGTTGATCACAACAGTGTACTAACTGATACATGTGATGCCATCTATATGGCTTACTTTAGATTACCCGGGTAGAATAATAAAATCTTGCGTATTAAGAGCTACTTTTTAAAAGTGCCGCCGCAGAAGAGATTAAATATTTATCCAGTGAATACAGTCTTCTTTCAAAGCTGATGTTTATAGTCCTAATAATAATTAAATGAATAATAATAATAATAATAATAATAATAATAATAATAATTTTAAAAAAATAATAATAATAATATAATAATAATAATAATAATAATAATAATAATAATAATTATTATTATAAAATTGTTTAAATTATAATAATAATAATAAGAAGAATTCCTTTTTTTTTATCTTAACCATAATATTATTAAATGTTGAACATAATTATAAATTCATATCAATAATATTAGATTTGTATTAAAATCGTATATTTTATCCTAGGTTATTATCATTAGTATCAATATTTGCAAAATTATCATCTTAAAATAATATTGTTATAGTGCCATTTGCACAGTGACAGATATAATGATAATCTAAACTCAATTATTATAAAATTCATAAATATTGTTTTAATTATTCACGTATTGTACATATTTTTACGGTTATTAATATCATCTTGACATCCAATTTGAGAATTCACAATTAATTGTCATGGTATAAGCAGAGAGTCTATACTAATAGCTCTTAAATAATTGTGCTGGCATGATTGATTTAATCGGTATTTTAACAGTTGAAAAAATTGTGATATGTAATTTGGTAGTATTTTCTAAGTGGTATAAAGTTTGTTTGTTTATAATTATTGCATAAAAATCGGAAAAAGGGAAATAATACTTACCAAGTTATCGACCACTCGTGTTAGGGAAATACGTACACACAGGCAGACAGACAAACAAAGAAAGAAAAAGAATAATACTTACCAAGTACTCGACCATAATTCTATACTAATAGACATTATACTTAGAGACATTATCAACTATGTGTTAAGTCTGTTTTTCACTGGTGAACATACGCTTACACATACGCACCTAAACGCTTTTTATGTGTTTATTAAAAATAATATATAAAATATTCAGGATACAACAACATGCCATGACCAGGGTACTCTTGAGGATATGATAAGCACAGTACCGTATTTCCAGGACAGACTATTATTTCCAACATAAAACTTGTATTCTCAGCACTACTTACGGTATGTAACACACTCCAAAGATATCACGCACACCTAAAAGAGACAGACAATGAAGGAAAAAGTAATGATACTTACCACGTATTCGACTATGGGGCCTCTAAAGTGACACACGTGATTTTTTTTTCTTGGTAAATATCGCGTTCTCTCGCGATTTTTTCGCGTTCCCTCGCGATATTTTTGCGTTCCCTCGCCATCATTTCGCGTTCCCTCGCGATCTTTTCGCGTCCCCTCGCGATCTTACAAATGATCACAAGGCTGGTTTACTGCTCCCCTATATCTAGCATACAATATATATAAAATTGGACGCAGGAACCAGTACAACAGTTATCTGCGTCTCGTTCTGTGTCTTTAAGACCAGCATGCTCCACCTCTTACAAATACACTCGATATCAGGTTAACAAAGCGATACTTGAATAAGAGAGATTAGACTTTTTGCCATGTTTCTGATATATGTTATCTATTTCCCATTTATTCATTTTAAATTCTTTTAACAGACCTCTTTTTATTTTTTAAGCAATTAGATTATCAAATTTTTCGTTTCTATCTCTTTATTTATTAGCAGTCAGACCCAACAACGGATCAACAATGTGAACCTGGAACAGGCCCATATCCCGATGTAATTTACTGAAATTGATAATATTTTTCACGTCAGTTATTGGTTCAGACCCATTTTAAGATGGGTCAGGCCAAATTTCCAATCAACAATATTAACTTTGCACATACCCATCCGCCTATGTTTATTTACTGATATTGGTAATATTTTAAACACATTTGTTAAATGTGTATACATATATTATATATATATAAATACATATATTTGAATTTATTTAAATTTATTTAAAAAATAAAAAAAAAATCATTGTACAAGGTATAGAACCTTTGCAGGTGTATACCTTTCCATCAATCAGCTGCTTTCCACACATTATACCATAAAATATACAAATTAAAGTACTCGTAGATGAGAAACTATTATTTATTTCATTTTTTTTCTTTCTATTAATTCAAAGCTGTAGGAATTCATTGGCAGATCATGATCGGATATTGGGTCGGTCCTTCTTAAGATCGGAAGATGGCACGCGACATTTATATATATTTATATAAACACACAAAACAAAAACTTAAATGCGCAATTAAAGAACTTTATTTTTAATCATACCAATTATTTAATCATACCCAGTTTTCTGAAATTTCTTGATCCTCCACTGGTTTGATTTTATCATTCTGAAATGTTCTGAACTTTTGATGTCCTACGTTGTGCTATATAATCATAATACAGGATAAGGAAAGTTCGACGCGAAAGAGACCGATTTGTGCCGGACAAGCGGTGATCACTAATGCTCTTATGACCTATGGTCATCTGAGCTAAAAAAATGCATGTATTGTCCAAGAAGCATGCGGAAGGTCCAATTTGGTTTAGTCAGGTTCACTGAAATGTTTTTATTTCATCAATTAATTCTGTTTTACGTTAACGGCTAGGGAAATCTGTTACATTATCGTTTGATTTCGCATTACATTATTGGTTAGTGATACGTTTTCGGTCATTCATTAATTAAGTTATCAGTTGGTTTTACGTCATCAGTTGTAACAGTCCAATAATTATTTCCGGCCTTAGGCCGCATCTGTTCTTCTTCTTCTGATACTAAACACCCGTACGCAGATATTCCATTGTCCAGAGGGTTATTTTACCCGGGATCATTTTTATACCCACCTTGTCTCATCCATGTATTTCTGTAAATGTGGTTCTCCATTAAGAAACAGAAATATTTAACTTATTTGCCGACCCCACATCAGTGAATACAAAACAACAAGTGTGCTCTGGGAGGACCAACACATTCTTAAATTGCCATTCGATTATCAAATGAGGCATAGAACCGACCTTTTCGAGAATGAGAAAAAAAAACTGCTTATTTTGATATCTGGGCCCTGTTTCTTGACTTTTAATTAGTACGAGCCAGGTGGACATTTTCCTGGATTGTTGTGCCTCCTTTCGAGTTTGACATTTGCAAACTTTACTTTTGCCATTTACAATTACTCTTTTATAAAAGATTTTTTTTTGGTGGAGGTAACCGCCACCATTTTCAATTTTTTATTTTAAGATCTGCAGAATTCCATTCCGCTTTCGGATTACGTGACACGGCATTATCGCACGCTTCCTCTGCTTTTTTTCCTGGCGGTAACCAGGCCCGGTGACCTCTGCACTTGCGAGCCCTGGGTGCCTAATCTATCCCATTGCTTGGTCGAACCCTCGAAGCAGGGCCGGCGAGCACGACCTTCCCATTAAGTCTATTTTAGTCTCTTACACCAGCTTCAGAGAGATATTACTCACAAACCATCAATTAATAATAATAGTTAACATTTTGTTTCATAGAATTATTTCATGCGAATTTTTAAAAGAGAATCAATTGTTATCTTTTCCGCAATTTTAAATGTAGAAATATTAGAAGGAAAGATGATAAAAATATGATAAAAATGCCTGAAAATGTATGTATGTTCTAAGATGACATTATTGTTAAATATAATCGGGATATGTGATGTATCGTGTTGCTTTAATAAAATCATAAGACCAACAACGAAGGTATCATTTCTATATAGCAGATCTAATAATTTTAAGACATTCCGATTATTTTAAGTATGTCTTAGGTTGTTTCCAGATCAATAAGATCCTTTTATACACTGGTTTGCACATATGTCCAGGTGGCCGAGGACCCATAATTTTTCGTAGATATGTGGGGCATGAGTCGTATATATATATATATATATATATATATATATATATATATATATATATATGTATACATATATATATATAGTTTTTACAGTGAAAGTATCAATTTTGCAAGATGAACTGTGTCCAGAATTTTAAGTATTTGATAAAATCTGGCCTAATATTAATTTCATGTCAGGTTAAAGTAAAAGAAATAAAATAATTATGAAAACATTTATACCATATATATATATATATATATATATATATATATATATATATATATGTATATATATGTTATCAGACCATTTAAGATCATCCTGAATAATTGTAGCAATGTTAATACACACATTCATTACTACATTACCCCCTTTCATAACATCGAATAAAACTTCCTTTGCTTTTTTCATCATTTAAAAGCAGATTATGATTGACAACATTTAGTTGCCTATAAGGCAATTCATTGTCATCAGAAATGAATCCTAAGGTCACTGTGTCATCTGCTTATTTAATTATTTTACTAATCTAATCTTATACAAGCATTGTTGTACTGGTTTCCGCGTCCATTTATTTGCATGTATGCCAGATATAGGGGAGCAGGGAACTAGCCTAGCCAAGCAAATCGCGAGGGAATGCGAAAAAGATCGCGAGGGAACGCAAAAAGGTCACGAGGGAACGCGATATTATCGCGAGGGAACGGGAAATTATCGCGAGGGAACGCGATATTTACCCAGAAAAAAATATCACGTATGTCACTTAAGGGGCTCCATAGTCGAGTACCTCGTAAGTATCATTACTTTTTCCTTCATTGTCTGTCTCTTGTAGGTTTGCGTGATATCTTTGGAGTGTGTTACATACCGTAAGTAGTGCAGAAATACAAGTTTTATGTTGGAAATAAAAGTCTGTACTGGAAATACGGTACTGCGCTTATAATATCTTCAAGGGCTCCATACTCGACAACGTTTGATTGGGTAATATGTACAGATAGGTAGGCAAATAAAGAAATATTAATTATACATATAAAATGCTTAAACACTTCTGTGTGGGTATTGCTTACGGACAGAGAGATGGAGAAAGAAAGCGTAATAGTACCTACTTATTATGTACCCGATATCTTGTGTTTTGTGTTTGGGCAATACTTACGGACAGACAGGCAGACAAAAAAGATACAGATATAAAACATACTAAGCACTGGACCAGTTGTGATTGAGTAAATATTTACAGACAAGAAAGCGTAAAAATACTTACTTATTATATATCCGATATCTTGTATTTGGTCAATATTTTCGGACAGACAGGCAGACAAAGAAAGATACAGATATAAAACATACTAAACACTTACAACATTTAGAAAGTACTTGACCACTTGTGTTTAGATAATGCGTTCGAACAGACAACCACAGAAACAAGGATGATACTTACCAAGTACACGAACATATGTCTTTGGGGTAAACTTAAGGACAGAAAAAGATACAGAAAAATAAAGAAACAGTAATAATACTTACCAACTACACGACCACTTTTGCAAGGGAAATAATTACGGACAGGCAGACAGATAAGGAGACGGTAAAATTACTAACCAAGTTCTGGACCACGTGTGTGTTCGGTAATAGCTACTGACCTACAGGCAAAGAAACATTAATAATATCTACCAAGATCTCGACCATTTGTCCTTCTTTAATACTTAGGCATAGCCATACAGACAAATAATGAAGCAGTGATAACATTCACCTGCGTTTGGTAAGACTAACGTACAAACACACAAAGAAAGAAAGAAAAAGTTGTAATACACAGGAAGTATTCGACCACTTGTGTTTCGGTGACATTAACGTACTTACAGACCAAAAAAGAAAAAAGAAATAACACTTACCAAGTAATCAACCACTTATGTCTGGATAATACTCTGGGACACACAGTGGGGGACAAAGAACGAAAGGAATTATACTTACCAAGTACTAGACCATTTGCGTTTTGATAATACTTATAAACAGACGGATAGTAAGCTAGAGAGAGAGAGAGAGAGAGAGACAAAAAAGTATTCATAAAGTACTCGACCACCTGTTATTTAGGTAATAGTGATGGAAAGACAGACAGACAAAGAAAGACTGAAATGTCATATACAGTCACGAAGGGCGGACTTAAGTACAAGGGAGTGGGTTCATGTAGGGTGGTCACGAATGGCGGACTTAGGTCCATGTAGGGTGGTCACGAAGGGCGGACTTAAGTAAAAGGAAGGGGGCCCATGTAGGGTGGTCACGAAGGGCGCCCTTACGTAAAAGGGAGGGGGTTCTTGTGGGGTGGTCAAGAAGTGCTGATTTTAGTAAAAGGGAGGGGATTCTTTTGGGGTGGTCACGAAGGGCGGACTTACGTAAAAGGGTGGGGGGGGGGGTTCATATAGGGTGGTCACGAAGGGCGGACTTAGGTCCATGTAGGGTGGTCACGAAGGGCGGCCTTGAGTGAAAGGGAGGGGTTTCATGAAGGGTGGTCACGACGGGCGGACTTAAGTAAAAGGGGCGGGTTCTTATAGGGTGGTCACGAAGGGCGGACTTAGGTCCCTGTAGGATGGTCACGAAGGGCGGACTTAAGTAAAAGGGAGGGGGTCCATGTAGGGTGGTCACGAAGGGCGTAGTTAAATAAAACGGAGGGTGTTCATATAGGGCGGTCACGAAGGGCGGACAGGATATGCCTTCTAAAGGTGTAGAAATGTTTAGGATATTTAAGCTGTAACAGTGCAGTTTTGGGCATTTTGTCCTTTATTCTTAATGTATTAGGACTGAGCATATATTGTTCTATTTTACGGGATTCTATGTGTGAAAATGGGGTTTATCCGTCCCTGGACTATTAACATTTTTTCTCTTATGTCATTATTGAGAAAACGCATGTATTTTGAAATTAGGTGTATCAAAATATCAAGAAAGAATAATACTCATAATAATACGCTATAGTTTTAATTTAAAGTAACCAAACTTATATAAAGACAAAAATAAAAAAAATTAAAGGCAAAACCAGGTGACTTTCACCAGTGGTTTGTAACTGAATGCCTTTATGAATAAATTGTGGAATCCAAACTTTACTCATACATAATTATAACTATAACTATTTTTCTTTCTTTTTTTCCTTAACATGTTTGCACTACACATGGCATGCTCATTTATGACATGCGCCAGATCTTAATGTCTATATATAACACAAATTTAATTGAGATTCACAAATAAAGTATAAAATGTAGGACATGTTTTGTTTACTATAACACTAGTTGGTAAAATTCGTCTGAAAGATATATGGAAGGTTACAAATGCGCGAATAAAAAGTTATCTAGAAAATGAAATAGCTTTGAGTTGATGAGAAAACACAAATAGATAAACCTCCACCAACGCCTGCACCGACATCAAGATACCCAGAAAAAAATCAGATTCTGTAACACTAGGCAGCGTGAAATGTCTAGGGGAATGAATAAAAAAGTTTTGTAAAGAGTAAAGACTTTCGTTAACAAATAACTATAATTTAATCTTAAAACAACCCTAACATTACAATACACTAAATCAATACAATTATACAGTACGACAACAGTATAACAGCAAATCAATATAATCACACAGCCTAATAAACAAAGTGCACAGTACCTGGATACCACCACTGTCACAGCGACACTGTCCTTTAAAGCATATAATTCAGATGAACAGTTCACAGAAATCTTATCAGAGAATAACAGTCCAATGTAATCCCAAAATCATTCTACTGTAATCCAAAGTGAAATCCTGGCAGTGATCCGAAATGCAAACTGAAGACTATATAAGATCCGTCAGAAAATCCAGAAGAAAATCTATAATTGCCGCACTTGTCAGAATAGGTCCCACAAACAGACTTACACACTTCTGTGTCCGCTGGAATATTCTCTCACCTTTCTCTCGGCTCTAAAACATAATCCCTATTTATAACCTTTCATGCGAAAACTCTAGAAAATTCCCTTTCACGAATAATCGAAAAGAACCTAACATGATACACAGTACACACGCGTTACAGGAAACATCTAGAACAACATCGCTGTGTCTCTATATACCAGGGTTCACACGTGAGCCGGCACGGCTCGGCCAGGCGAGAAAGTCTCAGAATAGCATGACCCTATGTTTTCACGCGGGCCGCACCTAGCCGCCCAGAACAAGGAACGCCGTAGCATAGCAACGAAAGGGCTTGAGATAAACACGAATCAGAATGCCAACAGCGCACAACAAAAGAGACATGTCAACAGCTCAAAATAAAACAGGCATCTGTAACACTGATCTGCGATCACAATCACTATATTTTTACAACACCTACAAAGTCATCTTATTTACAGCATCACATAAACATCTCGTTTACAACATTTCATAAACATCTCGATAAGCCTTCAGAAAGTACATTGTCTTTCCCTTTTATGTGTTTGATTTCAAGATTGTAATCCTGTAAGAACAAACTCCATCTCAACAATCTTTGATTTTAACCCTTCAACTTGTTCATGAACGTGAGGGGATTATGATCACTGAAGACAATGATAGGCTTAACTGATGAAGTAACATAAACTTCAAAATGTCGCCATGCCAAAATCAAAGCCAAACATTCTTTTTCAACAGTGGAGTAGTCTTTTTCTGATTTGCATTAAACTTTCTTGAGAAATAACAAATTGAATGATCTATGCTATCATTGGCTTCTTGTAACAACACAGCACCAGCAGCAGTATCACTAGCATCTACAGCTAACTTAAAAGGTACAGAAAAGTCTGGAGCTGCTAAAACAGCTGTACTTTGCAGAATTGTGTTCAAATTCTGAAATGCATTTTCACACTGAACATGCCATACAAACTTTTGTTTCTTCTTTAACGAATCAGTCAAAGGTTCAGCTACAGGAGAAAATTTTGGACAAAACTTCCTGTAGTATCCAACCATTCCAAAAAACGCATTATTTGCTTTTTGTTTTCTGGTCTAGATAAAATGCAGAAATAGTACTTAATTTAGCATCAACAGGTTTTACTTCACTCTGCCCTACAATATAAACCAAAAATGTTACTTGTGCATGACAAAACTCAGATTTTACTAAGTTGACGGTCAGACGTGCTTCCCTGAGTCTTTCAAAGAGGTCGCGAAGAATTTGCAGATGTTTCTCCCAGGTGTCGCTGTAGACGATAAGATCATCAATACATGCGTCGTAGCCCTGAATGTCCATGACAACCATATGGATGAGGCGCTGGAACGTGGCTGGCGAGTTCTTTATGCTAAACGGCATAACTTTATACTGGTTCAGTCCTAGCGGCGTCACAAATACGGACACTTCTTTCGCTCGTTCTGTCAGCGGAACTTGCCAGAATCCTTTTAGCAAGTCAAACTTGGATACATATCTGGATGCACCGACTCCATCGATACAATCATCGATCCTCAGAATCGGGAACGTGTCAGTCTTGGTGAGAGAGTTCAATTTGCGATCATCATTGCACATACGGTAACTTCTATCAGGTTTTGGCACAAGAATACATGATGAATTCAAGTTACTGTTACTAGGTTCAATAAAATGATTGTCCAGCAAATATTAAATCTCATCCTGTAGATACTCTTGCTTTTCTAGATTCAGTCTATATGGATGCTGCTTGACTGCGCTTGCCTCGCGAACAACGACGTCATGGCACAATATGTTAGTTCGCGTTGGAATGTCACTAAACAAATGTTCATAATTCCGCAGCTGGTTCTTGAGGTGTTGTTGTTGTTCTGCGGTAAGGTGTGACAGTTTGGCAGACAGGTTTTTAAGTACGTCTGAGTTTATTGGTAGTACTGTTCCACACAGAATGTCTACATCACACTTACAATCAGTATCTACTTTAACTGGGTCAGGGTCAGTGTTTACACAATTTACGGCATTAACATTATGTACAACATCTGATGTGCTTTTTCTGTCATAATGGTTTCAGTACGTGAACATGGCACAGCTGTTTCTTCTTACGCCTAGCTGGTGTCAACAGTATGTAATTTAAATCACTGACTTTTAGTCAACAATGTAAGGACAAAAATACCTAGCTTGCAGAGGTCTGCAAGGGATGGGAAGTAGGGCAAAGACCTTTTCACCAGGCTCAAACGTCCACCTTACACTGTGATTGTCATACTTTGTTTTCATTTTACTTTGTGCAGATTTCATATTTGACTTAGCAATCTCACAAGCATTGTGTAGTTTAGTGCGAAAGTCTGAGACATACTGCAATAAACTAATAGAATCAGGATTTTCACAAAAGAGTTTTTCTTTAAGCAGTTTTAATAGACCGTGAACTGAGTGTCCAAAAACTAGTTCAAAGGGACTGCAACCTAAGGACCCTTGGAAGAATTCTCTGACAGCAAACAGCAATAGGTCGATTCCTTTATTCCAGTCTTTCTGTGTGTCATAGCAATAAGTCCTAATCATGTTTTTTAATGTATGGTGAAAACGCTCGAGGGCGCCCTGACTTTCAGGATGGTATGGCGAAGACCTGTACTAATGGTATTGCTAAAGTGAAACTGGTAGATGCGCACATAATTGTCAGCAAGTATTCATGTCCAGATTTTGTTTTGGGCAGTGGTCCAACACAGTCAACAATAATCCTACTGAATGGTTCCTCGAAAGCAGGAATAGGCCTAAGTGGGGCCTTAGGAGGATTCTGATTGAGCTTGCCTACCATCTGGTATGTATGGCATGATTTACAATATTGTACAACATCTTTCTTGAGGCTAGGCCAATAGAAGTGTGTACTAACTTTCTGATAAGTTCTATTTATACCTAAATGGCCAGACTAAGGCCTCATGTGCCATGCTTAGAATTTCTTTGCGAAAGCTTTTGGGCGTTACTATTTGATGTTTGATGGCCCACTCATTATCAGCGCAGACAACAGGTGGTCGCCATTTACGCGTCAGCACTCCATTTGTTATCATAGAAACAAACTTGGTTCCGTGACAGTTAATCTTTTGAAACTGCCCTGGGAAACAAACATGCAATATCAGGGTCTTTATGCTGTCCCGCGATAAGTTCTGACCTTGAAAATGCTGCAACCTGTACGGGCTAGTCGTTAGACGAGTTACTAGTGACTCCCAGAGTGTTGTTATCTGGACCATTATCCTCATGTGTGTTTTTCTTGGCAATAGATCTAGTTACAGCACATGGAGAATACAAACCAGGAAGTTCCTGACTTTCAGGATCAGTGTCCTGATCAAATGACGGCTTTTCTGTCACTATTGGTACAGGCTGTACTTTGTCACCTGCAACATCATTGCCTAGTAGCAATTGAATTCCCATAAAGGGTACAGTAGTTCGTATGCCCACAGTAATATTTCCAGAAATTAAATGTGAAGCGGAACTGAAGTGTGTTTGTCTGAAAACACACCATTAACAAGTGCATGTGGACCAGTAAAATACCTATTAGAAAATGGCAAAAAGTTTGCTAACATTCGAGTCTGGCCTTTACCAGTGTCCCTCAAAATTCGAATAGGGGTAGAATCTGAAATATCACTTGAAAGTGATACAAAACCATCATGTATGAATGGCTCAAATAACTCCATTTCAGACTCAGGAGTGGAATCTACTTCCTCAGTTTCATCAAACAAAAAAGTGACATTGACAGTGTCAGTATTAAACTCTTTTTCAGAGTCCTTAAAGTAATCTACATCCTTTGTACAATCAAACTGCTCATGGGAGTCAACAGAGGAATTTTACTCAACACAAACAAACTTCTTTTTTTCATAAAAGGACCTGGCCTCATCTGAAATACTCTTAGCCTTAATCAGAGAATACTCCTCGCAGGAGTCTTGAAAGGACCTAGCCTTAATTATTCCTCGCAGGAATCAACTTAGGTTTTTACCACGCAAGCTACGGATTCTTTGGATTCAGACGGCACGTGGGCCTCCGTAGCATCAAACTCTTTATTGGAGTCAATAAACGAGTTGTATCCCTTATTTACATGAAAAGAGCCTGGCTCTTTTACTATTCTATGTATAAAATTTGAAACAAAACCAGAAGGTTTGCTATTTGGTTTATTCGCAAATTTCCTTCCTTCTTGCAGTAATTACAGATTTTCTTCGAAAATGACTGGTCTTTGTTTGACCTATACATAGTGGACGTGGACTGAGGTGTAGCAATTGACTTTGTTGAACTATCAGGACTACTAATACTGGTTGACTGCGCTTTAAACTTCTTTTGACCACCCTGATTTACATTCTTGTTTGTGAATGACTGGTTTTATCTGTTAGTAAAGGACATTTTGTGTGTTAATGTATAATCATCAGCTAATTGAGCAGCAAGAGTTTTAGGACTTTTCTCATCAAGAAAAGTTTTAACATCTGCGTTAATGCAGCGCTTGAATTCTTCAAGCAAAATCAATTGTTATATGCTGCACCCCAAATCTGTAAATACTGCCTCGTCCTGAATGAGCAGCGGGCCTCTTTTTTTGCCATGGTAAGGTTGTCAAGCTTGGCCAGCACAAAACTGGTGAAAACCACTTATATATATATGTATAATGCTGAGACTCGCTCGACTGTTTGGATAAACACATTTACAGAAACGCTGTCTCTGTGTACACAAATTTACTCGTCATGTTGAGTTTTAAGCGAATCTCTGTTTAATCATTGCAGAATCTTGTGAGAAAAAATAGCTTGCTTCATAGTCTTGAAAAAAGGACAGACATAGCAACTTTTAACACATAGGTAATCGAGCTTGCAAGCTCCGTAGACATCATGCAAGTACGGATCCTGTATCACCTTGTTTACTTCTATATAATATTACTTAGTAACTTAATGTCTGTACACAGTTTATAATATACTTCTCATCAAGTGTCAGTCAGAGAGAGAGAGAAAGTCTGTTCATCACAACAGTGTACTAACTGATACATGTGATGCCATATATATGGCTTACTTTAGATTACCCGGGTAGAATAATAAAATCTTGGGTATTAAGAGCTACTTTTAAAAAGTGCCCTCGCAGAAGAGATCAAATATTTATCCAGTGATTCCAGTCTTCTTTCAAAAATTATGTTTATAGTCATAATAATAATTATATGAATATTAATAATAATAATAATAATAATAATAATAATAATAATAATAATAATAATAATAATAATAATAATGTTTAAATAATAATAATCAGAAGAAGAATTCATTTTTTATCTTTACCATAATATTATTGAATGTTGAACATAATTATAAATTCATATCAATAATATTAGATTTGTATTAAAATCGTATATTTTATCTTAGGTTATTATTATTAGTATCAATAGTTGCAAAATTATCATCTTAAAATAATATAGTTATAGTGCCATTTGCACAGTGACAGATATAATGATAATCTAAATTCAATTATTATAAAATTCTTAAATATCAAATTCAATGTTTCGTTTCTAAATGATGAAAAATTTATAAGGAATATTAAAACCTGTATACAAACAACAGCAGAGGATAATAAAGATGCAAACCCAGCTTTATTATAGGATACTATCAAAATGGCCATAAGGCGAATAAGTATAACTTATGGTATATTTAAACAAAAATCTATTAAAATTCAAATTTCTAAATTAGAACATGATTTAATAAAGTTAAAAGAAGACAGTACTCAGAATGAGAATATAGTAACTCAGACCAAAGAA
Organism: Sipunculus nudus; assembly: GCA_026874595.1. Taxonomy (NCBI): domain Eukaryota; kingdom Metazoa; phylum Annelida; class Sipuncula; order Golfingiida; family Sipunculidae; genus Sipunculus; species Sipunculus nudus. The sequence continues at coordinate 327,659 of CM049320.1, read as the reverse complement.
ATAGAACAGAAATACAGGTGCTATTCTTAGAAGTAAAGTAAGATGGTTTGAAGAGGGGGATAAATCAACTAAATATTTCCTGATTTTAGAAAAACGTAATTACAACAGGAAAGTGATAAACAAATTAAACATTGATGGAAAGATAGTAACAGGGCAAAAAGATATTCTACAGAAAGAAAAACAATTTTATGAGAAGTTATATACATCTGACCCAACTCATAATAGTAGTAACTTGCACTCATTTATAAGAAAACACGATATACAAATTAAAAAAAGTCAAAAGACGTCTTGGCCAATAGAACTAACAGAAAATGAACTGTTAAATAGTTTAAATTCCTTTTCAAATGGTAAGTCTCCAGACACAGATGGCCTGCAGGCAGAATTTTATAAATTTTTTTTAATGACCTGAAAAAGTATTTTATGGATTCTGTTCAATATAGTTTCGAAATAGGGTCATTACCTATCACACAGAGACAAGGAAAGGAATAATAACACTGTTACCTAAAAAAGGTAAAATCTTCAACTTTTAAAAAAACACTTTCATTGTTAAATTGTGATTACAAAATTATTTCGAAAAGTATTGCAAATAGGATTAATTAAATAATTAAACAGTTAAATCATGAAGACCAGACAGGTTTCATTAAAGGAAGGTATATTGGGGAAAACATTAATAAAGTTCTGAATTTAATTGACAATGCAAATGAGAAGAATCTGAAATCTCACCTTATGAGAGTAGATTATGAAAAGGCTTTTGACATGTTAGAATTGGACTATATATATACAGCATCAGAAATTATGAATATTGCCTTTAACACAATATGTATGATTAAATCTCTGTACAATAACATTAAATAATAACGGGTACTCTTCTGAGTTTTTCTCAGTCTCTAGAGGGGTTCGTCAAGGATGTCCTGTTTCTCCTTACTTATTTGTATTATGTGTGGAAGTACTTGCTGATGCAATCAGATTTGATAAGAATATAAAGGGTATCACATTCAAAAACAATATGTTTAAAATTGCACAATATGCAGATGATACAGTTTTGTTTCTAGCAGATGTCAAAAGTGTAAAAGAATCACTACAAGTTTTGAAGGAATTTAGTAATATTTCAGGTCTCAGGATTAATCTAGAAAAAAAAAACAGTAATGCCTTTAAAAAAGGGCAGATATATAGACCAATTTGAGGTAGAAAAATTGAATCTAACTTGGTCAAATGAGCAAACAAACATACTTGGTGTTACAATTATCCCGTCATTACAAAATTTAATTAATATCAATTACTTACCGAAAATAGAAAAAATAAAAAGTTTATTATCTGTATGGTCCCAAAGAAAATTGACTCCGATTGGAAAAATAATTATTATAAAAAGCTTTATAATTTCTCAGTTTAATTATCTCTTGTCAGTACTACCAAATCAACCAAAAGAAATCTTTAATAAGGTTGTAAAAATGTTGTACAAGTTTATGTGGGGCCGTGGAAGAGAGTTGGTGAAAAGAAACACTATAATATCTGATATAAACAATGGGGGGCTGAATATGGTGCATCTATTGACTCAAAACGCTGCACTTAAAATATCATGGATCAAACGTTTAGCAAACAAACCTGATAATGACTTATGGAAACAGCTTGTTTTGTCTTATTTGAAACTTGGTAATTATTCTTTTCAATGTAGCCTGGCACCAGAAGATGTGAAGAGTATAATGAGGAAGCCATCTGGATTTTGGCAAGATGTGATGTATCAGTGGTGTCACTATAACTATAAAGCTCCATCATCTTATAATGAGATTATGTCACAATGTCTCTGGTTTAACTCCTGCATTAAAAGGTAAGAGAAAGTAATATTTATAAAGAAACTGTACATAGCTGGGGTTATACATATATCTGATTTGAATGAGACTGTACAATCTAAAGCTACATGGCTGCACTATAACACTTTCTGTCATAAAAACAAGGTAAAAATTGATTTCTAAAATTATAATGGTCTAATCAGGTGTATCCCTGAGAGTTGGAAAAATATCATTAGCCAAGAATACGACCAGAGTCAATTAACACTACCTATACTTAATATTGATAAATTTATTGGTCTAAAGAAGCCAGTCAAACCTGTATATGACCATTTGATAATAAAAATTGTCGAAAACCCAGTCAAAACAGTCGCCAAATGGAAGGCTGACTTGGAACTAGAGTCAGATGTCGCTGTGTACAAGGGATTCTCAAACATTTACTCTTCGACAATTCCATTTCAGTCAAGATATTTCCAGTTCCGTATACTTCATCGCTGTTTAACTCTTAACCCATTCTTATATAAAATTAACATTACTGAATCAGATCATTGCAAATTTTGCAAAGATGATAAAGAAACGTTGATGCATTTATTTATTATACTATTGCATGGGTATAGATTTAGGTAGTATTTTTTTTAGAGAAAATCAACCAAATATATCCATGCAGAACATTAAGTATTATATATATATTTTTTTAAAGTGGTATATGTGTTATATATCATGTTTTATGTCAATGTATGTTGTTTCTTTTTGTTCAATAAAACAAAAAAAAATCATAAATAGTGTTTTCATTATTCACGTATTGTACATATTTTTACGGTTATTAATATCATCTTGATATCCAATTTGAGAATTCACAATTTCTTGTCATGGTATAAGCAGAGAGTCTACACTAATAGCTCTTAAATAATTGTGCTGGGATGATTGATTTAATCGGTATTTAATAGTTGAAAAAAATGTGAAATGTAATATGGTAGTATTTTCTAAGTGGTATAAAATTGTCTGTTTATAATTAATGCATAAAAATCGGAAAAAAGGAAATAATACTTACCAAGTTATCGACCACTCGTGTTAGGGAAATACGTACACACAGGCAGACAGACAAACAAAGAAAGAAAAAGAATGATACTTACAAGTACTCGACCATAATTCTATACTTAGAGACATTATACTTAGAGACATTATCAACTATGTGTTAGGTCTGTTTTTCACTGGTGCACATACGCTTACACACACGCACCTAAACGGTTTTTATGTGTTAATTAAAAATAATATATAAAATATTCAGGATACAACAAAATGCCATGACCAGGGTACACTTGAGGATATGATAAGCGCAGTACGTATTTCCAGGACAGACTATTATTTCCAACATAAAACTTGTATTCTCTGCACTACTTACGGTATGTAACACACTCCAAAGATATCACGCAATCATACAAGAGACAGACAATGAAGGAAAAAGTAATGATACTTACCAAGTAATCGACTATGGAGCCCAAAGTGACAAACGTGATATTTTTCTGGGCATATATCGCGTTCCCTCGCGATCTTTTCGCGTTTCCTCGCCGTCTTTTTGCGTTCCCTCGCCATATTTTCGCGTTCCCTCGCCATCTTTTCGCGTTCCCTCGCGATCATTTTGCGTTCCCTCGCGATATTTTTGCGTTCCCTCGCGATCTTTTCGCGTTCCCTCGCGATCATTTCGAGTTCCCTCGCGATCATTTCTCGTTCCCTCGCGATCTTTTCGCGTTCCCTCGCGATCTTTTTGCGTTCCCTCTCGATCTTACAAATGATCACAAGGCTGGTTTACTGCTCCCCTATATCTAGCTTACAACATCTAGCATACATAAAATTAGACGCAAGAACCAGTACAACAGTTATCTGGGTCTCGTTTTGTGTCTTTAAGACCAGCATGCTCCACCTCTTAGATATACACTCGATGTCAGGTTGACAAAGCGATACTTGAATAAGAGAGATTAGACTTTTTGCCATGTTTCTGATATATGTCATCTCTTTCCCATTTATTCATTTTTAATTTTTTTTGCAGACCTCTTTTTATTTTTTAAGCATTTAGATTATCAAATTATTCGTTTCTATCTCTTTATTTATTAGCAGTCAGACCAATCAACGGATCAACAATGTCAACCTGGAACAGGCCCATATCCCGATGTAATTTACTGAAATTGATAATATTTTTCACGTCAATTATTGGTTCAGACCCATTTTAAGATGGTTCAGGCCAAATTACCAATCCACAATTTTAACTTTGCACATACCCATCTGCCTATGTTCATTTACTGATATTGGTAATATTTTAAACAAATTTGTTATCTATAAAATAAGACAAAAAATACAATAAATATACATATATTTGAATTTATTTAAATTTATTTTAAAAATAACAATAAAAATCATTGTACAAGGTATAGAACCTTTGCAGGTGTATACCTTTCCACCCATCAGCTACTTTCCACACATAATACCATAAAATATACAAATTAAAATACTCATAGATGAGAAACTATTATTTATTTCATCTTTTTTTTTCTTTCTATTACTTCAAAGCTGTAGGAATTCATCGGCAGATCATGATCGGATATTGGGTCGGTCCTTCTTAAGATCGGAAGATGGCGCGCGACATTTATATATATATATAAAAACACACAAAACAAAAACTTAAATCGCAATTTAAGAACTTTATTTTTAATCATACCAATTATTTAATCATACCCAGTATTCTGAAATTTCTGGATCCCCCGTTGGTTTTAATTTATCATTCTGAAATGTTCTGAACTTTTGATTTCCTAAGTTGTGCTAAATAATCATAATACAGGATATGAAAAGTGCGACCGGAAAGAGACCGGATTTGTGCCGGACAAGCGGTGATCACTAATGCTTTTATGATCTATGGTCATCTGAGCTAAAAAAAATGATGTATTGTCCAAGAAGCATGCGGAAGGTCCAATTTGGTTTGGTGAGGTTCACTGAAATGTTTTTATTTTACCAATTAATTCTGTTTTACGTTAACGGCTAGGGAAATCTGTTACATTATCGTTTGATTTCGCATTACATTATTGGTTAGTGATACGTTATCGGTCATTCATTTATTAAGTTATCAGTTGGTTTTACATTATCAGTTGTAACAGTCCAATAAATATTTCCGGCCTTAGGCCACATCTGTTCTTCTTCTTCTGATACTAAACACTAGTATGCAGATATTTCATTGTCCAGAGGGTTATTTTACCCCGGATCATTTTTATACCCACCTTGTCTCATCCATGTATTTCTGTAAATGTGGTTCTCCATTAAGATCAGAAATATTTAACTTATTTGCCGACCCCACATCAGTGAAAACAAAACAAAAAGTGTGCCCTGGGAGGACCAACACATTCTTCAATTGCAAGTCGATAAACAAATGAAGCATAGAACCGACCTTTACAGAATGAGAATAAAAACTGTTTCTTGACTTTTAATTAGTACGAGCCAGGTGGACATTTTTCTGAATTGTTGTGCCTCCTTTCGAGTTTGACATTTGCAAACTTTACTTTTGCCATTTACAATTACTCTTTTATAAAAGATTTTTTTTGGTGGAGGTAACCGCCACCATTTTCAATATTTTAATATTAACATCTGCAGAATTCCATTCCGCTTTCGGATTACGTGACACGGCATTATCGCACGCTTCCTCTGCACTTGCGAGCCCTGGGTGCCTAATCTATCCCATTGCTTGGTCGAACCCCCGAAGCAGGGCCAGTGAGCACGACCTTCACATTAAGTCTATTTTAATCTCTTACACCAGCTTCAGAGAGGTATTACTCACAAACCATCAATTAATAATAATGGTTAACAATGTGTTTCATAGAATTATTTCATGCGAATTTTTAATAGAGAATCATTTGTTAACTTTTCCGCAATTTTAAATGAAGATATATTAGAAGGAAAGATGATAAATATATGATAAAAATGCCTGAAAATGTATGTATGTTTTAAGATGACATTATTGTTAAATATAATCGGGATATGTGATATATCGTGTTACTTTAATAAAATCATAAGACCAACAACGAAGGCGTCATTTCTATATAGCAGATCTAATAATTTTAAGACATTCCGATTATTTTAAGTATGTCTTAGGTTGTTTCCAGATCAATAAGATCCTTTTATACACCAGTTTACACATATGTCCGGGTGGCCGAGGACCCATAATAATAAATAGCAGATATGTGGGCAATAAGGCATATATATATATATATATATATATATATATATATATATATATATATATATATGTATATATATATATATATATATATATATATATATATATATAGTTTTGACAGTGAAAGTATCAATTTTGCAAGATGAACTGTGTCCAAAATTTTAAGTATTTGATAAAATCTGGCCTAATATTAGTTTCATGTCAGATAAAAGTAAAATATATCAAATAATACTGAAAACATTTATACCATATATATATATATATATATATATATATAAATATATATATATATATATATAAATGTTATCAGGCCATTTGAGATCATCCTGAATAATTGTAGCAATGTTAATATACACTTTCATTACTACATTACACCCTTTCCTAACATCGAATAAAACTTTGTTATAATATCTCTTGCCTATGAGGCAATTCATTGTCATTAGAAATGAGTCCTAAGGTCACTTTGTCATCTACATATTGAATCATTTTACTGATCTAATTTTATATAAGCATCGTTGTGTTGACCTGACACCAAGTGTATATCTTATTGGAGCGTAGTGGTGTTAAAGACACAGAGAACGAGACACAGTAAACTGTTGTACTGGTTTCCGCGTCCATTTATTTGCATGTATGCCAGATATAGGGGAACAGGGAACCAGCCTAGCCAAACAAATCACGAGGGGTTGCGAAAAAGATCGCGAGGGAACGCGATATTATCGCGAGGGAACTCGAAATTATAACGAGGGAACGCAATATTTACCCAGAAAAAATATCACGTATGTCACTTGAGGGGCTGCATACTCGACCACGTGTGATTGGGTAACATGTACAGACAGGCAGGCAAATAAAGAAATATTAATTATACATATAAAATGCTTGAACACTTCTATTTGGGTATTGCTAACGGACAGATAGATAGACAGAGAGATGGAGAAAGAAAGCGTAATAGTACTTACTTATTATGTACCCGATATCTTGTGTTTGGGCAATACTTACGGACAGACAGGCAGACGAAGAAAGATACAGATATAAAACATACTAAGCACTGGACCAGTTGTGATTGAGTAAATATTACAGACAGACAGACAGACAAATAAAGAATCAGTAATAGTACTTACAAAGTCCCCCAACACATGTGGTTCGGTAATATTTATGGAGAGACTGACAGGCAGACAAAAAAAGAAACGGAAAGAATAGTGACTACTTGAGTAGCGGTATTACTTTCAGACAGACAATTACAACATTTAGGAAGTACAGTGAAACCTGTCTAAAGCGGACAGTCAAGGGACTCAATCATTTTGTCCTTAATAGTGAGGTGTCCTTATTAGGCAGGTTGACCTTATAAATAAAGACAACAAACTGCTGCAAGGACGAGTTTATTGTATTATATCAGATTTCATGTATATGTAATACCTATTCATGCACACATCCTGCATTCAATATTCCTATACAAACTGTGATTATTTTTACTTATCTCAAGTAGTGAACAATATAAGAAGTAAAATCTATGAAGACATACGTAAAAACAACGTTCATATGCTCGCGTAGGCTCTTTTCCGCTGATTCACTCAGTCGAATAAGCTTGACTTTCTCAGATTACATAAGCTCCCGCCCAGGAGTACGTGTGGTGCCACCTGGCGCGTTTGCCTAAAACTGTCTTTGTTCAGCTGTCCAAATGCGATAGTCTCAAAGATAATGACGACGTTGATAATGCGAAGATTGTAATGGCTACGAACCTGGGAACATTAGATTTTATATGTGAATATAGCTTTAGCCTAAAATAAATTTTCTTTGATGATGGTTGTTTGGTTTGATTTGCTTTAATGTTGAAGGCACCCGAGATTAAACGAACCCAAAGGAGCTTGTGCACGGGACATGGGACAAACAGCTACGGCTCGAGCAGATGTTTGACACTGAGCAGATAATTTTGAGATATACTGAGCAAAATCGATAAATTAATATCAAACAGCTAGCTATAACATAGTGGCTAATTTTACAGTTAGATACTGCGTGGTGAGATCAGGGACGTATAAGTAATCGTTAGCCGTTTAATCAATATAATGACCCCGCGGTCGAGCGAAAATATGCAGCTTCGCAACGTGTGAATGATCAACCGTGAAATAAAGTCACACGATGTTTATCGCTTCATATTTGCTGTGTTTAACTCCATCCCACTTATCGAGACTTCATCAAGTACTAGGTTTTTCGATCAGAGCTCCTAAAAAACTAAAAATCGTTCCATGAAGCCAGTTGATCATATTCTGTCGGCACTAGTGTTTTTTGTCTTCTGCCTCCCGCAACATTGTAATTCATCCTTTACCCTTCTACGTCTTCTTCACTGGATGATTATGTCATATAATCGTCACTGTCATATGGCTTATTTCCTGCTTATGTTGCTTCCTTTAATTTACAAAGGATGCTTTTATCGGTATTTGGAATAGGATAATCGGTTCCGGTATTTAAGTCACTCGATCATTTATGTATCGACCTCTTATATATATATATATATACACACACAAATATAATACGGTGGAAACTTGTTATGTCGAACTCGCTTACGTCGAATACCCCGATTATGTTGAAGTTAAAAACTCGATATTCCGGACAACTCTAGTTAAATAATTACCAAATACAACTGTGTATATATGCTTATGTAAAGTATGTATATATAAATATGTTCATGTACACATATATAAATATATATATATATATATATCCTGATGTTAATAGAAAATACCAATTGCAAAGTTCAAACTGCACTTCCTCTCACATTTCACCGCCGCTTAATGAGTTGGTAGAAAGCGTCTCCGTTTTTTCTGGTCCTACTTGTCTGGACACACACCTGTGCCTCTTTGTTTTCTTTCCCATTTTCTCCTTCGCCCAACCTTCCCTTGAACTGTGTTTCTTCCTTGTGTTTTCCAGGTTTCCTCCCTGGAAATGTTTGATACAAAAAAACTAGTATGTGTTTTGTTTACTACCCCATGTATGTGAATCGCTAACGATGTTGTTGCTGCTGTTGTTCCTTTCATCTGCTTCTCTCGTAAGCGATAATATCTGTTCCGTTCTCAGATATCTTGGTTTTGTTGGATACGAATAAAACGGAACGCATGAGACATTGGCAGTTTTTCTTCTGAGGGCGTGTTGGCATAGCTCAGGTCCTCCGGGTCTCTTACAGCCTGTACCTTGTCCATCTCACAGCTTTTTTCCATGTTGGTTCACTGTTTATCCTTTGTTGCTTCACTGAATCCAACTGTCTGCCAGTCACAGTGATTGCTCTTCCATCCCCTTTCGCGTGTAGGCCGTTTTGCTTCTCCTTCCAAGTCAAATTGTTTAGGGTGTTATAGGTTCTTCTGTAGTTGTTGTGTTGACCGGCACGCGGTGCAAAATACAGGTGGTATTGGTTCTTTCCATAATGCAGCAATGTTACAGTTCTTATACGCTCTCCTCCAGTTGTTATAATGCAGTAAAAGAATCTGGTAACGATCGGCATTAGCACCGTGAGAGTGTCCTTCTTAGCACACACTAAATGATTCTTTACATTCAACATAAAAAAGTCGATTTATTTCTCAGTTGCATGTTTGTGATGCAAAGACCGTCAGGTATCTTCCACACAGTCATATAAGATAATCTCCATGTTAGCAGGTCGCTGCATGTTGTTGCAGGTATTAAACATCCATCAGCTAACGAAGGTCGCTGATGCCTGTTCTCTTGTTCCCAAGCAGTTTGTTTCTTTGTATATATAAATATATATACATATATATATATTATATATATAGTGCATTCAGTACATCCACATATAATTACCCCGAACCCTAAACACTACATTTACGTATTTAACATGGCGCCATCAGATTTTGTCTTTACCTCGTAGAGTATTACTTACCCAATTTTTATTTTCATATCTGTTGGCATGTTGCCATCATATTACTTTTCCTTTTCATGGGCAATGTGCTGCTTTGAATGCTATCGGTGAACATCATCCGTCGTCCTCTAAAACTGACCTCTATTGTTTGGTCATATATGTGTCCGACGCACAATCTGTGGGTAGATATATCGTTGTCTTTTTTGAGCCTTCTGACATAATCGCCCAATCCTTCCCGCTGATATTTGTTTCCTACCAAACATTTTGTCCTTACGTGCCCTTTTCCATTTTGCCTTCCGTCATGCTTACCTTGAATGGTGTATGTTCGTGGGGCTGGTCGTTCCGTTAACGTTATGATAATACTCCCAGCCTGTCTCTTGGTCTTACATACCCCATAATACGTTTCTCATGGTTAAGGTCATGCATACTTTGTACTTACCGATTATTGTTTTCTGAACTTGTACTCTTGTTGCCTATCAGTTGTCCATTCCCCCATCCCTTTCCTGTGTTTGGAGCTATATAATGTCTTTTTTTTAATCTGGTAATTACCATAAATTGTTTATACTCTTGTGTACAACTCTTCTGTGAACCCTTCCAGTCTTTCTAATTGCTTATGTTGCTTACCCATACATAGTTTTCCCTGTGGGTGTATATAATGGGTGCAGTGTCTGCTGTGCCTATGTCTCTTGTTCTCATCAGAATGACACGGTCAAACCTACGTGTCGTTTTTCTGTCATGAATCTTTTGTGATGAAAATAAAACATATTACTCCCCTGCCGAGACCATAACCTTGCCGTGGTAGGGGAGCTTGTGTACTATAATGACCCTGTGAGCTCTGCTGGCGTAGATTTTATCTATATTGAGGGACACCCATGCCAGAAAGGTCACACGGGTAGAAGTCAGCCACCGGTACCTCAGGTTTATCCCCTCGTCTAAATATAAATTGAGAAAAAAAATCCCTCCCCAGGACACCGCTGAATTCATATGGCCAATCCCACGCACAATATAGGGTAAGCGGTTTGCAGAAGACTTTACCCTTAGTGTCCGTTACCTCTACAGGCAGTAACACTTTTTTGAAGATGTTAAAACACAAACGTCTATGCACCCCCCCCCCCAATCCCCACATTTAAATAAAAGTTTCGCTCCATCACGTGGAAAAAACGGAATCCTTGCTCGATATAAAACATCTACGTGAACAATGGATACACTTGATTCAAGATCAATGGCGAAATCGCCGCAGTCTTTTCGTATATTTCCACTTTTAGTGTAGAATACATGTCTGCAAATAAAAACAAAACCAAACTAGTAATGAGCATTATCTACAAACCGACATGATCATCAAAGATACCATGTTAGTTAACAGATGGGTGCATTTGTTGTTTTGTTCAGCGAGACACTTGCACGTACGTATGCATATGCTTAACAATACTCCCCGAATTATCTGTGTTAGTTACAGGGGCCAACGCGATATTGCGTTACATAGCTGGAAACACAAAGTGATTTGATCAACTGGTTTACTGCATAATAATTCTCGTATGCTTTTTAATACCACATGTCTTCACTGTGGCCCTGTACTGGGACACAGACTAAAATCATGACATTGACTGCCGGCAGCTAGTACGTTTGTTCATCTGATCTTCCGTCTTTACAATCGCTCCGTTATCAACAGACATATAATTCCTCTTTGACCCCATTTATACTACGACAACAACAAATAAATATAAAGATAAATGCCAAACCGTGCACACTTACCTCAGGGGGTGTCTGCGGTCGGTCTTGTTTTCGTGTTTTTATCCTGTGTAATCTCTGCTCTAAAAAAAAAACAGTACAAAATGTCTTCATTCAATTTTCCATCGTCACCTTTCCAAATATGGTTATAACACATATTCATACAGTTGCTGCTCGTACCACATATGGTTCTTCATTTTACAAAATATATACACGCGGCACCCCTATTCCAAAGAAATGTTTATTGTAAAGGGTTAACGCGTAATCTGGCGCGCCTTATCTCCCTTTCACCGAAATGAACTTTCGGACGCCGTCGACATGTCACCCTCCTTCGTGCACTCCTACCCTCATCTGTAAATGCCTCATAAACACCAATCTGCCAAGGTACAGTTGCACAAACACAGTTCCCCTGTTCGACAAGTCTGTTCACGTCCAATGATTTGTCGGGCAAGTCTCCACGGCACCTTAGCTGCTGTATGATCTCGTGAGGCCGGGTCGGTCCCCAATACCTGGACACGTAAAGGGCACCTCTCTGCACCCAGCAAATCATGTCGGGCCACTCGGATATTGTCTTATATTGTTTGTGGTCGACGTCTCGGTGAAACGACGCGTGCAAACGCATATCTCTCGTTATGCGCTTACACTTTGTACACCTCAGCACGGAAGGCTCCTTGCACATGTCGCGTATGAGTTCCTCGCCGGTGCACTTAGCGTTGCACTTCCTGCAAAATTGAGTCGTCGAAGCTGTTTCTATCAACTCGTCTAATATTATGTCCGGCACGGTCAACCAAAATATCTGCGGGTTGTACCGCTCGCATATGTATTCCTTTGTCATTGTGTACAGTGGTTTAGGATTGTACACAGGTTTTACTTTCGTCTTTTTCCTCAGCATCATTGGTTGAAACGAGCGCAAAATCCACCTTTACTGTCAGCGCAACGCTAACTGACCGAGCGAAATACATCTCCCCTTGTACTTGGAGAGAGTGTAAAATCATTTTTTAAAAAAGAAGGGGGGGGGGGGGGGGGCAGGACGCAACTAGACCCGGGATGCCTTGCACAACTGATGCATCTGATGCAGGTCCCACCTCATGATACATATAAACAGAAACGCAGTGTTTATCGTATCTGCTGTCTGTTCTGTTATGTACATGGTACGAAAGATTTACATGCACACATATTGCCATGGGACATGTATTAACTCCTAGAAACATAATTTGCACCGACTGTTACTGTTACAAATGTTGTATACCGGTCCCGTCACCGAGGCGCCCCCCCCCCCCCCATGACTGTAACATGTATTACATGTATTACAACAACAAGTGAATACTGGTACATATACAATTACATAAACAATATAAAGCAACATGGACAAGGCAACATGAACATCAAACATATAATATTGTGCCTGTAGTACAGGAGCCATGAACGGGTGCTTCTATAGGAACATATGGTACATCCAATGCAGAATCACTGGTACCTAGCCAACATGCTTAACGTATTATCAATATCGAAAAAGACATAATATACATATATATATATATACTATGTTGAATATACATTCCGGAAACACACTGTGTATCTACCAGATGCAGGTGATGGAGTCTTATAGGATGACGTCACAGGTGGAATTATGTATATAAGGAGACGTTTGGCAATAGTGCAATTGGTCTCATTGGAGAGACCAAACGGGCCAACGTGAGCAGCAGCAGCAGCACGGAACGATACCATAACCAGAGCGAAAAACGGATATGGACTTGGCAATATTTTGTCTGTGTCCTGTACTGGACGCCACATTTAGGTTCGTGGAATATCTGAGTAGGTTTTATTACGTAAATCAGTTTCCGTACCTGTACTGGTACGGACGTCTATATAAGGTGATCATACAGAGCGCTTTTGTTAGTGAGTGTACGTGTCCTGTACTGGACGCCACATTGGAGTTCACCATAAACTGGAATTTCGTTTTCAGATTTACTCGACCACACATCAATTGTCGAATCTGTACCTGTACTGGTACGGACGCTTACAAAACGGGGGGAAAAGGACCGAGCGTTTCCGTCAGACTGTTAGTGTGTGTCCTGTACTGGACGACACATTGGGCCAACGCAGAAAGCTGGATTATCCTTTTTGGGATTCACCTAACGAGACATTACACGAAGTTTTTCCGTGCCTGTACTGGGACGGACGATTTTAAAGTGGAAAAGCGCTCAGCACTTCCGTCTATCTGTTAGTGTGCGAGTCCTGTACTTGACGCCATCTACAGTTCGCACAAAAAATGGATTATCGTTTTCCGGATGTACACGACAAAGACCTCAAGTGTTTTGAATCCGTGCCTGTACTGGCACGGACGTCTCAGAATTGGAACAGAACGAGCGGTTGGGTCGGTCCGTTAGTGTGTACCTGTACACTGGGTAAACCATTTACATGATGTCGGCGAAAACATTTTGGAAAAAAAAAATAAGATTGAATTACCTTTTGCAGTTTGGTGTTACTTCTATCTTCTGCTGCAGTACAGTAGTGTTCGGGTATCTGTGTGGAAAAGAACATAAACTTAAAAAAAAGTCTATTTCGGTTATAGGAAAATCCACAAATATATACATCTGTACAGTAGGGCTCCCGCGGTTTCACGTTAGATATTTGATTTTCTAAAGAAACCGGAAGAATCAAAATAGTATAGTTCCATCTGCAGTTGTAGAATGTTCGAGATCAGCATCAGGTTCAGGTCTCCTATTGAAGAAAACCTGTCGCGGTGCCTGGCGTAGGTCCTCTTTCCGAACATACTGTGCGCTTCGTACAGCTGCAACGCGTGTCTGTATCTTTTGTATATTTCAGGTATATCGTCTGTGCTTATTTTCTCAAAGAATTTCACCATTATGAGAGCCAGTTGATACGCCGCATTGGACCGTTCTGTCGTGTGCCCCGTTTCCAAACACACTTTTCTTGCTCGTTCCAGCCCAATGGTGCATGTCCTCATCCAATAGTCGATCTCATGGCACGAACTTCCTGTCCTTCGCGGCGAAAAAAGAGTTATTGTCGTGTCTGTAATTCCAGATGTGCCTCTGCAACTGTGCCATCCACGTTTTTATTTCTCCGCACGCCTTCTCCTCAAAGTGGTAAACTAAATCTGGTTCCATTGGTTTGGATGACGGGTTTCTGTAATACAAACAAAGAAACAAGTGTCACCCAACCACAGCCGATCTGTCCATTTGTACATATTTAGTTCATCTTTATGTATTCTTCGGTGAATCCCTCTGTGCCGGACGTCTTCATGTATCTTCTGATGCGACGTTGCTGCTGCTGCTGCAATAATACCCCCCTGTACTCCTCTACGGCAGACAGTAGACGTACATGTTTGCTGTTTCTGGTATTTTCTCATGTATCATGTCCGCCCGCATCATCTTGTCCTCAGACTGGTTCCACCACCACTCAGCTGCTTGCACAGCTTCACATCACGTAATCAACACATTTGCTTTGTTTCACCCACAGACCAATCAACAACTGACGTGTAACTACGACACATTTATCACATGAGATTCAAATACAGTCGTGAAAGTGTTGTTATGTTATCTGTACATTCTCCCATGGCTCAAACAATTACACGGGTTATCAAATGTAACACTCTACATTATTCCTGTAATTCACAATTACGAATTGATGTAACCAAATGTTTTCAATTTGGCAAGATATATGGTATGCGAAGCCGTTTAAAATACGTTACTATACACTTGTGTGTATAAACATTATGGAAACAAAAAGAGGATTTGGAGATTGTCCGTGTGTACGTGTTTAACAGAATATATTGGTGTCACAAATGCAGAGGAGTTACACAGCGACAGTGAGATTTAACGAACTCAGTTTAAATCCCACATCCGTTTCTGTACTGAAACAGAGCTCTTTTCAAAGCCAATCATATTCGTCCGTCCGTCCGTGCGTGTGTATCCCATACTGGACGCCACCTTTCGTTAACAGACTGAAGATTTACACTGGGACACGTTGATGATGGGACCTACAGTGCGCGTATTCCGACTTATTTAGACGAGCTGCTGTCCGCGTTTGTCACTTGTGTGTGCAAGCCATCGTTGTTAAACTGTCCCAGCTGGAAAGCCAAATCTTGCCTGTGTTTCCAAAGCAGAAACTGAAACGAGGCTACGGATTGCTTGTTCTGGTGGTGCTTCTTCCGCACAGGGCCTTTAAAACCGATTGTGGCTTTGGTAGTGCTACACAACTTGCGTGTATGCGTCTGCCGTATGTTTGAGTGTTACGTCATAGGCATCCTTCAACCATTCTATAAACTGTTTCGCCATTCGCACGGCAATTAATGTCTGTTCCGTCGGGCACCGCTTTTGTAAACATATCTTTTTCGCTAACATAAGTCCTTTGAGAATCCGCGAGTTCCACCACCAGTCTTCGTCGACGAGTGCTTTCAGAGTCAGCTGAAACACCCTGTCGCTGTCAACGAAAAATCTGTCTGGTGTGGACAGGAACGACGTAATATAGTCATTTAACTCACGGGTTTTAGCTGGAATATCTACCAGCAATGCATAGTCTAATTCTTTTGACATGTTTGGATCCATGTTGGACAGCAAACGAGCAGAAAGGACTATTTTTTGTGTCGGTCTGTATGTTTACGTTACAAATAATTATCGAAAGCATAAAGGGAGGACAGGTCTTAACATATCTCCATATGTTTGTACACCACGCATAACCTTTCACGTCATCTTGACATGCATCACCTCTCTTTTTTGTGTGTTAACAGACACGATAAAGCAGTTATTACGTTACTAAGAGATGTTTTATTCCTGACATATTTAATTACATAAATTTTCCCTGGTCGTGATTGCATAAAAAAAAATTGACCAGGTATATGACTCGACCTAAAAACCATATTTACAATATGTATAATATATTTACAAAACACAATCGTCACCCCTGTACTTGGGGAAAAAAGATATCCATTACATATATATATCTGTAAATAAACGTATATTTACGATATGGAATTGTATTCCACATATATTTATCTGCTGTCCTTTCGAATTTTTGTTTTATTTTTGTTTACCCGTACAGATACCTGTCCAGTTCTGGACACCACAAACTAGCGTCGGGCATGTAATATATCACAATATAAGGGCCAAAAAAGTTACAGATGTTGTAAAATAAAAGTTTATTGTTCGTCTTGTTTGATCTTCTTAATGGCAACCCGGCGCAGTAATCCCACATATGCTTCCCTGGCAGCAATTCTCAAATGGGTCGTTAGAAGGGCACACGCACGGATGTGGTGGCTCCTGGTTGCGGCCGGTGGCGCCTCAGCGCGGTACATTTTCACTATATCTCGGTATGTATCGTGGCAGCGCATGACAATTTCATCAACAGCGTCCGCCAGGAGCAGAACATTGGAAGCAACGCGCACCGTTTCTTCCGTTTTCTTTTCTTCTGTAATACGTCTGTCCAGTTCTGTACTGGGGATGTGCATAAACATTTCGTACTTGTGCACTAGTTCACTTTCTAACTGATCGAAATATTCGTCGTCGTCTTGCATTGCGAAATACGTCTCAGGCGACGACGATTTAACATTTTGAACGTAGCGAAGTATGGCCTGGCCTTGCACATTTACCAACGCCTCCATTTCACGTTCGAAGTGCTCCATCTTGTTCTGTAAGTCACAAGGACGTCTTATAACAACGTCTTATAACAAACAGCTTTTTCGCTATAGGACTTTTTCTGTGTTGTTTAGGGTTATACTTTGATGAACCAAACAAAAATATTAAAAATAACCTCCCCCCTCCCCACCTTCCTTCCTCCTCTTTCCTCAATCGACATTTGTGATTGGTCGTGTGTCGAAATGTCGTTTTTTTTCCGTTGTACTTGTTTACTAACTAACGAGGTCATGTTCTACAATAAACGTGAAGGGACTGATATCCGTGACAAGGTTACATATTACATTCATGCAAGGTGTCACGCAAAGTGGCGCTCTGCTTCATAACCTTTTTTTTATTATATCCTAAATACATTTTTTTTTGGCTCATAGTAATTACCTACTCATGTTTAATCAGTTACAGAATTATAGTGTTTCTCATTGTCCTTCAGGAAAAAACCAAAACTCTTGCAATACCTTTTTGCTCGACATTTTTGGTTAAAAGGTCCGCGTGTCTGTTATTTTTTTTGTTTATGGTTAAAAAAAATACAAATTCTCTTCCCGTTTCTATGTCACAACATTACTTAATCGTCGTTACGGTTAGTCTGTGTCACGTGTGTGGCAAAAACCGAACCGCTCCGAGTTGGATGGATGGGGGGAGGGGTTTGATAGTTTTTTATCAGAGGAAAACACGTCACCCGACCTTGTTTACTGGTCAGGTCGTATAAACATGGCTTTTATCTAACTCCTGCGCATCTGGGTTTTAAAGTGATGTCAGTCCGTTGTGTACACAACCATACACAAAATAAAAATAATAATAAACTTACCTACATAAAGGGTCAGGTAAGTTTATTTTATTTTTTTGTTTTTTTTTTGTTAACATCCAGGGGGCCTTCGTTACTGGCCCCCGATGTACAACTGATGCTCCTAAACAAACCAAAAAAATAAATGTAACCCAGGCCTACCTTACTGGCCAGTGGGTGTCCTAAGTTTCTAAAAAAAAAAAAAAACATAACACCCCCCCCCCACCTCATCCATCCCCACCGCCCAATGACCTTCGTTACTGGTCACATTTTGTTTTTTTCTGGTACTGCCAACAACCAAATATTAGGGACCCTTCGTTACTGGGGCCCCTCAAATACAAACTAAAAATTCACTCCCTAAACATAAAAATTCACCCCCGGCCTACCTTACTGGCCAGTGGGTGTGACATCATTTCTCAAAAACAACACCAATTACAAAATACACCTACCGGTATTGTTGGACTTGCACGGTCTTCAAAGATGTATCAACGAGTTTTGTTTATCGGCCAAGACCTTCACAAAATCACAAACGCTGTAAACTCTTCTCAACTCTGCGGTACACGGTCGGCTTCTGCTTCAACGACTGCTATTTATCCACAATGATCGTACTGTAGTTACAACTGTTGCCAGTCAAAACCAAAGTCTGACTTTACTCAAAACTACCTCCTTATATACCTTATTTCTCCTGTGACGTCACACACACCGTTTCAAACAAACCACCCCCCTTCCTTTTCGCCGGATACACATACATCGTTATTTCACATCCCCGTTGGTTTCCGCTTACTGTGACGTCACTCCACTGCATAACCAATCAAATCCCTTCTTACATCCCTCTAGCCAATCAACGCTCTCCTTACACATACATCCATCCACCATCTTGAAAATTTTTACCGGGGGGGGGGGGGGGTAAAAAATCAACCACCCTTATCATCGCTCACACATATGCACCACCCTCCCCGGCACGCGGGCCCAAAATCGCACACACTAATTTATTCATGGCGAAGCGTCGAGGGTCGAGGTGCCGGGTGCGGGTGTGCCCAACTTCCGGTAGTATAGTACTTCCGGTTGTGCACTGCTTCAGGATTTAAATGAGTTGTTGCAGTGATGTTAATAGGGCGATGATGGTGAAATCTTGCATAATTGTTCAGTTATGTGAGTAAAGTGGGATATGATGCAAATCCGGAAGAAAACGTGAGAGAAAAAGGTTTAAAAACAGGTTTGAAATGTGTGGACGAATGGGTCGGGGATGATGCAATAGACCACGTGAACTGCGCGTGTTTGATTGTTGTGAATGAGACCTGACCAATGAGCGGACTGAATGCACACCACGTGGCCTGATATGACCAATGAGCTGACAGCGCATGTACCGGAAGTCTGCTTTACATCCGG
This sequence comes from Sipunculus nudus, assembly GCA_026874595.1. NCBI lineage: Eukaryota > Metazoa > Annelida > Sipuncula > Golfingiida > Sipunculidae > Sipunculus > Sipunculus nudus. The sequence continues at coordinate 308,242 of CM049320.1, read as the reverse complement.
CAGTCGTGATCGGGGTCACGCTTTGGGGTCACGCTTAACCATTGAGTAAATGGGACTTCCGGTGCGGGTACGTGCGGTAGTGTTGGACCGGAAGTGAGGAAGTGTGAAGGGTCGTGAACGGAAGTGCCGGGTCACATGGGGTCAGACGACAGGAAGTGACGGTTGGATAACACGTATTGATGAGTCATGCGAACTCGGGTTCGTCCCGGGTCGTCTTATCTGTTTTCATCTGAACACAATGAGATATATATATATATATATATATATATATATTATTATATATTATATACATAATCGTAACACCACGAAATATCTGTTGTTGATCTTGCAGATACGTGAGGGATGTTTTGTATATTTACCTCATAAACATTAATTTCAACCGACACACACATATATGAAATATATATGAGACAAAAGTGAATGTCACCGCCGGGATTCGAACCCGGATCCGAACTTAACCTTGCCGGAACTGCAAGTACAAACTATTGGTCCAGGTAGGAAAGTTTGAATTAGCCCGTTACGCCACTGGGACTTTCACATCAGACCCGGACATTATGACACTTTTGTAATAAAAGGGACACGAAACAAAAACAAGGAATGTGTCAGCGTGTTTCTTATAAACTATGTGGGCACACGTGACTCACACATTTTATTCAAGCCCTGCTGTGTCTCATATATGTAACATTATTTGGGTTAATAAGTATCCACGGTCTGGTGTCAGGCTCTGCGTGATCGACAACGATTGTTAATTGCCAAGCAGCGTCCAGCGTACACGATGGGGGACCGCTGTGCATACTCACGCCATCGCCGGGATGTAGTCGGTCTTTTCACTGGTCCACCGGGTAACAGTTACCGTTACGCGCCTTCCGACGGGAATTTCTTAAGTAACAGATTACGACAGAGGGGAGTGACGTGGCGAGAACAACACATAGTTATAGACAAATGCCCAATGTGTGCAGTCGATTACCTGTACCATCACCACAGACGGGGCAGGTTATACTGCCCCACGTGTCAAGAGACAGAACTGAGGGCACTGCTCACAATCGAGAAAACCTACGATTTGGGGCAATGAATAACGTTTAAGTGGCGGCCGTTGTTACGTCATGGAGATACAGTGTTGTTTAGACATAGAGACAAGACAATCCACGTGGAAGGCTTCGGTTCCGTGTTGCGGGCCCTGGTAGGACATCTCGACAGGATGCTGTCTGATGCTCAAAAGGCTAACCGCAGCTTGACCGGTTGGATATACCCTAATGTCTCCGGTATATGTAAATCTTTGCATATCCAGATGGACCCGTATGGCACTGTGTCATTCTTCGACCGCATTAACAAGGAAGACGCGCGTTTCACAATGCAGGTGGCGGCCCACAAGGAGAAGGCGATATCGCTGACGACAGAGGTACTGTTCAAACTGTTGGAGCACGTGATCACCGATTACCAGGATGTAGTCATTTGCAGCTGGAAACCTCCGGCGGTGTCTTATGACAACATCGTAGACACAGTGGCGGAATCCCCAGGGCAGCATGCCCACGCGAACACGGGTGATACTACTGAAGCTGGTGTTGACAGTGTGGCCGGACCATCAGACGGTGTCGTACCTTGTGACGGCAGGTTCTTTCGAGATAATGTACGAGGGTATGACATGTTTTACGACCGCGAGAAGATGATAGTGATTCCCTGCAAGACGTGCAACCCGGATTACGAAAGTGTGTTTGATGACGTACGGGAATACTGCCCTATATGCGACCAGAGTGAGTTGGAGTATCTGTTCACACGTGAGAGAACCGTCGGCTTCCTACCGTATGGCACCGACACCTCGAATTGGATATACTGCAAACCCCCCTGGGATTGGATATACCTTAAATGGACACCGTATCTGCGTTTCAAAGACAAAGTCACGCTCGCAACAGAAGACGAGGTACAGGTACCAGGAATGCTCGCCATGTTGGAGGATAATATTCTGACCGGCGATTTAGACGTTTTGCTCCTGGCCGCTCAAAAGGAAAACTGTCGTATGAACGCAGTGTTCCGCTATAATCGGATAAACCATGATCAAGTGCACGACCTTCACATTTCGATGGACCCGGTTGGCACGGTAACGTTTTATGGACCTTTGGAAACGCTGTATTGCTACTTCAGCGACGGGATACGGACGATGATACAAACTGACACTTTGAATGCGATACCGATTAAGGCCTGGGATGTTGTATCATTACTGGAGTGTGTGATCAGTAACTACCCGCCGAAAGATTTGTCGGGTACGATGTACACCTACCCTAGTTTGTTTCCTGAGAACACTTAGGCTGAAGAAGACGAAGAAGGACAAATGGATGAGGTCAGTTAAAAACGCGGAATGTTGTTATATGATCTCGCAACCGTCATGCCACCCGCTGTTCTGTGTCAGCTGATACACGGGGCACGTACAATAACAGACGATACGTATATAAAACGGTGTTCTATGCACAGCCGTTCAGACAAGATGGGGAATACATGTGGAGACCGATGCAGCTCACCGGAGATCACGAGTCCTGACGCAGGTCGGCCCCGCAACCCGGGGAGATACGAACCGTCAGACGGGACGTACTTTCAGGACAGGTTGGGAAAGATGGGATTCCAATGGCGAGAACGCATACTTGTGAGGGCGTGCCAGAAATGTCAAACATCTCCCGGCATTACAGTCCCCGACGACCGTGTCACGTTCAAGTGGTACTGCCCCACGTGTGACGAGACGGAACTGACGAAACAGTTCGCAAAGGTTAAAACATATCAAGTAGGGAAGGGCAAATGTTTAAAATGGAGGCCGTGGGCCGTCCGAGGCGATACTGTAATTTTGGAACAAGGCACAGAGCTAGTACACGTCGGAGGTTGGGTTTTCGTGTGGAAAAAACTGTCCAAATATTTAGACCAATTACTCAATGAGGCCCAAAAAGCAGGCGGCAGTGTTACAGGCTGGATATACGACATTGATGAGGGACTTGGTGAATCTGTGCATATCACAATGGACACATTTGGTACAGTCTCGTTCCATGCGCGCTTAGACAAGAACAACGAATTATTTAAGAGGGACGTTGTGGTTGACCACGAAACCGCGATCTCCCTGACAACAGTGGAACTGTGCCAGCTTCTGGAGAACGTGATATCCGATTACCAGAAAGTATGCTTTATCTGAACGCCATGGAGGCCTCCTGCTGTGTCTTGTGAACACAAGATGGTAGGAGAACAGGCAGTGCGACAGGTGAAGACGGGTGCCCGTGAAAGTTACGATAGTGGAGACATGGCAGTAGGGCCAACGGAAACACGGCGTAACTTCCTGCAGTCGGATGGCAGGTTGTTTCATGACAGTGTTCCGGAGCATAACATGGGTTGCCGCGACAGAATGCAAGTGATATGGTGCCAGCGGTGTAACCCCGAGTACGAGGGAGTGCTCCCTGACGTATATGCACTCTGCCCTGTCTGCCAACAGCGTACCATTGAGCGCATGTTTACACGTGTGAAATCGTACGACCTGCAGGGTGCTGTGTTCCGATGGGTGCCTTGCATGCTGTATAAAGGCACGGTACAGTTGACAGAAAGACACAAAGTGTTAAACGTGCCGGGTATGCTGGTCATGTTGGAGGACGAATTTTTGAATAGCAATCTCGACGCTTTGCTGTTGATTGCTCAACGAGAAAACCGCAGCGTCACCGCGGTGTTTCTCTATGAACGGTGGATTTGGGACGATAACCACGTTTTGCACTTGTCAATGCACCCTGATGGGACAGTCACGTTTTACGGCTCTTTAAAACATGTTGATGTCGGGGCCTGCGGGTACGTTGCTAAGATACAAACCGACACTGCGACAACGATATCGCTGGTGGCTTGGTTTCAAAGTTGCTTGGGTACATTATCGAAGACTACCCACTCAGGGACCTCTGTTTTAGTAGCGGTTTTGTCAACCACAAAATATCCGATAATGCACTCAGAAATGCTATGAATTCAATTTCATTTATTGAATGGCAAAGCAGAGACGAATGCTTTTTCCAAATGGTCATATTGATGAACTTCAGAACAGCTTGCATGGAGCGATAATAATGGGGCATTTCACTGCATGCATAAACACACTGGCAATATACAGAAACGCCTACCTTATGTCGAACAGTTGACCAGCTGAATTCGATACGGAATTCTGTCTTCATATAACGTCAACTCAAGATGTGATCTGTGTATTTATAATAAACCAACCCGGAACAAGACCTTTTCATATTTATTTCCTCTATGGTATTATTGTCACACAAATATTACTTAATAAAATCTTTTTTCATTTGTAAATTGGTTGGAAATTTTATAACATCATACTTCCGTGAAGTAATGCATGTATGAAACTTTCCCTTTCTATATTATTGTAACATTTTTACGGAACAGTATACTGTTGAACAGACGGGGAATTTTATGAAACAAACAAGGATATTTTATTAAACAAACAAGGAAATGTATTGTGATGAACTAGGAAGTCATATTGACCAATGACCATTAATGGGGAATTTTGTATTGCATCCCCGATATACCTAATACGATTAATAATAAGTTCCTTAAATGCTTAATTAATGTTTTCATTGATATATCTTAGTCATTTCAGATTATACAAATAGATTAAAAGTAATAAGACAGTGTGCAACAGATGTATTGTTAATATATCATATATAATATTGTCTTCTGATATAATAGAAACCAATGATTTACCATGACTTCTGTTGAATTTTCACCTAAATATATATATATATACAAATATTGTTATTTTTTATTATTATATCATCAGTATATTTATACAAGGTAACTGAAACAGAAGTGATTCTGTTCTTCCACTAGGCCCTGTGAATGTTAAAATATGAAATACATTTACATTTAAATACATCAGATCATATACACAAATCTATACACATTAAATCTGACAAACATATGATGATTATAAAATTATACATATTATGAACAAATATAGCATAAACACATCGCATTTATTGCAAAACCTCAAAGTAGAAAATATATAATACTATATTTAGTATAAATTGAGAGCTTAAACAGACAGATTTGGCGCTATGCTTAAAAGTGGCGAAGGAGTTTACTGATCTATCTCATATATGGTAACATATTCTATATCAACAGACCAGCATAAATAAAAATTTGATCTATAATGTTCTGTCCTCGGCTTAAGAAGGGTCATTAAATTATTAGTTGTAGATCTAGTTGAGTAATAAGGGGTTTTTGGCAAATGACATTGATTATCGCCTACCTGCAAGCCATGTTTGATGCAATAATGTATTCATAAGCAGGGCTGTAAAGTATTAATATCGTTAACGTAGATGTATTCCATAAATTACCACACATGATTTTATGACAATCTGGTTAAACAAAGTATATAAAAAATTTCTGGGCTGTAGTTCTCTGCAAGTTTTGCAAGGTCTTTCTTCTCGTAACACTTTCCCCCATCCCCCTCCCTGCACCCCTGCAGCAGATGCATCTGTACAATATGTGTAAAATAAATAGATTGATATAAATGTCTAAACTCTTCGATTTTTCTTAATTTAAGAATTTATATAAGGACAGCTATGTAGGGAATCATTGCTTTTGTTATGAATCGGTCACATATTAAATATAGAAATACTATTTTGGATTTACCTCAATAAAATTAATCATGCCCAAAATTACCCCATGTTACGTCGACAAAACAAATTCATAGTAAATTGTACGGTCATATTATTTACAGTGTGCTTTAATTTACAGCTTTGGTGATAACTATATATAAGACATTATAAGGCCAAACAAAAAAAAAGTATGGTTCTCAAAATCTGTTTTTTCAGAAATCATTGCGGGCGGGCGCTTTTCATTTTATTTTTCTGTTTGGTACGTTTCGATAAAAATATCAAATGATCAGGGTAAAGCATGAAAATAAGTTTTATACAGCTAAATCAGTAAAAGCGCTACAAAACAAAAGAAATAGTATGGTTTTATCCTGTCGAGCGGCAGCAGCTCAAAATTGGAAAGTTTTTATTGAATCAAAATAAAACTTTTGATACAGGGGTTTAAAATTGATGCGGGTGCCTGAGAACCATACCTTTTTATTGTTTTGGCCTAACATACTCATTTTATTAAATGTCCAGTTAATAACTTTAAAGTACTGCTTTACTCTTTGAGCCGGATCAGACAGGTTCAACACAAGACCCTCAATACCCTACAGTCATCAGTTACAGTCGTGGCCTAAGTTGATTCTTAAATGTCAACCAATGTCCGCGTCATTTAGGTTACCAGCAACTCCTTTGCATTCCAGCAATTTCTTTGAACGTTTGTGATATTTAATTCACCCTGAACAACCTGAACCTGTTAAATAACCATATAAAATATGTAAATACATGTTTATAAAAGACGACGGTCTTAATGAAATGATTATAAGTGAAAATAATCAGATTCATCCCTACAGAATAATTGAGCAGACTCCACACACATCTAATAATGTGTATGCGTGTGTGAATCTTTGGTGCTTGTATACGCATGACAGAACAACATATACGTCACTGTTTATGACCGTCTGTTCCGCATCTAGGACAAATCTTCATTTAAATATTGTGTATGCCAGTCAAGCCAAGACGGTTACACTATGCGCTATAGATGTTCTTAACACGTATAGCTTTCCACATGAGTGAGTCTGATACAAACACCATACATTATATTCCTTGTTGTGATACAAGCCAAACTATTCATAGTTGACCGCTTGTGCTCAGAATACCATGAAGGCTTTCAGCTGATGTATGCTTGATAAATGGCCTCTGGTAAGGATCTCTGATATTGCGCTTGATGACACTCTGAATAAACATATAAGTATCTGAGTCACAAATAAACCGACCACTACGCCAGGCACCGCGACAGGTTTTCTTCAATAGGAGACCTGAACCTGATGCTGATCTCGAACATTCTACAACTGCAGATGGAACTATACTATTTTGATTCTTCCGGTTTCTTTAGAAAATCAAATATCTAACGTGAAACCGCGGGAGCCCTATTGTACAGAAGTATATATTTGTGGATTTTCCTATAACCGAAATAGACTTTTTTTTTAAGTTTATGTTCTTTTCCACACAGATACCCGAACACTACTGTACTGCAGCAGAAGATAGAAGTAACACCAAACTGCAAAAGGTAATTCAATCTTATTTTTTTTTCAAAATGTTTTCGCCGACATCATGTAAATGGTTTACCCAGTGTACAGGTACACACTAACGGACCGACCAAACCGCTCGTTCTGTTCCAATTCTGAGACGTCCGTACCAGTACAGGCACGGATTCAAAACACTTAAGGTCTTTGTCGTGTACATCCGGAAAACGATAATTCATTTTTTGTGCGAACTGTAGATGGCGGCCAGTACAGGACTCGCACACTAACAGATAGACGGAAGTGCTGAGCGCTTTTCCACCTTAAAATCGTCCGTCCCAGTACAGGCACGGAAAAACTACGTGTAATGTCTCGTTAGGTGAATCCCAAAAAGGATAATCCAGCTTTCTGCGTTGGCCCAATGTGTCGTCCAGTACAGGACACACAGTAACAGTCTGACGGAAACGCTCGGTCCTTTTTCCCCCGTTTTGTAAGCGTCCGTACCAGTACAGGTACAGATTCGACAATTGATGTGTGGTCGAGTAAATCTGAAAACGAAATTCCAGTTTATGGTGAACTCCAATGTGGCGTCCAGTACAGGACACGTACACTCACTAACAAAAGCGCTCTGTATGATCACCTTATATAGACGTCCGTACCAGTACAGGTACGGAAACTGATTTACGTAATAAAACCTACTCAGATATTCCACGAACCTAAATGTGGCGTCCAGTACAGGACACAGACAAAATATTGCCAAGTCCATATCCGTTTTTCGCTCTGGTTATGGTATCGTTCCGTGCTGCTGCTGCTGCTCACGTTGGCCCGTTTGGTCTCTCCAATGAGACCAATTGCACTATTGCCAAACGTCTCCTTATATACATAATTCCACCTGTGACGTCATCCTATAAGACTCCATCACCTGCATCTGGTAGATACACAGTGTGTTTCCGGAATGTATATTCAACATGGTATATATATATATGTATATTATGTCTTTTTCGATATTGATAATACGTTAAGCATGTTGGCTAGGTACCAGTGATTCTGCATTGGATGTACCATATGTTCCTATAGAAGCACCCGTTCATGGCTCCTGTACTACAGGCACAATATTATATGTTTGATGATCATGTTGCCTTGTCCATGTTGCTTTATATTGTTTATGTAATTGTATATGTACCAGTATTCACTTGTTGTTGTAATACATGTAATACATGTTACAGTCATGGGGGGGGGGGGGGGGCGCCTCGGTGACGGGACCGGTATACAACATTTGTAACAGTAACAGTCGGTGCAAATTATGTTTCTAGGAGTTAATACATGTCCCATGGCAATATGTGTGCATGTAAATCTTTCGTACCATGTACATAACAGAACAGACAGCAGATACGATAAACACTGCGTTTCTGTTTATATGTATCATGAGGTGGGACCTGCATCAGATGCATCAGTTGTGCAAGGCATCCCGGGTCTAGTTGCGTCCTGCCCCCCCCCTTCTTTTTTAAAAAATGATTTTACACTCTCTCCAAGTACAAGGGGAGATGTATTTCGCTCGGTCAGTTAGCGTTGCGCTGACAGTAAAGGTGGATTTTGCGCTCGTTTCAACCAATGATGCTGAGGAAAAAGACGAAAGTAAAACCTGTGTACAATCCTAAACCACTGTACACAATGACAAAGGAATACATATGCGAGCGGTACAACCCGCAGATATTTTGGTTGACCGTGCCGGACATAATATTAGACGAGTTGATAGAAACAGCTTCGACGACTCAATTTTGCAGGAAGTGCAACGCTAAGTGCACCGGCGAGGAACTCATACGCGACATGTGCAAGGAGCCTCCCGTGCTGAGGTGTACAAAGTGCAAGCGCATAACGAGAGATATGCGTTTGCACGCGTCGTTTCACCGAGACGTCGACCACAAACAATATAAGACAATATCCGAGTGGCCCGACATGATTTGCTGGGTGCAGAGAGGTGCCCTTTACGTGTCCAGGTATTGGGGACCGACCCGGCCTCACGAGATCATACAGCAGCTGTGGTGCCGTGGAGATTTGCCCGACAAATCATTGGACGTGAACAGACTTGTCGAACAGGGGAACTGTGTTTGTGCAACTGTACCTTGGCAGATTGGTGTTTATGAGGCAATTACAGATGAGGGTAGGAGTGCACGAAGGAGGGTGACATGTCGACGGCGTCCGAAAGTTCATTTCGGTGAAAGGGAGATAAGGCGCGCCAGATTACGCGTTAACCCTTTACAATAAACATTTCTTTGGAATAGGGGTGCCGCGTGTATATATTTTGTAAAATGAAGAACCATATGTGGTACGAGCAGCAACTGTATGAATATGTGTTATAACCATATTTGGAAAGGTGACGATGGAAAATTGAATGAAGACATTTTGTACTGTTTTTTTTTAGAGCAGAGATTACACAGGATAAAAACACGAAAACAAGACCGACCGCAGACACCCCCTGAGGTAAGTGTGCACGGTTTGGCATTTATCTTTATATTTATTTGTTGTTGTCGTAGTATAAATGGGGTCAAAGAGGAATTATATGTCTGTTGATAACGGAGCGATTGTAAAGACGGAAGATCAGATGAACAAACGTACTAGCTGCCGGCAGTCAATGTCATGATTTTAGTCTGTGTCCCAGTACAGGGCCACAGTGAAGACATGTGGTATTAAAAAGCATACGAGAATTATTATGCAGTAAACCAGTTGATCAAATCACTTTGTGTTTCCAGCTATGTAACGCAATATCGCGTTGGCCCCTGTAACTAACACAGATAATTCGGGGAGTATTGTTAAGCATATGCATACGTACGTGCAAGTGTCTCGCTGAACAAAACAACAAATGCACCCATCTGTTAACTAACATGGTATCTTTGATGATCATGTCGGTTTGTAGATAATGCTCATTACTAGTTTGGTTTTGTTTTTATTTGCAGACATGTATTCTACACTAAAAGTGGAAATATACGAAAAGACTGCGGCGATTTCGCCATTGATCTTAAATCAAGTGTATCCATTGTTCACGTAGATGTTTTATATCGAGCAAGCATTCCGTTTTTTCCACGTGAAAGGAATCGGGAGGATATAGAGAAAATAAATGGAGCGAAACTTTTATTTAAATGTGGGGATTGGGGGGGGGGGGGGGGTGCATAGACGTTTGTGTTTTAACATCTTCAAAAAAGTATATATGTATATAAATGTGTGTGTGTATGTATATGTACACAAGCCTGTTGAAATTATATCCAATTTTTATTTATGATGTATATATATATAGATAAAGAAATAAATTCACTCATGTACATATTAATATTACACACATATTGATATGTAAGTTTGTGCATACACAAATATACTCGGGTGTGGGTATAAATGTATGTATGCGTGTTAGTGTGTTAGAAAATATGCCTGTGTACAAATTTTCTATCTCTACTATTATGTGTCATACATTAAACTTTTTCAAAACCAACGTAGTTGTTTCTCCTGACCTTCGACGGACAATATGCGTCTGTGTGTGTGTGTATAGTACATGTGTTCTTCATGAAATTTGTTGTTGTGACTTTGTGTGTGGGCTGATCTGTGTGTTGTAGCTATTGTGGCGCTAGTGATTGTCAATCCGGCTCTTGTGTTGCTTGGAGAACAATTTATTTTTAAATATAAAAATGTACACACATAAGCAAATATAAACACTTTCACTGTTTGAGATCTCGGTAAATATTACATCAGTGTTGTTGGCAGGCAGCTGTTTAACAATATCAATCGTTTTATCGCTTTACGAATTTGTGTTTATTCGAGATTGCCCGATATATAACTCTTCATGCGCATTGTTAGATTTATCGGGAACAGGTTGATTCGTCCCCAAATCCATTTCGTTCTCGTCTCTTCGTCCAACCACTTGTTTCTCCACAGGTCCGGTTTGCCCCCAGGAATGAGGTCATCGACCTGTTCGTCCTCATATTTGCAAAAATAGTGTCAGTTTGTCCACAGTATTAAATACCTATGTCTAAACAAAACGGTATATCTGATCCCCCATACCTATGACGGGTATACATTTCAGGTATTTATTGATAAATATAAAGATTGTTTAAATGATTGAATAGTGTATATTTATATACTTTAATGAGGAACATAATTAATTAAAGTTTAAGTATATCGATATTAGTTAAATTCATAAAACAATAATTTTTATGGTAATTATCTCTATTTTAATTATAATAATAATCATAATGATAACCATGATCACTTGATCATAAAAAAATGCTATTGAATAAACAAGTAATTGATAATACTTCTATTATGAAAAATATTGTATATCTATAACAAATGTAATATTGCTCTTATAAAAAAAATTTATCAATATTAATATTATTTTCTTGGTTATGGATTTTTTTGTATGAATAAGAAAACAAATATAGTATTTTTTAAATAAAGGTATATTCATAAATTTATAAAAAAATAATAACACTGATTATTCGGATTATTAATAATCCATCTATTAATCTGCAACCTTTTTGAAGATGTTGGTTCTGTGACCTTGACCTTTTACCTCATAACCATAGAATCTATAGGGTTCTTACTTTAGTGATGGGTCATACATATGTCACGTTGGAAATCCATGTTGCTATCAACACTAGATATATCATAAGAGGTGTTTGATTTTTACCATATATGGACACATTAAAGGTTACGGCCACTCTAAGGATAAAGGTCATGACCCAAATATTAATAGACCCCATCCCAAATCCCATCTCTCTACATGTGCATAATATGAAAGAAATCTGTCCATAAGTTTTTGACTTATAATGCTTACAGTATTGTCAAATGGCAATTGTGGGGGTATTAAAAGGCGTATCAACAAGAAAAGGGTGATAGGTGGCGCCACCAGTTTTCGGTATATCACAAGACTATCCAAGATCTTCGGTCACTATGATTTCGGGACCAGTCCATGGAAGCTTACTTGATATATTTCAGAATTTGTGTTATTTTTAGCAAAAATGGACTTATTCAAGGTCATGGTCACTCTCCTAGCATAGGTCTTGACCTCATATTAAATAGGCTTCGTCCCCTTACCTATATCTATACAAATTTGAAGTTTGAAAAAGATAAGTGAAATATTTTGTTGGGATATCCCGATCACAATGTATTTTTTCTGCGGCGGCATACCGTCGTGAAACCATAATATGCCAACTTTTTCTAGGGATACCGTAATAATTATGAAAAGCGGCGGATATGAAATACAACCCCTGCGCCGTAGAATGTCATTTAAACAGTAATGTATGCCTGGAATGAAATGCCATCCGATCGTAATTGTTAGTGATACAATTCCACATTTGAATTTTTTAGTTATATACCCATTTTAGCAGTCAGTTTGTGAAAAGATGGACTCTTTACAAACTCGTGGTGTTCATATATATATATTTATATATTCCGAAATAATACATCGTGTAATATAGCAAATACAGTCAGAAGTTAATAACACGGTTTATTTGTGACTCAGATACTTAGATGTTTATTCAGAGTGTCATCAAGCGCAATATCAGAGATCCTTACCAGAGGCCATTTATAAAGCAAACATCAGCTGAAAGCCTTCATGGTATTCTGAGCACAAGCGGTCAACTATGAATAGTTTGGCTTGTATCACAACAAGGAATATAATGTATGGTGTTTGTATCAGACTCACTCATGTGGAAAGCTATACGTGTTAAGAACATCTATAGCGCATAGTGTGACCGTCTTGGCTTGACTGGCATACACAATACTTAAATGAAGATTTGTCCTAGATGCGGAACAGACGGTCATAAACAGTGACGTATATGTTGTTCTGTCATGCGTATACAAGCACCAAAGATTCACACACGCATACACATTATTAGATGTGTGTGGAGTCTGCTCAATTATTCTGTAGGGATGAATCTGATTATTTTCACTTATAATCATTTCATTAAGACCGTCGTCTTTTATAAACATGTATTTACATATTTTATATGGTTATTTAACAGGTTCAGGTTGTTCAGGGTGAATTAAATATCACAAACGTTCAAAGAAATTGCTGGAATGCAAAGGAGTTGCTGGTAACCTAAATGACGCGGACATTGGTTGACATTTAAGAATCAACTTAGGCCACGACTGTAACTGATGACTGTAGGGTATTGAGGGTCTTGTGTTAAACCTGTCTGATCAGGCTCAAAGATTAAAGCAGTACTTTAAAGTTATTAACTGGACATTTAATAAAATGAGTATGTTAGGCCAAAACAATAAAAAGGTATTGTTCTCAGGCACCCGCATCAATTTTAAACCCCTGTATCAAAAGTTTTATTTTGATTCAATAAAAACTTTCCAATTTTGAGCTGCTGCCGCTCGACAGGATAAAACCATACTATTTCTTTTGTTTTGTAGCGCTTTTACTGATTTAGCTGTATAAAACTTATTTCATGCTTTACCCTGATCATTTGATATGTTTATCGAAACGTACCAAACAGAAAAATAAAATGAAAAGCGCCCGCCCGCAATGATTTCTGAAAAAACAGATTTTGAGAACCATACTTTTTTTTGTTTGGCCTTATAATGTCTTATATATAGTTATCACCAAAGCTGTAAATTAAAGCACACTGTAAATAATATGACCGTACAATTTACTATGAATTTGTTTTGTCGACGTAACATGGGGTAATTTTGGGCATGATTAATTTTATTGAGGTAAATCCAAAATAGTATTTCTATATTTAATATGTGACCGATTCATAACAAAAGCAATGATTCCCTACATAGCTGTCCTTATATAAATTCTTAAATTAAGAAAAATCGAAGAGTTTAGACATTTATATCAATCTATTTATTTTACACATATTGTACAGATGCATCTGCTGCAGGGGTGCAGGGAGGGGGATGGGGGAAAGTGTTACGAGAAGAAAGACCTTGCAAAACTTGCAGAGAACTACAGCCCAGAATTTTTTTATATACTTTGTTTAACCAGATTGTCATAAAATCATGTGTGGTAATTTATGGAATACATCTACGTTAACGATATTAATACTTTAAAGCCCTGCTTATGAATACATTATTGCATCAAACATGGCTTGCAGGTAGGCGATAATCAATGTCATTTGCCAAAAACCCCTTATTACTCAACTAGATCTACAACTAATAATTTAATGACCCTTCTTAAGCCGAGGACAGAACATTATAGATCAAATTTTTATTTATGCTGGTCTGTTGATATAGAATATGTTACCATATATGAGATAGATCAGTAAACTCCTTCGCCACTTTTAAGCATAGCGCCAAATCTGTCTGTTTAAGCTCTCAATTTATACTAAATATAGTATTATATATTTTCTACTTTGAGGTTTTGCAATAAATGCGATGTGTTTATGCTATATTTGTTCATAATATGTATAATTTTATAATCATCATATGTTTGTCAGATTTAATGTGTATAGATTTGTGTATATGATCTGATGTATTTAAATGTAAATGTATTTCATATTTTAACATTCACAGGGCCTAGTGGAAGAACAGAATCACTTCTGTTTCAGTTACCTTGTATAAATATACTGATGATATAATAATAAAAAATAACAATATTTGTATATATATATTTAGGTGAAAATTCAACAGAAGTCATGGTAAATCATTGGTTTCTATTATATCAGAAGACAATAACATATATGATATATTAACAATACATCTGTTGCACACTGTCTTATTACTTTTAATCTAATTGTATAATCTGAAATGACTAAGATATATCAATGAAAACATTAATTAAGCATTTAAGGAACCTATTATTAATCGTATTAGGTATATCGGGGATGCAATACAAAATTCCCCATTAATGGTCATTGGTCAATATGACTTCCTAGTTCATCACAATACATTTCCTTGTTTGTTTAATAAAATATCCTTGTTTGTTTCATAAAATTCCCCGTCTGTTCAACAGTATACTGTTCCGTAAAAATGTTACAATAATATAGAAAGGGTAAGTTTCATACATGCATTACTTCACGGAAGTATGATGTTATAAAATTTCCAACCAATTTACAAATGAAAAAAGATTTTATAAAAGTAATATTTGTGTGACAATAATACCATAGAGGAAATAAATATGAAAAGGTCTTGTTCCGGGTTGGTTTATTATAAATACACAGATCACATCTTGAGTTGACGTTATATGAAGACAGAATTCCGTATCGAATTCAGCTGGTCAACTGTTCGACATAAGGTAGGCGTTTCTGTATATTGCCAGTGTGTTTATGCATGCAGTGAAATGCCCCATTATTAAGCTGTTCTGAAGTTCATCAATATGACCATTTGGAAAAAGCATTCGTCTCTGCTTTGCCATTCAATAAATGAAATTGAATTCATAGCATTTCTGAGTGCATTTTCGGATATTTTGTGGTTGACAAAACCGCTACTAAAACAGATGAAACGATACGGCATCTTGAGCAATGCGTTCAATGATTCCGACATCCATGTTATTTACGCGCAACAAGACGTACGACGTGTAATAAAATGCTTGTACGTGAAAGATTCAATCAGAACATTTAAAAATCTGTTACTACTCAGAGTTTGTGTTCAGGTGGTCAGACAGAAACGTGCTGATAATTTAATTTGTATGTTTCTAACACCACAATTAGACTTTCGAATTCCAAGAAGACAGCGGAACCGAAGTCAAATAAATAATTCACTACACAACACAGGTCCCTTAACTGATGATTTAAGCACCCATGATTCGAATAATGCACCCATGGTTACAAATGACGTCGACATCAGGGGACAGCTCGAACAAGCCAACAAAGAAATCGCACGTCTGAGATCCGTCAACAAACAAGATGTTTTTCGATGTCCCATATGTCGGACAGAGGCTGTGAATTGTGTATTAAAACAATGTGGACATGCATTTTGTCGCGATTGTCTGATTGGAGATTTTAGTAGCAGTAATTCTTCAGAAATTAAGTGTCCGAAATGCAGAAAAAAAACAAGACGCGGTGACATAGCGACATTGTACATATAATGTTTTAGCAGCATGCATGTATTTTGTTGATCAAGGCCTATTTATGAAAGTCACATAATGATCAATATCTAATTAAATGGCTCGGATGAATGCTATTAGTATCGGGCTGAACCCATGCACCGTATATATCTGTATAACAAACAGGAATATTTTATATTCTCATTTAGTTGTGTGTATACAAATCATTTACTACTATTTATCTGTTTAGATATGAGATCAAGTGAGGAAGTTCACTGATCAACAAATGAGATATTTGTAATCAATATATAGAACGAGATCAATATATCTGAATATCAAGATGTATGTATGTGACCAGCAATGTGTAAAATAATTCATTTCGTAAATTACCTGCATTCTCAATCATTGTACGAATCATCTGATCATCTGTATGGTTAAGATTAAATGTAAGTGTATTTAATACGAAGTGATATTATTTGATCATGTGAAGAACTAATGAAACGATTATATGCAAAACAGATCTACATACATAATCTGTTTTTGGTACAAAAATAAAGTAAAACGTATTGTTTAATAGAAAATTGTAATTACAGGCCCATTAGGTATAGCTGTAGTCTGAATCGTATTGACTGATATACATGTTTGTGGTAATACATCCCCCAGAATTGAGATACGATATCTGCTATATCTGTTAAGTACTGTTTGTCACATGACCATCTTCCAAACAACATCAAAGTCTCATCAAAAGAGCGAAAAATACTGTATCATGTGATCCGACAATTAGCATTAAGTCGATCATTCATTTGTAACACGCATCACGTGGTGGAAAATCTGATTAGGTCGTTTGTTACCCAACACATATGATACATGGTTGAAATCCCCGACCACTTAACAGCTGTTATGATATGTAAGCGTTACAAAAATAGCTGTAAATCAATAGACGAGTTTCTGGTACACACACACACACACACACACACATATATATATATATATATATATATATATATATATATATATATATATATATATATATATATATTTATCCTGTGTTACAATTTGGTCTTGTATATTTGCCATCAATATATTTTGTCACTTGTAATGAACACTTCCCTTATAAGTTCAGTCATAAATTCTTAAAATATACATATCAGAAATGATACTCACCTGTATTGGCTTGAAAGATGGGTAATATTGTGATATATGCACAACTAACTGATAAAAGACACATCCAGAATTTGGAACGAGAGCATGTGCTGTGTGATATATAACTCCCTGTGGCGGCAGTCCTATAATTTAGTATAAATAAAGTATCACTCGTGTCTTTTGTGCTGATATTCAGGATGTGTTTTGTTATGCTCTGTTAAACCCGAGCTTTACTGACATGAATTTCTATGAGGTTTATGTAGGATGGCATAGATTTGTACACACGCATATAGAGGTGTGCACCGAACTTACAAACATATAGATATTCTAGGCAAGCTAACAATCTGAATGTATTTTATATGAATAATTATATGACTATATAACAGATTATGTGTAAAAATTAAGTTCTCTTTAAAATAAATGCTGGAGATATTTAATATAACCGTATTTCAAAATGAATACACATTATTCTCATGCTAAACAAGTTTTGAAGATTAAGAGTATCTTGTAATTCATAAGGTAATTATTTTGTGGTTACAAATTGGATTAAAATAGTTATAGCCAGTTGAAATGTCGAATTTACCTGTAATCGTTAAAAGAGTATATATTGCTGCCATCTGGTGTGTGCTGGAGGCATTACTTGAGTTCTTGAGTCCTACATAACGCAATTTACAGTCCACAGTTTTGCAGGAACCCGTTTGAAACTTATACATCTTATGTCTCGTACTAATATCTCGAAACCTATTTTCCATTTTCCGGATATGGCCGCTAGGTGTCGCTGCATTTGAGCCTCCCTTAAGATATCTTCTTTTGGCCATATCTCCAAAACTATAAACCTCAGTGACATAAACTATAGCTTATTTTTTTATTTCGCCGAGTCTTCTCCGTACCCTGGTTAAGCCATAATGTCTCCATCTTGTGCACCTTTGTCAGTATATCTGTCTGTTTGTCGGTTATTGTCAGCTATCAATGTTTCCATCTTAGTATTTGTGATATATGTCGTTCAACAGGCCACAACGTATGAACAATCGCTCTGAAAGTTACACAATTGATAGAAACCTACAGTTTGTTCTTCCTCTTCATACCTGTCATGTTTGTGAACATGAGAAAATATACATGTCCCGGTCGTGTCATATCGAAGCTCACAAAGTCATATCACGCGTGTGATTTGGTTTTGGACGGTGTGATAAACGTATATTATTTGTGCATAGGCTCACCATCCACCTCTAAATATCTTCTCCACTGCACGTGTATGACATGATTTTTATGCACATAATCTGTGCACCCCATGACGTCTGAGATGTGGCAACGTACCCTATCCATTTGCTTGCATATTTCTCTAAAATAATACATGTAGCTCGGTTACTGTTTAGTGCTAGCCCATATCAGTCGAACTATTATAATAGCCCGCGCGTACGGGATTGTCAAATACCTACCCTCCCCCACTCGTACCAGTATAAAACGTCCTACAATGTGCCTATACTCGCTCCTCTAACGTGTAGATATTTCGTAGGATAGGTATATTCTATACGTATTGCAAATCTTTCTAATCATTGTACAGACGGGTGTATTTCCGCTATCTGTGCAACCTGACCAACGTGTTGGTTAATGTACATTAATATGGGGGCGTCAGTTCTTTAAATAGGCAACAATCAGTCCGTCATCTGTTTTCATTCCTTACATTTCCGTGACTCAACGAGACGGCTCATGCTCCGTCATGTCTGAGATTCCGGTCAACAAACAGGTCAGGCACAGGGGTTTTCAATGTCGTTGTTTGGATAGCGCTGACACATATGTCAAAAAATGATTGTTTACCCGACGATGCACAGTCGCGTCACCGAACACATACTTGTTTTGAATATTTACAAGCGCACAACGTCTCGCACATCACTCGACCCATCTCATCTCTGTTTGTCAATCATGCGGGCACAACACCATACATGCCATATAATCATGACGTTGAACTATGTCAATTTCGTTTTATTGATACATATAACACGAAACATGTTTGCATGGATACCATATTGTATTGTGTTATGATACAGTACAATGGATCCGCTTTTTTTGTCAAATAAACAACAATACATCCATGTATATGTCAAAACATAAACAGTAAAAAATAACATGTCAACCAGATCTATCTTCGTTTTCACATTTCACAACGTCCAAACAATGACACCTTTAAAGGTATCAGTATTAAACAAAGATATATGATCCATAAACACGTATATATGACACGTATATATATGAATGTGCATATATTGTACAGCTTCAGTTTCTACAATCACATTAGTAACATGTGTAACACGTGTTACATTAATCGTCCCTGCGTCATCACAATTCTGTGTCGCTGTCTGTATCACTGTCTCCAAATATGTTGTTCCATGATGCATAAAAGAACAAATGATCCCTTTCCGGGCTATTCAGACCAATTCCCTTTTTATCACCTCACCGTATGTCCCGCACCAAATGCCCGAATACTAATCATGAATAGTCCTGTGCGCTTCTGTTGAAAACAGGTTGGTCGAAAAGGTTATAAAAGTTATCGTATACCTCATGGATGCGTATAGCGATAGCGTCACCCTTTTCGTTCAATTCCTGTATGGCGGCGCGAAGGACCTTTATAGCACCACGGAATATTCTGTTGTCGACCATGTCTGTGATTGACATGACGTTTACTCTTCAGCGTGTCTCCATATTGTTATATATAAAACGTTATTTATCTATTTATACCTTTGTTTATGACGCAATTCCAGCACAGACAGGAAACGTGGTATCACACGCACCAGTTTAATGAAAGAGAATTTTGGATGGATTGCTGAATAAACCAGCTGATGATTTAGACGACGTCGTAGTGACAGTCTTGTTAAATGGCGAAACGAAAGTCGTACTCGCGTTGAAAGGCTGACTGAATATCGGACGTGAAGTTTGTGGTGAACCAAATACCAATGAAGGGAATGTCACAGCTGCGTTGGATGATGTACCCAATGTGGCACCTGCGTTCGATGATGTGTTGAGTTTCGCTTCAGTGTTGGTAGGTGTACCCCAGGTGGTATTTGCATTACCAAAGTACGCATTCTGACCAAACGAAAATCCCGCCGTAGATTTACCATCACTAGCGAAGTTAAATCCAGGCGTAGTCTCTGGTTTATTTTCAGGTACGCGTGCCGGGCTATCAGCTACCCCTGGTTTTTTATCCAGTCTCATCGCCACGCAAATGTTTCCGATGTATTGTCCATCCACGGGGAACCGACTGAATCCATCCCCATCCAAAATCCTCATGTCCACGTTACGCTTTTGGCACAGTTTTTGTGGCAGTAGTGCGACCAAGCGTGCTTTGATTAACTCTTGGGTGCTGGTGTCTTTTCGGGCGGCTCGGACCATGTCAGCTACAGTTGTGTTATTGCACACGAGTATCCGGTCGTCTTGGTAGTTGTATCTCACGGCGGGTGTCCCAACCAAAGGTTTGTCACCTCCATTACACACGGGTACAATAACATCTGGCATGTGGCGGGGCTCGGCGTAGACGAGAAACAAGAAGAACTCGTTTTCGCAAGACAGCCATTTCATGTATTTGGCCTTGTGATAAAAATCCTCCATTGTATAGTAAAACGATGACAGTCCTGCATTAACGACCATGTGTAACGTCGTTTCTTGTGGCACGGCCACGTTCTGCTCTTGAGAATCGTTTGCCATCATGTTGCCAACTGTCTAGACTGTAGACAAACGCACCATTATTATATATCTCTTACGCAGGCACGTGATCGGTATTGACAAATAGTTTGGTGTCACGTGAGCCCCAGATTTGAGAATAAGATTGTAAAGAAAAAAACATGTATTGCTGGGATTAAAGGCATTTATATAGATCGTCTGTGACGTCACACTTTCCATCAGCCAATCAAATCAAGGAATAGTACCTGTTCATGATAAAATAACAAACTCACGTACACAGACGTGTACATCATCACCTGGACTGCAACACATCGCTGTGCCGCTGAATGCCGATCGAATGGGGGGACCCTCAAGAGAGTTTAAAGCATGTAGTCCCTGTGGCGCAATTGGTTAGCGCGTCCGGCTGTTAATCGGGAGGTTGGTGGTTCGAACCCACCCAGGGACGTTATACATGTTTTTATGTCCCTATGCCACCCGTTCCTGTTTTTATTCGTCCAGAGTCTTGCCTGCGAACAAACGGGGAGTAAGTGCACATGGTGCCAGACAGGTCCCTGAGTGGGTAGTCTTCGATAATGTACCCAAGCAACTTTGAAACCAAGCCACCAGCGATATCGTTGTCGCAGTGTCGGTTTGTATCTTAGCAACGTACCCGCAGGCCCCGACATCAACATGTTTTAAAGAGCCATAAAACGTGACTGTCCCATCAGGGTGCATTGACAAGTGCAAAACGTGGTTATCGTCCCAAATCCACCGTTCATAGAGAAACACCGCGGTGACGCTGCGGTTTTCTCGTTGAGCAATCAACAGCAAAGCGTCGAGATTGCTATTCAAAAATTCGTCCTCCAACATGACCAGCATACCCCGCACGTTTAACACTTTGTGTCTTTCTGTCAACTGTACCGTGCCTTTATACAGCATGCAAGGCACCCATCGGAACACAGCACCCTGCAGGTCGTATGATTTCACACGTGTAAACATGCGCTCAATGGTACGCTGTTGGCAGACAGGGCAGAGTGCATATACGTCAGGGAGCACTCCCTCGTACTCGGGGTTACACCGCTTGCACCGTATCACTTGCATTCTGTTGCGGCAACCAATGTTATGCTCCGGAACACTGTCTTGAAACAACCTGCCATCCGACTGCAGGAAGTTACGCCGTGTTTCAGTTGGCCCTACTGCCATGTCTCCACTATCGTAACTTTCACGGGCACCCGTCTTCGCCTGTCGCACTGCCTGTTCTCCTACCATCTTGTGTTCACAAGACACAGCAGGAGGCCTCCATGGCGTGCAGATAAAGCATACTTTCTGGTAATCGGATATCACGTTCTCCAGAAGCTGGCACAGTTCCACTGTTGTCAGGGAGATCGCGGTTTCGTGGTCAACCACAACGTCCCCCTTAAATAATTCGTTGTTCTTGTCTAAGCGCGCATGGAACGAGACTGTACCAAATGTGTCCATTGTGATATGCACAGATTCACCAAGTCCCTCATCAATGTCGTATATCCAGCCTGTAACACTGCCGCCTGCTTTTTGGGCCTCATTGAGTAAAAGGTCTAAATATTTGGCCAGTTTTTTCCACACGAAAACCCAACCTCCGACGTGTACTAGCTCTGTGCCTTGTTCCAAAATTACAGTATCGCTTCGGACGGCCCACGGCCTCCATTTTAAACATTTGCCCTTCCCTACTTGATATGTTTTAACCTTTGCGAACTGTTTCGTCAGTTCCGTCTCGTCACACGTGGGGCAGTACCACTTGAACGTGACACGGTCGTCGGGGACTGTAATGCCGGGAGATGTTTGACATTTCTGGCACGCCCTCACAAGTATGCGTTCTCGCCATTGGAATCCCATCTTTCCCAACCTGTCCTGAAAGTACGTCCCGTCTGACGGTTCGTATCTCCCCGGGTTGCGGGGCCGACCTGCGTCAGGACTCGTGATCTCCGGTGAGCTGCATCGGTCTCCACATGTATTCCCCATCTTGTCTGAACGGCTGTGCCTGGAACACCGTTTTATATACGTATCGTCTGTTATTGTACGTGCCCCGTGTATCAGCTGACACAGAACAGCGGGTGGCATGACGGGTACGAGATCATATAACAACATTCCGCGTTTTTAACTGACCTCATCCATTTGTCCTTCTTCGTCTTCTTCAGCCTAAGTGTTCTCAGGAAACAAACTAGGGTAGGTGTACATCGTACCCGACAAATCTTTCGGCGGGTAGTTACTGATCACACACTCCCGTAATGATACAACATCCCAGGCCTTAATCGGTATCGCATTCAAAGTGTCGGTTTGTATCATCGTCCGTATCCCGTCGCTGAAGTAGCAATACAGCGTTTCCAGAGGTCCATAAAACGTTACCGTGCCAACCGGGTCAATCGAAATGTGAAGGTCGTGCACTTGATCATGGTTTATCCGATTATAGCGGAACACTGCGTTCATACGACAGTTTTCCTTTTGAGCGGCCAGGAGCAAAACGTCTAAATCGCCGGTCAGAATATTATCCTCCAACATGGCGAGCATTCCTGGTACCTGTACCTCGTCTTCTGTTGCGAGCGTGACTTTGTCTTTGAAACGCAGATACGGTGTCCATTTAAGGTATATCCAATCCCAGGGGGGTTTGCAGTATATCCAATTCGAGGTGTCGGTGCCATACGGTAGGAAGCCGACGGTTCTCTCACGTGTGAACAGATACTCCAACTCACTCTGGTCGCATATAGGGCAGTATTCCCGTACGTCATCAAACACACTTTCGTAATCCGGGTTGCACGTCTTGCAGGGAATCACTATCATCTTCTCGCGGTCGTAAAACATGTCATACCCTCGTACATTATCTCGAAAGAACCTGCCGTCACAAGGTACGACACCGTCTGATGGTCCGGCCACACTGTCAACACCAGCTTCAGTAGTATCACCCGTGTTCGCGTGGGCATGCTGCCCTGGGGATTCCGTCACTGTGTCTACGATGTTGTCATAAGACACCGCCGGAGGTTTCCAGCTGCAAATGACTACATCCTGGTAATCGGTGATCACGTGCTCCAACAGTTTGAACAGTACCTCTGTCGTCAGCGATATCGCCTTCTCCTTGTGGGCCGCCACCTGCATTGTGAAACGCACGTCTTCCTTGTTAATGCGGTCGAAGAATGACACAGTGCCATACGGGTCCATCTGGATATGCAAAGATTTACATATACCGGAGACATTAGGGTATATCCAACCGGTCAAGCTGCGGTTAGCCTTTTGAGCATCAGACAGCATCCTGTCGAGATGTCCTACCAGGGCCCGCAACACGGAACCGAAGCCTTCCACGTGGATTGTCTTGTCTCTATGTCTAAACAACACTGTATCTCCATGACGTAACAACGGCCGCCACTTAAACGTTATTCCTTGCCCCAATAGTTTGTACTTGCAGTTCCGGCAAGGTTAAGTTCGGATCCGGGTTCGAATCCCGGCGGTGACTTTCACTTTTGTCTCATATATATTTCATATACGTGTGTGTCGGTTGAAATTAATGTTTATGAGGTGAATATACAAAACATCCCTCACGTATCTGCAAGATCAACAACAGATATTTCGTGGTGTTACGATTATGTATATAATATATAATAATATATATATATATATATATATATCTCATTGTGTTCAGATGAAAACAGATAAGACGACCCGGGACGAACCCGAGTTCGCATGACTCATCAATACGTGTTATCCAACCGTCACTTCCTGTCGTCTGACCCCATGTGACCCGGCACTTCCGTTCACGACCCTTCACACTTCCTCACTTCCGGTCCAACACTACCCCACGTACCCGCACCGGAAGTCCCATTTACTCAATGGTTAAGCGTGACCCCAAAGCGTGACCCGATCACGACTGCCGGGTGTAAAGCAGACTTCCGGTACATGCGCTGTCAGCTCATTGGTCATATCAGGCCACGTGGTGTGCATTCAGTCCGCTCATTGGTCAGGTCTCATTCACAACAATCAAACCCGCGCAGTTCACGTGGTCTATTGCATCATCCACGACCCATTCGTCCACACATTTCAAACCTGTTTTTAAACCTTTTTCTCTCACGTTTTCTTCCGGATTTGCATCATATCCCACTTTACTCACATAACTGAACAATTATGCAGGATTTTACCATCATCGCCCTATTAACATCACTGCAACAACTCATTTAAATCCTGAAGCGGTGCACAACCGGAAGTACTATACTACTGGAAGTTGGGCACACCCGCACCCGGCACCTCGACCCTCGACGCTTCGCCATGAATAAATTAGTGTGTGCGATTTCGGGCCCGCGTGCCGGGGAGGTTGGTGCATATGTGTGAGCGATGATAAGGGTGGTTGATTTTTTACCCCCCCCGGGTAAAAATTTTCAAGATGGTGGATGGATGTATGTGTAAGGAGAGCGTTGATTGGCTAGAGGGATGTAAGAAGGGATTTGATTGGTTATGCAGTGGAGTGACGTCACAGTAAGCGGAAACCAACGGGGATGTGAAATAACGATGTATGTGTATCCGGCGAAAAGGAAGGGGGGTGGTTTGTTTGAAACGGTGTGTGTGACGTCACAGGAGAAATAAGGTATATAAGGAGGTAGTTTTGAGTAAAGTCAGACTTTGGTTTTGACTGGCAACAGTTGTAACTACAGTACGATCATTGTGGATAAATAGCAGTCGTTGAAGCAGAAGCCGACCGTGTACCGCAGAGTTGAGAAGAGTTTACAGCGTTTGTGATTTTGTGAAGGTCTTGGCCGATAAACAAAACTCGTTGATACATCTTTGAAGACCGTGCAAGTCCAACAATACCGGTAGGTGTATTTTGTAATTGGTGTTGTTTTTGAGAAATGATGTCACACCCACTGGCCAGTAAGGTAGGCCGGGGGTGAATTTTTATGTTTAGGGAGTGAATTTTTAGTTTGTATTTGAGGGGCCCCAGTAACGAAGGGTCCCTAATATTTGGTTGTTGGCAGTACCAGAAAAAAACAAAATGTGACCAGTAACGAAGGTCATTGGGCGGTGGGGATGGATGAGGTGGGGGGGGGGGTGTTATGTTTTTTTTTTTTTAGAAACTTAGGACACCCACTGGGCAGAAAGGTAGGCCTGGGTTACATTTATTTTTTTGGTTTGTTTAGGAGCATCAGTTGTACATCGGGGGCCAGTAACGAAGGCCCCCTGGATGTTAACAAAAAAAAACAAAAAAATAAAATAAACTTACCTGACTCTTTATGTAGGTAAGTTTATTATTATTTTTATTTTGTGTATGGTTGTGTACACAACGGACTGACATCACTTTAAAACCCAGATGCGCAGGAGTTAGATAAAAGCCATGTTTATACGACCTGACCAGTAAACAAGGTCGGGTGACGTGTTTTCCTCTGATAAAAAACTATCAAACCCCTCCCCCCATCCATCCAACTCGGAGCGGTTCGGTTTTTGCCACACACGTGACACAGACTAACCGTAACGACGATTAAGTAATGTTGTGACATAGAAACGGGAAGAGAATTTGTATTTTTTTTAACCATAAACAAAAAAATAACAGACACGCGGACCTTTTAACCAAAAATGTCGAACAAAAAGGTATTGCAAGAGTTTTGGTTTTTTCCTGAAGGACAATGAGAAACACTATAATTCTGTAACTGATTAAACATGAGAAGGTAATTACTATGAGCCAAAAAAAATGTATTTAGGATATAATAAAAAAAGGTTATGAAGCAGAGCGCCACTTTGCGTGACACCTTGCATGAATGTAATATGTAACCTTGTCACGGATATCAGTCCCTTCACGTTTATTGTAGAACATGACCTCGTTAGTTAGTAAACAAGTACAACGGAAAAAAAACGACATTTCGACACACGACCAATCACAAATGTCGATTGAGGAAAGAGGAGGAAGGAAGGTGGGGAGGGGGGAGGTTATTTTTAATATTTTTGTTTGGTTCATCAAAGTATAACCCTAAACAACACAGAAAAAGTCCTGTAGCGAAAAAGCTGTTTGTTATAAGACGTTGTTATAAGACGTCCTTGTGACTTACAGAACAAGATGGAGCACTTCGAACGTGAAATGGAGGCGTTGGTAAATGTGCAAGGCCAGGCCATACTTCGCTACGTTCAAAATGTTAAATCGTCGTCGCCTGAGACGTATTTCGCAATGCAAGACGACGACGAATATTTCGATCAGTTAGAAAGTGAACTAGTGCACAAGTACGAAATGTTAATGCACATCCCCAGTACAGAACTGGACAGACGTATCACAGAAGAAAAGAAAATGGAAGAAACGGTGCGCGTTGCTTCCAATGTTCTGCTCCTGGCGGACGCTGTTGATGAAATTGTCATGCGCTGCCACGATACATACCGAGATATAGTGAAAATGTACCGCGCTGAGGCGCCACCGGCCGCAACCAGGAGCCACCACATCCGTGCGTGTGCCCTTCTAACGACCCATTTGAGAATTGCTGCCAGTAAGCATATGTGGGATTACTGCGCCGGGATGCCATTAAGAAGATCAAACAAGACGAACAATAAACTTTTATTTTACAACATCTGTAACTTTTTTGGCCATATATTGTGATATATTACATGCCCGACGCTAGTTTGTGGTGTCCAGAACTGGACAGGTATCTGTACGGGTAAACAAAAATAAAACAAAAATTCGAAAGGACAGCAGATAAATAT
Source organism: Sipunculus nudus (assembly GCA_026874595.1). Classification (NCBI taxonomy): domain Eukaryota; kingdom Metazoa; phylum Annelida; class Sipuncula; order Golfingiida; family Sipunculidae; genus Sipunculus; species Sipunculus nudus. Next base: position 280,646 of record CM049320.1, on the reverse strand, counting down.
ATGTGGAATACAATTCCATATCGTAAATATACGTTTATTTACAGATATATATATGTAATGGATATCTTTTTTCCCCAAGTACAGGGGTGACGATTGTGTTTTGTAAATATATTATACATATTGTAAATATGGTTTTTAGGTCGAGTCATATACCTGGTCAATTTTTTTTTATGCAATCACGACCACGGAAAATTTATGTAATTAAATATGTCAGGAATAAAACATCTCTTAGTAACATAATAACTGCTTTATCGTGTCTGTTAACACACAAAAAAGAGAGGTGATGCATGTCAAGATGACGTGAAAGGTTATGCGTGGTGTACAAACATATGGAGATATGTTAAGACCTGTCCTCCCTTTATGCTTTCGATAATTATTTGTAACGTAAACATACAGACCGACACAAAAAATAGTCCTTTCTGCTCGTTTGCTGTCCAACTTGGATCCAAACATGTCAAAAGAATTAGACTATGCATTGCTGGTAAATATTCCAGCTAAAACCCGTGAGTTAAATGACTATATTACGTCGTTCCTGTCCACACCAGACAGATTTTTCGTTGACAGCGACAGGGTGTTTCAGCTGACTCTGAAAGCACTCGTCGACGAAGACTGGTGGTGGAATTCGCGGATTCTCAAAGGACTTATGTTAGCGAAAAAGATATGTTTACAAAAGCGGTGCCCGACGGAACAGACATTAATTGCCGTGCGAATGGCGAAACAGTTTATAGAATGGTTGAAGGATGCCTATGACGTAACACTCAAACATACGGCAGACGCATACACGCAAGTTGAAACCTGCTGATCTCGATCATTCTACAACTGCAGATGGAACTATACTATTTTGATTCTTCCGGTTTCTTTAGAAAATCAAATATCTAACGTGAAACCGCGGGAGCCCTACTGTACAGATGTATATATTTGTGGATTTTCCTATAACCGAAATAGACTTTTTTTTAAGTTTATGTTCTTTTCCACACAGATACCCGAACACTACTGTACTGCAGCAGAAGATAGAAGTAACACCAAACTGCAAAAGGTAATTCAATCTTATTTTTTTTTTCCAAAATGTTTTCGCCGACATCATGTAAATGGTTTACCCAGTGTACAGGTACACACTAACGGACCGACCCAACCGCTCGTTCTGTTCCAATTCTGAGACGTCCGTACCAGTACAGGCACGGATTCAAAACACTTAAGGTCTTTGTCGTGTACATCCGGAAAACGATAACCCATTTTTTGTGCGAACTGTAGATGGCGTCCAGTACAGGACTCGCACACTAACAGATAGACGGAAGTGCTGAGCGCTTTTCCACTTTAAAATCGTCCGTCCCAGTACAGGCACGGAAAAACTACGTGTAATGTCTCGTTAGGTGAATCCCAAAAAGGATAATCCAGCTTTCTGCGTTGGCCCAATGTGTCGTCCAGTACAGGACACACACTAACAGTCTGACGGAAACGCTCGGTCCTTTTTCCCCCGTTTTGTAAGCGTCCGTACCAGTACAGGTACAGATTCGACAATTGATGTGTGGTCGAGTAAATCTGAAAACGAAATTCCAGTTTATGGTGAACTCCAATGTGGCGTCCAGTACAGGACACGTACACTCACTAACAAAAGCGCTCTGTATGATCACCTTATATAGACGTCCGTACCAGTACAGGTACAGAAACTGATTTACGTAATAAAACCTACTCAGATATTCCACGAACCTAAATGTGGCGTCCAGTACAGGACACAGACAAAATATTGCCAAGTCCATATCCGTTTTTCGCTCTGGTTATGGTATCGTTCCGTGCTGCTGCTGCTGCTCACGTTGGCCCGTTTGGTCTCTCCAATGAGACCAATTGCACTATTGCCAAACGTCTCCTTATATACATAATTCCACCTGTGACGTCATCCTATAAGACTCCATCACCTGCATCTGGTAGATACACAGTGTGTTTCCGGAATGTATATTCAACATGGTATATATATATATATGTATATTATGTCTTTTTCGATATTGATAATACGTTAAGCATGTTGGCTAGGTACCAGTGATTCTGCATTGGATGTACCATATGTTCCTATAGAAGCACCCGTTCATGGCTCCTGTACTACAGGCACAATATTATATGTTTGATGTTCATGTTGCCTTGTCCATGTTGCTTTATATTGTTTATGTAATTGTATATGTACCAGTATTCACTTGTTGTTGTAATACATGTAATACATGTTACAGTCATGGGGGGGGGGGGGGCGCCTCGGTGACGGGACCGGTATACAACATTTGTAACAGTAACAGTCGGTGCAAATTATGTTTCTAGGAGTTAATACATGTCCCATGGCAATATGTGTGCATGTAAATCTTTCGTACCATGTACATAACAGAACAGACAGCAGATACGATAAACACTGCGTTTCTGTTTATATGTATCATGAGGTGGGACCTGCATCAGATGCATCATTTGTGCAAGGCATCCCGGGTCTAGTTGCGTCCTGCCCCCCCCCCCTTCTTTTTTAAAAAATGATTTTACACTCTCTCCAAGTACAAGTGGAGATGTATTTCGCTCGGTCAGTTAGCGTTGCGCTGACAGTAAAGGTGGATTTTGCGCTCGTTTCAGACCAATGATGCTGAGGAAAAAGACGAAAGTAAAACCTGTGTACAATCCTAAACCACTGTACACAATGACAAAGGAATACATATGCGAGCGGTACAACCCGCAGATATTTTGGTTGACCGTGCCGGACATAATATTAGACGAGTTGATAGAAACAGCTTCGACGACTCAATTTTGCAGGAAGTGCAACGCTAAGTGCACCGGCGAGGAACTCATACGCGACATGTGCAAGGAGCCTCCCGTGCTGAGGTGTACAAAGTGCAAGCGCATAACGAGAGATATGCGTTTGCACGCGTCGTTTCACCGAGACGTCGACCACAAACAATATAAGACAATATCCAAGTGGCCCGACATGATTTGCTGGGTGCAGAGAGGTGCCCTTTACGTGTCCAGGTATTGGGGACCGACCCGGCCTCACGAGATCATACAGCAGCTGTGATGCCGTGGAGACTTGCCCGACAAATCATTGGACGTGAACAGACTTGTCGAACAGGGGAACTGTGTTTGTGCAACTGTACCTTGGCAGATTGGTGTTTATGAGGCATTTACAGATGAGGGTAGGAGTGCACGAAGGAGGGTGACATGTCGGCGGCGTCCGAAAGTTCATTTCGGTGAAAGGGAGATAAGGCGCGCCAGATTACGCGTTAACCCTTTACAATAAACATTTCTTTGGAATAGGGGTGCCGCGTGTATATATTTTGTATAATGAAGAACCATATGTGGTACGAGCAGCAACTGTATGAATATGTGTTATAACCATATTTGGAAAGGTGACGATGGAAAATTGAATGAAGACATTTTGTACTTTTTTTTTAGAGCAGAGATTACACAGGATAAAAACACGAAAACAAGACCGACCGCAGACACCCCCTGAGGTAAGTGTGCACGGTTTGGCATTTATCTTTATATTTATTTGTTGTTGTTGTAGTATAAATGGGGTCAAAGAGGAATTATATGTCTGTTGATAACGGAGCGATTGTAAAGACGGAAGATCAGTTGAACAAACGTACTAGCTGCCGGCAGTCAATGTCATGATTTTAGTCTGTGTCCCAGTACAGGGCCACAGTGAAGACATGTGGTATTAAAAAGCATACGAGAATTATTATGCAGTAAACCAGTTGATCAAATCACTTTGTGTTTCCAGCTATGTAACGCAATATCGCGTTGGCCTAACCCTAAACCCTGTAACTAACACAGATAATTCGGGGAGTATTGTTAAGCATATGCATACGTACGTGCAAGTGTCTCGCTGAACAAAACAACAAATGCACCCATCTGTTAACTAACATGGTATCTTTGATGATCATGTCGGTTTGTAGATAATGCTCATTACTAGTTTGGTTTTGTTTTTATTTGCAGACATGTATTCTACACTAAAAGTGGAAATATACGAAAAGACTGCGGCGATTTCGCCATTGATCTTGAATCAAGTGTATCCATTGTTCACGTAGATGTTTTATATCGAGCAAGGATTCCGTTTTTTCCACGTGAAAGGAATCGGGAGGATATGGAGAAAATAAATGGAGCGAAACTTTTATTTAAATGTGGGTTTTGGGGGGGGGGGGGGGGTGCATAGACGTTTGTGTTTTAACATCTTCAAAAAAGTGTTACTGCCTGTAGAGGTAACGGACACTAAGGGTAAAGTCTTCTGCAAATCGCTTACCCTATATTGTGCGTGGGATTGGCCATATGAATTCAGCGGTGTCCTGGGGAGGGATTTTTTTTCTCAATTTATATTTAGACGAGGAGATAAACCTGAGGTACCGGTGGCTTTGACACCGGTAGTGACAAACAGTTGCCGTGAAGAATGGCTTAGGAACTATTCGACCGTCGTTCCTATTTTTAAGGATTAATTGTTTCATATATTTAATTGTTTAATAAATGCAGTTTGAACAGGTTGTAAATATACCCTTGGTATATGTTACCTCTACAGGCAATAATATAACATATATCATTATGATAAAATATAGCATTTGTAATTTATTTTTCTACCTTGAACATTGAAAGAAGGATTTAGAGAAACTGCGTATTGTGAAACTTTTATTTGAATATGGGGATTGCGGGGGGGGGGGGGGGATGCACTGACGTGCGTGTTGCAATATTTTTTAAATAGTGCTACTGCTGCACTATTCGCTAGCTGTGCTTATTTGTAAAGATTAAGTTTTGTTTATATCTGTAGTTGTATATATTGTATAATGATATTACAAAGATTATTGTGAAAACATAAACGTTTGTATATTATAATATACTACAACATATATATTTGAATATATGTATATATTGTGAGCACATAATAAATACATTTGTATTGTCTGTATCACCGTATCTGTTTCTTTGCAATGTGATGTGATACCGTTGCTGAGTGACCTCACCCTGTACATGTTGGCCCGTGTGTTTGTGCGTGACAGAGAAATAGGTAAAAGAAAACCCTTGAATTGAACGAACAAGTACGGATGTGGTTGATGCTGAAGGAAACCAAAGGGCCGGCGGTGGACTGGCAGACGCCCTTGGGTTTCTTCACCATCACCACAGATCACCAAGCAAGCAGCAATTATCCAAGACGTCTAAAAGATGACAATAAAGCTGGAGCCGGAGGGCGGGCGGGCAGATGCTCCGGTTTTCTTGTCATCTCTCAAAAAGAACCCAGAATGAGTGTCGGAGTGATGGTCCCCGCCGCCCTCACCGGCTGAAACCTTTCGCCGAATGTTCAGGTATGCTGTTTTTTTGCAGTGCATGTACGTTTGTAATCAGGATATATTGTCATGTTGGTGTACAAAATAAATGTTCTAAGAAAGGTACAGCGCTGTCGGGGCGTTTCTGCTGTAAAGAAACAGTGATTGTGTTTTATCTTAATTTGTATTGACTTGTCATCTGTTCTCTTCTGTTTACGTGTTATGCTATGTCATTACAGGCAACATAACACATACATACCATGTCCCCCCCCCCCCTTTTGCCATAACACGTCTCATGTGTGTTTCCTTATAATTTCAGAGCGATGGAACAGACTGAACATTCCGACAGTTCGTCCATAGAAGAGGAGGACGTTATATACATCGGCACCGAACGCCAGCCGAACGAGTCGGAAGCGTTAAGCATCAGAGGCTTGTTTCTGAACTACATGGAGGTTGAAGATGCTCTGAACCTCCGTGTTGATCTCCTCGCTTTAGCCACAGACGTTAATCTGATAGATCTGCCTACGCTGCTGCCACACAGGGATGACCTCAAGTATGTGCAGTCGTATAGGGAAAGTGGAAAATCGGAGGCGCGCTCCATTACCACTGCTTTATACGTGAACTGTTCTTTGTTTAATGTAAATATATTGGAGCTATACCACAGGCTCTTCCATAGAGGCATGTCTGACGCATGTGCCCTGTTAAGCGAGGTATTTGAAATCGGCATATTACGAGACTGTTTCAACAATGTGGTCACGCTCCCCGTATATGGAGGAAACATCACTGCTTCGGTGGCGCCCGTCCTGACGTGTCGAAGCTTTAACCTTTTGGCTGCAGGCAAAATGTTATCAGATCGGGTCTGACCTCCCTGGGTTGATGTATCAGGTTCCGATGGAGGCGCAGGGTCCACGGGAGGTCGACGTTCAGATGCCAATGGATCAGAGGCGTCTGTGCCGTCAGCGACATTTTGGGGCGGGTTGGTTGCTGTTATGGAATTCATCAACTGCAATAATTCCCGACCTGCATCAAACGGGCTCTCAATACCCGATTGTGACGTGGTAGTAGACGGGGCGGGTGATGACGGCCTTGTGGTATATCGCCTTTTTCTCCTGCGGAAGCGGCCATTCCAATTCATGTTAGGATGCAACGCTACGTTGCATTCATGTGAACCGGTGATCCTTGAAACACGACCTGGTTGATTAAAGTCCCACTCTGCCGGCAGGAAATCCCGGAGACACCTATCGGCATCTGTCCGCTTCGCCACCTGGACGCAAAACCTCAGGAGTAACAGGCGTTTCAATGCTTTTTGTCTCCCCAGGGCGATAGATATGTCCGAGCACGCGTCGGATGTCCTGTTTCTTATAGATGTCTTCGACTTCAGTTTTGCTCAAGGGGGCGTCTATCAGATCGTGTTGTTTTAGTAATTTCATTAAAGGCCTAGTTAGACGTATACTTCCGACCAGTTCGGCCACCAAGCTGTCCCATTGCGTGGCATCAAACAGGTTGTATGTGATCCAGAACTCCGGCGCATCCCAAGCGTCTTTCTCGATAAACGCTAAAACAGCCTCTCTTACGCGTTTGTATTCACGTTCTGTTGAAACTTCCCACGCATCCAAACCTTCCTCACCCTCGTCCGCTTTGTCTGCATTTTCCGCTCCTCCTTCTTGCTGCGCATGCGGCTCAGGACGTGTTACGTCATTGTCTCCGTCTCCCGGCATGAATTGTTCTTCTTCACACTGAGTAAACCGCATGATGTGTGTTCATCGTCATCAGACACCGACACCATCGGGTAGTATATATGTACCTTCTCGATAACATTTTGTTTATACAAGGTGCGTGGAAATGGTCACGGGTATAGGTTTATAAGAAAACCCAAAAACTCCGCAGGCTTCCAGCGAAGCTTTGGAAGAATTTTCCGTTGCATATCAGATGTGAACATGAACTGTCGCTCGGGTGTATGATTGTGTTTTTTTGTACCAGGTGCCCGTATACGCTCCAGCCTCACTCTCAGGCATTTGTCAATCCGGCAAGGTGACTGTATACGCTCTAGTCTCACTTTAAGGCATTTATCAATTCGGCCATCTAACCGAATGCATACTTTCAGCCCCTCTCTTCGCGTTGACATGTAGCACCTGCATATCGCTTTTGGGTTCATCTGAAACATAAGCAATATGATAATGTAAAAGTACACTTGTATAAGAAGAAGAACAAAACCTGTGGGGGGGGGGGCAGCAAATCATGCAAACATGTGAAACATTGCCAGATGCTCGGATGGATTGTCTCATTTGACCCTGAAATAAATATACACATATGTATAATGACACAACACTATCATATTGCAATATATATATATATATATATATTGTTTATATATATATTTATATATAAACCGATATACAACAAGTATATTAACACCAATACACATACAGACAGATGGACGGTCAAAACATATTTACAAAACGACAATACTCCCCGAATTATCTGTGTTAGTTACAGGGGCCAACGCGATATTGCGTAACATAGCTGGAAACACAAAGTGATTTGATCAACTGGTTTACTGCATAATAATTCTCGTATGCTTTTTAATACCACATGTCTTCACTGTGGCCCTGTACTGGGACACAGACTAAAATCATGACATTGACTGCCGGCAGCTAGTACGTTTGTTCATCTGATCTTCCGTCTTTACAATCGCTCCGTTATCAACAGACATATAATTCCTCTTTGACCCCATTTATACTACGACAACAACAAATAAATATAAAGATAAATGCCAAACCGTGCACACTTACCTCAGGGGGTGTCTGCGGTCGGTCTTGTTTTCGTGTTTTTATCCTGTGTAATCTCTGCTCTAAAAAAAAACAGTACAAAATGTCTTCATTCAATTTTCCATCGTCACCTTTCCAAATATGGTTATAACACATATTCATACAGTTGCTGCTCGTACCACATATGGTTCTTCATTTTACAAAATATATACACGCGGCACCCCTATTCCAAAGAAATGTTTATTGTAAAGGGTTAACGCGTAATCTGGCGCGCCTTATCTCCCTTTCACCGAAATGAACTTTCGGACGCCGTCGACATGTCACCCTCCTTCGTGCACTCCTACCCTCATCTGTAAATGCCTCATAAACACCAATCTGCCAAGGTACAGTTGCACAAACACAGTTCCCCTGTTCGACAAGTCTGTTCACGTCCAATGATTTGTCGGGCAAGTCTCCACGGCACCACAGCTGCTGTATGATCTCGTGAGGCCGGGTCGGTCCCCAATACCTGGACACGTAAAGGGCACCTCTCTGCACCCAGCAAATCATGTCGGGCCACTCGGATATTGTCTGATATTGTTTGTGGTCGACGTCTCGGTGAAACGACGCGTGCAAACGCATATCTCTCGTTATGCGCTTGCACTTTGTACACCTCAGCACGGGAGGCTCCTTGCACATGTCGCGTATGAGTTCCTCGCCGGTGCACTTAGCGTTGCACTTCCTGCAAAATTGAGTCGTCGAAGCTGTTTCTATCAACTCGTCTAATATTATGTCCGGCACGGTCAACCAAAATATCTGCGGGTTGTACCGCTCGCATATGTATTCCTTTGTCATTGTGTACAGTGGTTTAGGATTGTACACAGGTTTTACTTTCGTCTTTTTCCTCAGCATCATTGGTTGAAACGAGCGCAAAATCCACCTTTACTGTCAGCGCAACGCTAACTGACCGAGCGAAATACATCTCCCCTTGTACTTGGAGAGAGTGTAAAATCATTTTTTAAAAAAGAAGGGGGGGGGGGGCAGGACGCAACTAGACCCGGGATGCCTTGCACAACTGATGCATCTGATGCAGGTCCCACCTCATGATACATATAAACAGAAACGCAGTGTTTATCGTATCTGCTGTCTGTTCTGTTATGTACATGGTACGAAAGATTTACATGCACCCATATTGCCATGGGACATGTATTAACTCCTAGAAACATAATTTGCACCGACTGTTACTGTTACAAATGTTGTATACCGGTCCCGTCACCGAGGCGCCCCCCCCCCCCATGACTGTAACATGTATTACATGTATTACAACAACAAGTGAATACTGGTACATATACAATTACATAAACAATATAAAGCAACATGGACAAGGCAACATGAACATCAAACATATAATATTGTGCCTGTAGTACAGGAGCCATGAACGGGTGCTTCTATAGGAACATATGGTACATCCAATGCAGAATCACTGGTACCTAGCCAACATGCTTAACGTATTATCAATATCGAAAAAGACATAATATACATATATATATATATACCATGTTGAATATACATTCCGGAAACACACTGTGTATCTACCAGATGCAGGTGATGGAGTCTTATAGGATGACGTCACAGGTGGAATTATGTATATAAGGAGACGTTTGGCAATAGTGCAATTGGTCTCATTGGAGCGACCAAACGGGCTAACGTGAGCAGCAGCAGCAGCACGGAACGATACCATAACCAGAGCGAAAAACGGATATGGACTTGGCAATATTTTGTCTGTGTCCTGTACTGGACGCCACATTTAGGTTCGTGGAATATCTGAGTAGGTTTTATTACGTAAATCAGTTTCCGTACCTGTACTGGTACGGACGTCTATATAAGGTGATCATACAGAGCGCTTTTGTTAGTGAGTGTACGTGTCCTGTACTGGACGCCACATTGGAGTTCACCATAAACTGGAATTTCGTTTTCAGATTTACTCGACCACACATCAATTGTCGAATCTGTACCTGTACTGGTACGGACGCTTACAAAACGGGGGAAAAAGGACCGAGCGTTTCCGTCAGACTGTTACTGTGTGTCCTGTACTGGACGACACATTGGGCCAACGCAGAAAGCTGGATTATCCTTTTTGGGATTCACCTAACGAGACATTACACGTAGTTTTTCCGTGCCTGTACTGGGACGGACGATTTTAAGGTGGAAAAGCGCTCAGCACTTCCTTCTATCTGTTAGTGTGCGAGTCCTGTACTGGCCGCCATCTACAGTTCGCACAAAAAATGAATTATCGTTTTCCGGATGTACACGACAAAGACCTTAAGTGTTTTGAATCCGTGTCTGTACTGGTACGGACGTCTCAGAATTGGAACAGAACGAGCGGTTGGGTCGGTCCGTTAGTGTGTACCTGTACACTGGGTAAACCATTTACATGATGTCGGCGAAAACATTTTGAAAAAAAAATAAGATTGAATTACCTTTTGCAGTTTGGTGTTACTTCTATCTTCTGCTGCAGTACAGTAGTGTTCGGGTATCTGTGTGGAAAAGAACATAAACTTAAAAAAAAGTCTATTTCGGTTATAGGAAAATCCACAAATATATACATCTGTACAATAGGGCTCCCGCGGTTTCACGTTAGATATTTGATTTTCTAAAGAAACCGGAAGAATCAAAATAGTATAGTTCCATCTGCAGTTGTAGAATGTTCGAGATCAGCATCAGGTTCAGGTCTCCTATTGAAGAAAACCTGTCGCGGTGCCTGGCGTAGTGGTCGGTTTATTTGTGACTCAGATACTTATATGTTTATTCAGAGTGTCATCAAGCGCAATATCAGAGATCCTTACCAGAGGCCATTTATCAAGCATACATCAGCTGAAAGCCTTCATGGTATTCTGAGCACAAGCGGTCAACTATGAATAGTTTGGCTTGTATCACAACAAGGAATATAATGTATGGTGTTTGTATCAGACTCACTCATGTGGAAAGCTATACGTGTTAAGAACATCTATAGCGCATAGTGTAACCGTCTTGGCTTGACTGGCATACACAATATTTAAATGAAGATTTGTCCTAGATGCGGAACAGACGGTCATAAACAGTGACGTATATGTTGTTCTGTCATGCGTATACAAGCACCAAAGATTCACACACGCATACACATTATTAGATGTGTGTGGAGTCTGCTCAATTATTCTGTAGGGATGAATCTGATTATTTTCACTTATAATCATTTCATTAAGACCGTCGTCTTTTATAAACATGTATTTACATATTTTATATGGTTATTTAACAGGTTCAGGTTGTTCAGGGTGAATTAAATATCACAAACGTTCAAAGAAATTGCTGGAATGCAAAGGAGTTGCTGGTAACCTAAATGACGCGGACATTGGTTGACATTTAAGAATCAACTTAGGCCACGACTGTAACTGATGACTGTAGGGTATTGAGGGTCTTGTGTTGAACCTGTCTGATCCGGCTCAAAGAGTAAAGCAGTACTTTAAAGTTATTAACTGGACATTTAATAAAATGAGTATGTTAGGCCAAAACAATAAAAAGGTATGGTTCTCAGGCACCCGCATCAATTTTAAACCCCTGTATCAAAAGTTTTATTTTGATTCAATAAAAACTTTCCAATTTTGAGCTGCTGCCGCTCGACAGGATAAAACCATACTATTTCTTTTGTTTTGTAGCGCTTTTACTGATTTAGCTGTATAAAACTTATTTTCATGCTTTACCCTGATCATTTGATATTTTTATCGAAACGTATCAAACAGAAAAATAAAATGAAAAGCGCCCGCCCGCAATGATTTCTGAAAAAACAGATTTTGAGAACCATACTTTTTTTTGTTTGGCCTTATAATGTCTTATATATAGTTATCACCAAAGCTGTAAATTAAAGCACACTGTAAATAATATGACCGTACAATTTACTATGAATTTGTTTTGTCGACGTAACATGGGGTAATTTTGGGCATGATTAATTTTATTGAGGTAAATCCAAAATAGTATTTCTATATTTAATATGTGACCGATTCATAACAAAAGCAATGATTCCCTACATAGCTGTCCTTATATAAATTCTTAAATTAAGAAAAATCGAAGAGTTTAGACATTTATATCAATCTATTTATTTTACACATATTGTACAGATGCATCTGCTGCAGGGGTGCAGGGAGGGGGATGGGGGAAAGTGTTACGAGAAGAAAGACCTTGCAAAACTTGCAGAGAACTACAGCCCAGAAATTTTTTATATACTTTGTTTAACCAGATTGTCATAAAATCATGTGTGGTAATTTATGGAATACATCTACGTTAACGATATTAATACTTTACAGCCCTGCTTATGAATACATTATTGCATCAAACATGGCTTGCAGGTAGGCGATAATCAATGTCATTTGCCAAAAACCCCTTATTACTCAACTAGATCTACAACTAATAATTTAATGACCCTTCTTAAGCCGAGGACAGAACATTATAGATCAAATTTTTATTTATGCTGGTCTGTTGATATAGAATATGTTACCATATATGAGATAGATCAGTAAACTCCTTCGCCACTTTTAAGCATAGCGCCAAATCTGTCTGTTTAAGCTCTCAATTTATACTAAATATAGTATTATATATTTTCTACTTTGAGGTTTTGCAATAAATGCGATGTGTTTATGCTATATTTGTTCATAATATGTATAATTTTATAATCATCATATGTTTGTCAGATTTAATGTGTATAGATTTGTGTATATGATCTGATGTATTTAAATGTAAATGTATTTCATATTTTAACATTCACAGGGCCTAGTGGAAGAACAGAATCACTTCTGTTTCAGTTACCTTGTATAAATATACTGATGATATAATAATAAAAAATAACAATATTTGTATATATATATATATTTAGGTGAAAATTCAACAGAAGTCATGGTAAATCATTGGTTTCTATTATATCAGAAGACAATATTATATATGATATATTAACAATACATCTGTTGCACACTGTCTTATTACTTTTAATCTATTTGTATAATCTGAAATGACTAAGATATATCAATGAAAACATTAATTAAGCATTTAAGGAACTTATTATTAATCGTATTAGGTATATCGGGGATGCAATACAAAATTCCCCATTAATGGTCATTGGTCAATATGACTTCCTAGTTCATCACAATACATTTCCTTGTTTGTTTAATAAAATATCCTTGTTTGTTTCATAAAATTCCCCGTCTGTTCAACAGTATACTGTTCCGTAAAAATGTTACAATAATATAGAAAGGGAAAGTTTCATACATGCATTACTTCACGGAAGTATGATGTTATAAAATTTCCAACCAATTTACAAATGAAAAAAGATTTTATAATAGTAATATTTGTATGACAATAATACCATAGAGGAAATAAATATGAAAAGGTCTTGTTCCGGGTTGGTTTATTATAAATACACAGATCACATCTTGAGTTGACGTTATATGAAGACAGAATTCCGTATCGAATTCAGCTGGTCAACTGTTCGACATAAGGTAGGCGTTTCTGTATATTGCCAGTGTGTTTATGCATGCAGTGAAATGCCCCATTATTATCGCTCCATGCAAGCTGTTCTGAAGTTCATCAATATGACCATTTGGAAAAAGCATTCGTCTCTGCTTTGCCATTCAATAAATGAAATTGAATTCATAGCATTTCTGAGTGCATTATCGGATATTTTGTGGTTGACAAAACCGCTACTAAAACAGAGGTCCCTGAGTGGGTAGTCTTCGATAATGTACCCAAGCAACTTTGAAACCAAGCCACCAGCGATATCGTTGTCGCAGTGTCGGTTTGTATCTTAGCAACGTACCCGCAGGCCCCGACATCAACATGTTTTAAAGAGCCGTAAAACGTGACTGTCCCATCAGGGTGCATTGACAAGTGCAAAACGTGGTTATCGTCCCAAATCCACCGTTCATAGAGAAACACCGCGGTGACGCTGCGGTTTTCTCGTTGAGCAATCAACAGCAAAGCGTCGAGATTGCTATTCAAAAATTCGTCCTCCAACATGACCAGCATACCCGGCACGTTTAACACTTTGTGTCTTTCTGTCAACTGTACCGTGCCTTTATACAGCATGCAAGGCACCCATCGGAACACAGCACCCTGCAGGTCGTACGATTTCACACGTGTAAACATGCGCTCAATGGTACGCTGTTGGCAGACAGGGCAGAGTGCATATACGTCAGGGAGCACTCCCTCGTACTCGGGGTTACACCGCTGGCACCGTATCACTTGCATTCTGTCGCGGCAACCCATGTTATGCTCCGGAACACTGTCATGAAACAACCTGCCATCCGACTGCAGGAAGTTACGCGGTGTTTCCGTTGGCCCTACTGCCATGTCTCCACTATCGTAACTTTCACGGGCACCCGTCTTCACCTGTCGCACTGCCTGTTCTCCTACCATCTTGTGTTCACAAGACACAGCAGGAGGCCTCCATGGCGTTCAGATAAAGCATACTTTCTGGTAATCGGATATCACGTTCTCCAGAAGCTGGCACAGTTCCACTGTTGTCAGGGAGATCGCGGTTTCGTGGTCAACCACAACGTCCCTCTTAAATAATTCGTTGTTCTTGTCTAAGCGCGCATGGAACGAGACTGTACCAAATGTGTCCATTGTGATATGCACAGATTCACCAAGTCCCTCATCAATGTCGTATATCCAGCCTGTAACACTGCCGCCTGCTTTTTGGGCCTCATTGAGTAAAAGGTCTAAATATTTGGACAGTTTTTTCCACACGAAAACCCAACCTCCGACGTGTACTAGCTCTGTGCCTTGTTCCAAAATTACAGTATCGCCTCGGACGGCCCACGGCCTCCATTTTAAACATTTGCCCTTCCCTACTTGATATGTTTTAACCTTTGCGAACTGTTTCGTCAGTTCCGTCTCGTCACACGTGGGGCAGTACCACTTGAACGTGACACGGTCGTCGGGGACTGTAATGCCGGGAGATGTTTGACATTTCTGGCACGCCCTCACAAGTATGCGTTCTCGCCATTGGAATCCCATCTTTCCCAACCTGTCCTGAAAGTACGTCCCGTCTGACGGTTCGTATCTCCCCGGGTTGCGGGGCCGACCTGCGTCAGGACTCGTGATCTCCGGTGAGCTGCATCGGTCTCCACATGTATTCCCCATCTTGTCTGAACGGCTGTGCATAGAACACCGTTTTATATACGTATCGTCTGTTATTGTACGTGCCCCGTGTATCAGCTGACACAGAACAGCGGGTGGCATGACGGTTACGAGATCATATAACAACATTCCGCGTTTTTAACTGACCTCATCCATTTGTCCTTCTTCGTCTTCTTCAGCCTAAGTGTTCTCAGGAAACAAACTAGGGTAGGTGTACATCGTACCCGACAAATCTTTCGGCGGGTAGTTACTGATCACACACTCCAGTAATGATACAACATCCCAGGCCTTAATCGGTATCGCATTCAAAGTGTCAGTTTGTATCATCGTCCGTATCCCGTCGCTGAAGTAGCAATACAGCGTTTCCAAAGGTCCATAAAACGTTACCGTGCCAACCGGGTCCATCGAAATGTGAAGGTCGTGCACTTGATCATGGTTTATCCGATTATAGCGGAACACTGCGTTCATACGACAGTTTTCCTTTTGAGCGGCCAGGAGCAAAACGTCTAAATCGCCGGTCAGAATATTATCCTCCAACATGGCGAGCATTCCTGGTACCTGTACCTCGTCTTCTGTTGCGAGCGTGACTTTGTCTTTGAAACGCAGATACGGTGTCCATTTAAGGTATATCCAATCCCAGGGGGGTTTGCAGTATATCCAATTCGAGGTGTCGGTGCCATACGGTAGGAAGCCGACGGTTCTCTCACGTGTGAACAGATACTCCAACTCACTCTGGTCGCATATAGGGCAGTATTCCCGTACGTCATCAAACACACTTTCGTAATCCGGGTTGCACGTCTTGCAGGGAATCACTATCATCTTCTCGCGGTCGTAAAACATGTCATACCCTCGTACATTATCTCGAAAGAACCTGCCGTCACAAGGTACGACACCGTCTGATGGTCCGGCCACACTGTCAACACCAGCTTCAGTAGTATCACCCGTGTTCGCGTGGGCATGCTGCCCTGGGGATTCCGTCACTGTGTCTACGATGTTGTCATAAGACACCGCCGGAGGTTTCCAGCTGCAAATGACTACATCCTGGTAATCGGTGATCACGTGCTCCAACAGTTTGAACAGTACCTCTGTCGTCAGCGATATCGCCTTCTCCTTGTGGGCCGCCACCTGCATTGTGAAACGCGCGTCTTCCTTGTTAATGCGGTCGAAGAATGACACAGTGCCATACGGGTCCATCTGGATATGCAAAGATTTACATATACCGGAGACATTAGGGTATATCCAACCGGTCAAGCTGCGGATAGCCTTTTGAGCATCAGACAGCATCCTGTCGAGATGTCCTACCAGGGCCCGCAACACGGAACCGAAGCCTTCCACGTGGATTGTCTTGTCTCTATGTCTAAACAACACTGTATCTCCATGACGTAACAACGGCCGCCACTTAAACGTTATTCCTTGCCCCAAATCGTAGGTTTTCTCGATTGTGAGCAGTGCCCTCAGTTCTGTCTCTTGACACGTGGGGCAGTATAACCTGCCCCGTCTGTGGTGATGGTACAGGTAATCGACTGCACACATTGGGCATTTGTCTATAACTATGTGTTGTTCTCGCCACGTCACTCCCCTCTGTCGTAATCTGTTACTTAAGAAATTCCCGTCGGAAGGCGCGTAACGGTAACTGTTACCCGGTGGACCAGTGAAAAGACCGACTACATCCCGGCGATGGCGTGAGTATGCACAGCGGTCCCCCATCGTGTACGCTGGACGCTGCTTGGCAATTAACAATCGTTGTCGATCACGCAGAGCCTGACACCAGACCGTGGATACTTATTAACCCAAATAATGTTACATATATGAGACACAGCAGGGCTTGAATAAAATGTGTGAGTCACGTGTGCCCACATAGTTTATAAGAAACACGCTGACACATTCCTTGTTTTTGTTTCGTGTCCCTTTTATTACAAAAGTGTCATAATGTCTGGGTCTGATGTGAAAGTCCCAGTGGCGTAACGGGCTAATTCAAACTTTCCTACCTGGACCAATAGTTTGTACTTGCAGTTCCGGCAAGGTTAAGTTCGGATCCGGGTTCGAATCCCGGCGGTGACATTCACTTTTGTCTCATATATATTTCATATATGTGTGTCGGTTGAAATTAATGTTTATGAGGTAAATATACAAAACATCCCTCACGTATCTGCAAGATCAACAACAGATATTTCGTGGTGTTACGATTATGTATATAATATATAATAATATATATATATATATATATATATATATATATATCTCATTGTGTTCAGATGAAAACAGATAAGACGACCCGGGACGAACCCGAGTTCGCATGACTCATCAATACGTGTTATCCAACCGTGACTTCCTGTCGTCTGACCCCATGTGACCCGGCACTTCCGTTCACGACCCTTCACACTTCCTCACTTCCGGTCAAACACTACCCCACGTACCCGCACCGGAAGTCCCATTTACTCAATGGTTAAGCGTGACCCCAAAGCGTGACCCTGATCACGACTGCCGGATGTAAAGCAGACTTCCGGTACATGCGCTGTCAGCTCATTGGTCATATCAGGCCACGTGGTGTGCATTCAGTCCGCTCATTGGTCAGGTCTCATTCACAACAATCAAACACGCGCAGTTCACGTGGTCTATTGCATCATCCCCGACCCATTCGTCCACACATTTCAAACCTGTTTTTAAACCTTTTTCTCTCACGTTTTCTTCCGGATTTGCATCATATCCCACTTTACTCACATAACTGAACAATTATGCAAGATTTCACCATCATCGCCCTATTAACATCACTGCAACAACTCATTTAAATCCTGAAGCGGTGCACAACCGGAAGTACTATACTACCGGAAGTTGGGCACACCCGCACCCGGCACCTCGACCCTCGACGCTTCGCCATGAATAAATTAGTGTGTGCGATTTTGGGCCCGCGTGCCGGGGAGGGTGGTGCATATGTGTGAGCGATGATAAGGGAGTTGATTTTTTACCCCCCCCCGGTAAAAATTTTCAAGATGGTGGATGGATGTATGTGTAAGGAGAGCGTTGATTGGCTAGAGGGATGTAAGAAGGGATTTGATTGGTTATGCAGTGGAGTGACGTCACAGTAAGCGGAAACCAACGGGGATGTGAAATAACGATGTATGTGTATCCGGCGAAAAGGAAGGGGGGTGGTTTGTTTGAAACGGTGTGTGTGACGTCACAGGAGAAATAAGGTATATAAGGAGGTAGTTTTGAGTAAAGTCAGACTTTGGTTTTGACTGGCAACAGTTGTAACTACAGTACGATCATTGTGGATAAATAGCAGTCGTTGAAGCAGAAGCCGACCGTGTACCGCAGAGTTGAGAAGAGTTTACAGCGTTTGTGATTTTGTGAAGGTCTTGGCCGATAAACAAAACTCGTTGATACATCTTTGAAGACCGTGCAAGTCCAACAATACCGGTAGGTGTATTTTGTAATTGGTGTTGTTTTTGAGAAATGATGTCACACCCACTGGCCAGTAAGGTAGGCCGGGGGTGAATTTTTATGTTTAGGGAGTGAATTTTTAGTTTGTATTTGAGGGGCCCCAGTAACGAAGGGTCCCTAATATTTGGTTGTTGGCAGTACCAGAAAAAAACAAAATGTGACCAGTAACGAAGGTCATTGGGCGGTGGGGATGGATGAGGTGGGGGGGGGGGGGTGTTATGTTTTTTTTTTTTTTTTAGAAACTTAGGACACCCACTGGCCAGTAAGGTAGGCCTGGGTTACATTTATTTTTTTGGTTTGTTTAGGAGCATCAGTTGTACATCGGGGGCCAGTAACGAAGGCCCCCTGGATGTTAACAAAAAAAAACAAAAAAATAAAATAAACTTACCTGACCCTTTATGTAGGTAAGTTTATTATTATTTTTATTTTGTGTATGGTTGTGTACACAACGGACTGACATCACTTTAAAACCCAGATGCGCAGGAGTTAGATAAAAGCCATGTTTATACGACCTGACCAGTAAACAAGGTCGGGTGACGTGTTTTCCTCTGATAAAAAACTATCAAACCCCTCCCCCCATCCATCCAACTCGGAGCGGTTCGGTTTTTGCCACACACGTGACACAGACTAACCGTAACGACGATTAAGTAATGTTGTGACATAGAAACGGGAAGAGAATTTGTATTTTTTTAACCATAAACAAAAAAAATAACAGACACGCGGACCTTTTAACCAAAAATGTCGAGCAAAAAGGTATTGCAAGAGTTTTGGTTTTTTCCTGAAGGACAATGAGAAACACTATAATTCTGTAACTGATTAAACATGAGTAGGTAATTACTATGAGCCAAAAAAAAATGTATTTAGGATATAATAAAAAAAAGGTTATGAAGCAGAGCGCCACTTTGCGTGACACCTTGCATGAATGTAATATGTAACCTTGTCACGGATATCAGTCCCTTCACGTTTATTGTAGAACATGACCTCGTTAGTTAGTAAACAAGTACAACGGAAAAAAAACGACATTTCGACACACGACCAATCACAAATGTCGATTGAGGAAAGAGGAGGAAGGAAGGTGGGGAGGGGGGAGGTTATTTTTAATATTTTTGTTTGGTTCATCAAAGTATAACCCTAAACAACACAGAAAAAGTCCTATAGCGAAAAAGCTGTTTGTTATAAGACGTTGTTATAAGACGTCCTTGTGACTTACAGAACAAGATGGAGCACTTCGAACGTGAAATGGAGGCGTTGGTAAATGTGCAAGGCCAGGCCATACTTCGCTACGTTCAAAATGTTAAATCGTCGTCGCCTGAGACGTATTTCGCAATGCAAGACGACGACGAATATTTCGATCAGTTAGAAAGTGAACTAGTGCACAAGTACGAAATGTTTATGCACATCCCCAGTACAGAACTGGACAGACGTATTACAGAAGAAAAGAAAACGGAAGAAACGGTGCGCGTTGCTTCCAATGTTCTGCTCCTGGCGGACGCTGTTGATGAAATTGTCATGCGCTGCCACGATACATACCGAGATATAGTGAAAATGTACCGCGCTGAGGCGCCACCGGCCGCAAACAGGAGCCACCACATCCGTGCGTGTGCCCTTCTAACGACCCATTTGAGAATTGCTGCCAGGGAAGCATATGTGGGATTACTGCGCCGGGTTGCCATTAAGAAGATCAAACAAGACGAACAATAAACTTTTATTTTACAACATCTGTAACTTTTTTGGCCCTTATATTGTGATATATTACATGCCCGACGCTAGTTTGTGGTGTCCAGAACTGGACAGGTATCTGTACGGGTAAACAAAAATAAAACAAAAATTCGAAAGGACAGCAGATAAATATATGTGGAATACAATTCCATATCGTAAATATACGTTTATTTACAGATATATATATGTAATGGATATCTTTTTTCCCCAAGTACAGGGGTGACGATTGTGTTTTGTAAATATATTATACATATTGTAAATATGGTTTTTAGGTCGAGTCATATACCTGGTCAATTTTTTTTTATGCAATCACGACCAGGGAAAATTTATGTAATTAAATATGTCAGGAATAAAACATCTCTTAGTAACGTAATAACTGCTTTATCGTGTCTGTTAACACACAAAAAAGAGAGGTGATGCATGTCAAGATGACGTGAAAGGTTATGCGTGGTGTACAAACATATGGAGATATGTTAAGACCTGTCCTCCCTTTATGCTTTCGATAATTATTTGTAACGTAAACATACAGACCGACACAAAAAATAGTCCTTTCTGCTCGTTTGCTGTCCAACATGGATCCAAACATGTCAAAAGAATTAGACTATGCATTGCTGGTAGATATTCCAGCTTAAACCCGTGAGTTAAATGACTATATTACGTCGTTCCTGTCCACACCAGACAGATTTTTCGTTGACAGCGACAGGGTGTTTCAGCTGACTCTGAAAGCACTCGTCGACGAAGACTGGTGGTGGAACTCGCGGATTCTCAAAGGACTTATGTTAGCGAAAAAGATATGTTTACAAAAGCGGTGCCCGACGGAACAGACATTAATTGCCGTGCGAATGGCGAAACAGTTTATAGAATGGTTGAAGGATGCCTATGACGTAACACTCAAACATACGGCAGACGCATACACGCAAGTTGTGTAGCACTACCAAAGCCACAATCGGTTTTAAAGGCCCTGTGCGGAAGAAGCACCACCAGAACAAGCAATCCGTAGCCTCGTTTCAGTTTCTGCTTTGGAAACACAGGCAAGATTTGGCTTTCCAGCTGGGACAGTTTAACAACGATGGCTTGCACACACAAGTGACAAACGCGGACAGCAGCTCGTCTAAATAAGTCGGAATACGCGCACTGTAGGTCCCATCATCAACGTGTCCCAGTGTAAATCTTCAGTCTGTTAACGAAAGGTGGCGTCCAGTATGGGATACACACGCACGGACGGACGGACGAATATGATTGGCTTTGAAAAGAGCTCTGTTTCAGTACAGAAACGGATGTGGGATTTAAACTGAGTTCGTTAAATCTCACTGTCGCTGTGTAACTCCTCTGCATTTGTGACACCAATATATTCTGTTAAACACGTACACACGGACAATCTCCAAATCCTCTTTTTGTTTCCATAATGTTTATACACACAAGTGTATAGTAACGTATTTTAACGGCTACGCATACCATATATCTTGCCAAATTGAAAACATTTGGTTACATCAATTCGTAATTGTGAATTACAGGAATAATGTAGAGTGTTACATTTGATAACCCGTGTAATTGTTTGAGCCATGGGAGAATGTACAGATAACATAACAACACTTTCACGACTGTATTTGAATCTCATGTGATAAATGTGTCGTAGTTACACGTCAGTTGTTGATTGGTCTGTGGGTGAAACAAAGCAAATGTGTTGATTACGTGATGTGAAGCTGTGCAAGCAGCTGAGTGGTGGTGGAACCAGTCTGAGGACAAGATGATGCGGGCGGACATGATACATGAGAAAACACCAGAAACAGCAAACATGTACGTCTACTGTCTGCCGTAGAGGAGTACAGGGGGGTATTATTGCAGCAGCAGCAGCAACGTCGCATCAGAAGATACATGAAGACGTCCGGCACAGAGGGATTCACCGAAGAATACATAAAGATGAACTAAATATGTACAAATGGACAGATCGGCTGTGGTTGGGTGACACTTGTTTCTTTGTTTGTATTACAGAAACCCGTCATCCAAACCAATGGAACCAGATTTAGTTTACCACTTTGAGGAGAAGGCGTGCGGAGAAATATAAACGTGGATGGCACAGTTGCAGAGGCACATCTGGAATTACAGACACGACAATAACTCTTTTTTCGCCGCGAAGGACAGGAAGTTCGTGCCATGAGATCGACTATTGGATGAGGACATGCACCATTGGGCTGGAACGAGCAAGAAAAGTGTGTTTGGAAACGGGGCACACGACAGAACGGTCCAATGCGGCGTATCACCTGGCTCTCATAATGGTGAAATTCTTTGAGAAAATAAGCACAGACGATATACCTGAAATATACAAAAGATACAGACACGCGTTGCAGCTGTACGAAGCGCACAGGATGTTCGGAAAGAGGACCTACGCCAGGCACCGCGACAGGTTTTCTTCAATAGGAGACCTGAACCTGATGCTGATCTCGAACATTCTACAACTGCAGATGGAACTATACTATTTTGATTCTTCCGGTTTCTTTAGAAAATCAAATATCTAACGTGAAACCGCGGGAGCCCTACTGTACAGATGTATATATTTGTGGATTTTCCTATAACCGAAATAGACTTTTTTTTAAGTTTATGTTCTTTTCCACACAGATACCCGAACACTACTGTACTGCAGCAGAAGATAGAAGTAACACCAAACTGCAAAAGGTAATTCAATCTTATTTTTTTTTTCCAAAATGTTTTCGCCGACATCATGTAAATGGTTTACCCAGTGTACAGGTACACACTAACGGACCGACCCAACCGCTCGTTCTGTTCCAATTCTGAGACGTCGTACCAGTACAGACACGGATTCAAAACACTTGAGGTCTTTGTCGTGTACATCCGGAAAACGATAATCCATTTTTTGTGCGAACTGTAGATGGCGTCCAGTACAGGACTCGCACACTAACAGATAGACGGAAGTGCTGAGCGCTTTTCCACTTTAAAATCGTCCGTCCCAGTACAGGCACGGAAAAACTTCGTGTAATGTCTCGTTAGGTGAATCCCAAAAAGGATAATCCAGCTTTCTGCGTTGGCCCAATGTGTCGTCCAGTACAGGACACACACTAACAGTCTGACGGAAACGCTCGGTCCTTTTTCCCCCGTTTTGTAAGCGTCCGTACCAGTACAGGTACAGATTCGACAATTGATGTGTGGTCGAGTAAATCTGAAAACGAAATTCCAGTTTATGGTGAACTCCAATGTGGCGTCCAGTACAGGACACGTACACTCACTAACAAAAGCGCTCTGTATGATCACCTTATATAGACGTCCGTACCAGTACAGGTACGGAAACTGATTTACGTAATAAAACCTACTCAGATATTCCACGAACCTAAATGTGGCGTCCAGTACAGGACACAGACAAAATATTGCCAAGTCCATATCCGTTTTTCGCTCTGGTTATGGTATCGTTCCGTGCTGCTGCTGCTGCTCACGTTGGCCCGTTTGGTCTCTCCAATGAGACCAATTGCACTATTGCCAAACGTCTCCTTATATACATAATTCCACCTGTGACGTCATCCTATAAGACTCCATCACCTGCATCTTGTAGATACACAGTGTGTTTCCGGAATGTATATTCAACATGGTATATATATATATATGTATATTATGTCTTTTTCGATATTGATAATACGTTAAGCATGTTGGCTAGGTACCAGTGATTCTGCATTGGATGTACCATATGTTCCTATAGAAGCACCCGTTCATGGCTCCTGTACTACAGGCACAATATTATATGTTTGATGTTCATGTTGCCTTGTCCATGTTGCTTTATATTGTTTATGTAATTGTATATGTACCAGTATTCACTTGTTGTTGTAATACATGTAATACATGTTACAGTCATGGGGGGGGGGGGCGCCTCGGTGACGGGACCGGTATACAACATTTGTAACAGTAACAGTCGGTGCAAATTATGTTTCTAGGAGTTAATACATGTCCCATGGCAATATGTGTGCATGTAAATCTTTCGTACCATGTACATAACAGAACAGACAGCAGATACGATAAACACTGCGTTTCTGTTTATATGTATCATGAGGTGGGACCTGCATCAGATGCATCATTTGTGCAAGGCATCCCGGGTCTAGTTGCGTCCTGCCCCCCCCCCTTCTTTTTTAAAAAATGATTTTACACTCTCTCCAAGTACAAGGGGAGATATATTTCGCTCGGTCAGTTAGCGTTGCGCTGACAGTAAAGGTGGATTTTGCGCTCGTTTCAACCAATGATGCTGAGGAAAAAGACGAAAGTAAAACCTGTGTACAATCCTAAACCACTGTACACAATGACAAAGGAATACATATGCGAGCGGTACAACCCGCAGATATTTTGGTTGACCGTGCCGGACATAATATTAGACGAGTTGATAGAAACAGCTTCGACGACTCAATTTTGCAGGAAGTGCAACGCTAAATGCACCGGCGAGGAACTCATACGCGACATGTGCAAGGAGCCTTCCGTGCTGAGGTGTACAAAGTGTAAGCGCATAACGAGAGATATGCGTTTGCACGCGTCGTTTCACCGAGACGTCGACCACAAACAATATAAGACAATATCCGAGTGGCCCGACATGATTTGCTGGGTGCAGAGAGGGGCCCTTTACGTGTCCAGGTATTGGGGACCGACCCGGCCTCACGAGATCATACAGCAGCTGTGGTGCCGTGGAGACTTGCCCGACAAATCATTGGACGTGAACAGACTTGTCGAACAGGGGAACTGTGTTTGTGCAACTGTACCTTGGCAGATTGGTGTTTATGAGGCATTTACAGATGAGGGTAGGAGTGCACGAAGGAGGGTGACATGTCGACGGCGTCCGAAAGTTCATTTCGGTGAAAGGGAGATAAGGCGCGCCAGATTACGCGTTAACCCTTTACAATAAACATTTCTTTGGAATAGGGGTGCCGCGTGTATATATTTTGTAAAATGAAGAACCATATGTGGTACGAGCAGCAACTGTATGAATATGTGTTATAACCATATTTGGAAAGGTGACGATGGAAAATTGAATGAAGACATTTTGTACTGTTTTTTTTAGAGCAGAGATTACACAGGATAAAAACACGAAAACAAGACCGACCGCAGACACCCCCTGAGGTAAGTGTGCACGGTTTGGCATTTATCTTTATATTTATTTGTTGTTGTCGTAGTATAAATGGGGTCAAAGAGGAATTATATGTCTGTTGATAACGGAGCGATTGTAAAGACGGAAGATCAGATGAACAAACGTACTAGCTGCCGGCAGTCAATGTCATGATTTTAGTCTGTGTCCCAGTACAGGGCCACAGTGAAGACATGTGGTATTAAAAAGCATACGAGAATTATTATGCAGTAAACCAGTTGATCAAATCACTTTGTGTTTCCAGCTATGTAACGCAATATCGCGTTGGCCCCTGTAACTAACACAGATAATTCGGGGAGTATTGTTAAGCATATGCATACGTACGTGCAAGTGTCTCGCTGAACAAAACAACAAATGCACCCATCTGTTAACTAACATGGTATCTTTGATGATCATGTCGGTTTGTAGATAATGCTCATTACTAGTTTGGTTTTGTTTTTATTTGCAGACATGTATTCTACACTAAAAGTGGAAATATACGAAAAGACTGCGGCGATTTCGCCATTGATCTTGAATCAAGTGTATCCATTGTTCACGTAGATGTTTTATATCGAGCAAGGATTCCGTTTTTTCCACGTGAAAGGAATCGGGAGGATATAGAGAAAATAAATGGAGCGAAACTTTTATTTAAATGTGGGGATTGGGGGGGGGGTGCATAGACGTTTGTGTTTAACATCTTCAAAAAAGTGTTACTGCCTGTAGAGGTAACGGACACTAAGGGTAAAGTCTTCTGCAAACCGCTTACCCTATATTGTGCGTGGGATTGGCCATATGAATTCAGCGGTGTCCTGGGGAGGGATTTTTTTTCTCAATTTATATTTAGACGAGGGGATAAACCTGAGGTACCGGTGGCTGACTTCTACCCGTGTGACCTTTCTGGCATGGGTGTCCCTCAATATAGATAAAATCTACGCCAGCAGAGCTCACAGGGTCATTATAGTACACAAGCTCCCCTACCACGGCAAGGTTATGGTCTCGGCAGGGGAGTAATATGTTTTATTTTCATCACAAAAGATTCATGACAGAAAAACGACACGCAGGTTTGACCGTGTCATTCTGATGAGAACAAGAGACATAGGCACAGCAGACACTGCACCCATTATATACACCCACAGGGAAAACTATGTATGGGTAAGCAACATAAGCAATTAGAAAGACTGGAAGGGTTCACAGAAGAGTTGTACACAAGAGTATAAACAATTTATGGTAATTACCAGATTAAAAAAAAGACATTATATAGCTCCAAACACAGGAAAGGGATGGGGGAATGGACAACTGATAGGCAACAAGAGTACAAGTTCAGAAAACAATAATCGGTAAGTACAAAGTATGCATGACCTTAACCATGAGAAACGTATTATGGGGTATGTAAGACCAAGAGACAGGCTGGGAGTATTATCATAACGTTAACGGAACGACCAGCCCCACGAACATACACCATTCAAGGTAAGCATGACGGAAGGCAAAATGGAAAAGGGCACGTAAGGACAAAATGTTTGGTAGGAAACAAATATCAGCGGGAAGGATTGGGCGATTATGTCAGAAGGCTCAAAAAAGACAACGATATATCTACCCACAGATTGTGCGTCGGACACATATATGACCAAACAATAGAGGTCAGTTTTAGAGGACGACGGATGATGTTCACCGATAGCATTCAAAGCAGCACATTGCCCATGAAAAGGAAAAGTAATATGATGGCAACATGCCAACAGATATGAAAATAAAAATTGGGTAAGTAATACTCTACGAGGTAAAGACAAAATCTGATGGCGCCATGTTAAATACGTAAATGTAGTGTTTAGGGTTCGGGGTAATTATATGTGGATGTACTGAATGCACTATATATATAATATATATATATGTATATATATTTATATATACAAAGAAACAAATCGCTTGGGAACAAGAGAACAGGCATCAGCGACCTTCGTTAGCTGATGGATGTTTAATACCTGCAACAACATGCAGCGGCCTGCTAACATGGAGATTATCTTATATGACTGTGTGGAAGATACCTGACGGTCTTTGCATCACAAACATGCAACTGAGAAATAAATCGACTTTTTTATGTTGAATGTAAAGAATCATTTAGTGTGTGCTAAGAAGGACACTCTCACGGTGCTAATGCCGATCGTTACCAGATTCTTTTACTGCATTATAACAACTGGAGGAAAGCGTATAAGAACTGTAACATTGCTGCATTATGGAAAGAACCAATACCACCTGTATTTTGCACCGCGTGCCGGTCAACACAACAACTACAGAAGAACCTATAACACCCTAAACAATTTGACTTGGAAGGAGAAGCAAAACGGCCTACACGCGAAAGGGGATGGAAGAGCAGACAGTTGGATTCAGTGAAGCAACAAAGGATAAACAGTGAACCAACATGGAAGGTAGCTGTGAGATGGACAAGGTACAGGCTGTAAGAGACCCGGAGGACCTGAGCTATGCCAACACGCCCTCAGAAGAAAAACTGCCAATGTCTCATGCGTTCCGTTTTATTCGTATCCAACAAAACCAAGATATCTGAGAACGGAACAGATATTATCGCTTACGAGAGAAGCAGATGAAAGGAACAACAGCAGCAACAACATCGTTAGCGATTCACATACATGGGGTAGTAAACAAAACACATACTAGTTTTTTTGTATCAAACATTTCCAGGGAGGAAACCTGGAAAACACAAGGAAGAAACACAGTTCAAGGGAAGGTTGGGCGAAGGAGAAAATGGGAAAGAAAACAAAGAGGCACAGGTGTGTGTCCAGACAAGTAGGACCAGAAAAAACGGAGACGCTTTCTACCAACTCGTTAAGCGGCGGTGAAATGTGAGAGGAAGTGCAGTTTGAACTTTGCAATTGGTATTTTCTATTAACATCAGGATATATATATATATATATATATATATATATATATATATATATATGTGTACATGAACATATTTATATATACATACTTTACATAAGCATATATACACAGTTGTATTTGGTAATTATTTAACTAGAGTTGTCCGGAATATCGAGTTTTTAACTTCAACATAATCGGGGTATTCGACGTAAGCGAGTTCGACATAACAAGTTTCCACCGTATTATATTTGTGTGTGTATATATATATATATATAAGAGGTCGATACATAAATGATCGAGTGACTTAAATACCGGAACCGATTATCCTATTCCAAATACCGATAAAAGCATCCTTTGTAAATTAAAGGAAGCAACATAAGCAGGAAATAAGCCATATGACAGTGACGATTATATGACATAATCATCCAGTGAAGAAGACGTAGAAGGGTAAAGGATGAATTACAATGTTGCGGGAGGCAGAAGACAAAAAACACTAGTGCCGACAGAATATGATCAACTGGCTTCATGGAACGATTTTTAGTTTTTTAGGAGCTCTGATCGAAAAACCTAGTACTTGATGAAGTCTCGATAAGTGGGATGGAGTTAAACACAGCAAATATGAAGCGATAAACATCGTGTGACTTTATTTCACGGTTGATCATTCACACGTTGCGAAGCTGCATATTTTCGCTCGACCGCGGGGTCATTATATTGATTAAACGGCTAACGATTACTTATACGTCCCTGATCTCACCACGCAGTATCTAACTGTAAAATTAGCCACTATGTTATAGCTAGCTGTTTGATATTAATTTATCGATTTTGCTCAGTATATCTCAAAATTATCTGCTCAGTGTCAAACATCTGCTCGAGCCGTAGCTGTTTGTCCCATGTCCCGTGCACAAGCTCCTTTGGGTTCGTTTAATCTCGGGTGCCTTCAACATTAAAGCAAATCAAACCAAACAACCATCATCAAAGAAAATTTATTTTAGGCTAAAGCTATATTCACATATAAAATCTAATGTTCCCAGGTTCGTAGCCATTACAATCTTCGCATTATCAACGTCGTCATTATCTTTGAGACTATCGCATTTGGACAGCTGAACAAAGACAGTTTTAGGCAAACGCGCCAGGTGGCACCACACGTACTCCTGGGCGGGAGCTTATGTAATCTGAGAAAGTCAAGCTTATTCGACTGAGTGAATCAGCGGAAAAGAGCCTACGCGAGCATATGAACGTTGTTTTTACGTATGTCTTCATAGATTTTACTTCTTATATTGTTCACTACTTGAGATAAGTAAAAATAATCACAGTTTGTATAGGAATATTGAATGCAGGATGTGTGCATGAATAGGTATTACATATACATGAAATCTGATATAATACAATAAACTCGTCCTTGCAGCAGTTTGTTGTCTTTATTTATAAGGTCAACCTGCCTAATAAGGACACCTCACTATTAAGGACAAAATGATTGAGTCCCTTGACTGTCCGCTTTAGACAGGTTTCACTGTACTTCCTAAATGTTGTAATTGTCTGTCTGAAAGTAATACCGCTACTCAAGTAGTCACTATTCTTTCCGTTTCTTTTTTTGTCTGCCTGTCAGTCTCTCCATAAATATTACCGAAACACATGTGTTGGGGGACTTTGTAAGTACTATTACTGATTCTTTATTTGTCTGTCTGTCTGTCTGTAATATTTACTCAATCACAACTGGTCCAGTGCTTAGTATGTTTTATATCTGTATCTTTCTTCGTCTGCCTGTCTGTCCGTAAGTATTGCCCAAACACAAGATATCGGGTACATAATAAGTAAGTACTATTACGCTTTCTTTCTCCATCTCTCTGTCTATCTATCTGTCCGTTAGCAATACCCAAATAGAAGTGTTCAAGCATTTTATATGTATAATTAATATTTCTTTATTTGCCTGCCTGTCTGTACATGTTACCCAATCACACGTGGTCGAGTATGCAGCCCCTCAAGTGACATACGTGATATTTTTTCTGGGTAAATATTGCGTTCCCTCGTTATAATTTCGAGTTCCCTCGCGATAATATCGCGTTCCCTCGCGATCTTTTTCGCAACCCCTCGTGATTTGTTTGGCTAGGCTGGTTCCCTGTTCCCCTATATCTGGCATACATGCAAATAAATGGACGCGGAAACCAGTACAACAGTTTACTGTGTCTCGTTCTCTGTGTCTTTAACACCACTACGCTCCAATAAGATATACACTTGGTGTCAGGTCAACACAACGATGCTTATATAAAATTAGATCAGTAAAATGATTCAATATGTAGATGACAAAGTGACCTTAGGACTCATTTCTAATGACAATGAATTGCCTTATAGGCAAGAGATATTATAACAAAGTTTTATTCGATGTTAGGAAAGGGTGTAATGTAGTAATGAAAGTGTATATTAACATTGCTACAATTATTCAGGATGATCTCAAATGGCCTGATAACATTTATATATATATATATATTTATATATATATATATATATATATGGTATAAATGTTTTCATTATTATTTGATATATTTTACTTTTATCTGACATGAAACTAATATAAGGCCAGATTTTATCAAATACTTAAAATTTTGGACACAGTTCATCTTGCAAAATTGATACTTTCACTGTCAAAACTATATATATATATATATATATATATATATATATATATATATACATATATATATATATATATATATATATATATATATATATATATATATATATATATATATATATATATATATATATATATATATATGCCTTATTGCCCACATATCTGCTATTTATTATTATGGGTCCTCGGCCACCCGGACATATGTGCAAACTGGTGTATAAAAGGATCTTATTGATCTGGAAACAACCTAAGACATACTTAAAATAATCGGAATGTCTTAAAATTATTAGATCTGCTATATAGAAATGACGCCTTCGTTGTTGGTCTTATGATTTTATTAAAGTAACACGATATATCACATATCCCGATTATATTTAACAATAATGTCATCTTAAAACATACATACATTTTCAGGCATTTTTATCATATATTTATCATCTTTCCTTCTAATATATCTTCATTTAAAATTGCGGAAAAGTTAACAAATGATTCTCTATTAAAAATTCGCATGAAATAATTCTATGAAACACATTGTTAACCATTATTATTAATTGATGGTTTGTGAGTAATACCTCTCTGAAGCTGGTGTAAGAGATTAAAATAGACTTAATGTGAAGGTCGTGCTCACTGGCCCTGCTTCGGGGGTTCGACCAAGCAATGGGATAGATTAGGCACCCAGGGCTCGCAAGTGCAGAGGAAGCGTGCGATAATGCCGTGTCACGTAATCCGAAAGCGGAATGGAATTCTGCAGATGTTAATATTAAAATATTGAAAATGGTGGCGGTTACCTCCACCAAAAAAAAATCTTTTATAAAAGAGTAATTGTAAATGGCAAAAGTAAAGTTTGCAAATGTCAAACTCGAAAGGAGGCACAACAATTCAGAAAAATGTCCACCTGGCTCGTACTAATTAAAAGTCAAGAAACAGTTTTTATTCTCATTCTGTAAAGGTCGGTTCTATGCTTCATTTGTTTATCGACTTGCAATTGAAGAATGTGTTGGTCCTCCCAGGGCACACTTTTTGTTTTGTTTTCACTGATGTGGGGTCGGCAAATAAGTTAAATATTTCTGATCTTAATGGAGAACCACATTTACAGAAATACATGGATGAGACAAGGTGGGTATAAAAATGATCCGGGGTAAAATAACCCTCTGGACAATGAAATATCTGCATACTAGTGTTTAGTATCAGAAGAAGAAGAACAGATGTGGCCTAAGGCCGGAAATATTTATTGGACTGTTACAACTGATAATGTAAAACCAACTGATAACTTAATAAATGAATGACCGATAACGTATCACTAACCAATAATGTAATGCGAAATCAAACGATAATGTAACAGATTTCCCTAGCCGTTAACGTAAAACAGAATTAATTGGTAAAATAAAAACATTTCAGTGAACCTGACCAAACCAAATTGGACCTTCCGCATGCTTCTTGGACAATACATCATTTTTTTTAGCTCAGATGACCATAGATCATAAGAGCATTAGTGATCACCGCTTGTCCGGCACAAATCGGTCTCTTTCCGGTCGCACTTTTCATATCCTGTATTATGATTATTTAGCACAACTTAGGAAATTAAAAGTTCAGAACATTTCAGAATGATAAATTAAAACCAACGGGGGATCCAGAAATTTCAGAATACTGGGTATGATTAAATAATTGGTATGATTAAAAATAAAGTTCTTAAATTGCGATTTAAGTTTTTGTTTTGTGTGTTTTTATATATATATATATAAATGTCGCGCGCTATCTTCCGATCTTAAGAAGGACCGACCCAATATCCGATCATGATCTGCCGATGAATTCCTACAGCTTTGAAGTAATAGAAAGAAAAAAAAAGATGAAATAAATAATAGTTTCTCATCTATGAGTATTTTAATTTGTATATTTTATGGTATTATGTGTGGAAAGTAGCTGATGGGTGGAAAGGTATACACCTGCAAAGGTTCTATACCTTGTACAATGATTTTTATTGTTATTTTTAAAATAAATTTAAATAAATTCAAATATATGTATATTTATTGTATTTTTTGTCTTATTTTATAGATAACAAATTTGTTTAAAATATTACCAATATCAGTAAATGAACATAGGCAGATGGGTATGTGCAAAGTTAATATTGTGGATTGGTAATTTGGCCTGAACCATCTTAAAATGGGTCTGAACCAATAATTGACGTGAAAAATATTATCAATTTCAGTAAATTACATCGGGATATGGGCCTGTTCCAGGTTGACATTGTTGATCCGTTGATTGGTCTGACTGCTAATAAATAAAGAGATAGAAACGAATAATTTGATAATCTAAATGCTTAAAAAATAAAAAGAGGTCTGCAAAAAAAATTAAAAATGAATAAATGGGAAAGAGATGACATATATCAGAAACATGGCAAAAAGTCTAATCTCTCTTATTCAAGTATCGCTTTGTCAACCTGACATCGAGTGTATATCTAAGAGGTGGAGCATGCTGGTCTTAAAGACACAAAACGAGACCCAGATAACTGTTGTACTGGTTCTTGCGTCTAATTTTATGTATGCTAGATGTTGTAAGCTAGATATAGGGGAGCAGTAAACCAGCCTTGTGATCATTTGATCTCTCTGACAGACATTTGATGAGAAGTATATTATAAACTGTGTACACACATTAAGTAACTAAGTAATATTATATAGAAGTAAACAAGGTGATACAGAATCCGTACTTGCATGATGTCTACAGAGCTTGCAAGCTCAATTACCCATGTATTAAAATTTGCAATGTCTATCCTTTTTTCAAGACTATGAAGCAAGCTATTTTTTTCACAAGTTTCTACAATGATTAAACAGAGATTCGCTGAAAACTCAACATGATTTGTGTACACAGAGACAGCGTTCCTGTAAATGTGTTAGGCCAAACAGTCGAGCGGGTCCCAGCATTATACATATATATCAGTGTTTTTTTTTACCAGTTTTGTGCTGGCAAAGCTTGACAACCTCACCATGGCAAAAAAAAAGAGGCCCGCTGCTCATTCAGGGCGAGGCAGTATTTACAGATTTGGGGTACAGCTTATAACAATTGATTTTGCTTGAAGAATTCAAGCGCTGCATTAACGCAGATGTTAAAACTTTTCTTGATGAGAAAAGTCCTGAAACTCTTGCTGCTCAAACAGCTGATGATTACTCATTAACACACAAAATGTCCTTTACTAGTATATGAAACCAGTTATTCACAAATAAGAATGTTAATCAGTGTGGTCAAAAGAAGTTTAAAGCGCAGTCACAGGTATTAGTAGTCCTGATAGTTCAACAAAGTTAATTGCTACACCTCAGTCCACGTCCACTATTTATAATTTAAACAAAGACCAGTCATTTTCGAGGAAAATCTGTAATTAATGCAAGAAGGAAGGAAATTTGCGAATAAACCAAATAGCAAACCTTCTGGTTTTGTTTCAAATTCTATACATAGCATAGTAAAAGAGCCAGGCTCTTTTCATGTAAATAAAGGGTACAACTCGTTTATTGACTCCAATAAAGAGTTTGATGCTACGGAGGCCCACTTGCCGTCTGAATCCAAAGAATCGTAGCTTGCATGGTAAAAACCTAAGTTGATTCCTGCGAGGAATTAATTAAGGCTAGGTCCTTTCAAGACTCCTGCGAGGAGTATTCTCTGATTAAGGCTCAGTCCTTTTCTGACTCTTGCCAGAGTATTTCAAATGAGGCCACGTCCTTTTATGACAAACAGAAGTTTGTTTCTGCTGAGTAAAATTCCTCTGTTGACTCCCATGAGCAGTTTGATTGTACAAAGGATGTAGATTACTTTAAGGACTCTGAAAAAACAGTTTATTACTGACACTGTCGATATAAGTTTTTTTCTTTGATGAAACTGAGGAAGTAGATTCCTCTCCTGACTCTGAAAAGGAGTTATTTGAGCCATTCATACATGATGGTTTTGTATCACTTTCAAGTGATATTTCAGGTTCTACCCCTATTCGAATTTTGAGGGACACTGGTTCAGGCCAGACTCGAATGTTAGCAAACTTTTTGCCATTTTCTAATAGGTCTTTTACTGGTCCACATGCACTTGTTAATGGTGTGTTTTCAGACAAACACACTTTAGTTCCGCTTCACATTTAATTTCTGATATATTACTGTGGGCAAACGAACTACTGTACCCTTTATGGGAATTCAATTGCTACTAGGCAATGATGTTGCAGGTGACAAAGTACAGCCTGTACCAATAGTGACAGAAAAGCCGTCATTTGATCAGGACACTGATCCTGAAAGTCAGGAACTTCCTGGTTTGTATTCTCCATGTGCTGTATATGTGATTTAAATTACATACTGTTGACACCAGATAGGCGTAAGAAGAAACAGCTGTGCCATGTTAACGTGCTGAAACCATTATGACAGAAAAAGCATATCAGATGTTGTACATAATGTTAATGCCATAAATTGTGTAAACACTGACCCTGACCCAGTTAAAGTAGATACTGATTGTAAGTGTGATGTAGACATTCTGTGTGGAACAGTACTACCAATAAACTCAGACGTACTTAAAAACCTGTCTGCCAAACTGTCACACCTTATAGCAGAACAACAACAACACCTCAAGAACCTGCTGCGGAATTATGAACATTTGTTTAGTGACATTCCAACGCGAACTAACTTATTGTGCCATGACGTCGATGTTGGCGAGGCAAGCGCAGTCAAGCAGCATCCATATAGACTGAATCTAGGAAAGCAAGAGTATCTACAGGATGAGATTCAATATTTGCTGGACAATCATTTTATTGAACCTAGTAACAGTAACTTGAATTCACCATGTATTCTTGTGCCAAAACCTGATAGAAGTTACCGTATGTGCACTGATGATCGAAAATTGAACTCTGTCACTAAGACTGACACATTCCTGATTCTGAGGATCAATGATTGTATTGATGGAGTTGGTAGCTCCAGATATGTATCCAAGTTTGACTTGCTGACAGAACGAGCGAAAGAAGTGTCCGCATTTGTGACGCCGCTGGGACTGTACCTGTATAAAGTTATGCCGTTTTGCATAAAGAACTCGCCAGCCACGTTCCAGCGCCTCATCCATATGGTTGTCATGGACATTCAGGGCTACGACGCATGTATTGATGATCTTATCGTGTAGAGCGACACCTGGGAGAAACATCTGCAAATTCTTCGCGACCTCTTTGAAAGACTCAGTGAAGCACGTCTGACTGTCAACTTAGTAAAATCTGAGTTTTGTCATGCACAAGTAACATTTTTGGTTTATATTGTAGGGCAGAGTGAAGTAAAACCTGTTGATGCTAAATTAAGTACTATTTCTGCATTTTATCTAGACCAGAAAACAAAAAGCAAATAATGCGTTTTTTTGGAATGGTTGGATACTACAGGAAGTTTTGTCCAAATTTTTCTGCCATATGTATGGCATGTTCAGTGTGAAAATGCATTTCGGAATTTGAATACAATTCTGCAAAGTTCAGCTGTTTTAGCAGCTCCAGACTTTCTGTACCTTTTAAGTTAGCTGTAGATGCTAGTGATCCTGCTGCTGGTGCTGTGTTGTTACAAGAAGCCAGTGATAGCATAGATCATCCAATTTTTTATTTCTCAAGAAAGTTTAATGCCCTTTCGTTGATCAAGCCCTTTCGTTGCTATGCAACGGCGTTCCTTGTTCTGGGCGGCTAGGTGCGGCCCGCGACAAAACATAGGGTCATGCTTTTCTTGGACTTTCTCGCCTGGCCGAGCCGTGCCGGCTCACGTGTGAACCCTGGTATATAGAGACACAGCGATGTTGTTCTAATTGTTTCCTGTAACGCGTGTGTACTGTGTATCATTTTAGGTTCTTTTCGGTTGTTCGTGAAAGGGAATTTTCGAGAGTTTTCGGATGAAAGGTTATAAATAGGGATTATGTTTTAGAGCCTAGAGGAAGGTTAGGGAATATTCCATTGGGCACAGAAGCGTGTAAGTCTGTTTGAGGGACCTATTCTGACAAGTGCGGCAATTATAGATTTTCTTCTGGATTATCTGACGGATCTTATATAGTCTTCAGTTTGCATTTCGGATCACTGCCAGGATTTCACTTTGGATTACAGTAGAATGATTTTGGGATTACATTGGACTGTTATTCTCTGAGAAGATTTGTGTGAACTGTTCATCTAAATTATATGCTTTAAAGGACAGTGTCGCTGTGACATTGGTGGTATCCAGGTACTGTGCACTTTGTTTATTAGGCTGTGTAATTATATTGATTTGCTGTTATACTGTTGTTGTACTGTATAATTGTATTGATTTAGTGTATTGTAATGTTAGGGTTGTTTTAAGTATAAATTATAGTTATTTGTTAACAAAATTCTTTACTCTTTACAAAACTTCTTAATTTGTTCCCCTAGACATTTCACGCTTACTAGTGTTACAGAATCTGATTTTTTTCTCCATTACAAAATTTATGTTCATCGCGCATACGTTATCTGTTAATATTAGGTTCCGTAACAAAATATTGTATTGTACAAACATAATCTTGTATATCCATCAGTTTATCCAATTACGTCAAAATCTTAATACAGAAGGCATATAGTTGTTCATTTAAAAAAAGATGAATTGTAACCAAAAGAAAGCAACAGAATACAAGATGCTGGCAATACTGGAGTGTATGACTCACATCCTTTCTAAGCATTAATAAAAAATATATTTTACAACAACCAAAATACATACTGAAAATTAGAGGAAAGCAAAGATAAGGTAAAAAATAATCCATAATTATTTTCAGTGAGGGGGAGCATGTTTTCAATCATTATAGAAATATTGAATCAGATTTGTGGAGAGTGGTGATATCATGGTTAGGATGATGGACATGAAAATCACAAGGCTGTGGGTTCCCGTCCTGATCTGACCGCCTTTCGCGAAAAGATTCGTTTACCCCAAGCGTTTTCAAGCAGGAGTTAATGGGACTGGTCATGGTCGGCAGGCAGATATAGCAGGCCTGGGTTGTATGATTTAAAGGGGACTGAGAAAAGCTAATAAATGAATTGGGCCGAAAGACCAGGAGTGCAAAGTGTAAAGTCGGACGAGATTGACATCGTTGGTGATATCAAGGTATAAACCAACATTACTTTTTTGTATACTATATCATATAAAGAGAGGACAACATGATAATTTAATAACAACAAGATTGTATCTGTAATCAGGTCTAGGCACATCGTGCATCACACCTCCAAACAACATGGTCTGAGCAGCTGGAGCACAAACCGGAAAACTATGTAAAAATATTCGGAGGTGGCGGGAGATAAAATGAGGCGGTTGATATATGAAAAATCAACATTTTGTTGGATTTACTTTGACATAAACACAAATTTGTGTGATAGAAAAGCACGTGACACCGCAGC
This sequence comes from Sipunculus nudus, assembly GCA_026874595.1. Classification (NCBI taxonomy): domain Eukaryota; kingdom Metazoa; phylum Annelida; class Sipuncula; order Golfingiida; family Sipunculidae; genus Sipunculus; species Sipunculus nudus. The sequence continues at coordinate 242,326 of CM049320.1, read as the reverse complement.
CGAAGAGAATGCCTATCTTCAATAGCAGGCCCAGCAACAGTTTTGACCCTCCAACGATATTCAATCCCTAGGGTACGTAAGTAAGACAGTAGAAGCTGTATCGATGATAATCTTGATTCCCTGAAAATCTTGTTTAAAATTTTTCTTAAATAGCTCTCGGTTCACCTATATCAGAAACATGCTTCAACAAATAACATCAAGCTACCCCATAAGGTTTTTGAAAACTTCCTCTATTTTGAATATTTGGCCACCTCCCTCGAATGCGTGTAGTCTCCAACACATAAATGATGGGCTGTTTACATTATTCAGGAGCTGCATATGGTCAGGAAATGTTTCTGGTAGAACTAACGATGCATTTTGGGACCATGGGACTTGTATACAACAATAATGAAAGTGAGCCCCGCATATACACACACGCACACATAAACACATAGGATAACAATGAACACATGGATCTCGACGTTGTGCTGAATTTTCTATAAGAATATTTTTGTATGAGCTTTATTTACCTCCCTGAATGTCCAGATAGAAGTTTCTAGGGACAGCGGTTATAATTTATGCCATCCATGCTGGCGGACTGCCGGACAAAGCGCAATCGCTACACGTCAGAAGACCTTCAGTCAACAGAGCCTAAACTATTCACAGGAACATTTTATATTCTGTGCCCACCCATGAAGAACAGTTACTGTGGGCCCTTGAAAAAAATAACCTCACAAACACGACCGCACTGTGTGGATTAATGTATTGATCAGCCCGGATTAATCATATTTGTTGTTGTTAAACCAAAACGGTGTGTCTGACTAGCACAGTCATAGCAAGTTGTTGTTTGCATTCCCATGCAGTCTTGATAGGTGTAAACAAGCTCAGGCGACAACGACTCTACGATGGCATTCAGATGTGATGGTTTTCACGGTTTGATTACCAATAACTTGTAACATAGACGAATTCCAGACAACGAGTCCCAACAAGACTTCTTATAATTAAACAGCTACGGATCGCATTGACTAGCTGGTTGCGTAAATACCCAGGCCACGATGATGTGGCATGTAGAAAAAGAAAAAGAACGATGTCGATATTAGACGCCTTCAATATAGCTAGCTATCGCTTTTTACCCAGCTGAAGTTAAAATGATCAATATGACACCTAATCATTTATTCAGCTTATCATACAACTTTACTCGATACACTGGCGGTGCCTGACCGTGAAATAGTTTATCACGCCGGTAAGGACCGGGTGACATAAATTGACGCGGATTCAATATTTTGCTCAATAGCAGCTTTCACTGAAAGGGTGGACATTAAAACACCGCTAACAAACCAATTTCTACAGGCGTTTGTTGTGAGAGTAAACCGAATCCACTACCTCTGAGTAAAGGCATTTTAAGAGTACACGGCGATATACATGACGGGCCCACTCCGATATCGTAAAATTATAGTAGGTTTCCTCTATTTGTTAATCAAATCTCACATGAAAATGTTCGTGGTAGTGTTATGATGAATTCGATTAAAATTTTGTTACTCGACGTTTGGTGTCATCGAAAAGATATGTGTTGCATTTCTTACAACATTATTAGGTGTGTAAATGTGGCCTGGGTTATACTGATGGCACCTACTTACTATTAGACTGAAATAAATGATACATATAAAACCTTGAAAATGATTAAAGTTGACTGTTCAAAACAGATATTACAGAAGTGGCCGAAAGGCGCCTGTCGATTTATATCACGTTGTAAGATTTTACCACAGAAAATATAAAACAACGTAGAGTTTAAGGTTTAAATACCACGATGGCTGAATGGTCGGTCCGAATTATGAATGCTTATTACCTAAATGCGAAACACTGTACTGTCAGTCAGGGTATGGGGTGTACGCTTGACTAAAGATCTGAAGTGTTGGAGACTACTCAACTTCACCATTTATTTAACGATTCCCAACATTCGTAGGGAACCTAGCTTTCCCCTAAGTGACTTATTTGCGGGCCATAGAGATCCACCCTGCAGACTCGCCAAATAAGGAATGACAAGCTCCCTTACCTCCTGGCTATGAATTTTCATCTGGGCATCAATGGGTGAGTTCACTTATAGCATGGTGTGTGTGTGTGTGGGGGGGGGGGGTTGCTTAAGAGTATATTGAATATCCTACTCTCCCTCCCCGGTTAACGAAAAAAGTATCATTGATCAAGGAATAAGGATGGAAATGCACTTGAACCTTAAGGTGAAAAAAAACTAGGCCGGACAGTTTATATTACCAGGAAAAACTCAAACGTTCATTTTGATCTTCCAGTATTTATTATATATTACTGTAATATCTTAATATGTTCCCCAACCCTCAGATTGCTGTGGTGGCAAGTTTATTCAAATAAACAAATCAGATAGTCATAAAGTGATAACAACATACAATTGCAATTCATTCTCCGGTAAAATATGGAGTAAATCTGTGTGCAAAATATTTTGGTATAATGTCCAAATGGGCTGCACTCTCTTAGCTTTGCCACATATATGGCAGCATTACTCAAAAATCAATTTGCTCCAGGCTCTGAGCCTGAAGAAGATTTAGTGCGGGCTGTCTCCAGTTTACCTTCGGGATAATTACAAGAACTACATTTTAGGTTACAACTGATTGATTTTGTGATTGAATTGGACTATTATTCTCTGAGGAGATGTTCCTCTGGATTACACGTTTTAAAGGACTTGTTCTCGCTGTGACAGTTGTTGTAACCAGGTACTGTTCACTTTATTTATTATACTGTGTAATTGTATTAATTAACTGTTGTAACTAAAATTATGCTCGTCATCTTCGTGATCTGTTGATATTAGGTTCCGAAACAATACACCTGTGTTATAAGACCAATCACGGAACTGACCAGAAGTGGTCTTATTATACAGGTCATTTATAACTAATTTGAATGCTTTTGGTTTACTCAAGGGTGGTCTTAACAGGCAGGTGCTTTTATTAGACAGATAGTCTTTAAGACAGGTTCCTCTGTTTATAAATATATAAATTTAGGTATATCATATCGAGGTATATCCAAAAACCAGATATATATATAATATATATATATATATATATATATATATATATATATATGCCAAAAAATATTTCATATCAGTCTTATTCATGAAAATTTGGCATTCAAATATCAAGGAAATCCGGCGTTTGCATTATTTATGTACAACCTCCCTTTCAATTAAAAAATAATCCGTATTTTCGAGGGGAAAAATTTAACTTCCCCCAATCATTGCATTTTAATGGGGTTACACTTGCCCCAACAACCGCTTGGGCTTTTTTTGCCTCAAATCACGTTTTGGGATATTCAATATAATGTTAATCGATAACCCCCCCCCCCCACTATAGATGGACTCACCCATTCAGAAAATTGGATTCTATATATATATATAAATATCAGTTCTATTCAGGGAGGGAATTAGGAACCAGGAAACATATTTACTTTTAGAGTAATATCTGTTGCTTTCCATACACAATTTTGACGTACCAAATTGTATCAACAGTTCAATATTATTCCTTCTATTCATGTTTTCAGTAACCCCATTTTACAATTCAAGTTAATCATTGAGTATCACCCAACCAAACGCCATAATTAAGTGTTATTCAGAATATTAATTGGGTTCTAGGCGTTTGAATGTGAGGCAAGTAACCACCATCCCTTCGTCTCTTTCTGAGCCGCTTTCCAGATAATGGCGTTATATTTTTCAGGCAACCTGTACATGGTAATTGTTACATTAACCAATTCAGCATTCCTTGTCAAGTTAGCCAGATATGTAAATTCCGGTGAGTAGTCCTTAAAATAATGATAATATGAATTTAATAACAAAGTTGTTCATTATTGATACATCTTGTAATACAACTTTTGAGGAATAGATACTGCTGCTTTGTTTTTGTTTATTGTAGGAGAAAGACGTCCTGTCTCCTGTACACACCAGTGTGATCAGCAGAGCCAAAACACGAGGAATACAGCCGATATTGCTCAGCAGCAGTGATCCTAACATATATTAAAAAAAATGATAACAGTAAAATAAATATAAATATGCAAATGGACTTGTCACCTTACAACATTTTACATTCTTCAGGCTCAGAGCCAGGAGCACATTGATTTTTGAGTAATGGTGCCATATATGTGGCAAAGGTAAGAGAGTGCAGCCCATTTGGACATTATACCAAAATATTTTGCACACAGATTTACCCCATATTTTACCGGAGTATGAATTGCAATTGTATGTTGTTATCACTTTATGACTATCTGATTTTTTTATTTGAATAAACTTGCCACCACAGCAATCTGAGGGTTGGGGAACATATTAAGATATTACAGTAATATATAATAAATACAGGAAGATCAAAATGAACTTTTGAGTTTTTCCTGGTAATATAAACTGTCCGACCTAGTTTTTTTCGCCTTAAGGTTCAAGTGCATTTCCATCCTAATTCCTTGATCAATGATACTTTTTTCGTTAACCGGGGAGGGAGTGTAGGATATTCAATATACTCTTAAGCAACCCCCCCCCCCCCCCACACACACACACCATGCTATAAGTGAACTCACCCATTGATGCCCAGATGATAATTCATAGCCAGGAGGTAAAGGAGCTTGTCATTCCTTATTTGGCGAGTCTGCAGGGTGGATCTCTATGGCCCGCAAATAAGTCACTTAGGGGAAAGCTAGGTTCCCTACGAATGTTGGAGATCGTTAAATAAATGGTGAAGTTGAGTAGTCTGCAACACTTCAGATCTTTAGTCAAGCGTACACCCCATACCCTGACTGACAGTACAGTGTTTTGCATTTAGGTAATAAGCATAATTCGGACCGACCATTCGGCCATCCTGGTATTTAAACCTTAAACTCTACGTTGTTTTATATTTTCTGTGGTAAAATCTTTCAACGTGATATAAATCGACAGGCGCCTTTCGGCCACTTCTGTAATATCTGTTTTCAACAGTCAATTTTAATCATTTTCAAGGTTTTATATGTAACATTTATTTCAGTCTAATAGTAAGTAGGTGCCATAAGTATAACACAGGCCACATTTACACACCTAATAATGTTGTAAGAAATGCAACACATATCTTTTCGATGACACCAAACGTCGAGTAGCGGTCGTGTTTTCCGCCTTAAGTTCTTAAAACGCCGACAAGGTGGCTTGAAACAAAGTGAACGCTTGACGGCGCCAGTTTGATTCACGTGAAATGGGGCTGGCATTTTACCTCGGGTTGTGTCTTGCCCTGCTCTACCCCATATTTTTACCATTTTGAGCCATCGTAAGGCTGTGAGCACCAAACATAATTTTAATCGAATTCATCATAACACTACCACAAACATTTTCATGTGAGATTTGATTAACAAATAGAGGAAACCTACTATAATTTTACGATATCGGAGTGGGCCCGTTATGTATACCGCCGTGTACTCTTAAAATGCCTTTACTCAGGGGTAGTGGATTCGGTTTACTCTCACAACAAACGCCTGTAGAAATTGGTTTGTTAGCGGTGTTTTAATGTCCCCGCTTTCAGTGGAAGCTGCTATTGAGTAAAATATTGAATCCGCGTCAATTTATGTCACCGGGTCCTTACCGGCGTGATAAACTATTTCAACGTCAGGCGCCGCCAGTGTATCGAATAAAACTGTATGTTAAGCTGAATAAATGATTAGGTGTTACATGGATCACTTTAACTTCAGCTGGGTAAAAAGCGATAGCTAGCTATATTGAAGGCGTCTGAAATCGACATCGTTCTTTTTCTATTTCTACATGCCACATCATCGTGGCCTGGGTGTATACGCAACCAGCTGGTCAATGCGATCCGTAGCTGTTTAATTATAAGAAGTCTTGTTGGGACTCGTTGTCTGAAATTCGTCTATGTTACAAGTTATTGGTAGTCAAACTGTGAAAACCAGCACATCTGAATGCCATCATAGAGTCGTTGTCGCCTGAGCTTGTTTACACCTATCAAGACTGCATGGGAACGCAAACAACCACTTGCTATGACTGTGCTAGTCAGACACGCTGTTTTGGTTTAACAACAACAAATATGATTAACCCGGGCTGATCAATACATTAATCCACATAGTGCGGTCGTGTTTGTGAGGTTATTTTTTTCAAGGGCCCACAGTAACTGTTCTTCATGGGTGGGCACAGAATATAAAATGTTCCTATGAATAGTTTAAGCTCAGTTGACTGAAGGTCTTCTGACGTGTAGCGATTGCGCTTTGTCCGGCAGTCCGCCAGCATAGCATAAATTATAACCGCTGTCCCTAAAAACTTCTATCTGGACATTCAGGGAGGTAAATAAAGCTCATACAAAAATATTCTTATAGAAAATTCAGCTCAACGTCGAGACACATGTGTTCATTGTTATCCTATGTGTTTGTGTGTGCGTGTGTGTATATGCGGGGCTCAGTTCATTATTGTTGTATATAAGTCCCATAGTTCCAAAATGCATCGTTAGTTCTACCAGAAACATTTCCTGACCATATGCAGCTCCTTAATAATGTAAACAGCCCATCATTTATGTGTTGGAGACTACACGCATTTGAGGGAGGTGGTCAAATATTCAAAATAGAGGAAGTTTTCAAAAACTTTATGGGGTAGCTCGATGTTATTTGTTGAAGCATGATTCTGATATAGGTGAACCGAGAGCTATTTAAGAAAAATTTTAAACAAGATTTTCAGGGAATCAAGATTATCATCAATACCCTAGGGATTGTATATCGTTGGAGGGTCAAAACTGTTGCTATGCCTGCTATTGAAGATAGGCATTCTCTTCGGCTGCGGGGTCACGTGCTTTTCTATCACACAAATTTGTGTTTATGTCAAAGTAAATCCAACAAAATGTTGATTTTTCATATATCAACCGCCTCATTTTATCTCCCGCCACCTCCGAATATTTTTACATAAATTTTCCGGTTTGTGCTCCAGCTGCTCAGACCATGTTGTTTGGAGGTGTGATGCGCGATGTGCCTAGACCTGATTCAGGTCTTGTTGTTATTAAATTATCATGTTGTCCCTTCTTAATATGAAATTGTATACAAAAAAGTAAATAGTTAAAAATGGGGGTTCATCGCTTGATATCACCAACGATGTCAATCTCGTCCGATTTTACACTTTGCATTCCTGGTCTTTCGGCACAATTCATTTATTAGCTTTTCTCAGTCCCCTTTAAAACATACAGCCTGCTATATCTGCCTACCGACCATGACCAGTAGCATTAACTTCTGCTTGAAAACGCTTGTGGTAAACGAATCTTGTCACGAAAGGCGGTCAGATCAGGACGGGAACCCACAGCCTTGTGGTTTTCATGTCCATCACCCTAACCATGATGCCACCGCTCTCCACAAATCAGATTCAATATTTCTATAATGATTGAAGAAAATTGCTCTCCCTTACTGATATAAAAATACATTTTTACCGTATCTTTTCTTTCCTCTAATTTTCAGTATGTATTTTGCTTGTTGTAAAATATATTTTTATTAATGCTTAGAAATGATGTGAGTCATACACTCCAGTATTGCCAGCATCTTGTATTCTGTTGCTTTCTTTTCGTTACAATTCATCTTTTTTTAAATGAACAAATATATGCCTTCTGTATCAAGATTTTGACGTAATTGGATAAACTGATGGATATACAAGATTATGTTTGTACAATACTGTATTTTGTTACGGAACCTAATATTAACAGATAACGTATGCGCGATGGACATAAATTTTGTAATGGAGAAAAAAATCAGATTCTGTAACACTAGGTAGCGGGAAATGTCTAGGGGAACGAATAAAGAAGTTTTGTTAAGTTTTGTTAAGAGTAAAGAATTTTGTTAACAAATAACCATAATTTATTCTTAAAACAACCCTAACATTACAATACACTAAATCAATACAATTATACAGTACAACAACAGTATAACAGCAAATCAATATAATCACACAGCCTAATAAACAAAGTGCACAGTACCTGGATACCACCACTGTCACAGCGACACTGTCAAGCTTTATAATTTTTAGCATATAATTCAGATGAACAGTTCACACAAATCTTCTCAGAGAATAACAGTCCAATGTAATCCAATAATCATTCTACTGTAATCCAAAGTGAAATCCTGGCAGTGATCCGAAAAGCAAACTGAAGATTATATAAGATCCGTCAGAAAATCCAAAAGAAAATCTATAAATGCCGCACTTGTCAGAATAGGTCCCACAACCAGACTTGCGCGCTTCTGTGTCCACTGGAATGTTCTCTCACCTTTCTCTCGGCTCTAAAACATAATCCCTATTTATAACCTTTAATCCGAAAACTCTAGAAAATTTCCTTTCGCGAACAATCGAAAAGAACCTAACATGATACACAGTACACACGCGTTACAGGAAACAGCTAGAACAGCATCGCTGTGTCTCTATATACCAGGGTTCACACCGGCACGGCTCGGCCAGGCGAGAAAGTCCCAGAATAGCATGACCCTATGTTTTTACGCGGGCCGCACCTAGCCGCCCAGAACAAGGAACACCGTAGCATAGCAACGAAAGGGCTTGAGATAAACACGAATCAGAATGCCAACAGCGCACAACAAAAGAGACATGTCAACAGCTCAAAATAAAACAGGCATCTTTAACACTCCCCCTCCTGTAAGAAAAGATAAACTTTTGTCAGAAAAATTCTTTTTGCGATCACAATCACTAAATTTTTACAACACCTGAAAAGTCATCTTATTTACAACATTACATAAACATCTGGTTTACGACATTTCATAAACATCTCGATAAGCAATCAGCACGTACATTGTCTTTCCCTTTTATGTGTTTGATTTCAAGATTGTAATCCTGTAAGAACAAACTCCATCTCAACAATATTTGTTTTTAACCCTTCAACTAGTTCATGTACGTGAGGGGATTGTGATCACTGAAGACAATGATAGGCTTAACTGATGAAGTAACATAAACTTCAAATTGTTGCAATGACAAAATCAAAGCCAAACATTCTTTTTCAATAGTGGAGTAGTTTTTCTGATTTGCATTAAACTTTCTTGAGAAATAACAAATTGGATGATCTATGCTATCATTGGCTTCTTGTAACAACACAGCACCAGCAGCAGTATCACTAGCATCTACAGCTAACTCAAAAGTATAGAAAAGTCTGGAGTTGCTAAAACAGCTGAACTTTGCAGAATTGTGTTCAAATTCTTAAATGCATTTTCACACTGAACATGCCATACAAACTTTTGTTTCTTCTTTAACGAATTCGTCAAAGGTTCAGCTATAGCAGAAAAAAATGGACAAAACTTCCTTTAGTATCCAACCATTCCAAAAAACGCATTATTTGCTTTTTTGTTTTCTGGTCTAGATAAAATGCAGAAATAGTACTTAGCATCAACAGGTTTTACTTGACTCTGCCTTACAATATAAACCAAAAATGTTATTTGTGCATGACAAAACTCAGATTTTACTAAGTTGACGGTCAGACGTGCTTCACTGAGTCTTTGAAAGAGGTCGCGAAGAATTTGCAGATGTTTCTCCCAGGTGTCGCTGTACACGACAAGATCATCATAACATGCGTCGTAGCCCTGAATACCCATGACAACCATATGGATGAGGCGCTGGAACGTGGCTAGCGAGTCTTTATGCTAAACAGCATAAATTTATACTGGTACAGTCCTAGCGGCGTCACAAATGCGGACACTTCTTTCGCTCGTTCTGTCAGCGGAACTTGCCAGAATCCTTTCAGCAAGTCAAAATTGGATACATTTCTGGAGCTACCGACTCCATCAATACAATCATCGATCCTCGGAATCGGAAATGTGTCAGTCTTGGTGACAGAGTTCAATTTTCGCTCATCAGTGCACATACGGTAACTTCTATCAGGTTTTGGCACAAGGATACATGGTGAATTCAAGTTACTCTTACTAGGTTCAATAAAATGATTGTCCAGCAAATATTGAATCTCATCCTGTAGATACTCTTGCTTTTCTAGATTCAGTCTATATGGATGCTGCTTGACTGCGCTTGCCTCGCCAACATCGACGTCATGGCACAATATGTTAGTTTGCGTTGGAATGTCACTAAGCAAATGTTCATAATTCCGCAGCAGGTTCTTGAGGTGTTGTTGTTGTTCTGCGGTAAGGTGTGACAGTTTGGCAGCCAGGTTTTTAAGTACGTCTGAGTTTTTTGGTAGTACTGTTCCACCCAGAATGTCTACATCACACTTACAATCAGTATCTACTTTAACTAGGTTAGGGTCAGTGTTTACACAATTTACGGCATTAATATTATGTACAACATCTCATGTGCTTTTTCTGTCATAATGGTTTCAGCACGTTAACATGGCACAGCTGTTTCTTCTTACGCCTATCTGGTGTCAACAGTATGAAATTTAAATCACTGATTTTCTTGTCAACAATGTAAGGACACAAATACCTAGCTTGCAGAGGTCTGCAAGGGATGGGAAGTAGGGCAAAGACCTTTTCACCAGGCTCAAACGTCCACCTTACATGTGATTGTCATACTTTGTTTTCATTTTACTTTGTGCAGATTTCATATTTGACTTTGCAAATTCACAAGCATTGAGTAGTTTAGTGCGAAAGTCTGAGACGGGAACAGGTTGATTCGTCCCCAAATCCATTTCGTTCTCGTCTCTTCGTCCAACCACTTGTTTCTCCACAGGTCCGGTTCGCCCCCAGGAATGAGGTCATCGACCTGTTCGTCCTCATATTTGCAAAAATAGTGCCAGTTCGTCCACAGTATTGAATACCTATGTCTCAACAAAACGGTATATCTGATCCCCCATACCTATGACGGGTATACATTTCAGGTATTTATTGATAAATATGAAGATTGTTTAAATGATTGAATAGTTTTTATTATATACTTTCATGAGGAGTCAGTCTGTCTGTCTGTTTGTCAGTCTACTCAATTTCTTCTGCTTGCTGGTTCTTGCGTCCTACATAACGCCATTTACAGTCCACAGTTTTGCAATAATCCTTTTGAAACTTCTACATCCTATGTCTGATTCTAAGATATCGAAAAGTATTTTACATGTTCCGGATTTGGCCGCTAGATGTCGCTGTATTTGAACCTCCATTAACATATTTTTTTGTTGCCATATCCGAAACTATAAACCTCATATGCATAAACTATAGCTTATTTTCTGCCGCCGAGTCTTCCCCGTACCCTGGTTAAGCCATAATGTCTCCATCTTGTGCACCTTTGTCAGTATATCTGTCTGTTTGTCGGATATTGTCAGCTATCAATGTTTCCATCTTAGTATTTGTGATATATGTCGTTCGACAGGCCACAACGTTTCAACAATCGTTACACAATTGATAGAAACCTACAGTTTGTTCTTTCTCTCCATACCTGTCATGTTTGTGAACATGAGAAAATATACATGTTCCGGTCGTGTCATATCGAAGCTCACAAAGTCATATCACGCCTGTGATTTGGTTTTGGACGGTGTGATAAATGTATATTATTTCATCCACCTCTAAATATCTTCTCCACTGCACGTGTATGACATGAATTTTTTGCACATAATCTGTGCACCCCATGACGTCTGATATGTGTCAACGTACCCTATCCATTTGCTTGCATATTCCTCTGAAGTAATACATGTAGCTCGGTAACTGTTTAGTGCTAGCCCATATCAGTCGAACTATTATAATAGCCCGCGCGTGTGCTCGGAATATCACATATCCGGAATGTTCTTCGTGCGGGATTGTCAAATACCTACCCTCCCCCACTCGTACCAGTATAAAACGTCCTACAATGTGCCTATACTCGCTCCCCTAACGTGTAGATATTTCGTAGGATAGGTATATTCTATACGTCTTGCAAATCTTTCTAATCATTGTACAGACGGACGTATTTCCGCTATCTGTGCAACCTGACCAACGTGTTGGTTAATGTACATTAATATGGGGGCGTCCGTTCTTTAAATAGGCAACAATCAGTCCGTCATCTGTTTTCATTCCTTACATTTCCGTGACTCAAGGAGACGGCTCATACTCCGTCATGTCTGAGATTCCGGTGAACAAACAGGTCAGGCGCAGGGGTTTTCAAGGTCGTTTGTCGCTTGTTTACCCGACGATGCACAGTCGCGTCACAGAACACATACTTGTTTTTAATATTTACAAACGCACAACACCATGCATGCCATATAATCATGACGTTGAACCATGTCAATTTCGTTTTATTGATACATATAACACGACACATGTTTGCATGGATACCATATTGTATTGTGTTATGATACAGTACAAGGGATCCGCTTTTTTTGGTCCAGTAATCAACAATACATTCATGTATATGTCAAAACATAAACAGTAAAAAATAACATGTCAACCAGATCTATCTACGTTTTCACATTTCACAACGTCCAAACAATGACACCTTTAAATGTATCAGTATTAATCAAAGATATATGATCCATAAACACGTATTTATGACACGTATATATATATGAATATGCATATATTGTACAGCTTCAGTTTCTACAATCACATTAGCAACATGTGTAACACGTGTTACATTAATCCTCCCTGCGTCATCACAATTCTGTGTCGCTGTCTGTATCACTGTCTCCAAATATGTTGTTCCCATGATGCATAAAGGAACAAATGATCCCTTTCCGGGCTATTCAGACCAATTCCCTTTTTTTATATCCTCACCGTATGTCCCGCACCAAATGCCTGAATACTAATCATGAATAGTCCTGTGCGCTTCTGTTGAAAACAGGTTGGTCGAAAAGGTTATAAAAATTATCGTATACCTCATGGATGCGTAAAGCGATAGCGTCACCTATTTCGTGCAGTTCTTGTATGGCGGCGCGAAGGACGTATACAGCACCACGGACTATTCTGTTGTCGACCATGTCTGTGATTGACATGACGTTTACTCTTCAGTGTGTCTTTATATTGTTATATATAAAATGTTATTTATTTATTTATACCTTATGTTGATGACGCAATTCCAGCACATACAGGAAACGTGGTATCACACGCACCAGTTTAACGAAAGAGAATTTTGGATGGATTGCTGAATAAACCAGCTGACGAGTTAGAAGACGTCGTGGTGACAGTCTTGTTAAATGGCGAAACGAAAGTCGTACTCGCGTTGAAAGGCTGACTGAATATCGGACGTGAAGTTTGTGGTGAACCATATACCGTACTCGCGTTGAAAGGCTGACTGAATATTGGACGTGATGTTTGTGGTGAACCAAATACCAATGAAGGGAACGTCACAGCTGCGTTAGATGATGTACCCAATGTGGCACCTGCGTTCGATGATGTGTTGCGTGTCGCTTCAGTGTTGATAGGTGTACCCCAGGTGGAATTTGCATTACCAAAGGACGCATTCTGACCAAACGAAAATCCCGCCGTAGATTTACCATCACTAGCGAAGTTAAATGCAGGCGTAGTCTCTGGTTTATTTTCAGGTACGCGTGCCGGGCTATCAGCTACCCCTGGTTTTTTATCCAGTCTCATCGCCACGCAAATGTTTCCGATGTATTGTCCATCCACGGGGAACTGACTGAATCCATCCCCATCTAAAATCCTCATTTCCACGTTACGCTTTTGGCACAGTTTTTGTGGCAGTAGTGCGATCAAGCGTGCTTTGATTAACTCTTGGGTGCTGGTGTCTTTTCGGGCGGCTCGGACCATGTCAGCCACAGTTGTGTTATTGCACACGAGTATCCGTTCGTCTTGGTAGTTGTACCTCACGGCGGGTGTCCCAACCAAAGGTTTGTCACCTCCATTACTCACGGGTACAATAACATCTGGCATGTGGCGGGGCTCGGCGTATACGAGAAACAGGAAGAACTGGTCATCGCAAGATAGCCATTTCATGTATTTAGCCTTGTAATAACAATCCTCCATTGTATAATAAAACGATGACAGTCCTGCATTAACGACCATGTGTAACGTCGTTTCTTGTGGCACGGCCACGTTGTGCTCTTGAGTATCGTTTGCCATCATGTTGCCAACTGTCTAGACTGTAGACAAACGCACCATTATTATATATTTCTTACGCAGGCACGTGATCGGTATTGACAAATAGTTTGGTGTCACATGAACCCAATATTTGATAAACAGATTGTAAAGAAAACAACATGTATTGCTGGGATTTAAGGCATTTATAAAGATCGTCTGTGACGTCACACTTTCCATCAGCCAATCAAATCAAGGAATAGTACCTGTTCATGATAACAGAAGAAACTCATGTACAAAAAGCATGTAGTCCCTGTGGCGCAATCGGTTAGCGCGTCCGGCTGTTAATCGGGAGGTTGGTGGTTCGAACCCACCCAGGGACGTTATACATGTTTTATGTCCCTATGCCACCCGTTCCTGTTTTTCTTCGTCCAGAGTCTTGCCTGCGAACAAACGGGGAGTAAGGGCACATGGTGCCAGACAGGTCCCTGAGTGGGTAGTCTTCGATAATGTACCCAAGCAACTTTGAAACCTGCCAAGCCGCCAACGATATCGTTGTCGCAGTGTCGGTTTGTATCTTAGCATAGTACCCGCAGGCTCCGACATCAACATGTTTTAAAGACCCGTAAAACGTGACTGTCCCATCAGGATGCATTGACAAGTGCAAAACATGGTCATCGTCACAAACCCACCGTTCATAGAGAAACATTGCGGTGACGCTGCGGTTTTCTCGTTGAGCAATCAACAGCAAAGCGTTGAGATTGCTACTCAGAAATTCGTCCTCAAACATGACTAGCATACCCGGCACGTTTAACACATTGTGAATTTCTGTCTCACATTCGTAACTTTCACGGGCACCCGTCTTCGCCTGTCGCACTGCCTGTTCTCCTACCCTCTTGTGTTCACAAGACACAGCAGGAGGCCTCCATGGCGTGCAGATAAAGCATACTTTCTGGTAATCGGATATCACGTTATCCAGAAGCTGGCACAGTTCCACTGTTGTCAGGGAGATCGCGGTTTCGTGGTCAACCACAACGTCTCCCTTAAATGATTCGTTGTTCTTGTCTAAGCGCGCGTGGAACGAGACTGTACCAAATGTGTCCATTGTGATATGCACAGATTCACCAAGTCCCTCATCAATGTCGTATATCCAGCCTGTAACACTGCCGCCTACTTTTAGGGCCTCATTGAGTAACAGGTCTAAATATTTGGCAAGTTTTTTCCACACGAAAACCCAACCTCCGACGTGTACGTGCTCTGTGCCTTGTTCCAAAATTACAGTATCGCCTCGGACGGCCCACGGCCTCCATTTGAAACATTTGCCCTGCCCTACTTGATATGTTATAACCTTTGCGAACTGTTCCGTCAGTTCCGTCTCGTCACACGTGGGGCAGTACCACTTGAATGTGACACGGTCGTCGGGGACTGTAATGCCCGGAGATGTTTGACATTTCTGGCACGCTCTCACAAGTATGCGTTCTTGCCATTGCAATCCCATCTCTCGCAACCTGTCCTGAAAGTACATCCCGTCTGACGGTTCGTATCTCCCCGGGTTGCGGGGCCGACCTGCGTCAGGACTCGGGATCTCCGGGGAACTGCATCGGTCTCCACATGTATTCCCCATCTTGTCTGAACGGCTGTGCCTGGAACGCCGTTTTATATACGTACAGTCTCCTCAGCAACCAGCACCTCCGTCCCCCCCCTTTGATCTCCCTGTGTGTCTGTTATTGTACGTGCCCCGTGTATCACCAGAACAGCGGGTGGCATGACGGATATATGTATATGTACAAACGTGTACGGTACCTGCAGGTTTCGATAACACGTCCGGGGTACGAGATCATATGACTACATTCCGCGTTTTCAACTGGCCTCATCCATTTGCCCTTCTTCGTCTTCTTCAGCCTAAGTGTTCTCAGAAAACAACCGAGGGTAGGTGTACATCGTACCCGACAAATCTTTCGGCGGGTAGTTACTGATCACACACTCGAGTAATGATACAACATCCCATGCCTTGAGCGGTATCGCATTCAAAGTGTCGGTTTGTATCATCGTCTGTATCTCGTCGCGGAAGTTGAAATACAGCGTTTCCAAAGGTCCATAAAACGTTACGGTACCGTCTGGGTCCATCGAGATGTGAAGGTCGTGCACTTGATCATGGTTTATCCGATTATAGCGGAACACTGCGTTCATACGACAGTTTTCCTTTTGAGCGGCCAGGAGCAAAACGTCTAAATCACCGGTCAGAATATTATCCTCCAACATGGCGAGCATTCCTGGTACTTGTACCTCGTCTTCTGTTACGAGCGTGACTTTGTCTTTGAAACGCAGATACGGTTTCCATCTAAGGTGTATCCACCAATCCCAGGGGGGTTTGCAGTATACCCAAATCGAGGTGTCGGTGCCATGCGGTAGGAAGCCGATGGTTCTCTCACGTGTGAACAGATACTCCAACTCACTCTGGTCGCATATAGGGCAGTATTCCTGTACGCCATCAAACACACTTTCGTAATCCGGGTTGCACGTCTTGCAGGGAATCACTATCATCTTCTCGCGGTCGTAAAACATATCATACCCTCGTACATTATCTCGAAAGAACCTGCCGTCAGAAGGTACGACACCGTCTGATGGTCCGACCTCACTGTCCACACCAGCTTCAGTAGTATCACCCGTGTTTGCGTGGGCATGCTGCCCTGGGGATTCCGTTACTGTGTCTACGATGTTGTCATAAGACACCGCCGGAGGTTTCTTGCCGTAAATGACTACATTCTGGTAATCGGTGATCACGTGTTCCAACAGCTGGAACAGTACTTCTGTCGTCAGCGATATCGCTTTCTCCTTGTGGACCGCCACCTGCATGGTGAAACGCGCGTCGTCCTTGTTAATGCGGTCAAAGAATGACACAGTGCCGTAGGGGTCCATCTGGATATACAAGGACTCACAGATACCCGGAAAACGTCGGTATATCCAACCGGTCACGCTGCGGTTCGCTTTTTGAGCCTCGCATAGAATCATGTCGAGATGTCCAACCAGGGCCCGCAACACGGAACCGAAGCCTTCCACGTGGATTGTCTTGTCTCCGTGTCGAAACAACACTGTATCTTCTGGACGTAACAACGGTCTCCACGTAAACGTTATCCCTTGCCCCAAATCGTAGGTTTTCTCGTTTGTGAACAGTGCCATCACTTCTGTCTCTTGACACGTGGGGCAATATATCCTTGCATGGTCGTGGTTGGAACGGTAAAGGTAATCGTCTGCACACATTGAGCATTTGTCTACAATTATGTGTTGTTCCCGCCACCTGACTCCCCTTTGTCGTAACACGTTACCAAAGAAAGCCCCGCCGGATGGCGCGAAACGGTAAGTGTTACCCGGAGGACCAGTGAAAATACTGATAACCTCCTGGCGATGGCGTGTGTCTGCACGGAGGCCCCCCATCGTATATGCCCAGCGCTGCCTGGGACAGCGTTTATATACGTGGCGTCTCCTCAACAACCCGCTCCACTCTCCAACTCAACATCACTGTCCCGCCGTCACTAAATTTATAGACCTCGTCATATGTGAGTCACGTGCTCCAGGGTTGTTCCACATAATCTGCTGACACATGTGGTTCACGACACGTCTCAGATTACGCAAGGCCTCACCTTAACCTCCGATGAACCGTCTGCCGCATGCTGTGTAACATATTTCGTGTACACAAATGTGTACATTACATACTGGTTCCGATATGACTTCCCCCCGTGATTAATGGTCTTCATTTATCTCCTCATCATCGTCAGCATCGTCATCATCCATCTGCTCTTCTTCGTACTTTTCAACCTCAGTTTTCTCAGGGAACAACCGAGGATAAGTGTACATCGTACCCGACAAGTCTCTCGGCGGGTAGTGCCTGATCATTGTGTTAAGTAATGATACAAGATCCCAGGCCTTGATCGATAGCGCATTCAAAATGTCGGGTTGTATGGTCTCCTGTACCCCGTCGGTGTCGAAGATATACCGCGTTACCAAAGGTCCATAAAACGTTATCGTACCGTCCGGGTCCATCGAAAGTTGAAGGTCGTGCATTTGATTATACCTTTTTCGATTATAGCGAAACAGTGCGTTTATGCGGCAGTTTTCCTTTTGAGCGGCCAGGAACAAAACGTCTAAATCACCGGTCAGATTATTATCCTCCAGCATGGCGAGTATTCCTGGTATTTGTACATCTTTGTTCTGTCCTATCAACCCTACCCTGCCCTTGAAACGCCTGTACGGTTCCCAGAGAAAATGTATCCAATCAGATTCGGGAGTGGAAGACGGTAGGAAGTTGAAGAATTCCTCACATGTGAACAGATACTCCAACTCACTCTGGTCGCATATAGGGCAGTATTCCCGTACGTCATCAAACACACTTTCGTAATCCGGGTTGCACCTCGCGCACTGTATCACTACCATCTTCTCGCGGTCGTAAAGTATGTCATATCCTCGTACATGACCTCGAAAGAACCTGCCGTCAAAAGGTACGACACCGTCTGATGGTCCCGCCACACTGTCAACACCCGCTTCAGTAGTATCACCCGTGTTCGCGTGGGCATGCTGCCCTGGATATCCCGGCACTGCGTCTACAATGTTGTCATAAGACACCGCCGGAGGATTCCAGCTGTAAATGGTTACATCCTGGTAATCGGTGATCACGTGCTCCAACAATTGGAACAGTACTTCTGTCGTCAGCGATATCGTCTCATCCCTGTGGGCCGCCACCTGCATTGTGAAACGCGCGTCATCCTTGTAAATGCGGTCGTAGAATGACACAGTGCCATACGGGTCCATCTGGATATGCAAAGATTTACATATACCGGAGACATTAGGGTATATCCAACCGGTCAAGCTGCGGTTAGCCTTTTGAGCATCAGACAGCATCCTGTCGAGATGTCCGACCAGGGCCCGCAACACGGAACCGAAGCCTTCCACGTGGATTGTCTTGTCTCTATGTCGAAACAACACTGTATCTCCATGACGTAACAACGGCCGCCACCTGAACGTTATCCCTTGCCCCAAATCGTAGGTTTTCTCGGTTGTGAGCAGTGCCCTCAGTTCTGTCTCTTGACACGTGGGGCAGTATAACCTGCCCCGTCTGTTGTGATGGTACAGGTAATCGTCTGCACACATTGAGCATTTGTCTACAACTATGTGTTCTTCTCGCCACGTCACTCCCCTCTGTCGTAACCTGTTAGAAAAGAAATTCCCATCGGAAGGCATAAAACGGTAACTGTTACCCGGTGGACCAGTGAAAAGACTGAAGACATCCTGGCGATGGCGTGTGTATGCTAGGCGATCCCCCATCGTGTATGTTGGGCGCTGCCTGGCCCGTTAACAATTAACGGTCGATCACGCAGAGCCTGACACCAGACCGTGGATACTTGTTAACCCAAATAATGTTACATATATGAGTCACGGCAGGGCTTGAATGACATGTGTGGGTCACGTGTGCCCACATAGTTCATAAGAAATACGATGACGCATTCCTTGTTTTTTTGTTTCGTGTCCCTTTATTACATAAGTGTCATAATGTCCGGGTCTGATGTGAAAGTCCCCGTGGCGTAACGGGCTAATTCAAACTTTCCTACCTGGACCAATAGTTTGTACTTGCAGTTCCGGCAAGGTTAAGTTCGGATCCGGGTTCGAATCCCGGCGGTGACATTCACTTTTGTCTAATATATATTTCATATACGTGTGTGTCGGTTGAAATTAATGTTTATGAGGTAAATATACAAAACATCCCTCACGTATCTGCAAGATCAACAACAGATATTTCGTGGTGTTACGATTATGTATATAATATATAATAATATGTAAATATATATATATACATATCTCATTGTGTTCAGATGACAACAGATAAGGCGACCCGGGACGAACCCGAGTTCACATGACTCATCAATACGTGTTATCCAACCGTCACTTCCTGTCGTCTGACCCCATGTGACCCGGCACTTCCGTTCACGACCCTTCACACTTCCTCACTTCCGGTCCAACACCACCCTACGTACCCGCACCGGAAGTCCCATTTACTCAATGGTTAAGCGTGACCCCAAAGTGTGACCCCGATCACGACTGCCGGGTGTAAAGCAGACTTCCGGTACATGCGCTGTTAGTTCATTGGTCAGATCAGGTCACGTGGTGTGCATTCAATCCGCCCATTGGTCATGTCTCATTCACAACAATCAAACACGCGCTGTCCACGTGGTCTATTGCATCATCCCCGACCCATTCGTCCACACATTTCAAACCTGTTTTTAAACCTTTTTCTCTCACGTTTTCTTCCGGATTGGCATCATATCCCACTTTACTCACATAACTGGACAATTATGCAAGATTTCACCATCATCGCCTTATTAACATCACTACAACAACTCATTTAAATCCTGAAGCGGTGCACAACCGGAAGTACTAATCTACCGGAAGTTGGGCACACCCGCACCCGGCACTTCGACCCTCGACGCTTCGCCATGAATAAATTATGGTGTGCGATTTCGGGCCAGCGTGCCGGGGAGGGTGGTGTGTGTGCGATTTCGGGCCCGCGTGCCGGGGAGGGTGGTGTATGTGTGTGAGCGATGATAAGGGTGTTTGATTTTTTACCCCCCCCCCGGGTAAAAATTTTCAAGATGGTGGATGGATGTATGTGTAAGGAGAGCGTTGATTGGTTGGGAAGATGTGAGAAGGGATTTGATTGGTTACGCAGTGGAGTGACGTCACAGTAAGCGGAAACCAACGGGGAGGTGAAATAACGATGTAACGGTGGTGTAGGTGTATCCGGCGGAAACGACAGGGGGTGGTTTGTTTGAAATTGTGTGTGTGACGTCACAGGAGAAATAAGGTATATAAGGAGGTAGTTTTGACGGAGTTAAGTCAGACTCTGGTTTTGACTGGTACTAGTACTGGTGATAACTACAATTTGGATATACAGAAGCCGTCGTTGTGTTATATAGAAGCCGTCGTTGTGTTTGGAGACAAACAGCTACAGAAGCAAGTTGAAGCAAAGATTTGAAAGTTTGTTGAAGATTTGAGTTTGTGATAAAACAACAATACCGGTAGGTGTATTTTGTAATTGGTGTTGTTTTTGAACAATAATAATGTCACACCCACTGGCCAGTAAGGTAGGCCGGGGGTGAATAATATTTTTGTTTAGGGAGTGAATGTTTAGTTTGTATTTGAGAGGGCCCCAGTAACGAAGGGTCCCTAATATTTGGTTGTTGGCAGTAACAGAAACAAAAAACTAAAATGTGACCAGTAACGAAGGTCATTGGGAGGTGGGGATGGATGAGAGGGGAGGGGGGGGGATTATGTTTTTGTTTTGGTTGTTGTTAGAAAACTTAGGACACCCACTGGCCAGTAAGGTAGGCCGGGGTTACATTTATTTTGTGTATGGTTGTGTACACAACGGACTGACATCACTTTAAAAAAACCCAAGATGCGCAGGAGTTAGATAAAAGCCATGTTTATACTACCTGACCAGTAAGCAAGGTCGGGTGACGTGTTTTTCCATCCATCCATCCATCCAACTCGGAGCGGTTCGGTTTTTTGCCACACAAGTGACACAGACTAACCGTAACGACGATTAAGTAATGTTGTGACATAGAAACGGGAAGAGAATTTGTATTTTTTTAACCATTAACAAAAGAAAACAACAGACACGCGGACCTTTTAACAAAAAATGTAGAGCAAAAAGGTATTGCAAGAGTTTTGGGTTTTTTTTCGGAAGGACAATGAGAAACACTATTAATTCTGTAACTGATAAAAATAAGTAGGTAATTACTGTGAACCAACAAAAAATGCATTTAGGATAAAAATAATAATAAACAAAAGGTAATGAAGCAGAGCGCCACTTTGCGTGACACCTTGCATGAATGTAATATGTAACCTCGTCACGGATATCAGTCCCTTCACGTTTATTGTATAACATGACCTCGTTAGTTTAGTAAACAACTACAACGGGAAAAAAAACGACATTTCGACACACGACCAATCACAAATGTCGATTGAGGAAAGAGGAGTAAGGAAGGTGGGGAGGGGGTGGGGGGGGAGGTTATTTTTAATATTTTTGTTTGGTACATCAAAGTATAACCCTAAACAACACAGAAAAAAGTCCTATAGCGAAAAAGCTGTTTGTTATAAGACGTCCTTGTGACTTACAGGGAATCATGATGATGATGATGAACGAGAAGTTTGAATGTGAACTGGATG
Source organism: Sipunculus nudus (assembly GCA_026874595.1). Classification (NCBI taxonomy): domain Eukaryota; kingdom Metazoa; phylum Annelida; class Sipuncula; order Golfingiida; family Sipunculidae; genus Sipunculus; species Sipunculus nudus. The sequence goes on along the minus strand of CM049320.1, from coordinate 220,186 downwards.
CAGCCATAGTTGCTGTGCCGAAACAAGGAGAGGCCATACTGAATGTCATAAAAAAGTTACAAACGTCGCCTGATACGTATTTGAAAGAACCAAGGGACGGGGACGAATTTGATAAATGTTTAACACATCTCCTCGATGTACATGATCGCTTCACGGCCAATACTGGAACAAAACTTTACCAATATATTAATTCGTATGCGAATATCACTGAAGCCACGCGCATCGCAGTCCTCATGGATAAGGTGATGCGCCTAACGGAGGACATCTATGATATTGTCCTCCGTTGTGAGGAACTCTACAAGAATATCGTAGAGGAGTACCGCCCTAATGTGACACCGGCCGTCCACAGTCGCCACCTCGCCCGGTCGTTTTCATTTCTCGAGATACGTGTGCTAATAGAGGACATGCAAAATTATGTACAATTATGCAAGAAACGTGCTGTGAAGAAGATACAAACTGTATAAATGTTTTATCGGTCAAAGTATCAAAGACTTTTCTTCTTGACTTTTCCATATTTAGATATATCGGATGTGTAACACATTGCAAATCCTCACTTGTAGAGGTCGTGTAAGAAAACACACGTTTATGTATATATGTCATTGGTATTCTTTTGGTATTCTTTTTTACCTCCCAATATAGGGGTGGTGATTGTATTTTGTAAGTATACCAGGAATAAAACATATTTTAGTAACATAATAACTGCTTTATCGTGTCTGTTAACACACAGAAAAAGAGAGAGGTGATGCATGTCAAGATGACTGGAAAGGTTATGCGTGGTGTACAAACACTGGAGATATGTTTAAGACCTGTCCTCCCTTTATGCGGTTGATAAGTATTTGTAACGTAAACATACAGACCGACACAATAAAATAGTCCTTTCTGCTCGTTTGCTGTCCAACATGGACTCAAACCTGTCAAAAGAATTTGACCATGCATTGCTGGTAGATATTCCAGCTAAAACACGTGAGCTAAATGACTGTATTAAGTCGTTCCTGTCCACACCAGACAGATTTTTCGTTGACAGCGACAGAGTGTTTCAGCTGACTCTGAAAGCACTGGTCGACGAAGACTGGTGGTGGAACGCGCGGATTCTCAAAGGACTTATGTTAGCGAAAAAGATATGTTTACAAAAGCGGTGCCAGACGGAACAGACATTAATTGCCGTGCGGATGGCGAAACTGTTTACAGAGTGGTTGAAGGATACCTATGACGTAACACTCAAACATACGGCAGACGCATACACGCGAGTTGTGCAGCACTACCAAAGTCACAGTCGGTTTAAAGGCCCTGTGCAGAAGAGGCACCACCAGAACAAGCAATCCATAGCCTCGTTTCAGTTTCTGCTTTGGAAACACAGGCAAAATTTGGCTTTCGAGCTGGGACAGTTTAACAACGATGGCTTGCACACACAAGTGACAAACGCGGACAGCAGCTCGTCTAAATAAGTCGGAATACGCGCACTGTAGGTCCCATCATCAACGTGTCCCAGTGTAAATCTTCAGTCTGTTCACGAAAGGTGGCGTCCAGTACAGGACACACACGCACGGACGGACGGACGGACAGACGAATATGATTGGCTTTTAAAAAGAGCTCTGTTTCAGTACAGAAACGGATGTAGGATTTGAACTGAATTCGTTAAATCTCACTGTCGCTGTGTAACTCCTCTGCATTTGTGACACCAGTATATTCTGTAACGGCTTCGCATACCATATATCTTGCCAAATTGAAAACATTTGGTTACATCAATTCGTACTTGTGAATTCCAGGAATAATGCAGAATGTTACATTTGATAACCCGTGTAATTGTTTGAGACATGGGAGAATGTACAGATAACATAACAACACTTTCACGACTGTATTTGAATCTCATGTGATAAATGTGTCGTAGTTACACGTCAGTTGTTGATTGGTCTGTGGGTGAAACAAAGCAAATGTGTTTGATTACGTGATGTGAAGCTGTGGAAGCAACTGAGTGGTGGTGGAACCAGTCTGAGGACAAGATGATGCGGGCGGACATGATACATGAGAAAACACCAGAAACAGCAAACATGGACGTCTACTGTCTGCCGTAGAGGAGTACAGGGGGGTATTATTGCAGCAGCAGCAGCAGCAACGTCGCATCAGAAGACACATGAAGACAAAGATGCACTAAATATGTACAAATGGACAGATCGACTGTGGTTGGATGACACTTGTTTCTTTGTTTGTATTACAGAAACCCGTCATCCTAACCAATGGAGCCAGAATTAGTTTACCACTTTGAGGAGAAGGCGTGCGGAGAAATACAAACGTGGATGGCACAGTTGCAGAGGCACATATGGAATTACCGACATGATAATAACTCTTTTTTCGCCGCGAAGGACAGGAGGTTCGTGCGGCATGTCACGATGATGCACCATGAGATCGATTATTGGATGAGGACATGCACCATTGGGCTGGAACGAGCACGAAAAGTGTGTTTGGAAACGGGGCACACGACAGAACGGTCCGATGCGGCGTATCACCTGGCTCTCATAATGGTTAAACTCTTTGAGAAAATGAGCACAGACGATATACCTGAAATATACAAAAGATACAGACACGCGTTGCAGTTGTACGAAACGCACAGGATGTTCGGAAAGAGGGCCTACGCCAGGCACCGCGACAGGTATTCTTCAATAGGAGACCTGAACCTGATGCTGATCTCGAACATTCTAAAATTGCAGATGGAACTATACTATTTTGATTCTGCCGGTTTCTTTAGAAAACCAAACTTCTAACGTGAAACCGCGAGAGCCTTACTGTACAGATGTATATATTTGTGGACTTTCCTATAACCGAAATAGACGTTTTTTCAAGTTTATGTTATTTTCCACACAGATACCCAAACACTACTGTACTCCAGAAGAAGATAGAAGAAATCAAAACTGCAAAAGGTAATTCAATCTTTATTTTTATTCCAAATTGTTTTCGCCGACATCATGTAAATGGTTTACCCAGTGTACAGGTACACACTAACGGACCGACCCAACCGCTTTTTCTGTTTCAATTCTGAGACGTCCGTACCAGTACAGGTACGGATTCAAAAACATTTAAGGTCTTTGTCGTGTACATCCGGAAAACGATAATCCATTTTTTTGTGCGAACTGTAGATGGCGTCCAGTACAGGACTCGCACACTAACAGACAGACGGAAGTGCTGAGCGCTTTTCCACTTTGAAATCGTCTGTCCCAGTACAGGCACGGAAAAACGACGTATAATGTCTCGTTAGGTGAATCCCACAAAGGATAATCCAGCTTCCTGCGTTGGCCCAATGTGTCGTCCAGTACAGGACACACACTAACAGTCTGACGGAAACGCTCGGTCATTTTTCCCCCTGTTTTGTAAGCGTCCGTACCAGTATAGGTACAGATTCGACAATTGATGTTTGGTCGAGTAAATCTGAAAAACGAAATTCCAGTTTATGGTGAACTCCAATGTGGCGTCCAGTACAGGACACGTACACTCACTAACAAAAGCGCTCTGGTTTGATCACCTTATATAGACGTCCGTACCAGTACAAGTACTGAAACTGATTTACGTAAAAAAACCTTCTCATATATTCCACGAACCTAAATGTGGCGTCCAGTACAGGACACAGACAAAATATTGCCAAGTCCATATCCGTTTTTCGCTCTGGTTATGGTATCGTTCAGTGCTGCTGCTGCTCACGTTAGCCCGTTTGGTCTCCAACGAGACCAATTGCACTGTTGCCAAACGTCTCCTTATATACATAATTCCGCCTGTGACGTCATTCTATCAGACTCCATCACCTGCATCTGGTAGATACACAGTGTGTTTCCGGAATGTATATTCAACATGATATATATATATATATATGTATATTATGTCTTTTTCGATATTGATAATACGTTTAGCATAATGGCTAGGTACCAGTGATTCTGCATTGGATGTACCATATGTTCTTATAGAAGCACCCGTTCATGGCTCCTGTACTACAGGCACAATATTATATGTTTGATGTTCATGTTGCTTTGTCCATGTTGCTTTAGATTGTTTATGTAATTGTATATGTACAAGTATTCAGTTGTTGTTGTAATACATGTTACAGTCATGAGGGGGGGGGGGCTCGGTGACGGGACTGGTATACAACACTTGTAACAGTAACAGTCGGTGCAAATTATGTTTCTAGGAGTTACTGCATGTCCCATGGCAATATGTGTGCATGTCAATCTTTCGTACCATGTACATAACAGAACAGACAGCAGATACGATAAACACTGCGTTTCGGTTTTTGATGTATCATAAGGTGGGACCTGCATCAGATGCATCATTTGTGCAAGGCATCTCCGGTCTAGTTGTGTCCTGCCCCCCTCCCCCCTCTTTTTTTAAAAATGATTTTACACTCTCTCCAAGTACAAGGGGAGATGTATTTCGCTTGGACAGTTAGCGTTGCGCTGACAGTAAAGGTGGATTTTGCGCTCGTTTCAGACCAATGATGCTGAGGAAAAAGACGAAAATAAACCCTGTGTACAATCCTAAACCACTGTACACAATGACAAAGGAATACTTATGCGAGCGGTACAACCCGCAGATATTTTGGTTGACCGTGCCGGACATTATATTAGACGAGTTGATAGAAACAGCTTCGACGACTAAATTTTGCAGGAAGTGCAACGCTGAGTGCACCGGCGAGGAAGTCATACGCGACATGTGCAAGGAGCCTCCCGTCCTGAGGTGCACAAAGTGTAAGCTCATAACGAGAGATATGCGTATGCACGCGTTGTATCACCGAGACGTCGACCACGAACAATATAAGACAATATCCGAGTGGCCCGACATGATTTGCTGGGTGCACAGAGGTGCCCTTTACGTGTCCAGGTATTGGGGACCGACCCGGCCTCACGAGATCATACAGCAGCTGTGGTGCCGTGGAGACTTGCCCGACAAATCATTGGACGTGAACAAACTTGTCAAACAGGTGAACTGTGTTTGTGCAACAGTACCTTGGCAGATTGTGGTTTTTGAGGCATTTACAGATGGGGGTAGGAGTGCACGAAGGAGGGTGACATGTCGACGGCCTCCGAAAGTTTATCTCGGTGAAAGGGAGATAAGGCGCGCCAGATTACGCGTTAACCCTTTACAATAAACATTTTTTGGAATAGGAGGTGCCGCATGTATATATTTTGTAAAATGAAGAACCATATGTGGTACGAGCAGCAACTGTATGAACATGTGTTATAACCATATTTGGAAAGGTGACGATGGACAATTGATTGAAGATATGTCATTGTTTTGTTTTTTCTAGAGCAGAGATTGCATCAACAAACATCGACCCGCAGACACCGCTGATGTAAGTATGCACATTTGACATTTTTACCTTTGTGTACGGTTTGTGGTTGTTTTATGTTTTCAATCAGAATATAATGATCGGGTACAAATGGGCTGATAACGAGACGGAATGGCAGACGAAGGAACGCACATCTGACAACAATTAATTATTGTAGTTTTTTAGTCTGCGTCCCTGTACTGGGCCGTAATAATGATATGTTTTTTGATGTGAAAGAAAAGCTTGTATAATTATATTATGTATCTGATATATGTATCTGATATTGTTGCATAATCAGTTTATGTGATTAACCAATTACCACTGGCTCGTGGTAACCTCCAGTTATGGTATATACGTGTGATAAACAGGGATTAACGTCAGTAAAAAATTAATGCATGGCATGCATATCTTCTCTATCCTATTTAAATGAGACATAGAGAGAGAGAGAGAGAGAATTTGTATGATCTGTTTATGAGAGTTTGTGTTTCGTTTGTAGAAAGATGACATACTACAACGTAACTGTGGATGGCATCGGGTGCAAGCATTTCATCCTGGACACAGAGAGTCCAATCTCTATGGTTGATATGAAGATGGTTTTACCAATGAACTTGTGGTACACCCCGATGTGGGACGACATTCTGCACAAACCACTATTAGTGCGAGAGCCGTGCAGAGCTTGTGGGGGTGCCCACAGAGGGGCCGCAGTACACCCATATAAAAAAAGACACGTACAAGTGCTCTTCGAGGACGCACTGGGGCAATGTTTCTATAATAAGGTGGATATGAATATTGTATATGACTGGAAATTCCCCAGTGCGTCGGGTGTACTGGGGAGGGATTTCATTGGTAAATTTATTTTCACCCCGCATGTGAAAAAACCTACATTACACCAAAAACGTAAATTCACAGAGCGTTGCCAGCATGTGTGGGGGGTGATTGAAAATTGGGGGTGAAGTGTAAAAAACAAACTTGTAAAATATGATAAACTGTAATTGAACATTGGGTTGGATATGTAAATAGACTTTGTAAAAACTTTGTAAACTTTAATTGAACATTTCAAATTGGTTGTATATATCATTTCTATATAAATATTGTACAGGTGTAACATGTATATATTACAGTGTATCCGTATAAAAAAAAGACACATACAAGTGCTCTTCGAGGACGCACTGGGGCAATGTTTCTATAATAACGTGGATATGAATATTGTATATGACTGGAAATTCCCCAGTGCGTCGGGTGTACTGGGGAGGGATTTCATTGGTAAATTTATCTTCACCCCGCATGTGAAAAGACCTACATTGCACCAAAAACGTAAATTCACAGAACGTTGCCCGGAATTATAGGGGGTGATTGAAAATTTGGGTTAAAGTGTAAAAAAAAAATATGAACTGTGGTAAACTTTAATTGAAATTGGGTTTGAAATGTAAATAAACTTTGTAAAAACATGGAAAACTGTAATTGAAAATTGGGGTTGATAATACCAAAAACGTATTAAAAATTGGTAAACGTTTCATCTCCTGTACAATGAAACGTTCAATATTTCAAATGTTTTGTATATGTCATATTTTATAGCTTTTTCTGTATATATTGTATACACCAGATCTGTGTATCTGTTATGTTATCAGAATAAAGGTCATTGTATATTTGATACAGGGTATGTTATTTTGTTTACGTGTGTGTAAATGGACAATCCTTTTAACATGTGGTTGATGCTGAAGGAATCCAAAGGGCCGGCGGCGGGCTGGCAGACGCCCTTGGGTTTCTTCACCATCACCACAGATCACCAAGCAAGCAGTAATTATCCAAGACGTCTAAAAGATGACAAGAAAGCTGGAGCCGGAGGGCGGGCGGGCAGATGCTCCGGCTTTCTTGTCATCTCTCAAAAAGAACCCAGAACGAGTGTCGGAGTGATGGTCCCCGCCGCCCTCACCGGCTGAAACCATCGCCGGATGTTCAGGTATGCTGTTGTTTTTTTTGCAGTGCATGTACGTTTTTAATTAGGATATGTAGTCATGTTTGTGTACAAAATATATCTTCTAAGATACGTACAGCGCTCTCGGTGTGTTTCTGTTGTAAAGAAACAGTAATTATGTTTTATCTCAGTTTGTATTGACTTGTCATCTGTTCTCTTCTGTTTACGTATGATGCTATGTCATCACAGGCAACATCACACATACATACCATGTACACCCCCCCCCCCTCTTCTTTTGCCATAACACGTCTCATGTGTGTTTCCTTATCATTTCAGAGCGATGGAACAGACTGAACATTCCGACAGTTCGTCCATAGAAGAGGAGGACGTTATATACATCGGCACCGAACGCCAGCGGAACGAGTCGGAAGCGTTAAGCATCAGAGGCTTGTTTCTGAACTACATGGAGGTTGAAGATGCTCTGAGCCTCCGTGTTGATCTCCTCGCTTTAGCCACAGACGTCAATCTGATAGATCTGCCTACGCTGCTGCCACACAGGGATGACCTCAAGTACGTGCAGTCGTATAGGGAAAGTGGAAAATCGGAAGCGCGCTCCATTACCACTGCTTTATACGTGAACTGTTCTTTGTTCAATGTAAACATATTGGAGCTATACCACAGGCTCTTCCAAAGAGGCATGTCCGACGCATGTGCCCTGTTAAGCGAGGTATTTGAAATCGGCATATTACAAGACTGTTTCAACAATGTGGTCCCGCACCGTTACTACCCGATCGTGTTGGTGTCTGATGACGATGAACACATCATGCGGTTTACACAGTGTGAAGAAGAACAATTCATGCCGGGAGACGGATACAATGACGTAACACGTCCTGAGCCGCATGCGCAGCAAGAAGGAGGGGCGGAAAATGCAGACCAAGCGGACGAGGGTGAGGAAGGTTTGGATGCGCGGGAGGTTTCAATAGAACGTGAATACCAACGCGTACGTGAGGCTGTTTTAGCGTATATCGAGAAAGACGTTTGGTATGAGCCGGAGTTCAGGATCGCATACACCCTGTTTGATGCCACACAATGGGACAGCTTGGTGGCCGACCTGGTCGGAAGTATACGTTTAACTAGGCTTTTAATGAAATTACTAAAAAAACACGGTATGATAGACGCCTCCTTGAGCAAAACTGAAGTCGAAGACATCTATAAGAAACAGGACGTCCGACGCGTGCTCGGTCATATCTATCGCCCTGGGGAGACAACACGGAGGAAAGCATTTAAACGCCTGTTACTCCTGAGGTTTTGCGTCCAGGTGGCGAGGCAGACAGATGCCGATAGGTGTCTCCGGGATTTCCTGCCGGCAGAGATGGACTTTAATCAACAAGGTCGTGTTTCAGGGATCACCGGTTCACATAAATGCAACGTAGCGTTGCATCCTGACATGAATTGGAATGGCCGCTTTCCCAGGAGAAAAAGGCGATATACCACAAGGCCGTCATCACCCGCCCCGTCTTCGACCTCGTCACAATCGCGTACTGAGAGCCCGTTTGATGCAGGTCGGGAATTATTGCAGTTGATGAATTCCATAACAGCAACCAACCCGCCCCAAAATGTCGCTGACGACACAGACGCCTCTGATCCATTGACTTCTGAACGTCGACCTCCCGTGGACCCTGCGCCTCCATCGGAACATGATACATCAACCCAGGGAGGTCAGACCCGATCTGATAACATTTTGCCTGCACCCAAAAGGTTAAAGCTTCGACACGTCAGGACGGGCGCCACCGAAGCAGCGATGTTTCCTCCATATACGGGTGGCAATGCGGAAACAGTTTCGGCAGCACCTGACACATCAATCCGTTCGGCGACAGTTTCTACTTGCAGAGGTTCGGCAAACGTTTCAGATCCAGGCGTTGTCGTTTCCAGTGTGGAGGAGCAGCTCGCACACGCTCAGACCATGATTGCCCAGCTTCAAAGTAATGAAAGGGATGCCCAGGAAAGGCTAAGTCGCTTCCGGTGTCCAATTTGTTTGGAGAACACCGTGGACTGTTTCCTAAAAAAATGCGGACACATGTTTTGTCACAGATGTATAATGGCGGTGTTCTCCAACAATAAAAATAGAAACGACTTTCAAGCGTTTATAAATCGCTTGCGCGACAACATGTTCCGTTCCACGTCCCGTTCCACTTCCCGCGAGGAGGTCCATTGTCCGACATGCAGGGTACCCAACAAACGCACTGATGTGGCGAAGATATACATCTGGTGGGTGGCGTGTCGTTTTGTAAATATGTTTTGACCGTCCATCTGTCTGTATGTGTGTTGGTGTTAATATACTTGTTGTATATTGATATATATATATATAAATATATATAAATATATATATATAAACAATATATATATGTTGTAATATGATAGTGTTGTGTCGTTATACATATGTGTTTATTTATTTCAGGGTCAAATGGGACATTCCATCCGAGCATCTGGCAATGTTTCACATGTTTGCATGATTTGCTGCCCCCCCCCCACAGGTTTTGTTCTTCTTCTTATACAAGTGTACTTTTACATTATCATTTGCTTATGTTCCAGATGAACCCAAAAGCGATATGCAGGTGCTACATGTCAACGCGAAGAGAGGGGCTGAAAGTATGCATTCGGTTAGATGGCCGAATTGATAAATGCCTTAAAGTGAGACTGGAGCGTATACAGTCACCTTGCCGGATTGACAAATGCCTGAGAGTGAGTCTGGAGCGTGTACGGGCACCCGGTACAAAAAAACACAATCATACATCCGAGCGACAGTTCATGTTCACATCTGATATGCAACGGAAAATTCATCCAAAGCTGCGCTGGAAGCCTGCAGAGTTGTTAGGTTTTCTTATAAACCTGTACCCGTGACCATTTCCACGCACGTTGTACAAACAACATTTTATCGAAAAGGTACATATATATATATTTATTATATATATATTGTGGAACAATTCGCTGTCGTCTGTCACGCTTCTGTATATTGTGGGACAATTCGCTGTGACTACATATGACCTTTATGACATTTGCACGCTTGCCATGTATGTTTATCGATGATATGAAATATATCTGATATATGTAAACCTGTATAAATGTAAATTGTTTAAGTGAACGGAATATATTTATGTATACCTGACAACATGTCTCATTATTCATTTCATGTTTCCGTGTGTATGCAGATGTATGTGTGTGCGTTTATGTGTAAAATGTGCTTTGCTTGCGGTGTGTTGGGATATGTTTTACGATCGCCCTCATCACCTGAAGAAATATTAGAAGATTACCAATCCTTTGTGCAGATATATACGTGTGTGCTTATATGTAAATGTGTGGTTTTGTAAGCTGGTGTACAGTGTACGTTGTTATAGTCCACATAGCCTCAGGAAATATGAAAACGTACCCGGCCTTAATATCAGACATTGAACGACACTATCCCTTTGAAAAAAAAAATTGTAACACGAGGAAGACAGACATCCAACATACGCTAAAGACAGACATCCAACATACGTGAAAGACATACATCCAACATATGGTTTTAAAACAAAAAATAAAAACATCGGCAAGGGTGCATATACTGCCATCTGGCGGTGACTGTGCTATATAAACAGACACGACACGCAAAGTAGATATAACGCAACAAATAAGTAATGCCGAGTGGATTGTCTGTTATGAACACGAACAACTGACGTGATAGACAAAACTTACACAAAGAAAATTGTAAAGATGACAAACAGATGGAGAAAAATGTATCATGAAGGTGCTGGCGGGATTCGAACCCACAACCCCTGGCTTCGGAAACCAGTGCTCTATCCATTGAGCCACAACACCCACATCAATGTGCTCACACATGACGTAACATGTACATACGGCTGGCTGACGAAACCAGAAGGTTATAAATGTTTATGTTAAAATAACAATCAACTGCGCACATTTCTTACAGCGACAATGTTCCGGATTTGGGAAGACGGGGGGAGAGGGGAAAGGGGGGGGGGCAAGTGTGAAACGGAAGACGCCGAGAGAAGGAGTTGTTATGTAACAATCATAATCATAAACAACAAACACACCTGCACATTCATGTCCATTTATTTGAACTTTGCCTGATGTAAGCTGTGTATTCCCCAAGCCAAAAAAAAAAAAAAACGGATCGACATATTCATCTTTCTCCCGCAAACCAGGTGCCGTTTATAACAACGGATACACCCTTCCCTTGTAAAAGGGGCGCTCAATGTCCAACTCTGACCTCCAGTCTATGAACAAACATGTGACCCGATGTTTGACCTTTGACCACGGTGTAAAATCCACATCTGGCAATATTATCTGCAATTCCGCCATCAGCGACTCCATCAAATGCCATCGCGCCATTGGCGCATTTGACACGAAATCTGCGAAATCATGAAATGTCTCCACATCGTTGCCGCAATTTACAGGCAGGTACTTCTCCATAAGGGGAGCTATTGCATCCTGTTTGTCCAGTTCGTCATATAGCTGAACAGAACGTTCACACGAGAAAGCGTCTTCAAAACGTTCACTCATGTCATATGTTGTTTCCAATGAACAGTCACAGCAGTGGCCATCCACGCCTTTACAATCACTGTCACAATCGCATGTCACGTGAAGCAAGCACTTGCATTTATCACAGTATACATCGTTGCTACCTTGACCTTGACCTTTTGTGACACATGCATCCATGGTTCCTTCGTCCATGTACAGGAGTCCGTCACACAACCCCATACACAAGTATCTATCATCAGTACAAATAGATACACGTTTACATCGTCACGTCGCTTCATCGTATTTATCATCATTACAGTGAGAAAGTTTGTGTGATATGAGGCGGGCGACCAGTCGGTGAATGCTAGGATTGTTATAACGGAAGGGGGCAAAAGGGGTGGAGGGAGGGGGAGGTGGTGGTAGTGGCAGAATCCATATTTTGTGACACGTGGACAACCGTCTCATACATTCATTAACACGTATACGTGTACACGAGAATGACACATATGTAACATGTACCATAAACGTTTATTTCAGGTTATTACATACCAAGCAGTGGTTTAATCACATGTGCATATATGGTCACGAATGTTCTGTTATCTCCACCAAGCAGAAACGTATCAGAACAACCAATTACGAATGTTTATATGAACATTTCCCACATTCCAAGCAGAGGTTTATCCACATGTGCATTTATGTCACGAATGTTCAGATAACAACGTACGGGTTATTTTTTCCGGTTACTCTGCAGGAATGCGATGTAATCGGGAAACAAGACCTGCACGCCTGACAATCTGAGACCACGTTCGATTGTTCCACCTATCTGTCCGTATCCTGCCTCGTGAAAGATAACCGCCAGTTTGTTCCAGTACCACAGCGGAAGTTTTTCAAGGTAAGTCAAAAAAGTCAAGCGCCTTTTAAACGCTAATCCGGTGATGAGAAACAGTTTATCCCTTTGAAACTGGTTCATTATATGCAAGTCTACGCACAAACGCGTAACGACACAGGACTCGTCCATGCACAGGATGTCATCCCGGATAAACAGGGGACGTATATATACAGCCATGAGGACACCAAGGTCTTTCTCGCCGCCTGTGGATGCTCTTGGACATGTGTACCGTCGGGAATGAAAGAATGCCTCCAGCCGAGACAGTTTTTTACTGTAAGCAGGATCTTGTACTGTTTTATTCATCTTATGATCCGCAGTCGGGGCCCGCGGCAGGCTCTGTATGGCGTGTCGCATGACCACGTTCCAAAAAAAATAATACACCTGCGATTCACCGGTTTTGCAAAATAGCTTCATGGCCTCGTCCATTTTTTCTAAAGGGAACCGCCCTGCCAGATGACTAAGCAGCATGACGCCGCGTACTTTGGCACGTTTTTCTTGCATGATGTTTTCAAACATCGTACGATCAAGGAAACCGAGCTGCAACATTATATTCCAAAGGGGGGATGTCACCTTCGTGTGGATTTTCTGAGCCAGTGTGGGTATCTGACGTCCCATGTACCTCATTACAGCTTCGTTGTTCGCATACACCTCAGACCGGATATGGGCCATCTGTGACAGAACAGAGAGAGATAGATAGAGATAGAGAAATTACAGACAGGGTATCATGTAAAAATGACCATCCGACCTTGCACGCCAACATTTCAAACCCTGCGTACAGGCACATCCATACCGCAGTTTCGCCGGCAAAACTCCGATTCTTGCATGCGATACATAAAAAAGGAGACGGTAGTGAAAGTTACATCATTTATTCCGAACTAACTGGTACAAGAATATCTACTGCGCTATCATCCAAACTGTTACAAACAATATATATCAAAAACTGTCTTATAAACTATGAAACCGATATATGTAAGGCATACACGGACAAAATATTTACAGTAGGTACACATTAAACAAAATACATATCAAGTGCGATCTATGATAAAAATAAGACAAGTTAACTAAACCATAACATGTACCTTGATTGTACGTACGTGGCATTAACAAATGGGTATTAAAATGCGATCATATAACAAAAGTTCTCTTGGTCAAAGATACCACATATATCCTGTACACCACACAGTGTGTACCGCCCTTCACAGGGGCAAAAAATGTACATTTCTTGGTTGAAATGATTTTCTTTACTTTGTGTTCCTTTTTTTGTTCCTTTTTTTGCCACGCATCTTGCGTTTCTTGATGACGCGACCTGTTTTAACTGTTGTGGTTTTAGGTTGATCCTGCGCAGTAGAAGTCACGCGGCGTTTTTTCTTCCTCGCTATTTTTTCCGCTTTTTCTTCTGCAATACATATGGCCTCATCATTTAACCATTTCAAATAATCCGCGAGCCTGTCCCAGTTCAAGCGGTGGTCCTGCAGAGCTTCATATGGTACCCATTTGGTCGTATTATCCAGTGTGTCAATCATATCAATATAAAGGGTCTCCACCCAATCCATGTACCCTGACAGTTTACATAGAGCTGGGTACACCAGATCCTGGCACGGCATGTCTGTCAGTTCGTCGACGGTTTCATACATCTGCATATACGTATTCCAGTATTCCCTATCGTGCACAAAAACGTCTCTTTCGTTTCGTTCATCCCAGGATTCTTCCTCGAATTGTTTGATGTACCCTGGATACCGCGACATGATATCAACCAACAGCCTCGTCTTTAATGAGAAATCTTTCAAATCCTGGCACTCTCCTTCTTCATCGGGTGATTCTAGCACACGTTTTTCCGCATCATTGGCCAGTTTTAGGAGCGCCTCAGTGTTTTTCTTTAACGCTTCTCTAGCTGACGTTTCGTGCATCAGTCGGTACTTGTTTCGGGTTTCTTCATCAGATGAGTCATCCGACGAGTCATCCCATGAGTCATCCGATATGTCGGAATCTGGGGTGTTGGCTTTTACTTGGTAGTTGAGTGAACAGTCTTGGTGGTCTGGGTCGTCCGTTTGATGGCGCGGGGCGTCCACCATGTCAGTCATTGTTTGGTCGCACACTTCTGTCGTTTCCATTTTCGTAACGGGCGTGCTGCAATATACACAAACGCATTAAGGGCAGGGTATCAGGAAAATGACAATCCAAGCTAGCACGCCAACATTCAAACTTTCTGCACAGTGAAACATTTATACCACAGTTTCGCCGGCAAAACTCCGATTCCTACATGCGATACATGAAAACGGAGACGGTAGTGAAAGTTACATCATTTATTCCGAACTAAACTGTTACAAACAATATATATCAAAAACTGTCTTATAAACTATGAAACCGATATATGTAAGGCATACACGGACAAAATATTTACAGTAGGTACACATTAAACAAAATACATATTACGTGCGATCTATGATAAAAATAACACACACAATCTCAGTTAACAAAAACCATAACATGTACCTTGATTACACGTACGTGGCATAAAAAAAATGGATATTAAAATGCGATTATATAACAAAAGTCCTCTTGGTCAAAGATGCCACATATATATCCTGTACACCACACAGCGTGTACCGCCGTTCACAAGGGTCTAGTTGACGCGACCTGTTTTAACTGTTTTGGTTTCAGGTTGATCCTTCACGGTAGAAGTCACGCGGCGTTTTTTCGCTATTTTTTCCGCTTTTTCTTTTGAGACACATATGGCCTCATTATTTAACCATTTCAAATAACACGCGAGCCTGTCCCAGATTATGCTGTGGTCATGCACCACATAATATGGTATCCTTTTGGTCGTACGTTCCAGTGTGTCAATCATATAATTATAAAGGGTCTCCACCCAATACATGTACCCAGAAAGTTTCAATAGAGCTGGGTACACCAGGTCTTGGCACGGCATTTTTGTCAGTTCGTCTACGGTTTCAGACATCTGCTTAAACGTACCCCAGTATTCTCTATCGTTCACGGATACTTCACTTTCGTTTCGTCCATGACAGGATTCTTCCTCGAATTGTTTGATGTACCCTGGGTACCGCGACATGATATCAACCAACAACCTCATCTTTAATGAGAAATCCATCAAAACCTGGCACTCTCCTTCTTCATCGGGTGATTCTTGTACACGTTTGTCCGCACCATTGGCCAGTTGTAGTAGCGCCTCAGTGTTGTCCTTTAACGCTCTTCTGGCTGACGTTTCGATAATCTGTCCCCACAGATTTCGGGTTTCTTCATCCGACGAGTCATCGGATGACGACGAGTCATCCGATATGTCGGAATCTGGGGTGTTGGCTTTTCCTTGGTAGTTGAGTGAACAGTCTTGGTTGTCAGGGTCGTCCGTTTGATGGCTCGGGGCGTCCACCATGTCAGTCATTGTTTGGTCGCACACTTCTGTCGTTTCCATTTGTAACGGGCGTGCTGCAATATACACAAAACGCATTAAGGGCAGGGTATCAGGAAAATGACAATCCAAGCTAGCACGCCAACATTCAAACTCTCTGTACAGTGAAACATCCATACCCCTGTTTCGCTGGCAAATCTCCGATGCTTGCCTGCGGTACATTAAAACGGAGACGGAAATGAAAGTTACATCATTTATTCCGACTAAATGTTACAAAGAATGTTTATGCCGATGGTTATAAAAATTAACAAACAGTCTCATCATCACCTAACAAAACATACACCAGAAATCAAATACATCACAAAATTATATGTTACATTTTTTTGGTGGTTATATGAATATCAAACAACCTAACGCTTACATTTTACATCAAACCTACTTCTATGAGGCACATATTGTTAAAATATTTACATCAGGTACACACATGTAACTGTACGAAATATGTTGAAAATACAACAAAATATATGTAAGCAAAATATTATATGTAAACAAAACTGTAGCAGACTCTTGGATTACAGGTACGTAGCAGTAAATATGGACAAAAAAAGAAAGAATTACATTACAAAACAGTTCTGTACAAAGGTATTTATGCATCGGGCAGTCTTGGTGTGAAAAAGTTGGCTACATATTCACATCAGACCACACACTGAGTTCTGTCGTTTACGATCACGCATACTTTGTTTCCTTGCACGAGCAGCGGCATCTCGACCTCGACGTTTCTGTATCTCACACCATAAACCATCCTTACATTTACGCAGCATGTTGCACTTATACAATATTTTCTGCAGATCTCTTTGAGTATTCCGATTGTGTTGCAGCTCCTTTATTAAACAATTGTATTTCTGCTGTACACGGGTAAAGTACCGATGCAATAGCAGCAATGCAGCGACCACGAAGCCATCGCAACGTGCGTCTTGCTTGTACAGTCTTCCAGAAATATAATTAAACAGCGTGTGATATGTGGCCTTAAACCAGCATC
Source organism: Sipunculus nudus (assembly GCA_026874595.1). Taxonomy (NCBI): domain Eukaryota; kingdom Metazoa; phylum Annelida; class Sipuncula; order Golfingiida; family Sipunculidae; genus Sipunculus; species Sipunculus nudus. The sequence goes on along the minus strand of CM049320.1, from coordinate 203,150 downwards.
TATCGCTGAGGTACAAATCAGGGAGGCCGTGAAGTCCTGTCGTGTCGAAGATACGCACGTACACCTCTAACATTAATGCAACACGGCAGCAATCAAACATGTACATCTTATGTATAGCTGATGTAGACCTTTTGGCACGTCTTTCGTAGATATCCGCCAGCCGTCTCAACTGTCGGCAGACCCGTCTATCAAATATATCCTGTATGTCCGTCATCGTGCCAACACAAGCTGCAAACAGATACGATACCATTTACTGATAATGTCAATGTATACAACAAAATCACGAGAGCAAAGGAAATATTTGTACATGTCTTTGTTGAAATATGTCTTTGTTGATGAAAGTTTTTCTTTTGTTTACTTTTTGTTATTTTTTCGGCCACGCCTCTTGCGTTTCTTGTTGACGCGACCTGTTTGAACTGTTTTGGTTTTGGATTGATCCTGCACGGTAGACGTCACGCGGCGTTTTTTCTTTCTCGATTGTTTAACCATTGCCTCTTGTACCTCATCTGATACCTCATGATCTAACCATGACTGACTTCGCTCGAGTTTTTCCCAGTTCCAACTGTGGTACTCCCGCACAAAACACGGTGCCACTAGTACCACAGGAAGTTCCCCTTCGGGTATGCAGTCACGCAGCCTGTCCTGCATGTCTGTGTAAAGGATCAGGATCGCCTCTATGTAAAAAGATAATATACCGAATGCATCATACACCAGATCCGGGCACGGCGTTTTTCTCATTGCGTCGATGATAGCTTTCATTCTCTTGTACGTCAGTTTGTATGCACCGTCTTTCACGACGCGTTTCCCATCTGTTGGTCCAACCATGGCATCTGCCTCAAACTTTTGTATATGTCCAGGGAACTTTGATATTACATCAATAAGATTTTTGGTCTTATCAGCAAAATCCTTTAAACCCCTACACTCTTCCCTACACTCTTCATCATCATCAGGCGATTCTATGATTCGCTTTTCGGCAATGTCTACCAGATCCTTGAGTTCTTGTATGCGGTCCTCCATTTCTTTTTTGACCCACATTTCGTGCTTCTGCCGGAAACTCATTGGAGGGTCCTGATTGGCTGGGTCGTCCCCTGGAGGGTCAATTTTCTGTTCCTCTTGTGTTTGGCCGATAATTAGACTGTCCTGGTTGGCCTGCCCATTCATTGGAGGGTCCGGGGCGCTAATCTTTTTGGGGCTCATCTCTCCGCTAACTTCTGTCGTTTCCATTATCGTATCGGGTGTGCTGTAATAATCCATAAACGCCATTAAGGGAAGGGTAGCAGGAAAAACACCATCCAACTTAGCATGCCAACATTCAAACTCTCAGCACAGTGAAACAACCATATCACGTGATTCATGAAAAAAACTAAAAGACATTAATACAACTTACAATCATTTATTCTGATGAGATAATACAAAACTTGAATAATACAAGATACGACAATCACGTATTCTAATTGAGGGAATACGGGGATATTAAGATCGATATACTGATCACACTATCTACTGTCACTTACAAAAACCAAACATCTGCAATGGGTAAATATATTGGCATATTTACATGTTTATCCACAAGTCCGTTCAGCCATAAGTCCTTTTGTAAACATAACACTGTTACTTTCTTCCATTTTCGTCCGCTGCAGCCTTCTTCTCTAACCATAAAGCCCAACCTAATATTAACACCCCCTGTGCGAACTCCTCCCAATGGTGATGGTGCCACATCATTTCAGATGGTATCGACTTACAGTGAACCATGCTCCTACGTATGTAAAGGGTCCTGACCCATAACATGTACGCCGACAATTGACATAAGGCCAGCCACAATATATCACTGCATGACCTGCGACGCATTACGCCGACGACGGAATACATCTTCTTGAACGTCTTCACGTATCCGCGATCTACTACGAAGCCGTTATGTTCTTGTTGTCCATCCCTTGCCTCAAAGTTTTGAATGTACCCAGGGATCTGAGATATTACGGCAATCAGATCCTTGATGTATGTAGCGAACTCTTTTAAAGCCATACCCTCATCTTCATCATCGGATGATCGCTGTTCTGCATCCTTGACCAGTTTCGATGATCGCTCTTCCGCCTCCTTGGCCAGTTTCGCCATGTCGTCTAACATTTGTTTGCCCACTATTTCATGTTTCTCTGGGTCGTATTCATCTGGGGAGTCATTCACGTTCATTCTTAAGGAGTTCATCTTTTCGCAAATGTCTGTAGTTTCTATGAATGTATCGCGCGTGCTGCAATAATTATAACGCGACCTGAGTAATGATGACACATATAACCCTTATGTAACAAATACAAAACCAATGTCACTGTCTATTACGTCGAGTCACAGTATTCATTGGTTCACGTCGTGCCGGCCATGATTATTGGATACATGTAACAAAGTCCGGATATGTCTGCCACAAATCAGCCAGCAAGCACTGTGTCATCTGGTTCATTTCTTGGCATTGCAGTTTATGCTCATCAACGACACATACTAATGTTTGCATGTTTTCTATAACGAGTACGTATCTCCGGTGTACAGCGCACAACCGCTTATACACCGCCCAAAGTGCTTTCACAACAAGCTCAGAACATGACAGCGATAGCACGTTATTTGCGATACACGACAGGTCCGCAAGTATTTGATCCATATCCATATTTTCACACGGATACGTTTGGTATGATATGACACACCCCAACAATTGATCAAAGCACTGTTGGAACATAGAAATACATTCTACATATTGCTTTAACGTCGTGTCATTGTCGCTGTTTGGAGTAATACGTAGACACGTTTCTGCAGTTAATTTCAACTTTCCAAGTACATCTTCCACAAGAATATCGTTGTGTTCCATTGTCAGAACTACAATTACATACAAACGACATCATCACGACCGTCCTGCACAATTGTCCATGTGTTATGTCTATATCGTGTTGATGACCGATATTTACATTCAGTTGTAGGATGTTGAATCTCTTGTTTTACTTGATGCAGGTACGTGTAGTAACACATCAATATTCCGCCCCCGTGTAAATTATACTGTCCATGATTACGTAGTAACAGGATGTCGTTCGATTACCGTCACCATATTAATATGACTGAGTATTATTATAATACTATTAATTTTTGTTTGTCAACATTATTTACAAACTGTCAGAAATGCGGTTTGTACAATAAGATTTCATAAACAATATTGTACTCACATTTAGCTGTGATATCCGGAACGATTTGTGTCTCTCTTCTTTATATGTCTTCGCTTTGCTCTGCAATAAAACAACAACACCGTAAGAACACACAGTCACCATTGATAATCTACAACAGGAAACGACAACCACATATGGTGAATGCCAGTATCCCTATCACAAACCATATTCAAATCATTACATTTATCAACTGCCCCCTGAAATATAAATGACAAGGTACTCTTCCAATGCTAGTCAGCACAAACAAAACGATAACAATAAAAAAATATATATAAAGCAACAACTTAACAGCAACTGCAACTCAACAGGCATCAAGGCGTGTGCCTCACTGACCTGCCAGCATCGATTGGAAATATGCGCCGACAAACGTGTTAACCAGGAAATGAAACAGCATTATGTGGGTTTCTCTGTCCGGCCGGTTCCGGTTAAGAATGTTCCTGATGAACACCAAGATGTGATCTCCTGTCTGCCTGGGGTTGCTGTTCGGGGTAGGGTCGAACACGTGTGACGTGTAAGGGAATAATGACATGAATAATGTCACAGTTGTCGTCAGTAGCTGGCGCATCTGGTCCGACATCTGAACATTCCCTTGAATCATACGTTCCAGGTACGTTTCTGGCCTGTACGGCACCAGAGGCAGGTTTCGGCGAAAGTTCACCGGTAAACCGTCAACATGCTGTTGCGCATTATACTGCGCACCCACGGGCAACAAAGGCGACCACTGGCCTTGTAAGGTACCCGGAACATGGTTGCCTTGGGGTCGGGATGGTGCGCTGTTCGGGGGCTGTGCCACTACAACCAAAGGCAACACTGGTTTTACAAAAACCGTTGTCATATATCACATATGACATTGCCGAACAGTTGGATCAGAATGTACATCAATAAGAGATGAACACATTTTACAGTAAACTAAATGTGTTGAACGATAAAATAAATGTACTCACTTTTGATTTCTTGCTCGCTTTCTGTTGTAAGTATACTCTTTATTCTTCACTCGCTTCTTCTGTCTATCCTTCACGCCTGTAAATTGCTTCAGTGAAGTCCTATACCGCTTCTATACTAGTATCCGTGTGCTACGGTATAAGTCCCTTGCTGCTGTTCACTTGCAGTGGTATGTCTCTAAGCGAGAGTGATTGCACTGTTGCGAGTAGGGTCCTTATATACACAATTTAGCTTGTGACGTCACACATACAAAGAGCCAGAGTGACATCCGGTGAAACCCTAAATGGTTCCGGAATGTGCACAGACCTACGTATTATTGTGTTTGTTGATATTATATAAATATATGAATATATATATCGGCATGTCTGGTCGGTAAGTGGTTCACGTGCCAAGAGGTAACGTGTATGTCTACTTCGGATGTACAACACGTGGTATCATAAGGCGCATGCTTTCAGAGCTTCAGTACGCCAGGCAGAACAGACACAATGACCAATGCTCATATGTCTTTGATTCCCGTTTGAATGAAGGTTTATAAGTGTACATGTCTTCAGACACATCATGACATGTGGTCGTCTACCCATCAAAAATATGAACGGACATGTTTCGCAGACGGATGCCGGTACCAAGCTCATAATAAAACCCACTTCTATCAGTCGAGGGATGCAGCCGGCGTGTGTGTGGATTTCTTAATGGGCTCACAGCCACACATAACAGTCAAGGATGAATAACAAATTTTATAATGGACACATATCCTGAGCTGCGACGTACATCAGATGCAACATGAGTGCAGCACACGTCTTGGTAGCAAACACCCCCCCCCCTCTTTTTTTTTCGCTGTTTGTCAAGCTTTCTCATAAATCTCGATCATTAGTAACACGTACATGTCTTTGGTGTCTAAGTGCATTTGATATAGCCCAACGTCAATGAACGAACGTGTTTGGCAGGTTAAAGCACACAGAAGGCCTAACTGTCGCACGTCTAATACTGAGATTTCCAATTCAATATCTTTGTCAATATGCGTCGCGTGTTATCTCCGCTCACGTGTTTCTCTGAGTGTTCTGACAGCGTCAGCTGATCTCATACGTTCTCATAATATACACCTTCACCTGTAATAAAAGAAACACTCGGTCATACGTTATCTTTGCTCATATAACACTCTGTAAAGTTCTATCAACAATATACTTCATAACATAATTTGCACACGTATTATCACGGCTTGCTAAAGTCATACCCTTCTTATATCAGTACTGGCACATCTTTTTGTTCTATGGAAACTGTGGAAAAGCTCGGTAACATGGCATGTACAAACCTTTTATGCATCCGATACATGTTGCACGATGGTTGCTTGCGAATGCTTCCACCTGACGGATACCGATTGCCTCCCGGCGTGTCCGTCTTGTGCAACACATACTCTTTTCGTCCCACGCGACCCTCGCGTATGCATTTGACCTCGTCCGGCCAGTCCTTTTTGCACTTTTTGATTCTGTTCATATAAATAGATAGTCGCCGAGGACAACCAACACCAGATTTGTATTTGTCGAACAGCTCGACCGTTTTCACTACGCTCGCTACATACACGTCAGGGTTCATCACTTCACGCGGAGAGAACGTTGCAGCGGTTTTAACGATGTGTACCCTGTCCCACAGACCGACGTCTTTTCCGGGAGCCAATGTGCTTTAAAATCGCACGTATGGGTCCATTCTGGTATGCCTCGACATGATATTTTGTCTCAAGCTGACATCCCAGACATGATGCACGTTTGCAGCCCAGTCAATCGATGTGGGAGGTTCCCCGGAAATACGCACGTCATTATCTTGAGAGTCGTGCAGGGTTGCGATAAGTGTGACAGGGTGGTCTCCGTCCAAACTCCGTTTCAGCTTTACACCACCGGGCGGTGTACCTCTCCACTCGTACTTTTCAAGTACGGTAGTTCCGCGTCTGAGGCCCTCGGGAAAACTGGCATCTGACCAGACGGTGTATTTTCTCCCTGTGGCCCGTTCACGCTCCACCCAACAGTGGCCCAAAGCCCATTTGGGTTCAACTGCTCCGAATACTGCCCGCAGGCGCGAACGCTCAGGAAAGCAGGTCATCGCAAAAGACATCAGACCTTCCATGTCCAGGTATTCACAGAAAACCCGCCCTCCCGCGTCCGTGCACTGCACCGGAGCGTCCTGGTAGTACGCCATTGGAGGCTGCCTTTTGAGCCACGACCAAGCAGAATCTCTTTTGACCACCCCTTCCGGATCCCAACCAACGTACACCACGTTTAGTGCCACTGCATAAGGCGTCACGTAAAACGGTCTAAGACTGGCGGGCTCCATTGACGACCTCGATGCACGAACGGGCACCCAAACTAAGGCCAATCCGTGTCCGCATTGGATGTAACGTCCCACCATGAGGTGAACCTCCCCGCCTGCGTGATCGATTTCCTGTCGCCAGTCCCTTATGTCGAAAACAAACTGTGAAACTCGTCCTTTGCCGTCCGTGCAAACCCAGTACGTGTTAAACGTGGCGCCGGACAGTTTGAAAAATACAGTCTCGTGGAAGAGTCGGGGGACGCGATCTGACGGGTCAGTGTCAAAAGAGACCACCGCTCCGTCCTTGTGCGCCATCCCGAAATATGTACCCATGATGCCGTCGGGCCCTGTGTCATGAACAGCAAGATCGACCGGAGGCCACATGTCTGACATGTCTGACTCGTGTAATGGCAATACAAAGAAAACTGCAATTAATAAATGGACACGCGTCACATCATTACGTCACATGATCCGCACAAATAATGGACACGGTCGTCCAGTCACTACACCCGTCTATGTACAAAAAAGGTCACTCACGTTTTATTCGACTGGCACGCAATCCGTACGAATGATCAGTGTATGTGTCAATGGGTCCACCCAGTTGCTGTATTCGCTTCGCCAGCATCAGGCAGTGTGCAAGCAACGCTGCCCTGCAGCCCCTTATATACGTTATCTTGTTATGTCACGTGACTGACACATACACTGCTGACATGAGCGTGCGAGCGTAATTCATCCCGTTTTGGTGCACACGTGATTGACACGTTCAGGGAAAACAACATATCTCGTTACAAACTGAGTCACGACACATGGGGTCACGGCGTGTCTACAGTAAAGTTGCGCAATACCATCGAATGTTAATCATACAGCCCGCTTCCTTTACTCTATCATTTGTTTTTAGTGATTTTTTTTCGTAACGATTCCATGTACGGGTATTGGATGTATATATGTATAGTTATATGTATTTACGTAAACATGAGCAGTCTGTATGTGGCAACGTGTATGACACATAACATCTAAAAAAACCACCTGACAATACAGCAGTCCTGCATCACACACATCAGGAAACACTCACGCAGACAGCCCCTGTCACGCTCAGACGTACCAGCACAGTCACGAGACGTGAACCTGTTACACCAAGAGTAAAATAACACAAACGCTATGCCTTTTCTAGTTACACAGACGTTTATTGAATGTACAGAAAGTGATGACATACGATATGTCATGTACAATATATATATAATATATGTATATATGAAGTATATGTGCATATATAATATATGTATATATGAAATATATGGGTATATATAATATATGTATATATGAAACGAAACCAGATATGGAAGATATATAGCTTATACATGCATATCTACACAGCATATGTCAGTCAGAATCATATACATCAGTATGCGCCGTCTGAATAAATCAATCAAACAAATATAACATATGATACAAGTACGTGCTTATACAAGTGGTACTGCTTTGCATTTGTGCAGATTCCCGGCAGAGAACGTCGACAGAGGAAAAAAGCTTCCAACATCATGTGCAGCACATATATCGTTAACTGATATGGAAAAAAAAATGAAATAAGGAATCCAAGTTGAAAACATTAGACATTAACACCTATATATATGTATATACATCTTTCTATCTACAGATATCTGTCAATCATATATTTACATTCATGAACGTCAACCCATAAACATAAGCAGGTACATGTTACCACATCGCATATTCTATATAGAAACTGTGATGTCCCTTAACAAAACAGAACGAGGTATAATAATGTATAGATATGTGGCAGTAACGAAAATGTTAAACATACCACTCGTATTAACTAAAGAGAAAAAGGGGTTTACAGAACAACGGATTCACCGTTTAGCGATAAGACATATATGATAAACATACAAACAAAAGAACGTAATTTGAAATAAAAGCAAAATAATCTGTGGCACGTGTGATCCTTGTTAGGGATGGATGAGACTATTATTCGTCTGACTTCTACCCGTGTGACCTTTCTGGCATGGGTGTCCCTCAATATAGATAAAATCTACGCCAGCAGAGCTCACAGGGTCATTGAAGTACACAAGCTCCCCTACCACGGCAAGGTTATAGTCTCGGCAGGGGAGTAATATGTTTTATTGTTATCACAAAAGATACATGACAGAAAAAAACGAAGCGCAGGTTTGACCGTGTCAGTCTGATGAGAACAAGGGACATAGGCACAGCAGACACTGGGCCCATCATATATACATACAGGGAAAACTATGTATGGGTAAGCAACATTAGCAAATAGAAAGGATGGAAGGGTTCACAAAAGAGTTGTAAACAAAAATATAAAAAATGGTGAGTACCAGATTACAAAACAAAGCATTATATTGCTCCAAACACAGGAAAGGGATTGGGAATAAACAACTGATAGGCAACAAGAGTATAAGTTGAGAAAACAATTCTTTGGTAAGTAAAAAATTATGCATGACCTGAACCATGAGAAACGTGTAATGGGTATGTAAGACCAAGAGACAGGCTGGAAGTTTTATCATAACTATAACGGAACGACAGCCCACGAACATACACCTTTCAAGGTAAGCATGACGGAAGGCAAAATGGAAAAGGGCACGCATGGACAAAATGTTTGGTAAGAAACAAATATCAGCTGGAAGGATTTGGCGATCATTACAGAAGGCTCAAAAAAGACAACGACATATCTACCCACAGATTGTGCGTCGGACACATATATGACCAAACAAAAGAGGTCCGTTTTATAGGACGACGGATGATGTTCACGGATAGCATTCAAAGCAGCACATTGCCCATGAAAAGGAAAAGTAATATGATAGCAACATGACAACAGATCTGAAAATAAAATCGGGTAAGTAATACTCTACGAGGTAAAGACAAAATCTGATGGCGCCATGTTACATACGTAAATGTAGTGTTTAGGGTTCGGGGTAATTATATGTGGATGTACTGAATGCACTATATATAATATATATATATATATATATATTTATATATGTATATATATTTATATATACAAAGAAACAAACTGCTTGGGAACAAGAGAAACAGGCATCAGCGACCTTCGTTAGCTGATGGATGTTTAATACCTGCAACAACATGCAGCGGCCTTCTAACATGGAGATTATCTTATATGACTGTGTGGAAGATACCTGACGGTCTTTGCAGAAAGTATCACAAACATGCAACTGGGAAATAAATCGACTTTTTTTATGTTGAATGTAAAGAATTATGTAGTGTGTGCTAAGAAGGACACTCTCACGGTGCTAATGCCGATCGTTACCAGATTCTTTTACTACATTATAACAACTGGAGGAGAGCGTGTCAGAACTGTAACATTGCTGCATTATGGGAAGAACCAATACCACCTGTATTTCGCACCGCGTGCCGGTCAACACAACAACTACAGAAGAACCTATAACACCCTAAACAATTTGGCTTGGAAGGAGAAGCAAAAAGGCCTACACGCGAAAGGGGATGGAAGAGCAATCACTGTGACTGGCAGACAGTTGGATTCAGTGAAGCAACAAAGGATAAACAGTGAACCAACATGGAAGGTAGCTGTGAGATGGACAAGGTACAGGCTGTAAGAGACCCGGAGGACCTGAGCTATGCCAACACGCCCTCAGAAGAAAAACTGCCAATGTCTCATGCGTTCCGTTATATTCGTATCCAACAATACCAAGATATCTGAGAACGGAACAGATATTATCGCTTACGAGAGAAGCAGATGAAAGGAACAACAGCAGCAACAACATCGTTAGCGATTCACATACATGAGGGAGTAAACAAAACACATAATAGTTTTTTTTGTATCAAACATTACCAGGGAGGAAACCTTGAAAACACAAGGAAGAAACACAGTTCAAGGGAAAGTTGGGCGAAGGAGACAATGGGAAAGAAAACAAAGAGGCACAGGTGTGTGTCCAGACAAGTAGGATCATAAAAAACGGAGACGCTTTCTACCAACTCGTTAAGCGGCGGTGAAATGTGAGAGGAAGTGCAGTTTGAACTTTGCAATTGGTATTTTCTATTAACATCAGGATATATATATATATTTATATACATGAACATATTTATATATACATACTTTACATAAGCATATATACACAGTTGTATTTGGTAATAATTTAACTGGAGTTGTCCGGAATATCGAGTTTTTAACATAACGAGTTTCCACCGTATTATATTTGTGTATATATATAAAAGAGATCGATGCATAAAGTATCGAGTGACTGTAATACCGGAACCGATTATCCTATTCCCAATACCGATAAAAGCATCCTTTGTAAATGAAAGGAAATAACACCAGCAAGAAATAAGCCACAGGACAGTGACGATTATGTGACATAATCATCCAGTGAAGAAGACGTAGAAGGGTAAAGGATGAATTACAATGTTGCGGGAGGCAGAAGACAAAAAACACTAGTGCCGACGGAATATGATCAACTGGCTTCATGAAACGATTTTTAGTTGGTTTCAGGAGCTCTCATCGAAAACCTAGTACTTAATGAAGTCTCGATAAGTGGGATGGAGAATACAATAACCAGCCTTTGAGAACTGGACATTTATTGGAAGCATATATGGAACACCGTGTCAGTCGAATAGAAGATGGATTAAAAAGGACTTACGAAATCCTGCGACACACATTGTGACAAACATAGGAGAAAAACCATCAAAGTGCGGATCATAAGGGAAGACAGAAAAGAAAAGTCAAACCACACGTGCAGTTACGACAACCGTTCGGTAATCGACAATTACTGTCGGTTTATATTGAGAAGGGGACCTTTTCACATATCGTCATCTTGAGAAGGGATATTCCTCATAGCGTCAACATCCAAGGCAAAACAGAAAAGGAAGACCGGCTCGTCCCTAAAATCAATCTATATTGAGAGTGAGACCAAGAACATACACAGCATGACATTTAAAAAAATACTCTGAGCAAAATAATGTTGCGATTAGTTAAGGTCATCGCAGAGTCCAACCTGCAGTACCATGGGAGAAATTGTAAGTATAATGAAACAAATCAGTACACACGACCCGGTAAATCATACGAACGATATCACGACCCAACATGCAGGACGCTAACAATGAAAAAGTTTTACGTGGGGTAAGTAAAATAAGGCAACAAACTGCAAGTACCATAACTGAAACAGAAGAAACCAACTGTCCGGGACATTGCCTTAAAAAATAAAAAGAATATGAAACCGAACTGGGGAGAAAGGGAACGTACCAACAATCGCTTTGTTTATATACGTCATTGAAGAGATCGAGAAGTGCAAGCAGATCAGAACACTAACACAGAACCAGAAACTGTCATAACATTAAGTGTAGGTAAGAAACGTCGTCTGTAAGAGGTGGGAAAATCGGGAACAATAACAGGGGATACACATTATACAATGTCGCAAATAAAGATGTGAGGATCACTAACCCTCACACAAGAAAACAATATATATATTCAGGGCTCGACATTAACTTTTGAAAGTATTTGCCTGACCGGGTAAGTAACATCTAGCTATTACTTGCCCTACATGAATGTTTACTTGCCTTACAAATATGAATGATTGTATCGAAAAACACAAAGACGTTTTGCATGCCTTAGGTAAAGTTTTTCTGTTGGACCGATTGGTCCAGTCGGGCAAGTAGGAGGGGACTTCTAGTTGCCTTACCACTATTTTAGGAACTTTTACTGTCCCCGTGCAAGCGGTTAACCGTAAATGGCGAGCACTGAGATATGACATGTGTGTGTGTATATATATAGATATATATAAACATGTGTGTGTGTGTGTGTAATATACAAATGCCTAGGAGGTATGTTTGCAATAGTAAGATCAAATCGACAAGAGGAACATGTGGAGAAACTGGCTAAAGATGACCTGTAAGTAAATGCCTTGGGAATCTACAGGTAAGGCGTCACACAAGGAACAATCCATCTATACGTGTAAAAAATGTATATGGATATCATTGACCCTATGAAAGGATATGAAGAAACAAGAGTGGATGGAAGAGGAATTTAACAAGAGAAAACCCAACAAGAGGTAAGAGGAAGGAATGTCAAACAGGCAACATAACGTGAAGTCGGAGAACGATGTACGGTACGTCATATCACGATAACGCATCCTGATGAAAGCCCGTAACATATATGATCTGTAGATATATATATATATTGTATCTATATGTACAATTATTTACACTTTTACACTTAACACACAATTATTTCCTATGTGTCGGGACAAGAAAATGGTCGTAATGGTTCAATTACGTAATTGCGGGATGGTTACAAGACGGAGTTCCACTGTATATATGTATATATATATATATATATAAATGTGCATGTCTCTATGAACTGCTGGCATGTTTCATCGCACAAGGGAATGGACAGAGCTACAGGTAAGTATCGTAAGAGGTGTGACAGTAGATCAGCAGATATTTAAAACATTACTGACAAATACTTAGATACCAGTTATCAGCAAAAAAAAACAAGTTTTAGGATTATGACGAAATAAAACGGTAAGTATGAGAATATCACGACCATACATACAGGTCGCTTACAAGAAATAACATAAGATTACATGCCACGCTTTACATGATATGCCAATAAGGAACTCTCTGTACCAAAAACTATAGTTCTACCATATAAATATCTGATTAACAGAAAGGGTGCATATACGGTAGTGTTTTACTGAACACATTTGTGTTCCTTCATTAAATTAGAAATATTAACCTATATCACAAAACTAACATACTGATATCGATACTTTATCAATTTTTGTAAACAGGTAATTCAACAAGGACAAGTATACACAGTCGACACAAAAATATGTTATAATACAGAAAGAATGTTATACTTCGAGCATTAAAGTATATACAAAAAAGTATATCCGCTATAATACAAACATATGGATATACAACAAGAGATCTGATATCGATCGCAATGATATAGCGGATGCGTGTGATATGGATACTTGCATATATATACATATGTATATATATATATATTATATATCTATATATGTGTGTGAGAGTGTGTGTATGTGTGTGTGTTATGGATGAGTGTTTTATTTGAATACTGTCGTCATGCTAGAACAAATAACAAAAAATGCAGCGTATAGCTGTAGCACTATCACATTGCATACAGACACCAGGAGAGTCATAAATGGTTCTGCATCAGGATGAAGAAGTCTGTATCACATCTTTTGGCTGGAGATCACATCATCGAACGTCATCAAACCGTCAGTGAAGTGTCCTTAGGCCATCATGTATCAGAGCGATGTGGTCATCATGGCCGTGTCCGAGCGATGTGGTTATCATGGCCGTGTCCGAGCGATGTGGTTATCATCACCGTGTCCGAGCGATATGGTGGTCATGTAACAGATTCTTTACGTGGCACATAACATCTGTTTGATGTAACGGTTTTCACCAAATGAAAATCTTCTGGTTTGTTGTATAATTATGAATAGTCCGCTGAACAGTGTCATATTAGATATTTCATATAATGGTACGTGTCTGGTTCTTTACTGTTTCACAACAAAAAAGATATCGACCGGGTCTATTGTCACTAAACAATCTTACAGGAAGGCGCCGTATATATGCAACAATTCCTGAAAGGGCAGTCTTTATAGTCTATTTCACATCTGGCACTCTACTGTTATCACAGAAACAGACACCGGTTAAATGTTCGTTGTATTATCAGATGATACCAGAATTCAAACAATAACGTCTCAAATCACAGTTTGCAGCACATTTAGATACGACTGTTCAGTTAATGCGTTCAACTCACCATACCATTTATGGCACAAGCTCTTAACTGAAAGTCCATCCAGCCAGCCAGTTCCAAAAGTATACTGATATTTGACGACGTGTTGTCTGTACAAAATTCAAATCGTAATGTGGAGAGCACACTCAGACAACTCGCATTTGTCAAATCTTGACGTGGCAGGAAACACACAGCTGCTTACATCAGACGACAAATTTAATCTGACCACGGGTGAAATGAGCAGTAACATTCATACAGATCATGTTGGGTTTTCATCAGGACGGGAGATCATTGGAGAGAAATATGTGAGCACATATTGGAGTCTGCAGATCAGTAATTGTGTGATATAAATCAAAATAATGTTTACATACCACTCAAACGATATCACATTCGACTGAGGTTACGGCAATTACACAAACCCACGTATGTTTATAAGATAAAGACAGACACACTGTTTTGCACCATTGTTCCCCACCTTAAATAATGCACACGTCACCCAGTTCTGAACGCAGAGGGAAACGGGTCATTAATCCGCAAGAAATATTTCACTGAGATAGCTGTTTTCTTCACGCAGGGAGATCATTGGAAAATAAATGTAAGCACGCCTATAGCTGTATACAGATGAACTGTGGTATACCATAAACAAGGCATATTAGCAAACCATATCATATGATATCAGAAGTGACTGAGATCACACGAAATGCGCAAATACGCCTTGGTGTATGAGACCAAGACGGATACATAGTTTTGCACCAAGACACCCCCTGTGAAATAATGCACACGAAGTCTGCAGGAACTCCGGATGTGACCAGAGGAATACAGGGTTCGGTGACTGTTTTCAAATACAGTGGTCCAGATGACGCTGTGTTATAAACAACTAGGTGTCTTCGTGTATAAACCAGATTACCCCCTTAAATGTATCATTGGCCACGTTTATTAGTTTATAATACCTTTTCCATATACTGACAATATGATGAACACTGAAGATAGTTGTTTAATGATCACACATCACCTACATCATGAATGTGACGTGTTGTATCGAATCGGAAAATGCATGTACGATATCTGAACACACGATCTGACTTTATTGTGACTCGTGTCATGTGATGACTGTATGTTTTTCTAAGGGAATATCATGAAACAATGAATCGCGCAGCGTTTCCCAGATATGTTATACATCGCTGTCTGTGCAAACACGAGTACTGATTTAATGTATTTATTGTTGATCATACACATATACTTACTGTTGCAAAAAGCTAAAACATTGCTATCAATACAAATATAACAGAAGTCATACATCACGGTCCATTTTGATTGCATTACTCGTCACAGATATTCGAACACCCCCCCCCCCCTCCCCATCCCCATACGATTACTCAATGATAGAGCGTTCGAACTCTGCTGTGTGTTGTCCCCATCGAACCCACACGTTCTGTACACAGATAGCATGGAAAACCACGTCCAACATACCTGTTCCAACAAGTGAAATAAACGGTATACTGATGGATTTACATGAGGATATTTTGTATAGTTTATGAGGATATTTGTATGGACAAAATGCCTCAACATAAATGTGTTTTTTCGAATATTTGCCCTGGCGGGTACAAGAAATATCAGCTATACTGTAAGCACGTGGTGTGTTTGCACTGTGTCGTGACACATTTTCTCCCGTACGGACTGGAGGAAGCAAACAATCTGACCCGTCTGAAATATATATGCAGGTTGATCCGGTGCCCGAAATGTCGACGGAAGAAATTGTGAAATATAGGGTGAGTTAATCCTTTTCCTGTGTTACACATTTATTGCATGGACAGATTTATACACACAGTTAACTCATAATACAGGTATTCATTCTACACATGCATCGCTTTGCATTACAAAACTATGACATGAGAAACACACAAGGTCATATGTTTGATCTTTATTTTATTTGTAAAATATGATATTTGCAAAGCGTTTTTTTACTGATATATGTTACAAATATCATCGCTGAATTCACACTACACGTACGAGCGTGTATGTATCATAATAACAGTGTATGTCTTGACATATTACAGCAATATGAACACCATATATTTAAATACGATTGGTCCGAGCGTCAATCCGTATCAACAAATCTCTGGTTACACACTTAATTTAGTGTGTCTGTAGGTTTTTATATTATATTCTGTTACTTTCCGTGTAATATCAAACTTGATTCTATACATGCGCGATGTCTTGTTCTTCACCTGTTCCTTGTATCGTCACTTCGCAGGTGTTTATCTAACGTCCTTCTGGTAACTCCAAAATGTTGTCATCACATGCAGACTGTGACAATGCCTCCGCCTTTAGGTCGGCCTGAAACACATGCTTTCACCCAGTACATGACATGTGTACATTTTGTATCATAATTATGTAAAATATTGTGGTATGATGACAATGTAACACGTATCATCTAGCGTCCGTCTAATGACACAACTGGGTCATGTGATTTAATACAGGACGTCGTACTGATCGCTATTCTTTCTACACCCGTTGTCGTTGCACGCAAACGTGATTCATAATCTGTTTATGGAATCTCAGCAGATGGTCCGGCCTGAACCGTAAGATCTTTTCGGAATCCCAGTAACATCCAAAGCACGTACAGTTCCCAATAAACATGAAATATTTGACGGGCTCAGTTGTTAGTGACTCGCCGTTTGCTAAGAGGTTTCCCACAACATCCCCGGGATCGACATGCTCTGCTGGCCAATATTTCGATATCACGACAGTAGAATGTATGACAAAACCGATCATACCGGGCCACTCGAATAATATCTTCACGGCGCATGGTGTATGACCAGGTCCCTTATGGAGCGCTGCGTGCTCCATATATTTCGATGTGATGACACCACACAGTTTACAACGCAATATCGGGTCGCTGTCGTAGGAGTCGATCACACAGTGTTTAGAGGCGCAACAGCTGATTCGAGACGCCGTAAGCAGGGTTGTACACTGTTGACAATCGCCGTTGTTTTTATACATCTCGATCAAACGTTGGTACAGTTCAGTAGGTAGCAGCCAAAAGAATGTATGCGGTATATACCGCGACGTTAACCACCGCGTGCATATGTCGAACAAAGTACCTGGTTGTTTCCGTTCCATGATATCACACCCCGATTCGGTCGTATACCAGACACGTACTACAGGATAGTGCTATGTGCACAGACCTTTATATGTTGCAGGCCAACATTAACTCGAACGAGTTATGGCTGGTACAGCGGACTTGTATCAACATTTTTTCAGGCGCTCCGTCATTTAAATGTGTCATACTGTCCGCACTGTCGTATACTAAACCGAAACCATTCCATCATCGCATATTCTTTGGTTATTAGTACCACGGACGCCTTCGGACAATAACGCGCTGACTATTCGCGAACAGATGTCTGGGAATTTCGATCATCTGCTTGTAAAAAGACACACGTTCAGGATAAGAAAAATTTTATTGTGCCTCGGATAAGTTTCCGGCATATCGGGCAATTCCTAATGTCTGATGCACAACCCATACATGATACAATATGTCCGCATGGCAAGAAAATGATTTGACGAATTTGGTCCAAACAGATTACACACATAGTCTTGTCTTGTAACAACTGCTTTTCTTGTATCAGGGCATCCACATCTGAAATTAACAACACACGAACTGATTGTCATGCAAAGCGATGTATACCTTACATAACCGTTATGTAATCATAGAAATAAGCATACGACTGTAATCTACAACGTTACATTACGGATACCGATCTATATTTGTTACAGATACATACTACAGCAAATACAATGCTTTGTTCACTGTCCTTCAAATGAGGACGTAATTGCCAGTGTGTGTGTGTGTGTGTGTATGTAATGAAATGACCGTATCGTTGAATTGACCTAATGATTACTTTGTTTGTTTGTAGGTCCAGCTGTTTGCGGACCGTTCCCGTCACCGTCACTCCCGTTTGACTGCTGCATTTCGCCAACGAGCGGTTTCTCTTCCGCTTCACGTGCGGCTGGAGTGCTGGCAGCGGATGTTTCATATGAATCCATCACAGCAGCTAGTAAACATTCAGCGGATTCAAACGCCTGCCCTGTCGTACGTAGCTTGTTTTCTATGACGGACGCCACTCTGTCACGGGGAATCCCCGTGTTGAGGACTAACTGGACTCTGTCCGTGCTCATTTGTGCCGCCAGGTGTCGGGGGTCGTACTCTGATGTCGGCCATTTGAAACAGCACACAATATATGATAATATATGTGAATGAGTCCGAACGGACGTGTTGAATATCAATACGTTTCTGAGAATATTTATAATGTGGGCAATGAAGCTACACCTCACAAATTATTACCAGTATGAATATGCATGATATCAACACAGAATATCAATGGCTCCGATCTCACTTACCAAACAACGTATCTCAACAGTATAACGGCTTGGGTATTATGGCTCTGATCAGAAAGAGTCCTAAAGTCTAGCCGAGACGTATTAATGACTATATGAAACATTTGATATGTATGTGAAAGTGAAACGGAAAATAAGTTTTTTATCACATGACTGGACAGCTCTTGCATAAAAATATCAGTCATTGTGTGAATATACTGACATGACATAAGTCCTGAACAGAAATATAACGTAATGTTACATATTTGGCATATATTATATATATGTTCTGACCTTAGAAACTCAAGTACAACATTAACAGCAAAACCACATACCTGATCGTTCGGACGTTTCGCTCCTGCTTTCTAAGTAACGTTTGGTCCTAACTTTGGCGTTGGTACCCTGTAACAGATTCATAATATGTTTGTGTACACACGTCATCACGAATATTTCCTTATATAGTGATACAAAGTGGTTTCGTATGTTCATATCCAGACATGATAGTAATGTATGCTTAAACAAAACGCAATACTGAATATATTGTATTGACTGTCGTTAAAGGATAATGCGTGTCTGATGCTTTTTCTGTGTGATCATGTAAAATGTGTGTGATAAGTAAAGAATAATCACCAATGTCTCGCTTTTAACCATAGTTGCATTTCTGTTTGCCTCGTGAATGAATTCAGGTCCTTTGGACTGCATAACAAAACCACATTTTGGGAACCAACGTGCATGCTCAGCCCATGGTTCATCTCCCGGTTCCCAGGCACGAAGCCCTCCATCACAGTAAAAACACCGGCAACAATCATGTTCACCTGCAACACAAAATACGTATCATCTGTTATGAACATAAATGCGTATCACATTAATTAATACATACCACTGTAATCAGTGACCGAAGTATTATCTTCTGTTGCAAAAAAAAAGAATCAATATGCGTCTCATAATTATTCATCTGAAATTGTTTCTTGGTCATGTGCCAAACAATATACAGTTATCGTCTCACAGCCTGCAAATGCAGGATAGAACCGTTTCCAATGACTGATGCGATATCTACAGACATATTACATTTTATACGAGATGATATACTCCGTTGGTCGGACTTACAAGAACGAACTAAAACAATCAAACACGTTTATTTAGGTTAAAGAAATGGTGTCGTTTTTCTAACTACAAATGTAGCGAGCATGTATTACCTGTGTAGTAAAACCCGGCTTCGGCCAGTGATTCGGGAGTCTGTTCTTTACCCACTGGCCATTCACGGAACGTCGCTAGTCTGTTTTGCTCTGTAGCCAGTCTTGGCCTTCGAGGTCTCTTTGTAATTATGCCCAACCGTTCCTTCAGGATATCCTTGTAGAAAGACGTTCCTCCAGTTTTGTTTGCAAGGATCGGGCTATTGTCGTCAGGAAGTGGTACGTTATTCGTTGGTTCCCCGCGAACAAACGCACACCGGTCTCCGTAATACCGGAAATGTTCCTCGTCTGGATCATCCCCTGTCTCCCAACCCATCATAGCACCTTGACAGAAGGCACATTTTACTTTATCACGTGGTCCGACAAAGTATAAACCCGCCGCCGACATCAGCCTCGGCTCGATCAAGTCCCTTTTCGGCCATTGACGGTAGCTATCCAGTCTGTTTTTTTCAATCCACATCGCCGAAGCCCCTCGCCGTTCGCCCATTTTGTCTATGAGCGTTTTCAGATGACTTTCACTATATGCATTTTGGCCATACGAAATAGCTCTTTCTGGGTTTTTATATTATGCAACGTCACTCTCGCAGTGCCCGCGTCCCTGCACTATCTGTTTCAACCGATGCTGATGTGTATATAACTGTATCTGAAGTGGAGTATTAGTTCGGTCACATGACTACGGGTACAACGTCTTAACTCGGAGTACCACGTAGTCGTATGTTTACAGCAGCTCTTTGCAGATCAAACAGAGCAGACAGTAATGCATGTCGGACTCTATATATATAGGCCGCGTGCTGTTCCGCATAGGATCCTATTACAAATACACTGTGAAACTGATACCACAATGTATTATATTGGACGAAAGCTGACACACGTTATCTTGCGATACTACATCATATTCAAGATTCCGATGTCCCAGCACCTGTACCGACCAATCAGCAGGCAGTGAGTCATACCTGTCCTATCACAATGTGTATATAATATTTGGCGTGTGCTTACCCTCATTGAGTCACAACCGCACTCCCACAACGTGGCACCTCACGACTGACTGGTGTCTACCGCTGATTGCAAGGACAGGATGTCTGCGTCTTGGGCAGAAGTGTTCAGACGATGCCGCCCAGAGTTGTTGGCTAACCTGACGGTGGACGAGATGTTATGTGCTATCCTGAAGAGCAGAAACGTGTTGTCACAGTACCACGCTTACGCACGTAACACCACCCCTTTTGCAAAAGCAACATCCTTGATCGACCATATATCAAAGAACGACAGTCATGTGAAACATTTCATCACTGCTCTTAAGGAAACAGGGCAGCCGCACGTGGCTCTCTTGTTGGAAAAGCAAAAGCGGAAATGCGAGGAAGAGGCGAAGCAGAGATGTAAAGAACAGGCAAGACAGTGGTGGGAGGAACTGGTACCACCAAATGGCGCACAAGCCCACCGACAGGCCGACCCATGCGGTGGTCCCGATTGGACAGGCCTGTTTGCGTTCTTGTCTTGCTCAGATCAACACGACAACGCTCCGTTCGATCAAAACAAAGACAGGAAGTTCAAAGAAAAGATTGTGCCGCTGTTTCGAATCTTGGCACAGATACTGAACTCAATGAACGACAAGTTGCTCTTCATGATGACGTGTGTGTCAGCAAAAATCGTCAAGATGGCAGAATGGCACCAGATATGGGAGCAGACAGACAATGACACAGCCAACAGTTTGCTACAAGCTTTGGAGGGAGAAACATACGTGCAATGGAACTACTTCAGCCTGATATGCCGTACAGCAGACTTAAAGGCCGCCGCATACATCATCGACGACGCCTTGACGACAGCTGGAGTTACATCGCTCTACTCCATCATGGTTTCGGGATCCCCGTGCGGGTAGAAAACAAGGGAAGTCGCAAGGACCTTCACTGTGTATATACCGTTTTGTAGCACTGTATCATTGAACTTATATCTGCTTTATCACTAGTATCCGACTTTAGTCAGACTAAAGGATTTCGTTTTTGGTATACTGTAATGACGCCGGACTCTGGTTTATGTTTTTTCCAGTTATCGGTATGACGTATGTAGGCGTCAAGTTTCGTGTGGTCACACACGTACGGACTATCAAGATCTGCATGCGTATTTTTTTTTCGATTTGGTTGTATTATGGATATGACTGGAATGTATAAATATCACATGTAACTCAAATGATCTGATTTCTTGTTTTGTTTTATCATACCAGACCTTCCATAAAAACACTCACACATTTAATACACAAAGATGCACAAGACGCAATACTCTCCTCAACGTAACATTTTAATACATCGGCCAATACAGTACATACGACATACGCTAGTTACAAACGGCAAACATACATTCTTCAAAAGAAAGGTATCTGATTAACTAATAAAAACGTATGCAAAGGCTACCATCATCGCTGGATGAAGAAGACGATGTGCGTGTACCGCCGCTGTCCAAAGAAGAGTCAGAAGACCTTCGATCCGTGTAATAAGTAGCAGGTGGGTCTCTCCTGAATACTTCATTGTCGTCAATGGAACTGGCCAGAGACGAATAAGGACACGAGACGTCGTCATCCTCGCTGGTCAGAACAGAGTCTGGAGACCGTGGTTCAGTGTTAGGAGAGGCAGGGGGGTCTGTGTATCTGATTACTTCGCTAGTCAAAGCATCCATATCATTGGCGAAATCCTGACCGGTGTCGTCATTATCGCTGGCCTGAGACCTGTAACGAGACGATATGTTATCACCGTCGCTGGCCATAAAGGAGTAAGGAGACCGTGGTTCCGGGTCAGGAGAGGCAGGGGGCTCTGTGTACCTGATAACTCCATCACTCATAGCATTCCTCACATTGGCGAAATCATGACCGGTGTCGTCATTATCGCTGGCCTGGGACATGTAACGAGACGATATGTTATCATCGTCGCTGGACAGAAAGGAGTAAGGAGACCGCGGTTCCGCGTCTGGAGAGGCAGGGGGGTCTGTGTACCTGATAACTCCATCACTCATAGCATTCCTCACATTGGCGAAATCATAAACATCGCCGTCATCGCCACTGGCCATCTCAACACTATCATTCTCATTGACGCCCATAGCACTCTGTGTGTCGCTGTCATATGCACCTTCACCATACATGACGAAATTGGTTCCCCTCATCATTCGCGCGCACTTAAGTTTAAGTGCAACGTCGGGTATATATCGCACAAGCCTTTTCCATTCCGACGTGTTCAAAGTCACACATACTTTTTGAGTGACGACACCGTTTTCGGTGTCAACGTACTTGAATGTTACCTCGTAGTTATCAGAGCCATGTGGACATTGCTTGGCGTACATGGTCAACTGTTTTCCGCGATACTCTTCCAGGATCAGTTTCACCTGATTATGAGCCGTTATTGCTCGTGTAAATCCGGCTGCGCGACCTGATAACTGCTTCCACGCGATATAACTGAAGTAGATCACACGGCGCTCAAACTTAGGTGCAAGGCCTTTCACAAGGAAGATAC
This sequence comes from Sipunculus nudus, assembly GCA_026874595.1. NCBI lineage: Eukaryota > Metazoa > Annelida > Sipuncula > Golfingiida > Sipunculidae > Sipunculus > Sipunculus nudus. The sequence continues at coordinate 179,878 of CM049320.1, read as the reverse complement.
CCTGCTGATCAATATACAACCCCGCACGGTCATCACTCTCACGAACGCCTTCGTCCGAAATGGTTTGCCAGAGAGGTACCGTCCACATGTCATGGCCAGTAGAACCAACTGTCAGGTTGATCGGTATCCGAACTGTATACACGTTCATATAGGTGTCACCTGAACCATCGGTGGTCCGTTCACTTTCACTGTCCCGGTCATCCATCACGGGCCCTTCTAATGAATGTTGTTACATGAAATCGTGTCGGACTATGCGATACTGGCTGTACGTATGGCTACAGGTACGTTGTACGATGTGTTACTCGGTGTACACACACACGCACAAATGAGTATATCGAAAATATATCCCCATACAAATACTGTTTACAGCTCCATTGGGTACCAGTGACATTCAGACACTGAAAACACACACACACATATTCGAACACACACATACGACACAAGACGAAAGGTAATGAAGACAGACAAATAAAATCAGGTTTGTTACCATTATACATAAGGTTTATTGTCAAAAGCCGTACATGTCTATTAAGCAGTTATGTGTGTATATATATATATATGAATCATACATACATGTTTTCATAAATGAAAAAGTGTACAGGTCTAATCATATTACTAGTTGCTAAAACACCAACGTCATCAAAGTTCTCAATCAGAATGCATCTGTATCGTTTACATATAGCAATCTATGACATCCTCTAGGGGGCAACGGCACCTGACACATGTTTTATCGTCCTTCGCTATAATATGCCACGCGCATTGGAAACAGCAGACGAAGTGACCGCACGGAACAAACACCGTCTTCCTTTTATTCTCCATGCACACTATACAACAACTGAGCTCTGACCCGGATTCGTCACGAACGTCCTGTCCCCGTTTTTTATTGAGCATGTCCCGTGTGATCTGCCACCGTCCGACACGAGATATGTTCTGCGCTTGGGAGAGATGACCCTTCAGCCGGTGCACGGTATCGTTGATACGCGAAGCTGCCTCATGATTCAGAGAGGAGAGAAGAACCGTGCGCGCCTCGCACTGACCATGAGAGCCAAGCAAGTTGATAAACGCGAGGAGATGCCGTAGACCCCGCCTTTTGAGGACGGACAGCAGTTCATCGTTCTTCTGTGAATTGGTCGGCCTTGCCTGTATGCTTTCCACATGCTCTTGAAGCAAAATGTTGTTTTGCAGCAGGGCGACCATAAGCTTCTCGTTTGGGTCCAGCGTGTTCTGTAAATGGATTGCAGCAGAATTGATCACGTCTGCGACAGGAACCGACGGATGGTTTGACATGTAAGCACTTACATCCAATTGACATTCCTTGTCAGTCATGTTTGTGTTGCAGGCGATCCGGAACACGGTTAGCTCACATCAAATGCGTCGGGTGAAATAAGCCAGGAGACGCGCACAGGCGCCTCTTATACGTGCAAGTGAACGGAAGGTAGGTACAATCCTTTTTGATTTTTTTTTGGTGCTGCATGCGTAGTCCTAGGTAACGTTTTGTGTTATGGCGTATCACGTGATTCACGCAGGTTTGTGATATAATACTGAGTCACTGTACACACAATAAATATACGTGTTTTCCTTGCGCATGATATCGATGGTCGTTATCATGTATAGGCAGATGTAGACACAATCCTAAGCCTTTCTTGACCCGTCTATTTGCACTAACGATGGCTGCAATATGTACGTGTGCAAAGAGCTCCACTTGACGACATTCTTGCTGCAATTTCACGCGTACATGCTTCAAAATTAAGAGCGCGCACTAGCGTGGAGTGCGCCACCTCATTATCAAATATTTGCAACAAGTTGATAAATGTTACCAGTCTCTGAACGTCCCAATGCTCGAGTATACACAGCAGCTCCCCGTTCCTCTCGATAGACGTCTCCTTCGCTTTGATACGATCCGCTTGAACAGGGTCGATTAGGCCTCTGTTGACCATGACGTCATACAGCAACACGTCGACATCAAGAGAGGTAACCAACTGAGGACGTATGTCACCGATAATGCTTCCGCCCGTGATCGGGGGTTGTATAGACAAGTAATATTCCATTGGCTCTACATCTCCGCTGTACATGATGTATCCGTAAGGAGTTCTGTTCAGTACGGTGGTTGGCAATGAAATGATGCATTTATACAGCAACTGTCTATTTATATGTGTGCCCCTCCCCATATCCACACATCCACATCCTTGACCCATCTGTTTGCACTAACGATGGCAGCATAATGGACATGTGCAAAAGGCTCTTTTGCGCCTATCTGCTTCCAAATTAAGAGCGTACATTAGTCTGGAGTGCGCCACCTTATTATCAAATATTTTCAACAAACTGATAAATTTTACCAGTCTCTTCACGTCCCAATGCTCGAGTACACACAGCAGCTCCCCGTTCCTCTCGATAGACGTCTCCTTCGCTTTGATACGATCCGCTTGAACAGAGTTGATTAGGCCTCTGTTGACCATGACGTCATACAGCAACACGTCGACATAAAGAGAGGTAACCAACTGAGGACGTATGTCACCGATAATGCTTCCGCCCGTGATCGGGGGTTGTATAGACAAGTAATATTCCATTGGCTTTAAATGTCCGCTGTACATGATGTATCCGTAAACGAGTCCTGTTCAGTACGGTGGTTGGCAACGAAATGATGCATTTATACAGCAACTGTCTATTTATATGTGTGCCCCTCCCCATATCCAGATCCTTGACCCGTCTGTTTGCACTAACTATGGCTGCAATATTGTACGAGTGCCAAGGACTCCATTTTACTAGTTCTTTGATGCAAGGTTGCGCGTACATGCTTCACAGTTAAGAGCGGCCAGTAGTAGGAAGTGCGCCACCCTATTACCAAACATGTTCAACAAGCTGATAAATATTACCAGTTTCTCAACGTCCCAATGCTCGAGTATACACAGCAGCTCCTCGTTCCTCTCGACAGACGTCTCCTTCGCTTTGAGACGACCCGCTTGGTCAGAGTCGATAAGGCTTTTGTAGAGCATGGTGTCAACCAACAGCACGTGGACATCAAGAGTGGCAACCAACCGGCCACGTAGTGTACCGATAATGCTTTCGCCCGTGATCGGAGGTTGTATTGACAAGTAATATTCAGGTGGCTGCATCACATCTTGGAAGTACATGATGTATCCGTAAACGAGTCCTGTTCAGTACGGTGGTTGGCAACGAAATGATGCATTTATACAGCAACCGCTTATTTATATGTGTGCCCATAGCCCCCGCATCCTACACTAAAAAAGCATAAAAAACGTTTTTGACAATCCATACTGTAAGATACGATGACATGCGCCAACTGGCATTCTTATCCTTTTTTCGAACCGCCCGTTTGCACAGACGACGGCTGTAAAATGGTATGTGTACCGATGACGCCAGTCGGGGAGAAGCTACATCCGTCAGCAAAGCGCTTCCATGCTGCTCGATTCAGACATTTCACGAGCACGACGTGCGGCCCGGACCGGTTGCAGGTTTTGAGCAACTCGATAAACGTGACAACTTGTTCAAGCCCCAACTCCATGATGATAAACAGCAGCATCTTGTTCTGATCGATGACGGTATCTTCCCCGGTGATACGTGCGGCTTCGTCCTGACTTATAAGACCTTTCTGGAGCAGAGTGTCAATCAGCCAAGGATCGACGTCCAGGCTGGTCACCAACGTGCGCCACTGTGGCCGGAGGATGCTCGCGCTCGAAATCTCAGGTCTGACAGACAAGTAAAAATTCAATGGCTGCAACGTATCGACCCGGCCCATGGTGTATCGGTTAAACACTCCCGTGCAGTACGGCGGTCGGCGATGAAATGATGGATGGATACAGCGACCGGTACTTTTGTAACCACGCCACAAGCAATGACATATAAAAGGACATATAAAATGAAACAGAACGGGATTCGACACACACGTTTGAAGTACCAAATCATTACCCCCATGGAGTTACGCCACATGATAGTCGGGAGGTCGGAGGCTGATTGCATCACACAGAACAGAACATCATACAGAACGCAGTACGAATATACAAACATCACAACGACACACTGACACACACGCACCTAACCGGGAGAGCGTTCAGAACAGGTTCCCCACATCCGTCATACAGTACACGTTGTACAGAAGAACACGTTTAAATATATACACTACATTTTATTCATTTGTTATTCATTTATACAATAACAAAGGTGCGATTACGAAACACAAATGCGCAAAGTAAGATATATACACAAGTTTGAATCATCAATAAAGAACGTGTCAACGTATGTATGTTATAGAGAGTATCAATACAAAAACAGTTCACTTATCGTATATACAGGTACTTACGCGTTTCACTGTGTGAGCTGGGGCAGGGGAAGCAAAAAGAGTTCCTTATGGTACGTCCTGTTAGGTTCACATGAAACAGGGTTTGATATCTTCTACCCGGTTTCTGCATGTTATACATGTCATATCCTCGTTCTCACTGCACCTCAACGCACATGTGAAACAGCACCTTATGTGACCGCAGGGCAGAAATATCGTCTTCCGTTTGTTGTCCATACACACTACACAGACTTGTTCATTGGGATCATCTGGAGTCACCGGTACGTCGTTTTTCTTTTTCGCACATAGCATGTCGCGCATGCGCCGCCACCGTTGACCAGAAGAAACCTGCCCATCCGCCCCGCTTAACGTTCCATTGAAAGGTTCGACCTCGTGACGGGTCGGTTGCTCGACCGTGTTCGTTGTTAGCGATCGTCCGACACGGCCAGCCTGCTTCGGGAAAGCGTGTGCGTTCAATGATTTCACCAGGATATCTCGCGGAACGGGCTGATCATACACCTTAAGCAATCCAATAAACCTGACCAAATTAGGGAGACCCCGCTGAGCGAGGATGTCCAACAAGGCTGTGCTTTTCGCATATTTGTGACACTTGCGGAGTATGGTTTCGGCATTGAACCTGCTGATGATGCCTTCTTCGACCATCGCCTCCTGCAGCAGCAGGTCAACGTCCAGGCAATGAGCCAGCGCAACCCGGTCTGAATTGATAACACTGCGTATCGAAATAGCGGGACTGACAGCCATGTAAACGTCGAGTGGATGCAACCAGTCTGGCTGACGCGAAGAAACGTGTCCACTCGCGCTGCCGCATTTTCCAGTGTGGGGGTCGGCCTGACTGCTTGACGGTTTCCCGGCTGTGTTCCCAGTAAGCGTACCTCCGCCAGGGACACCCTGCTTCCCGAAAGCGCATGCGTTGAGTGATTCCACCAGGATATCTCGGGGCACGGGTTGATCATACTCTTCCAGCAAACCGATAAACCCGATGAAGTTTCGAAGACCGCGCTTCAGGAGGATGGCTATCAACTCACTGGCTTTCCCACTCATAACAGGGCTGTTGTCTAAAAGTTCAGCGTGGCCCTTGCATATGATGCCTTCCTGGACCATGGCGTTCTGTAGCACAATGTTGAAGTCCAAGTACATCAACAGCTTGATACGGTTTCCTTTGATCACATTTGATATATCGATAGCGGGACGGACAGACAAGTAAACATCGACTGGATGCAGTGTACGTGACATCTCAACACTTTCAAATTTGGGTAGAGCTAACACCGAACAGAACTGCTGCTGGTACTGGTCTGATGTAAGCCCACCAAGTTCTGCTTTATGTAGCTGCCAGACAAATCATCTGATCGGCAGGAGTTCACTGTGGGCATGTCGAATATATGTATATATACATGGGAGGGGCGTGTTTCAGACGTAGGTCCATCACTCACGGAATTGACGTTCAAATGATGTCCTTGAACAAACACGTGCATCCCTATTATCGTATTGCGTAAAAAGCAGGCCACATAATAGCTTGTTTTAGACTGTCTGATCATGCATTTACGTTTGGTACGTTTAGTAAACCAGTATTAATCATGACCATATGTACAGAAAAAACAACCAAGACAAAAATGACAAACTTAACGCTGGTGCATCGCTGATACATAACAGCTACGATGTTAACCTCACGTGCCACCTGAACTCCAGTCTTTACTCCGTCTGTGCCGCATCATTGCCTCTAGACACCGGTTCAGTCGACAGATACGTTTCCTCTGTGGACTCACTGGTTGCGTCGCACTCACTGCAATCGAGACATCTGAAACATGTTTCACAGTACGGCCGATTTTTCAGGTAGAGGCCGTGTCTCATATCTGCAGGTAAACGCCGGTATAAATCCTTCATTGAATCATTCAGATATTTTAGTTCATCATACACATCCTTGCACCGAGACGGGTCAAACATAAAACCCCAACATCCGTACAGCATCATGTCCACCGTGTTGAAAAGTTCAATGAATTCCGTACGGTAAGATATTTCAGACCCGTCCGAGGTGGCCATTACTCTTTATTCTTCTCTTCTGTCTTGGGATACTGGTCCAGTTTAAAGGAACGATATATATATATGCCCGCGATACGGATGGGGCACCGACGTATAGAAGGACTGTTCTACAGCGGCTTGACCACCTCAAGTTCGCGCGTGTCTGACGAACGAAACTGTGTCATTGAAACGTGACTTGTATCACTGAAATTGTAAAGCGCAATTAAAGGTCATATAAAACAGCATGTTTACACTGACGACCCATTTACGTTTGGTACGTCTGGTAAACAAGTATGATTCATAACCACATTATTACAGCAAAATATAGACGGCCTTGACGCTGGTGCTTAGCTGATACATGAAAACCAGGATGTTATCGCGTTCATGCTGCTGTGACTAACCACTCAGGACATTGACCGAATGCTTGCGGTCTGGTTTTTCCGATGTTTGCGCAGTTGTTGTGACACATTTGTCCTTGAGTCACAGTCTGGGCGACATGTCTTATCTCCTGTAAAAAGTTGTTTACGCAGACGTACATTGACACGGTATGACGTGATTTCTCTAGAAAAGGAAGTGAAAACAAAACTTGCACCGGGTGCACTGCTGATTCGTACATCTGATTCGTGGAAACTATATATAAAATATTGTTATTCCCATGTTTCGGCCGTGACTCATTTACCGACAGGACGTTGACCCAGTTACGTTTGGTACGTCTGGTAAACAGGTATGATTCATAACCACATGACTACAGTAAAAAATAGACGGCCTTGACGCTGGTGCTTAGCTGGTACATACAAACCAGGATGTTATCGCGTTCATGCTGCTGTGACTAACCGCTCAGGACATTGACCGAATGCTTGCGGTCTGGTTTTTCCGATGTTTGCGCAGTTGTTGTGACACATTTGTCCTTGAGTCACAGTCTGGGCGACATGTCTTATCTCCTGTAAAAAGTTGTTTACGCAGACGTACATTGACACGGTATGACGTGATTTCTCTAGAAAAGGAAGTGAAAACAAAACTTGCACCGGGTGCACTGCTGATTCGTACATCTGATTCGTGGAAACTATATATAAAAAATTGTTATTCCCATGTTTCGGCCGTGACTCATTTACCGACAGGACGTTGACCCAGTTACGTTTGGTACGTCTGGTAAACAGGTATGATTCACAACCACATGACTACAGTAAAAAATAGACGGCCTTGACGCTGGTGCTTAGCTGGTACATAAAAACCAGGATGTTATCGCGTTCATGCTGCTGTGACTAACCGCTCAGGACATTGACCGAATGCTTGCGGTCTGGTTTTTCCGATGTTTGCGCAGTTGTTGTGACACATTTGTCCTTGAGTCACAGTCTGGGTGACATGTCTTATCTCCTGTAAAAAGTTGTTTGCGCAGACGTACATTGACACGGTATGACGTGATTTCTCTAGAAAAGGAAGTGAAAACAAAACTTGCACCGGGTGCACTGCTGATTCGTACATCTGATTCGTGGAAACTATATATAAAATATTGTTATTCCCATGTTTTGGCCGTGACTCATTTACCGACAGGACGTTGAACCGGATGTTTTCGGGTGGGTTTTCCATAGCTTTTAACGATTTTGTTTTGACACGTTTGTCCTTGAGTGAAAGTATCGCGGTTATCAGATATATGTAAAAAGTTGTTTTGTTCATGTTGGAATTTCCACAGTATTACGTAATGTCTGGGTTACTGGCTATAAAAGCTCAGCAGTACCAAACATTCAGCAGAACCTGCCACGCACTGCTACCAGCCGGTTGAAACTGCTGCTGCTGTTGCTATTCTCTACATTACAAAAGCAGTCTTCAGCGACATGGGCTCTCGTTCGAAAACGGCAGATATGTCCGCTCGTTCAACGAAGAGAAACTCGCAACCATTGGCGAACTACAGTGGTGGTGATGTGTTCGCGCCGCTTCTATCAGGCGTAGAATGCAAAGAGAAAAGCCGGATCTCTACAATGACGGCGCCTCTGATGAACGACAACATACTCACCGTGCGCAGCATTGGACTGACGGTGAGGAAATGTTCCGACAAGGGTAATCCGGTGAACAGGCGTATCACGCCCGAGTTATTCGACGACTGTTGCGATCTGGCCTGGCTGCGCACGCTCATCTATTACGGGGAGCTGTTGGGAGCGAGCCTGGACGACTGGAGCCGGTTGTACATGTTCTTCATATGCGACCTCGCCCTGTGTCAATCGGACAAGTCCCTGCCCGCGTTTCCATGCTTTATGAAGAACACGGCGGACATGTTCCTGCGTTTCCGATACAATCACTTCCCCTACCTGATGACCGACAACGAGGAGCTGTTTCCGGATTTCCACCGATCCCAATCCATCTCAAAGCTCTTCGGTTTGGAGTATTTCGTCACGGTGCTCACCACAGAGGAACGGCACCTTTCTCTGGCTGAAAATTTCCGCCGGACATTGCGTGGAGATGATCACATTTTGAGCGAGGCCGACGCAGACGAAAGCAAGCTTCTGTGCAATGCGATCGGCGAAGCCATCCGCTGCGTGACAGACAGACTCATCAACAGGGAGCAAAAGGGCAGCGATTTGATCCCGCTGCAAGAGGACATCAACCGCGTGGCAAAGGAACTGTGCCGCTCAACAGTTTTCGCACACGAGCAGGCCTTGCATGACCTGTATGTGCGTGTACATTCTTGCCTCAAGAAAATGGAGAAAGCAGCCAAAAGCCCTCCCACATACGGCCTGTACACCGGTAAATCGCGCGAACGGTGTGTCCTGAAAAGCTCGAAGAAAGGGGCGATACCGTTTACGCTGGTGCCGTATGGCCTGCAAGACGATGCGGGTACGTTTGATCAGGGAGCAACAACAGCCAGTGTCACGGATGATACCGCCGACCCCGTTTCCTCTGAACCGTCTGCAGCTGTCGATGCCGCCACCCTGAACGTACAAGCTGAACAGTGGGTGAAAGAAAATGCCGGTCATACGACAGTTGAAGTCCAGGATCAACAGGGGAGTCCCGACGGTGCGACAACAGGAAGAAATCACGCCGAGCTCGGGAAGCGGAAACGCGGTCCGTGTCACGCTGCTGACGGTCAACCAAGGTTCAGCGCCCCGAGGAAGCGCATACGCATCGATGATACGCCATTTTCACCCATAGGCGGCGGCGACTGCGCAACGCTGTACCCTCCTATTGACAGCTCGCCACAATCGCCCGGCACAGACGCTGACAGGCCGACCGCACACGGGGCGACGAATGGCTCAAACCTGATTCTGAATTACGAAGGGAATGCGACACACTCCACGTCACAGGAGGAGGAAACGACCCTCAAAGCGCCTACGGTAAACGGGCGCCGACCCGCCATACCAGACCCCTACGAAATATCTCTTAATACACCCGCAATGCCGGCCTTGTTGAACATAGATACACAAGACCTGGTATTGCCAGACGAGGTGCGTGACGAAGACGAGGACGGAAGTGTCCGTTTGCACCTCAATCAATCGGGCCCGGCGCAAGAGGGAGATGCGGGTAACGCTTTGGAGAATGAGGTGTCTATCGCCCGCTCAGCAACAAGTCAACGAGACAAAAGCGCGCCACCGTCTGCAGTGGTTGGTGAGCATGAAAGTCCTTATTCTGATATATCAGACGACGAAATGGACAATACCGGGTTACCTGTGGGGGGGACACAACAACATATGGGTACACATTACGATCACATGCACAATGCAGGGACGGACTTGGGACACAGCACTCATTCACCCTTCACGGGACAATTCATGCCGTCTCCCGGCGTGGTCAAAGCCAATGCGCCCGTTTACGCCTGTGCAGGGCAACGGCCGATTGCTGGCGTCACAGTCAATGCGCACTTGTATGACGGGACGGGACTGCAGCAGCAAGGTACGTCCGTTGCAAGCGACCCAAACCCGATGAACATTCTGTACACCGTCGCCCAGCAACTGTCAACATGTGACGTGAATACACAGAATTATATATACACTCCAGCTGCACCTATCGTCGCAACGCCAAACAATGCAACTGCGCATAACTACGCCTCAAACACGGCCGCCATGGATACGCAGGAACTTTGGAATGTGACGAACACGATGACGGACAAGCTGCACAGGGCCATCAGCAGCTTTCAACAGTCGATGGCCATGCTGGAAGACGTCAAACAGAACTTTCAACAGTTGCAGCAACAAGTACTCCTAGTTTTCCCACGGGGATCAGCATAAACTGATACTTTCCACGTAAAACGTAATGTGGTTCTGTGTCATTGTGACAAAGCGAGCCAACACGAAACTCAAAATGCTTGACTGTTTATTGTGTATGGAGATGTAAATATATGCTAAAGGTTATGTTTAAAGTTGATTACTGTTGATCATGTGAAATGTCAAAATGAAATGTCAAAATGAAATGTCAAAATGAAATGTTAAATGAAATGTCAAAATGGAATGTCAAAATGAAATGTTAACATGATATGTCTAACTGTGTATGTTTCAAAACAGCGATCACGGATGATATATATATTATTATACGGCTTAACAATATATGCTTGTCTCATACGTCACCCGACGTTATGCTAAAAGATGATTACTGTTGATAATGTCAAATGTAAATGAAATGTCAAAATGAAATGTCAAAATGAAATGTTAACATGAAATGTCTAACTGTGTATGTTTCAAAACAGCGATAACGGATGATATATATATTATTATACGGCTTAACAATAGATACTAGTCTCAAACGTACGGCTTGTTGTTTTCTGAAAAGGACATTGTATGACAGCGTCTGTATGGTATGTGATATAACGTAAAAAACCACTATTGATCAGAGTTTGGGATTGTGGATACTTAATACATAATATTAAATAAATATGGCTTTATATTTTCGGTACGCCCATTTTACATGCCATCATTAAAAATGTCAATATATATATATATATATATGTAAACATGATAGACTCCATGCTATCGAAACATATTTCACGATCCACCAAGATGCCAGCATTCAGTCATTCTAAGTCTGACTCAGATATTAAATCTGTTACACATATCTCCTCTGTGGACATGGTGAAAATAGTTCCGGTAACATACGATAGGGGGCGCTGCCTCATACAGCACTGGTCAACACAACAAAATAGCCCTTTGCCGGACAACGGTCTACATGACATTTACGAAATACCTGCTAAAATTTTAGGAAAAATATGCCTCAAACATTCCACGAGTAACACACACACCAAAGATTAAATGTGTCCACAACCCTACTATATAAGCAGGCCGGCTCTATAATACTATCAGTTGAGAGCGCTCTATGGGCACTTTTTGGTCCCAGACGGCTCCCCTGTGTCTGTGACGTCACACTTTCCATCAGCCAATCAAATCAAGGAACAGTACCTGTTCATGATAACATAAGAAACTCACGTACACAGAGCATGTAGTCCCTGTGGCGCAATGGTTAGCGCGTCCGGCTGTTAATCGGAAGGTTGGTGGTTCGAGCCCACCCAGGGACGTTATACCTCTATGGGCGCTTTTGGCTCCCAGACGGCTCCCCTGTGGGGGAGGGGGGACTTGAGGGGGGGAGGGGGCGGCCCCTCCCTCTGCCTTATGTCAAGAAGTAGTAGAGTTGTGGGCTTGTGGCCACCAGGGGTCGGTTGTGTGGTTCAAGTCAGAAGTAGACCAGTTGTAGGTTTGGGGATCGCCGGCAGGGGGGGGGGGGAGAAGAGTCGGTAGGATGTGAAAGGTCGGTCTGGGTCGTCGAGGTTAGAGATGAAAGGTCAGTAGGGTTTACCGGGGGGGGGGGACCAGGGGAGTTCTGGGTGGGATCGCCTGGCGGGGGGGAACAGGGGAGTTCTGGGTAGGATCGCCCGGCGGGGGGGAACAGGGGAGTCCTGGTTGGGATCGGAGACCCATGTGAATGGTTAAAGAGTGTTCATCGGATATCATCGGTACTGGAAAAGCCACAGGTGTGCAACGCATGTCAAAGCACTAAGGGATCGTTCAGATCCCGACAGAGGGTCTCCACTGGGGCCGAGACCCCTATAGAAATTTCTCCACAGGGCTCGTGGTGGGGGCTTCGCCCCCGGGAAGAATACTTTATGTGGGATCGATCCCTACAAAGAATATACACAGGGGGCGAGGCCCCCATAAGGAATTACATGGAAGGCCCGTGGTGGGGGCCTCGCCCCCGGGAATAATACTTTATGGGGGATCGATCCCTAAAAAGAATATACCCCGGGGGCGAGGCCCCCATAAGGAAATATATGGAAGGCCCGTGGTGGGGGCCTCGCCCCCAGGTGATAATACTTTATGGGGGATCGATCCCTAAAAAGAATATACCCCGGGGGCGAGGCCCCCATAAGGAAATATATGGAAGGCCCGTGGTGGGGGCCTCGCCCCCAGGTGATAATACTTTATGTGGGATCGATCCCTAAAAAGAATATACACAGGGGGCGAGGCCCCAATAAGGAATTACATGGAGGGCCCGTGGTGGGGGCCTCGCCCCCGGGAATAATATTTTATGGGGGATCGATCCCTAAAAAGAATATACACAGGGGGCGAGGCCCCCATAAGGAATTACATGGAAGGCCCGTGGTGGGGGCCTCGCCCCCAGGGGAAAATACTTTATGTGGGATCGATCCCTAAAAAGAATATACACAGGGGGCGAGGCCCCCATAAGGAATTACATGGAAGGCCCGTGGTGGGGGCCTCGCCCCCAGGGGAAAATACTTTATGTGGGATCGATCCCTAAAAAGAATATATCCCGGGGGCGAGGCCCCCATAAGGAAATATATGGAAGGATCGTGATGGGGGCCTCGCCCCCGGGAGAATACTGTATGGGGATCGGGGCGCCGAAGGCGCCAATACACAGATGTATGTATGGAGGGCGCCTTCGGCGCCTAGATCCCTAAAATGAATATTGTCCGGCAAATGGCCATTTTGTGTTGCTGACCAATATATTGGCGTCAGTATCGCCACCTGCCGACGACAAGTAGAACTATATCAGATAGACAACGGATTTATCTAATTAAGTTGCACACATGAAACAACATTTGTGCGGACTGCATACTTTAATTGAACTGGATGTTTTGTGTGCCTTTATGTATTTATAAAATGTATCAGAAAATGATCAGGAATCACATATGCGGATGATCATGGCATAAAGAAGACCGTGAAACTTTCATATTTTATTCATTATATAAGTTCCGTCTTATGAGTTCCACAGGTATTGTGACGTAGATTCAGGCAAAACATTGTTGAAAATAACGAGTACATCAAGTTTTTATACATATTTTTGAAATATTGTCACATATGCATTTATTTAAAATTTCGTTTTCTGAGTTTGGAAGTATCAAGTGATATCAACATCTATTAGTATGTTTGTCGTATCTGGTTGATCAGATCCATATAACATCTGGTTGTTCAAACGATTTTCGTGCATTCGCATTGGATGTGCCTAAAATATACATCTGGGTGACGAATGGTTTTGATGTACCCGTCTTCTTCTTTTTAAAAAATGTATATAACGTGAAAGTACACCTCGGCGTGCAGGGTTTTCTGTATCGGGTGTTTAATCTGAAACCGATCGCCAACGACAAAACTAATTTATGAATACATGCAAACACGCAGACAGTTATCGAGCAGCGATGAAAAAGCAGATTACCAGCAAACGTATTAAGATCATGCCAGGGACGAACCCTGTTTAACCACATTTCAACCCGTCACCCCTCATATACATATATATATATATATTCATGTGAGCTTGAGAAGCCGTCACCCCTTGTTTCATGGCGGGTGAGACCTTCCGAATACATGCATCCCATTCAAGCCACGCCCACGCAACACATTGTGTTTGACGTACCCAACAGTTGCGGACGTGTGCTCATTCTTGATTATACTTCGGACACAGCGTGATGCATTCGCTCCCAGCCGACGACCAGTTAACCAGCAGGTTGTGCGACAAGAACGAAATGACATATCTGATGGACAATTTGATGGGTCACGCGGAGCTACTTTTGAAGAAGATCAAAGTCCTTGACGACAGATCAACTGATGTATTTCCCAGATCGTGGCAGTGCGTGGAACTGGTTGACGGCGTGGACCCGTGGCCACCCAGCCTCTGCTTGAGTATGATAACTGATATCGGGAGAGGGTACGGGATCACACTTGATGAGGCTACTTTGACGGCTGTGTATAAAACGGAACCGTGGGTCAGCTGGCACAGGATATGCCCTTCGATCACAGTGAACCTTACACGCATGGTCCCGACGGCTGAAGCCCGATGCCTGGCTGTGTACATATTGTACTGCTTCTTTAGCAAAGAGTACCGAGTGTCTCACGCTGACAGCGATTTCCACAGGGGTCTGCTGTGTTTAAATTACTGCCCATGTAGCCGATACCAAACGAGGAATGTAACCTCTCGTTGCTGTTGTGTGTCACTTGGTTCTTTCTCGTGAAAGCGTCATTGTGTACCCGATATCTGACAGCGTACGTCACACACAATGACACCAGTGCATACATCTCCTCATTGTGGTTTTTTATATCTATATGTGTTCATGTCGCGTGGGATAATGCATCTCAGAAACGTATCTTCGCTCATGCAGTGGACTGACCTTGAAATGAGGCCATTTTTTGTTATGTCACATGAGCTCTGCCGTTACTCACATTTGAATTTGGTAAACAATTTTGAGCCTATCCCGTCAACATCCAGGCATGCGCACTGCCTGGACTGTACATGTTCGAAAACATATAAAAGCTGCGGTGATGTCTAGTTGCCAGGCACAATTCCTGTGGGAGCCCTACCACGACCATGGCTTGTTCTTCACATTGGCACGAGACGTTTTACGGCATACTGCCCCGTTTGGCATCTGCACTGTACGTGAAACAGAGTCTGCTGCCTGACGAGCTGTTGGCAGAGGGGTTTCTCGACAGGGACGAGCTGGATAATGTCAGGGCGAAGATGACTAATTCGGAACAAGCCGAACTGTTGCTGCACACACTGGCGGATACGAACACTCCCAGAAGGCTTGACAAAGCTATGAAAATTATAGGGCGTCATCACCCAGACGTTTTGCGGATGTATCAAGATCGCATGAAAGCACTGAGTCGGGATGAGAAAAAGGCTCGACCACACGGTTCGCCTCCGGCTAAGGTGTCTTCGTCTTGGAATGACAGTTTTTACAAAATACTTCCCGGTATGGCCGACAAATTAGACGTGCTGCATAGCGACGTAGTTGATGTACTTGCTGCGCGAGGGTTTATCAACGACAACATGGTCGAGCAGATACGTGTTCACAGGATTAACACGGCCCAAGCCAGAACACTCCTGTACCTCCTTCTTGATAACAACGGTGTATATGAACTTGATGCTGCCATGGAGTTGCTGCGCGGCCATTACCACGCGCATGTGTCGGATTTTTATAAACAAGGTATGAAACATCTCGATCGTCCCATGCTGGTGGACAATGTGAACAACCGTTCGTAAGCATGTACGCCCCGTCTAAGGCACTGTATATACACATCAAACGCTGGAAGTGTTGGAGGTCCAGATGCTGATATTAACTCGTGTATTCGGGATTTTTCGAAAGAACTGATTGTTTGGTCTTTGAGCATACGCAACGATGTAGCATTTTTATACAATGCACGCATATATATGACTGTTTGAAACGTGGGATTAACGTACGGGACGTGTTTCATAACGGACCTAACGTCACAGCCAGCTCTCCAGGCAATAAGGTTTTGTATAACAGGTTGTTGTGCATGTGATTTGTTTTTGTTTATACTGTAATCTATATGACACGTAATAAAAAGGCATAACTGAATTGCATCCTGTATTGTATCAGACTATGATGGGTTTTATGCTATGTGTGTGTGTGTGTGTATGTAAGTGCGTGTGTAAATAAATTATCTATAAGATACCATGTGATCTGGTACACGTCACTATCTGAAATAACAGGATGGTAACAGAGTTCTCACTGGATGGCACCACATGTTTTCAATTTTGTTTGTTCCCATCACGGTCTCTTAGCTGATGTCCATATTTAACCGTGCAGCTCTGTCACAACGCGTTGCATCAGGGTTCCCCTTAGATATTTGTTCTACTCCTCCGGTTAATGTATGAAACTCGGCAACGGCAACCGTCCAACTATCTTTAAGAACGAAGTTGATACCAACTGGACCGCATGTTGATCCGTGTGCGTCATCACAGATTCAGAAAAAAAACTATATTTGGATACGCGCAATGTATGCTTGCTGATGGTATTATGTTAACGTTTCTGCCACACGTGTGTCATCCCCTCCTTCGCGTGTAAACGTCATCACACGTGACTATATAACCATCAACGGGTAGCATGAACGCCACATGCGCACGGTCTTGTGAGAAGGACAGGCATGGGTGCCGCTGGTGGTGACTGGATTTCGTGTTCGCAGAGGTTTGCTTACCATTTGGTACTGTTTTTTGTATTGATGGGGTGTATCCTCCGGCTTACTTTATTTTTTGTACTGTACAGTGACCTATGTCTGGCAACCTATGTGACTCCGAGATCGGCTGCGCCTTCTCCGTACCATGTATTCAGATTCTTCGACATCAATCTGACAAACAGCGAGGCCCAGTATGCGTGCGGTATGTTACAGGATGGCAGGTGGTACCTGCCTGCACCGGATGACAGCCATGACGGGTTATCGTTCCACACAGAATTGACTGATTTCATGAACAGTGCTGGTATTTCCGAAGCGTGGATTTCGCTGAAAGGGAACAAGCTCAAAGAATGGCGGGTGTCCGGGACGAAACCTTTCAAAGGCAGGGTACAGCATAACGGGGAGCAACACAGACACTGCGCCAGAATACAATCTCGATATGAAGCTGCTGTGAGTGAGTCGTGTAATGACGACGTCAAAATGTTTGTATGCGTTGTACCGTCTTCTAGCCATCTGTTCTTCAGTAATCTCTGCAACGGACAGTACGGACCGTGCTACGCGATATTGCGTGGCGCCGCAAGTTGGTTTGAGGCTAAAAGCATGGGCGTTTACATAGGGGCACGCTTGGCCGTGGTTCATAATGGGGAGGAAGCTAAAGCGCTGAATAAGTTCATAACATCTCAGATATCCGGTGCAACGGAATACTGGGTGGACCTGGTGAACCACGTTTGGCAATACCGTCTGCCTGGAAACCGGACTGCGGTTCCCGACATGTACTTTTGGTACAGACAACGACCTGCCACCGGGAAAAACTGTGCCGTAGTAAGGAAATACCCAGACGGATATTTCTGGGAAGCTGTGGACTGCGAAAGCCGCCATCAAATCGTCTGCATGAGTCATCGTTCTCTATCGACAAGACGTAATGGCGCAATGGTCAACGTGCCTACACGTTACCCGCACAACGCATCGGATACTGGTACTGCTACTGGGACATATTCTACCGCGTCATCACACCGCTCTATATCGCACGCCGTTATCATACGTACATGTCTATCACTGTGCGTCAGTATCATTACGTCAATCTAAAACATCAGACGGAAGGGTCATAAAAAACAATACGCCCCCGTATGGGGATTCACATGCGCGGAAGATATTACCCAGGAAGTAACATGACACAACGTGACGCATGTAAATCACTTGCTTATCAGATATTTCAATTTTTTTTTCGGTGAGGCGGATGTTTTAACACTCCTGATGCTGTAACGAAAATTAAACCTGGTTTTTCCCGAAACATTCCCGGGGTGTAACATGACGCAATGTCACGAACCTGACACGACGACTGTTGCATCACGCAGCTATATAAAGATCAGGTCTGCCGGAGATTTGAATCATATTCGCCCAGTCTTCACAGCAGCCTGGTGTTCCGTCGGACCGAAGCCTCTGTTGCAGTAAGTGTTGTTACGTGTTACGCTTGTTCTATGCTAGAACAAGTTCTCTCGGTGTGTGAATGCTGTTCCGTATCATCATGCTACGTTTCCATCTGCTGTATTTGTTGTTGTTCGTCACTACGTCAGCTGGCCGTCCACATCCAGCGTTCCGTTCTCTCGGGTTGTCGGTGACAAACGCTGAAGCCGGGCACGCGTGCAGTATCTTAGGAGGGGAGACGTGGGCCCTGCCTGTACCCGACAATGTGTCAGACGCTGTAGCGTTTCATGAAAGACTGACTGCCTTTATGAGCAGCGCTGGTGTTACGGAATCATGGATCTCTCTGAAAGGGAAGTTGCTCAAACAGTGGCGCGTGTCTGGCCGTTATCGTTTCTGCGGTACTATACGCCAGGTGTACAATATGCCGGGGAAACATTGCGCTCTGTTGAGACCTAGGGGGAACACCCTCCTCCCCTTTTACTGCAATGGACGCGACGTTGACTTTGGTTATGTCTGCGAACTGCCTACCGCTACCGGGTGTCCTCTGTGGTTTTCAGGACATTACAGTTCGGTCAGGCCGCGGTCCAGTCCGTTGTGAACGGGTGACCTCTCAGCAATCGTCTGAGGCATGCGCAACAGTTCCCCTACACTCGTCTGTGAATGTCCTACGTAAGCCAAGGAGAACGGCAATGATGCCCACGGGTTGCTGAAACCGGAAGCCTCCCCCGTGAAAAACATGGAGCGGGTCATCCGGTTGGCACAGTCTTGAAAAGCGTCCGACTTGCCAGGGTTACGCACGTCCACGACGTTGCAGAACGCTTCCAGTGGCATGCAAGTAGGCACCAACAGTATATCGGTTGTGGACTTTTCTGCCTGGCCGCGACCCGCGTCCCTCTCTGGCCAATAGGCGCTGTGTCCTTGAACGTAACCGGCTGTCTTTTGCAGGGGATCTGCGCCTGTGGAGCTTGCGGTCATCTTTCCGGCGAGACTGCTCCCGTACGCCTTTGCACTTTCCACGTACAACGTAGCCACGTCAGATGTTATGTTTCGTGCGTTCCTGTCGATGCCTTGCCAGGAGACCCTTGGGTGGTATGCCCCGTCTGTGCGGTTTCCTGTGAACATGGCGTGCGGCACAACGAGGCCTGATGTGCCCATCTTGGTTTCAGAAAAACGGAGCATTTCTTGCACGATCGTGCCACTGTGAGTGTCGTTGATCGTCTCTTGCGTGTGCACGGGTCCCTGTCTGAGCCATATACTCGCAGGGGTGGCTGCGAACAGGTGTTCTGTTTCCACTTTGTCGTGTTGCAGCACCATGCAACCCAGGGTGGCATGACCTGCCTGCTTTGCAAGAGCGCATATACCGGCTGCTGTTGCATATGTCTGTTGTACAGGTGTTATCATCACCCTGGCCTCCGGGCTCAACTGTGAAAGTGCTACGCGGCGCGAGTGAATGCCGTCTCGCTGAACTGGGTGATGTGCCGCAGCGTAAAGGTATATGTCCGGCTGCATGTCACACCCGTTGTACCGTGGTATATCCTTTCCAATCAATTTTCCTTTATTTTCCGTTAGGGTTTCGCACATGTTTACGTCCATCACTTCTAGGGACAAGGGCAGGGGAAACCACAGTGTTTGGGCTGTTTCATCTGTGACAATCTTTTTTGCAGCCTCCAGTTTCGTTTTGGTGGATGGTTTTATCAAGCCGGTGTCGTCGTCGTATTCGAACGTGATACCCTCAAATGTTTTCAGCGTAATGTGGCTCACGTCACCAGAAATGTCGACGGCGTTTTTTAGGAAGACCCCGTCCGTGCATAATGCAGTTTCCGTTCTGTAAAGGCCACCGTTTGTTGTTTTCATACGCAGACTGGCTGCCGGTACAGCTGATATGCGGAAAACCGTGTTATCTAAAGGGTAGAATTGTGTTTGAGTGTCCCAGGATGAGTGTCGGTTATTTCGAGCTGTCTTTTTGAATAAGTCCCTCGCTGTAGCCACCGTGACACACGCGGCCATCTGTTGGTTATCCTGACGTGGTTTAACAGCTGTCATTGTGCTGGCGTATCATCGATGCGTATGCGCTTCCTCGGGGCGCTGAACCTTGGTTGACCGTCAGCAGCGTGACACGGACCGCGTTTCCGCTTCCCGAGCTCGGCGTGATTTCTTCCTGTTGTCGCACCGTCGGGACTCCCCTGTTGATCCTGGACTTCAACTGTCGTATGACCGGCATTTTCTTTCACCCACTGTTCAGCTTGTACGTTCAGGGTGGCGGCATCGACAGCTGCAGACGGTTCAGAGGAAACGGGGTCGGCGGTATCATCCGTGACACTGGCTGTTGTTGCTCCCTGATCAAACGTACCCGCATCGTCTTGCAGGCCATACGGCACCAGCGTAAACGGTATCGCCCCTTTCTTCGAGCTTTTCAGGACACACCGTTCGCGCGATTTACCGGTGTACAGGCCGTATGTGGGAGGGCTTTTGGCTGCTTTCTCCATTTTCTTGAGGCAAGAATGTACACGCACATACAGGTCATGCAAGGCCTGCTCGTGTGCGAAAACTGTTGAGCGGCACAGTTCCTTTGCCACGCGGTTGATGTCCTCTTGCAGCGGGATCAAATCGCTGCCCTTTTGCTCCCTGTTGATGAGTCTGTCTGTCACGCAGCGGATGGCTTCGCCGATCGCATTGCACAGAAGCTTGCTTTCGTCTGCGTCGGCCTCGCTCAAAATGTGATCATCTCCACGCAATGTCCGGCGGAAATTTTCAGCCAGAGAAAGGTGCCGTTCCTCTGTGGTGAGCACCGTGACGAAATACTCCAAACCGAAGAGCTTTGAGATGGATTGGGATCGGTGGAAATCCGGAAACAGCTCCTCGTTGTCGGTCATCAGGTAGGGGAAGTGATTGTATCGGAAACGCAGGAACATGTCCGCCGTGTTCTTCATAAAGCATGGAAACGCGGGCAGGGACTTGTCCGATTGACACAGGGCGAGGTCGCATATGAAGAACATGTACAACCGGCTCCAGTCGTCCAGGCTCGCTCCCAACAGCTCCCCGTAATAGATGAGCGTGCGCAGCCAGGCCAGATCGCAACAGTCGTCGAATAACTCGGGCGTGATACGCCTGTTCACCGGATTACCCTTGTCGGAACATTTCCTCACCGTCAGTCCAATGCTGCGCACGGTGAGTATGTTGTCGTTCATCAGAGGCGCCGTCATTGTAGAGATCCGGCTTTTCTCTTTGCATTCTACGCCTGATAGAAGCGGCGCGAACACATCACCACCACTGTAGTTCGCCAATGGTTGCGAGTTTCTCTTCGTTGAACGAGCGGACATATCTGCCGTTTTCGAACGAGAGCCCATGTCGCTGAAGACTGCTTTTGTAATGTAGAGAATAGCAACAGCAGCAGCAGTTTCAACCGGCTGGTAGCAGTGCGTGGCAGGTTCTGCTGAATGTTTGGTACTGCTGAGCTTTTATAGCCAGTAACCCAGACATTACGTAATACTGTGGAAATTCCAACATGAACAAAACAACTTTTTACATATATCTGATAACCGCGATACTTTCACTCAAGGACAAACGTGTCAAAACAAAATCGTTAAAAGCTATGGAAAACCCACCCGAAAACATCCGGTTCAACGTCCTGTCGGTAAATGAGTCACGGCCAAAACATGGGAATAACAATATTTTATATATAGTTTCCACGAATCAGATGTACGAATCAGCAGTGCACCCGGTGCAAGTTTTGTTTTCACTTCCTTTTCTAGAGAAATCACGTCATACCGTGTCAATGTACGTCTGCGCAAACAACTTTTTACAGGAGATAAGACATGTCGCCCAGACTGTGACTCAAGGACAAATGTGTCACAACAACTGCGCAAACATCGGAAAAACCAGACCGCAAGCATTCGGTCAATGTCCTGAGCGGTTAGTCACAGCAGCATGAACGCGATAACATCCTGGTTTTTATGTACCAGCTAAGCACCAGCGTCAAGGCCGTCTATTTTTTACTGTAGTCATGTGGTTGTGAATCATACCTGTTTACCAGACGTACCAAACGTAACTGGGTCAACGTCCTGTCGGTAAATGAGTCACGGCCGAAACATGGGAATAACAATTTTTTATATATAGTTTCCACGAATCAGATGTACGAATCAGCAGTGCACCCGGTGCAAGTTTTGTTTTCACTTCCTTTTCTAGAGAAATCACGTCATACCGTGTCAATGTACGTCTGCGTAAACAACTTTTTACAGGAGATAAGACATGTCGCCCAGACTGTGACTCAAGGACAAATGTGTCACAACAACTGCGCAAACATCGGAAAAACCAGACCGCAAGCATTCGGTCAATGTCCTGAGCGGTTAGTCACAGCAGCATGAACGCGATAACATCCTGGTTTGTATGTACCAGCTAAGCACCAGCGTCAAGGCCGTCTATTTTTTACTGTAGTCATGTGGTTATGAATCATACCTGTTTACCAGACGTACCAAACGTAACTGGGTCAACGTCCTGTCGGTAAATGAGTCACGGCCGAAACATGGGAATAACAATATTTTATATATAGTTTCCACGAATCAGATGTACGAATCAGCAGTGCACCCGGTGCAAGTTTTGTTTTCACTTCCTTTTCTAGAGAAATCACGTCATACCGTGTCAATGTACGTCTGCGTAAACAACTTTTTACAGGAGATAAGACATGTCGCCCAGACTGTGACTCAAGGACAAATGTGTCACAACAACTGCGCAAACATCGGAAAAACCAGACCGCAAGCATTCGGTCAATGTCCTGAGTGGTTAGTCACAGCAGCATGAACGCGATAACATCCTGGTTTTCATGTATCAGCTAAGCACCAGCGTCAAGGCCGTCTATATTTTGCTGTAATAATGTGGTTATGAATCATACTTGTTTACCAGACGTACCAAACGTAAATGGGTCGTCAGTGTAAACATGCTGTTTTATATGACCTTTAATTGCGCTTTACAATTTCAGTGATACAAGTCACGTTTCAATGACACAGTTTCGTTCGTCAGACACGCGCGCACTTGAGGTGGTCAAGCCGCTGTAGAACAGTCCTTCTATACGTCGGTGCCCCATCCGTATCGCGGGCATATATATATATCGTTCCTTTAAACTGGACCAGTATCCCAAGACAGAAGAGAAGAATAAAGAGTAATGGCCACCTCGGACGGGTCTGAAATATCTTACCGTACGGAATTCATTGAACTTTTCAACACGGTGGACATGATGCTGTACGGATGTTGGGGTTTTATGTTTGACCCGTCTCGGTGCAAGGATGTGTATGATGAACTAAAATATCTGAATGATTCAATGAAGGATTTATACCGGCGTTTACCTGCAGATATGAGACACGGCCTCTACCTGAAAAATCGGCCGTACTGTGAAACATGTTTCAGATGTCTCGATTGCAGTGAGTGCGACGCAACCAGTGAGTCCACAGAGGAAACGTATCTGTCGACTGAACCGGTGTCTAGAGGCAATGATGCGGCACAGACGGAGTAAAGACTGGAGTTCAGGTGGCACGTGAGGTTAACATCGTAGCTGTTATGTATCAGCGATGCACCAGCGTTAAGTTTGTCATTTTTGTCTTGGTTGTTTTTTCTGTACATATGGTCATGATTAATACTGGTTTACTAAACGTACCAAACGTAAATGGATGATCAGACAGTCTAAAACAAGCTATTATGTGGCCTGCTTTTTACGCAATACGATAATAGGGATGCACGTGTTTGTTCAAGGACATCATTTGAACGTCAATTCCGTGAGTGATGGACCTACGTCTGAAACACGCCCCTCCCATGTATATATACATATATTCGACATGCCCACAGTGAACTCCTGCCGATCAGATGATTTGTCTGGCAGCTACATAAAGCAGAACTTGGTGGGCTTACATCAGACCAGTACCAGCAGCAGTTCTGTTCGGTGTTAGCTCTACCCAAATTTGAAAGTGTTGAGATGTCACGTACACTGCATCCAGTCGATGTTTACTTGTCTGTCCGTCCCGCTATCGATATATCAAATGTGATCAAAGGAAACCGTATCAAGCTGTTGATGTACTTGGACTTCAACATTGTGCTACAGAACGCCATGGTCCAGGAAGGCATCATATGCAAGGGCCACGCTGAACTTTTAGACAACAGCCCTGTTATGAGTGGGAAAGCCAGTGAGTTGATAGCCATCCTCCTGAAGCGCGGTCTTCGAAACTTCATCGGGTTTATCGGTTTGCTGGAAGAGTATGATCAACCCGTGCCCCGAGATATCCTGGTGGAATCACTCAACGCATGCGCTTTCGGGAAGCAGGGTGTCCCTGGCGGAGGTACGCTTACTGGGAACACAGCCGGGAAACCGTCAAGCAGTCAGGCCAACCCCCACACTGGAAAATGCGGCAGCGCGAGTGGACACGTTTCTTCGCGTCAGCCAGACTGGTTGCATCCACTCGACGTTTACATGGCTGTCAGTCCCGCTATTTCGATACGCAGTGTTATCAATTCAGACCGGGTTGCGCTGGCTCATTGCCTGGACGTTGACCCGCTGCTGCAGGAGGCGATGGTCGAAGAAGGCATCATCAGCAGGTTCAATGCCGAAACCATACTCCGCAAGTGTCACAAATATGCGAAAAGCACAGCCTTGTTGGACATCCTCGCTCAGCGGGGTCTCCCTAATTTGGTCAGGTTTATTGGATTGCTTAAGGTGTATGATCAGCCCGTTCCGCGAGATATCCTGGTGAAATCATTGAACGCACACGCTTTCCCGAAGCAGGCTGGCCGTGTCGGACGATCGCTAACAACGAACACGGTCGAGCAACCGACCCGTCACGAGGTCGAACCTTTCAATGGAACGTTAAGCGGGGCGGATGGGCAGGTTTCTTCTGGTCAACGGTGGCGGCGCATGCGCGACATGCTATGTGCGAAAAAGAAAAACGACGTACCGGTGACTCCAGATGATCCCAATGAACAAGTCTGTGTAGTGTGTATGGACAACAAACGGAAGACGATATTTCTGCCCTGCGGTCACATAAGGTGCTGTTTCACATGTGCGTTGAGGTGCAGTGAGAACGAGGATATGACATGTATAACATGCAGAAACCGGGTAGAAGATATCAAACCCTGTTTCATGTGAACCTAACAGGACGTACCATAAGGAACTCTTTTTGCTTCCCCTGCCCCAGCTCACACAGTGAAACGCGTAAGTACCTGTATATACGATAAGTGAACTGTTTTTGTATTGATACTCTCTATAACATACATACGTTGACACGTTCTTTATTGATGATTCAAACTTGTGTATATATCTTACTTTGCGCATTTGTGTTTCGTAATCGCACCTTTGTTATTGTATAAATGAATAACAAATGAATAAAATGTAGTGTATATATTTAAACGTGTTCTTCTGTACAACGTGTACTGTATGACGGATGTGGGGAACCTGTTCTGAACGCTCTCCCGGTTAGGTGCGTGTGTGTCAGTGTGTCGTTGTGATGTTTGTATATTCGTACTGCGTTCTGTATGATGTTCTGTTCTGTGTGATGCAATCAGCCTCCGACCTCCCGACTATCATGTGGCGTAACTCCATGGGGGTAATGATTTGGTACTTCAAACGTGTGTGTCGAATCCCGTTCTGTTTCATTTTATATGTCCTTTTATATGTCATTGCTTGTGGCGTGGTTACAAAAGTACCGGTCGCTGTATCCATCCATCATTTCATCGCCGACCGCCGTACTGCACGGGAGTGTTTAACCGATACACCATGGGCCGGGTCGATACGTTGCAGCCATTGAATTTTTACTTGTCTGTCAGACCTGAGATTTCGAGCGCGAGCATCCTCCGGCCACAGTGGCGCACGTTGGTGACCAGCCTGGACGTCGATCCTTGGCTGATTGACACTCTGCTCCAGAAAGGTCTTATAAGTCAGGACGAAGCCGCACGTATCACCGGGGAAGATACCGTCATCGATCAGAACAAGATGCTGCTGTTTATCATCATGGAGTTGGGGCTTGAACAAGTTGTCACGTTTATCGAGTTGCTCAAAACCTGCAACCGGTCCGGGCCGCACGTCGTGCTCGTGAAATGTCTGAATCGAGCAGCATGGAAGCGCTTTGCTGACGGATGTAGCTTCTCCCCGACTGGCGTCATCGGTACACATACCATTTTACAGCCGTCGTCTGTGCAAACGGGCGGTTCGAAAAAAGGATAAGAATGCCAGTTGGCGCATGTCATCGTATCTTACAGTATGGATTGTCAAAAACGTTTTTTATGCTTTTTTAGTGTAGGATGCGGGGGCTATGGGCACACATATAAATAAGCGGTTGCTGTATAAATGCATCATTTCGTTGCCAACCACCGTACTGAACAGGACTCGTTTACGGATACATCATGTACTTCCAAGATGTGATGCAGCCACCTGAATATTACTTGTCAATACAACCTCCGATCACGGGCGAAAGCATTATCGGTACACTACGTGGCCGGTTGGTTGCCACTCTTGATGTCCACGTGCTGTTGGTTGACACCATGCTCTACAAAAGCCTTATCGACTCTGACCAAGCGGGTCGTCTCAAAGCGAAGGAGACGTCTGTCGAGAGGAACGAGGAGCTGCTGTGTATACTCGAGCATTGGGACGTTGAGAAACTGGTAATATTTATCAGCTTGTTGAACATGTTTGGTAATAGGGTGGCGCACTTCCTACTACTGGCCGCTCTTAACTGTGAAGCATGTACGCGCAACCTTGCATCAAAGAACTAGTAAAATGGAGTCCTTGGCACTCGTACAATATTGCAGCCATAGTTAGTGCAAACAGACGGGTCAAGGATCTGGATATGGGGAGGGGCACACATATAAATAGACAGTTGCTGTATAAATGCATCATTTCGTTGCCAACCACCGTACTGAACAGGACTCGTTTACGGATACATCATGTACAGCGGACATTTAAAGCCAATGGAATATTACTTGTCTATACAACCCCCGATCACGGGCGGAAGCATTATCGGTGACATACGTCCTCAGTTGGTTACCTCTCTTTATGTCGACGTGTTGCTGTATGACGTCATGGTCAACAGAGGCCTAATCAACTCTGTTCAAGCGGATCGTATCAAAGCGAAGGAGACGTCTATCGAGAGGAACGGGGAGCTGCTGTGTGTACTCGAGCATTGGGACGTGAAGAGACTGGTAAAATTTATCAGTTTGTTGAAAATATTTGATAATAAGGTGGCGCACTCCAGACTAATGTACGCTCTTAATTTGGAAGCAGATAGGCGCAAAAGAGCCTTTTGCACATGTCCATTATGCTGCCATCGTTAGTGCAAACAGATGGGTCAAGGATGTGGATGTGTGGATATGGGGAGGGGCACACATATAAATAGACAGTTGCTGTATAAATGCATCATTTCATTGCCAACCACCGTACTGAACAGAACTCCTTACGGATACATCATGTACAGCGGAGATGTAGAGCCAATGGAATATTACTTGTCTATACAACCCCCGATCACGGGCGGAAGCATTATCGGTGACATACGTCCTCAGTTGGTTACCTCTCTTGATGTCGACGTGTTGCTGTATGACGTCATGGTCAACAGAGGCCTAATCGACCCTGTTCAAGCGGATCGTATCAAAGCGAAGGAGACGTCTATCGAGAGGAACGGGGAGCTGCTGTGTATACTCGAGCATTGGGACGTTCAGAGACTGGTAACATTTATCAACTTGTTGCAAATATTTGATAATGAGGTGGCGCTTAGGGTTAGGGTTAGGGTTAGGGTTAGGGTTAGGGTTAGGGTTAGGGTTAGGGTTAGGGTTAGGGTTAGGGTTAGGGTTAGGGTTAGGGTTAGGGTTAGGGTTAGGTTAGGGTTAGGGTTAGGGTTAGGGTTAGGGTTAGGGTTAGGGTTAGGGTTAGGGTTAGGGTTAGGGTTAGGGTTAGGGTTAGGGTTAGGGTTAGGGTTAGGGTTAGGTTAGGTTAGGGTTAGGGTTAGGTTAGGGTTAGGGTTTAGGGTTAGGGTTAGGGTTTAGGGTTAGGGTTAGGGTTTAGGGTTAGGGTTAGGGTTAGGGTTAGGGTTAGGGTTAGGGTTAGGGTTAGGGTTAGGGTTAGGGTTAGGGTTAGGGTTAGGGTTAGGTTAGGGTTAGGGTTAGGGTTAGGGTTAGGGTTTTAGGGTTTAGGGTTAGGGTTAGGGTTAGGGTTAGGGTTAGGGTTAGATACCGGACGTTAGTCACCACTTAGACACAACTTAACAAGACTTAGGGGAGCCTTAAGTGGGTTTTGGTCTTAAGTGACTTGCTTAAGTATGCGACACTTAGACTAACGTGTTAAAACGCTAACCACGAAACACCCCTATACTAACCCTGGGTTATCACACTGCTTAAGCAAAATTTTCAACACTTACACAGGATATAACTCAAATGACTTACTGCTTAAGCAGCCGATTAAGTTGACTTACTTAAATTTACTTAACAAATTTTAAATTTTTCGGGGCAAAATGATACCGGAAGGTGGCGCCCCCCATTGACCACTGCGGCCATCGCTGGCACTAAATTCCAGGGTTAGGACACTTCTGCTTAGGTGTTGGCTAAGTCAAAAACATATATTGGTCAATCACAATGACCAGAGGTCATTAGCGAGGCTACAGTGTACAGGGTTAGGTGCAGTGGACAATTCTTGACCCCAAAAAAATAAAAGCGCACATTTTTATGGAAAATTTGAATTTTAACAGAATTTATAAAAGTTTGACCCCATCTGACCGGTCAAGGCCGATTGAAATAAAGGCTTTACGGTAGAGATGGCCGCCCCCATACGGTCAGCCGGCGGCCATTGTGGGCGGAGAGGGAGAGGGAGAGTGGGCAAACCCCCTGGTTTACTTAGGCTCCAAAACGTAGGGGAGACAGAGGGTTCGCCCACACGCGGCTGACCGGTTCCACTGACCACAGGTTAAGGCGTTACCCAACACTTAACGGCAGGGGGCGCGACTGACAGTATAGTTGAATTAAAAATTTAAAATACTAAACAGATATACTGTAAACTTTTTGTACACTTGGACAGATTTTGAAAATTAAATTAAAAAAAATTAATTTTTAAAAACTCCGCAAAATCCTGGCTTTTTGGGCAACCTTGACCAACAAACGTCATAATTTGACGAGAAGCAGTAAACTGGACCGTGGGACACAAGTTTTGAAAAATTAAATTGAAAACTTTTGAAAATAAACGATTTTTTCTAAATTTCCCTGTTAACCTACCTAAGGGTTAGAATACCACTTATTGACCAGCGTATCGACTTTCGATTACCATCTGTCCGCCAGGGGTCGCTGCGTTTCAACGTGAATTTGTTCTTACATGAGTAGTTATGTGGGTGTGAATATATATATATATATATTTATGTATATATATATATATATTTATATATATAACGGCATAATATGACGAGAAACAGTAAACTGGACCGTGGGACACAAGTTTTGAAAAATTAAATTGAAAACTTTTGAAAATAAACGATTTTTTCTAAATTTCCCTGTTAACCTACCTAAGGGTTAGAATACCACTTATTGACCAGCGTATCGACTTTCGATTACCATCTGTCCGCCAGGGGTCGCTGCGTTTCAACGTGAATTTGTTCTTACATGAGTAGTTATGTGGGTGTGAATATATATATATATATATATATATATTTATGTATATATATATATATATATTTATATATATAACGGCATAATATGACGAGAAGCAGTAAACTGGGCCGTGGGACACAAGTTTTGAAAATTTAATTTGAAAACTTTTGGAAATAACCGGCTTTTTCTACAGTTCACTGTTAACCTACCTAAGGGGTAGTAGATAACACTTAACACAAACTCTTTAAAAAATCAATCACGCTATTCAAAAAAGGTCTTTTTTCAACAGGATGTGTGTTTCCAAAAGACATAAATAATTAATAATTAATTAAAAAAACAATAAATGTTACAATGCTGTTTGTATACTTGGATCCTGGCTTTTTGGGCCACCTTGACCAAATTTTAATTAAAATTTAATGTAAAACTACACAGGAGTATATAACTATACATATGTATATATATATATATATATGGAGAGAGATACTAGTCCGACAAACACAAGGGTTATCTGTTAAAATCCCGTTCATTTGGACACAAGCTGATAAGCCTAGGTCGCCCTCTGGTGGCAGGAACATTAACTATTTTGCCTGACTGGCCTCAATATTCTTTTATAGTACATATATATTATATACATATATATATATATATATTTGCCTACGAGTTTGCGTACGTTGGTTCAAGCATGGCAAAACTTGAACAGTATAACGAGGTTGTACATTATAACGAGGTTGGACATTAAAACGAGGTTGTTCATTCTAACCATGTTGTTCATTTTAACCACATTGTTCATTTTAACCAGGTTGATCATTTTAACGAGGTTGGACATTATAACCAGGTCGATCGTTTTAACGGGGTTGGACCCAGGGTTGTTGATCTGTTAAAATCCCTTTCATTTGGACCCGTTATTTTCACCAAATGGCCCATAAGCCTGGGTCGCCCCCTGGTGGCAGGAACAGTAACTGTTTCTTAGCTCGCACACCTTTCATCTAATTGGCCTCATTAATTGATTTACCATTCATAAATTACCAAGAAACCGCCAGGAATTATGAAATAATATACATAACGTGGAAAAAAAGGAAAAAAAGTAAACCGTTCCCCGCCTCGGATTCGAACCCCCAACCTCCTATATAACTCTTAATGTTGACAATTTTTCACCAGCCCCGACCTGCCGTGGTGTGATCTTTATTCCCTGTGTCGAATGCCAATGAGATTCAGTGAATGAAAACAAACACAAGTCTGAAATTTTTTAGAAGGGTAGGCCTAAGCCAAGGATGCCCCCTGGCGGCATAGACAATAACAATTTCTGAGTTTGCGCACCACATTCATATGATTGTCAATTACTATTGTTTCATGTAGATTAACAAAAAGGGAAGGATAATTTACGTCTGAGACCTTTTTTTAATACAATAATACATGTCAAAGTTAGGTAATGCGACATCCCGCCAAGCCACCTGTTCTAACCCAAAAAATATAACAATATCCGGGTGACAACTCACATCCTTTTTTTTAATACCTAACGATGTGAAAGTTACCGTTATAATCCAACGGGTATTCTTCTAATATACATGTTTTGGTGAATAAGTGTACACATCATGAACGTTTGTTCTTTTGGAATTATACTGCCGGAGCCAAGAAATTAAAAGCGACATGCCTGCAGAAAATGTAAGGCAAAAGTAGACGGCTCAAGATATTTATTCGGAGTTAAAAGGAACAGAAAGCAAAGAATATTCTGAATAGTTCTATATAGAAACCGTGTAAAAAGTATGGATATTTCTCTAATAATTAAAGCCCGCACAGACGCCAATCTTTACAATAAAATCATATCACAACCAGACCGCCGGCACCAAGAAATTAAAAACGACACGCCCACAGAAAATATTCGGCAAAAACAGACGGGTCATGATATTTATTCGGGGTAAAAAGAAACAGAGAGCAAGGAATATTCCTAACAGTTCTATAAAAAAAACCGTGTAGAAAGCATGGATATTTTTTTATTTACTAAAGCGCACATAGAGACCAATCTTTACAATAAAATCATACCGGCACCAGAATGCCGGCACCAAAAAATTAAAAACGACACGCTTACAGAAAATATTCGGCAAAAACAGACGGGTCTTGATATTTATTCATGGTAAAAACAAACAGAAACCAAAGAATATTCTCCACAGTGCTATATAAAAGTCGAGAAGAAATTATGGATGTTCTTTTAATTATTAAAGCCCGTAGAGAGGCCAATCTTTACAACAAAATCATATCGCAACCAGAGTACCGGCACCAAGAAATTAAAAACGACACGCCTACAGAAAATATTCGGCAAAAACAGACGGCTCAAGATATTTAATCGGGGTAAAAAGGAGCAGAGAGCAAGGAATATTCCATACAGTACTATATAAAAGTCGAGCAGAAAGTATGGATATTCTTTTAATTATTAAAGCCCGTACAGAGACCAATCTTTACAATGAAACCATATCGGAACCAGAGTGCCGACACCGAGAAATTAAAAACGACACGCCTACAGAAAATATTCGGCAAAAAGAGACGGGTCTTGATATTTATTGGGGGTAAAAAGGAACAGAGAGCAAAGAATATTCTCAACAGTTCTATATTAAAGTCGAGTAGAAAGTATGGATGTTCTTTTAATTATTAAAGCCCGTAGAGAGGCCAATCTTTACAATAAAATCATATCGCAAAAAGAGTACCGGCACCAAGAAATTAAAAACGACACGCCTACAGAAAATATTCGGCAAAAACAGACGGGTCATGATATTTATTCGGGGTTAAAAGGAACAGAGAGCAAGGAATATTTTCAACATTTCTATGTAAAAGTCGAGTAGAAAGTATGGATATTCTTTTAATTATTAAAGCCCGTACAGAGGCCAATCTTTACAATAAAACCATATCACAACAAGAGTGCCGGAACCAAGGAATTAAAAAAAGACAAGCCTACAGAAAATATTTGGCAAAAACAGACGGGTCATGATATTTATTCCGCGTAAAAAGGAACACAGAGGAAGGAATATTTTCAACAGTTCTATAAAAAAAAACGTGTTGAAAGCATGGATATTTTTTATTTACTAAAGCGCACAGAGAGACAAATCTTTACAATAAAACTATATCGGAACCAGAGTGCCGACACCAAGAAATTAAAAACGACACGCCTACAGAAAATATTCGGCAAAAAATAGACGGGTCTTGTTATTTATTGGGGGTTAAAAGGAACAGAGAGCAAAGAATATTCTCAACAGTTCTATATTAAAGTCGAGTAGAAAGTATGGATGTTCTTTTAATTATTAAAGCCCGTAGAGAGGCCAATCTTTACAATAAAATCATATCGCAAAAAGAGTACCGGCACCAAGAAATTAAAAACGACACGCCTACAGAAAATATTCGGCAAAAACAGACGGGTCATGATATTTATTCGGGGTTAAAGGAACAGAGAGCAAGGAATATTTTCAACATTTCTATGTAAAAGTCGAGTAGAAAGTATGGATATTCTTTTAATTATTAAAGCCCGTACAGAGGCCAATCTTTACAATAAAACCATATCGCAACCAGACCGCCGGCACCAAGAAATTAAAAACGACACACCTACAGAAAATATCCGGCAAAAACAGACGGGTCATGATATTTATTCGGGGTTAAAAGGAACAGAGAGCAAGGAATATTTTCATCATTTCTATGTAAAAGTCGAGTAGAAAGTATGGATATTCTTTTAATTATTAAAGCCCGTACAGAGGCCAATCTTTACAATAAAACCATATCGCAACAAGAGTGCCGGCACCAAGGAATTAAAAAAAGACAAGCCTACAGAAAATATTTGGCAAAAACAGACGGGTCATGATATTTATTCCGCGTAAAAAGGAAAAGAGAGGAAGGAATATTCTCAACAGTTCTATAAAAAAAAACGTGTAGAAAGCATGGATATTTTTTATTTACTAAAGCGCACAGAGAGACAAATCTTTACAATAAAACCATATCGGAACCAGAGTGCCGACACTAAGAAATTAAAAACGACACGCCTACAGAAAATATTCGGCAAAAAATAGACGGGTCTTGATATTTATTCGGGGTTAAAAGGAACAGAGAGCAAAGAATATTCTCAACAGTTCTATATTAAAGTCGAGTAGGAAGTATGGATGTTCTTTTAATTATTAAAGCCCGTAGAGAGGCCAATCTTTACAATAAAATCATATCGCAAAAAGAGTACCGGCACCAAGAAATTAAAAACGACACGCCTACAGAAAATATTCGGCAAAAACAGACGGGTGAGATATTTATTCGGGGTTAAAAGGAACAGAGAGCAAGGAATATTTTCAACATTTCTATGTAAAAGTCGAGTAGAAAGTATAGATATTTTTTATTTACTAAAGCGCACAGAGAGACAAATCTTTACAAAAAAATCATATCGGAACCAGAGTGCCGGCACCAAGGAATTGAAAAAAGACAAGCCTACAGAAAATATTCGGCAAAAATAGACGGGTCATGATATTTATTCGGGGTAAAAAAGAACAGAGAGCTAAGAATATTCTCAACAGTTCTATATAAAGGTCGAGTAGAAAGTATGGATATTCTTTCAATTATTAAAGCCCGTACATAGGCCAAACTTTACAAAAAAACATATCGCAACCAGACCACCGGCACCAAGAAATTAAAAGCGACATGCCTACAGAAAATGTTCGGTAAAATTCATCGCTCAAGATATTTGCTCCGTATAAAAGGAACAAAAAGCCAAGAATATTCTCAACAGTTCTATATGATAGTCGAGTAGAAAGAAAGGATATTCTTTTAATTATTAAAGGGTGCACAGAGGCAAATAAAGCCATATTGCATTCAGACTGCCGGCACCAAGAAATTATAAGGGACACGCCTACAGAAAATATTCAGCAAAAATCCATCACTCAAGATATTTATTCCGGATAAAAGCAGTGTCAATTTCCCCGTCTTTTAAAAGAATTAATTGCATCGCGGTTAGGTAATTTCCCGTTTTAGCACTCCTATTCCCTTAAGCCTCAACGCCCGTTTCTTATAAAAAAACAAACGCTGTGACGGGTGGGACTTTAACATTTTCGATTTTTTTTAAAAGCCAGCTTTACTATGTCTGCTCATCTGCGGACTTTTTTGTAAATATTAAATTAAAATTAAAATTTAAATCATTTGAAAATGGTTATATATGTATATATAAATACATAACCGTAACCCTAACCCCCACACAGGTGCCATTTTTATAAACTACACAGGAATTGCTGCATCAGGGTTGTTTCTACGCAGTGCCGGCGCCTACCGGAAGTTACGGGAACTATTCCTCACACGACTGGCAGCCTGGAATTGTTTTCGTATATATTGGCTGTAAAGGTGACTGTTTGAGACCAGAATGGAGTGTGTGGGTCCCATAGTTTTGAAGCAGCAGCCTCAATGTGTTGTAGCAAAGGGAAAATTGCAAATTTCAATGCAGCCTGGGTTCTATACCAATAGGAGTTGGTCGCAATGGCTTTGCATGTCAGTTGGTATCTTACTCCTGGTTACAATGAATATCTGAGCAGGGTGATGTGTTGGGTATTTTACAAGTGTGGGGTCCAGGGAGGTCCTGTATGAGTGTATAGTTCAGAGGTATCTCGGGGATGAAAATTGTTGTGTTTGTGAGCTTGGCTGGGCCTAATGGCTTGTTTTCCTATATATTGGATGTAAAAGTGACTGTTTGAAACCAGAATGGAGTGTGTGTGTCCCATTATTTTGAAGCAGCAGCCAAAAAAAACAAATGCATTTTTTGTCAATGTATTGTAGCACAGTGTACCAATAGGAGTTGGTCGAAATGACTTCTCATGGCAGTTGGTATGTGGCTCCTGGTTACAATGGATGTCTGAGCGGGGTGCTGTGTTGGGTATTTTACAAGTGTGGGGTCCAGGAAGGCCCTGTATGAGTGTATAGTTCAGAGGTATCTTGGGGATGAAAATTGTTGTGTTTGTGAGCTGGGCTGGGACAAATGGCTTGTTTTCCTATATATTGGATGTAATAGTGACTGTTTGAAACCAGAATGGAGTGTGTGTGTCCCATAGTTTTGAAGCAGGAGCCACATAGCAGATCCAGGAAGGCCCTGTATGAGTATATAGAGCTGAGCCAGCCGAGGTTGCCCCCTGGCGGCATGGACAATAAGCGTTTCTCAGTTTGTAATTCCACTACTTGAGTTTCATATGAAGTAACCAAAAAATTAAATAAAATTTAATTGTTGTTTGCGGTATATGTTTTAACCACCTGAGCAGAAAAATGACCCGGAAATTAAGTAATTGGACAACATGAAAAGTTTGGTGCGAACCCACGACCTCCTGCTTCAATCTTAATAATGTAACCGGGCTGGACATTATAACCAGGTTGTACATTATAACCACGTTGTTCATTTTAACAAGGTTGTTCATTTTAACCAGGTTGTACATTATAACCAGGTTGTACATAATAACCAGGTTGTTCATTATAACCAGGTTGTTTATTATAAAGAAAGTTGTGACATTGTAACCAGGTTGATCATTTTAAAGAGGTTGTACATTATAACCAGGTTGGACATTATTGCTGGGCTGGACATTATAACCAGGTTTAACATTATAACCAGGTTGTTCATTATCACGAGGTTATTCATTTTTACGAAGTTGTTCATTATAACCAGGTTGTTCATAATAAAGAAATTTTGACATTATACCCAGGCTGTTCATTTTAACCAGGTTGTTCATTTAAACTAGGTTGTACATTTTAACGAGGTTGTTCATTATAACGAGGTTGTTCATTTTAACGAGGTTGTTCATTTTAAAGAGGTTGTACATTATAACCAAGTTGTACATTATAACCAGGTTGGACATTATAATCGGGCCGGACATTATAACCGGGTTTTACATTATAACCAGGTTGTTAATTTTAACCAGGTTGTTCATTTTAACCAGGTTGTTCATTTTAACCAGGTTGTTCATTTTAACCAGGTTGTTCATTTTAACCAGGTTGTTTTTTATAAAGAAAGTTTTGACATTGTAACCAGGTTGTTCATTTTAACGAGGTTGTACATTAAAACCAGGTTGGACATTATAACTGGGCTGGACATTATAACGAGGTTGGACATTATAACCAGATTGTTCATTATAACCATGTTGTTCATGATAACCAGGTTGTTCTTTGGCAAGCCCCAGGCAGACCCAAGGTTGTTGATCTGTTAAAATCCCTTTCATTTGGACCCGTTATTTTCACCAAATGAGTCCAGCCGGTCTTCTGGCCCCTAAGCCTGGGTCACCCCCTGTTGGGAGGAACATTAACTGTTTCTTAGCTCGCACATGGTTTATTTAACTGGCTTTATTATTTGTTTGACCGTTCATAAATTTTCAAACTTTTCCAATGAACGGAGTAATTTTGAAATTCGGGCAAAAGTGTATAAATCAAATTAGCAACTAGAAAAGAGGACGTAAGCTAAAACATCCTGTCTATACCTCGACCTCAAAACGTTTCACCCTTGAAAGTGATATGTTGAAAAGGTCATAAAGGCGGTGTCTGTGAAGAAAATTAAAGAACTAACGTAAATTTCCATTAATAAATAATTGTACATGTTTCGTTTGCGTTAGACGGCTGTAGCATTCAAATTGTTTTTTTCTGAAGACGTTTGAAGTTATTCTTACATTCACACAAGTGATATACCTCCTTACAGATATACATATCTAAACACATGTATGTATGTAATCTAAGCATACATGTGCGTTTGCATGTCTATACGTATGTATATATGTATAAATCAATATATGTATGTATGTATAAATGTAGGTGTTAATATCATTTGGTATTCTTTGGTCTAAGGCTGACCTGTGAAAAAACATTATTGATTTGGGCCTATTATTTTTCAGGAAAGGTAATTATTACATTTAATCAAATTGAGTCGGGTTGGCCATCTGTCCCATTAGCAGCGATTTTCTCACCATTCACAAATTACCACTAACCGTCATGAAATTTGAAATAATATACATACCTTTAAAACGTTTCTTTTAAGATTTAAAAGATTGGGAAAAATAATGAAAAAAAAACATTCCCTGCCGTGGATTTGAACCCAGACCCATGTTTCAATAACGAGACAAAATGTGGCATGGCGGCCCAGACAATTCCACTGTGCCGCCAAGCCGTTACATCTGAGGAATGGTTAGAACTCTGACTGTTCACAACTTTTCCCAAACCCCGATCTGGTCTTTTTGTACAGTTATTGCAATATAAAACGGTAATGTTAATATCCAGTCTCCTGTGCTGCTGAGATTCGGCGAAAGAAAAATAAATATTAGCCTGACGATGCGACTCGTTTGATAAAGAAATTTTTTGTTTCAAAATTGGTAGGTCTAAGCCGAGGTTCCCCCTGGCGGCATGTAAAAAGTCCACCAATTTGTTATCAAGTATCAACCCTTCCACAACTGTGAAATATAAAAATATACGGTTTATAACTCGTATCCTGTTATTTAATACTTTATGATTGGAAAGTAGTGTGCCGTCGGTGTGTGCCCACTTAGTATACTGTTATAATCCATCGGGTATTCTTCTAATATATATATATATTGTGAATAAATGTATACATTCGTGAACGTTTGCTCTTTTGACATTATACTGCCGGAGCCAAGAAATTAAAAGCGACATTCGGTAAAAATCCATCGCTCGACATATTTATTCGTCATGAAAAGGAACAGAGAGGTCAGAAAATTCCTCACAGGTCTTTATAAAAACCGCGTAGAAAGCTTGGATATTTCTTTAATTATTAAAACGCACACAGACGCCAATCTTTACAATAAAACCATATTGCAACCAGACCGCCGGCTCCAAGAAATTAAAAGCGACATGCCTACGAAAATATTCGGCAAAAATCCATCGCTCGAGATATTTAATCGGCATAAAAAGGAACAGAGAGGACAGAAAATTCCTCACCTGTCTATATAAAAACCGCGTAGAAAGCATTGATATTTCTTTAATTATTAAAACGCACACAGAGGCCAATCTGTACAATAAAACAATATCGCAACCAGGCCGCCGTCATAGAGAAAAAATTCATCGCTCAAGATATTTATTCGGTATAAAAAGAAACAAAGAGGACAGAATATTCTTGACAGTTCTATATAAAAGCCGCGTAGAAAGTAGGGATATTTTTATAATTATTAAAGCGCGCACAGCGGCCAATCTTTACAATCAAACCATATCCCAACTAGACTGCGGCACCGAGATATTGAAAAAGACACGCCTACAGAGCAAAAATTTATCTCTCAAGATATTTGATCCGGATAAAAAATACAGAAACTCAATCATCTATATTTTTCTTCTTGGAAATAAAACACAAACCTCTCCTATTGAACACACTTTTAATCATTCCAACATTTACAGCAATTACACTAAAAAGTGAAAACACGGACATCTGGCAAGTTTACACTTGACATGGATTACAGGATCACCACACTGACCAATGGCTGCATCTAACATAAATCACATGACCCTAAATGACCAATGGTTTTAGAGTAATAGTATGAATCACATGACTTCCTTTTTGACCAATAAGCTACAGCTGATTGATGATGCAAGCTAAAGCTAGAACACAAACAATAACATGAATTCCTTACACATGAATATATATTATATTATTATTTACCATATAAACATATTAAATGTTCATCAGTGTTTTCTTTAAATATAGGTCCAAGATATATCTCCTTACCATTACATAATAATCATGCTGATTACAGATCTACAAGGAATTATCACATCACTCCACCCTAAATACAGAAAGCTGATGTAACTACATGTAACTGATAAATCATAATTAACTATGAAAGATTTTCAATTACAGGTGATAATGGCTATAACCTGGAAATATAATATATTATTATATACTAAGCTTGAACTCGTCTTAATGTTTTGATTAATCTTATGTTAATATTAAAATGAACAGAAAAATATTAGTTTTATCTCCCAATGTGTCTTAACTTAAATGAGTCCTCAACTATAAAAAGTATTTAATTGGGGCTCAGGTAATTTATTATCTAGCCAAGCTATATCAGAGGTTGAAAACTGGTCTGCAGAATATAACCAAGGAGATTCAATAAGATGGAGAAAGCACCAGGATCGATGTCCAGCATCAAAGGGACATGTGTGTCCAGGTGCTCAACCACTAGTCAAGTCTCATTTCTGCCAAATAATATATTTATTAAAGATTACATGTGAGCAATAAAGTTATCTTTTTGCATTAAAGGATGTCCAAAAATCATGAAATCTCCAGGACGTGAAAAAAGAAATCCTTTTCCAAAATCCTTTTTGCATGAATGTTTGTAAATCAAAATGAAGAAAAAATCTTAAGTTGGTGTATGGTATATTATCATCAAAGAATGAACGAATTATACATTAAAAGCCAATGCTATCCATATAACACCTTTTAATTGGCTAAAGCACTAACAACAAACAGAAACCAATTTTCACACTGATTTTATTGGTAAAGATACTGATGGAGCGCAGTAGCAGATCCAAGGGGGGGGGGGGGGGGCTGACCCCTGTTTCTGATCCTTTTTCAAGACTGAAGGTTTTAAGATTTTCTCTTATGTATTTTAATAATGCTTGGTTGCCCCCCCCCCCTTTTCAAAATCCTGGACCCACCCCTGTAGTATATTGTATGGTGGGGGGGGGGATCAGCAGTGGGCCATCATTGTGCATTTCAACCATGAATGTCAGTCACTGCCCTTGTGGATTATTTGTGCAAGAACTTTCTGTGCCTTTAAGGGAGAATTTTAATCCTTCATACATTTTAAGTTTGACTAATTTAAGAACTGGCAAGAAAGGAAGTTGTGCATCTATAGCAAACACTTTTCCTTGCATTTATATTCTGACTAATCAACCAAATTCAAGGCAGTAACAGACAATGTGCATAATGGACAGCAGGAGCAAATGTGATATGGCTGGAACATACTTGTATGC
Organism: Sipunculus nudus; assembly: GCA_026874595.1. Classification (NCBI taxonomy): domain Eukaryota; kingdom Metazoa; phylum Annelida; class Sipuncula; order Golfingiida; family Sipunculidae; genus Sipunculus; species Sipunculus nudus. Next base: position 139,174 of record CM049320.1, on the reverse strand, counting down.
TCCAAGAAGTACATGCAACTATGCTTCAATTACAATTACAGGTAAAATATAATATTTAACAAGTGGTGTTCAGCCTTTCCCTGAAGAAAATACAAATTTCTGTGATCAAAATAAGTTTTTCGAAATGTGGATGGAGGTAAAACCCGTGAAGAAAAGAAATTACTCAAGCCATTTAAATCAGAAGTTATCAATAACTGGTCAATAAAAAACACAAGCAACATATATCAATTTCTCACTTTGACACCAAAGGTACCAATCCTTTACAATATATGTTTCACAAATTTACTGTCTGGATTAAAATGATCACTGGTTGACCAGAAAAAAATTTTCATATACTTGTGTTCAGTTAAGACCAAATTCCCATTAAATGGTTTTAAACATTACCACCAGGTGGCCCTGTAGCATGTTAAATTCAAAAGGTGTCCTCATGCATTTCTCACTTTTTGCACTCCTCTATTCAAACCTAGTTGTAGCTCTATTGAAGAAAGTCCAGCAGGCTAAATTTACTTAAGTTTTGCAAATTCTTTTGATTTTAACAAAAATTAAAGGGCCTTTTATATGGATATAATCACATTATTTTTTTAATTGAAACATGAATCAAGTGAAAAAAAAGCTAATTTACATATAACACTTATTTAAATACCTGATATTATATGCAACTAATGTCTTCACATTCAAAAACAGACCAGGACTCATTTAAGCTAAAAATTTGTGTATTTGCGGGTAGGTTGATATATACAAACAGAAAAAGTAAATTGTGCATAGTATAAGGAAACATACAATAATAGGTTCAAATTAACAATTATAGTATATAATTTGTGAAGCTGTCAGATACAGATTCTTTTGTGTATCTTTTTTTGTAAACTCAGAAAATATCAGTTGTTACCCGTCATGCTTTTAGTTATTCACAACAGTGTACATTTAAAGCAGGCCTGGATTTTATACCTACAAGACCTACCAAAACACAACAGTTGATGTTACAAGTCGCTTGTGCATATAAAAGGCCACTTCCACTGGTGTAATACTGAGTCATAATGAATATGTAAATGAGCTGCTGTTTTCACTCAAAGTGGTCTCAAATAAGACCAAAGTCTGTTACAATCTTTTTGCAAAATTTCACAAAGCAACTGCATTGATCTCCATATTTTGCACATATAAATACTATTCCTAGTGACTGTTGTAACTCAAAATTAACTTATCTTATACCTAAATAAATACTGGCCTATTGAGCAGATACAAAATTACCTGGATATGTACAGATACAGGCATATACAAAATGATGCTTTCATGGATATGTGAACTCAGACTCGTGAGAGGATTCTGGGAGTTTTAACCTGATGAGAATTATCAAATGTGCTGCCTGTGGCCAATCCAAAGCATAAATCAGTCAGTCAGCTCATAAATATTCATGCACAGCTCATAAATATTCATACTGAGCCTAGGTGTCAGACATCAGGGTCAGGAATTGTAGCATGGAAACAACCACTCAGGGTACAGGCGTGCACTTGTGGTCATAGAAAACAAGACAGGTTGTGTAGCAGCATATAATTTGATTGCCTGGTAGAGCTTGAAAGGTATGAGCAAACATGTCTGATCATACCCCATGGGGGACACTAACTGAATATGATCATGTTGGTTGCAAAAATACCACATCAGATGTTTAAACAGCATCCACATCACCACTGAAGCAGGAATATTATGAGCATCTGTAAGATATTGGTCGATTTATCTATAACATATTTGATTTGCAATGAAAAGCAAATCAAAATTACAGAAGAGAGTAAAATCTTACCACTTAATTGTATACCATGTAAAGTTTATAGTAGTAACAAATTTCAGGGGAAAAAATATACACAACAATGGACTAGTACAGGCCTATTGTGTGCTATTAAAGTTACCAATATATGCAATAATTAATGTAACATAAGACCCTATTTTGCACACCAGTGTTAGTCCTCTTTAAATGAATATAAAAAGACCAGGGTTCAAATTAAATTTTCTTGATTGATGCCAGAGGACTGACATAATTACTGATGCCTTTGACAAGAATAAATGTGATTATGGATGGCTCTGACAGGAATCAATGTTAAAATTTTTTATCTGTATTGCTTTGAAACATAATGAAACAAGCCTTTCAATTTGCTGGATGCTTAAAGAAAATGATCCATTTCTCAACTGCAACAAATATGCCATAAATTTTACAGGATTCCCTCATAAAGATTTCTCAGATTATATTACAAATAATCAGTATTAGTTATCTCAATACTCAATCTTATAACAATTTAGATCAACTGTAACAACAAACTGAAATAAATGTTTCTAAAAACAGCCATGCAGTCTTGGGATTTACATAGAGAATATTCCAGATCAGATCTCATATCTGCAGCTCACTAAGCATGTCAATCAAGTTTCTTGAAAATCAACCTGAGCATGTTTCAGATGGGTCCACTCATGTTCTGCATAGATAAATCCTCATGCTTACAACATTGAATAAATAGGCGCTTACAACATTGAATAAATGGTAGTGACGGCATATAAAAAGGCATGTAGATGTACACTTCAAACTGAGCTGAAACTTTTTAATTGCTTTTGTGTTAGAAGGACACCATCACATGAAGCCAGAGATGTACAGATTATTAATTACATTAAATTACAAAAGATAACAGCTTTAGCAAGCTGACAGACACAAGATGGACATTTTGAAGATGAATTCCGGAATTCTTTATCAAACGATTATCAAAATCACACTAAGAACACCAATTTTTTTATGTTTCTTTTAATATTAAGAAAATGGCCACAAGTATAATATTACAATAATATATATTTTACACATACAGCATGCAAAGTCATAAAAGGTGGGATTAAAGATGAAATGCATGCAATGCATGCATCACAAAGATTATTTTCATTAGATAAAAAACATTTAAACTGTAATACGTTACAAAATGTTTCTACATAAATATCTGGGTTTCCGTGACAATTTTTGTATATTACTAGGCAGCCTTCCTTTGAAAGAAAGATTATGAATTTTGATTTGACCAGATCAGGTTTTCTACAAAATATCTCCACTAGGCATCTCCACCTATTTATACACAGATGAGTGACTATGTTGCACAATGGGAGGGTTAATCCACAAAACTCAAGTGTTGATAAAATGTTCTGCAATTTTAACACTACTTCTTTTTAAGACCTTGAAATGCACCATGAACTTGTTTAAATCCAGTACATTAGAGGTAACAAACTGATGCACTTAATATGATGCACTTTTTATCTAATTAGGGGGTACAGTCAGTAGTTTACGATGTGAAATATGTACCAATGTACTACAAAATGATCCAACCAGCCCTGAATTTAATAATTTTTCTTTCTGAACTGTAGGTGAAACTGTATGCTCACACAACAGTTAAGTCTGTATGTAATTTTGAAACAGTCTTGTCTAATCATCTAGTTTAATGTACATAACTCCCATTCAATTATTGTCAATACTGTACAATTACATTCTCATCACAACTGCTTCTGAAAGTACCTCTCCCATAAAATCTAATTAATTTATCACAGCAAAACCATTTTTGTAGCCATGATAAACATTCTACATGACCTACGTTTAACCTTATATTAAAAATTCCTAAAAAATTAACAAATTACGGCTATAATTATCTTTAAAAGTAAAATAATTACATTTACACAGGTCCTTTCTTTGAACCATAACTCACAGTAAAAAAAATTCTCAATCATTTAGAGAGATATAATTAATGTTCTTAACTAGTCAATCGTTCAGAGTGATTACCTTTTAGTGTGATTAATTTCACCTGTGTAATCCTTTTCACAGTATATTATATACACCATACGCATACTGTATGAATATATGGTGAATATATTTCTTCATACAGTCTACCTTATGCATATTCATCAGATGAGCAGCTTAAAGGTACTGCACATTCACTAAGCATAGCAGATGCATAACTTCAAATACTATATGCACTGCATGGTCACTTCAAATACACTGCAAAAGCTTGACATATACATATCTTTAAATGCCTAATGCACTGCATAGTCACTTTATTTATACTGCAAAAGCATATCTTCAACTACTTTATGTTCCATAGAGTCACAGTGTATACCCTGTGAAAGCACAGCAGATACTTTTCTCCAGATTGTCAAGATCAATGCTGATCAGACTCCTTGCATATAAACAGTGTATTCCTCAGATACTAAATACACTGCATGTACATGTGCACTGCAGACATGTGGTGAATGCACGTCTCTAAATACTTAATGCCATTACACACTCACTGTATATAAAACATTCTGTATATAAAGCTGAAGCTCTTACAATACAAACCATACAGTCAATGCACATACACTGCAAACGTACAGTGAATGCATTTCTTTGTGGGCTAAATGCACTGCAATTTCACTGTATGCAAACTTGCAAGCTTAAACCAAGCTAAACCCCTGCACATAAAACTGCATAGAATTACACTTCTTGGCAGCACAAATGGACTGCAGTCACTGAATGTACCGGTACACTGCCCAAATGTATAGGACTTTGCAAGGTGAAAGAAACTTGTGCCAAACTAGCAGGTAATGTTCCGAGTTAGGATTAAAAGTCAGAACATAGAAAACATTTTGTCACTGCTGTGAGAAAAAATACTGATTACATTAGCTTTAAGCACCTTTCTTTAGATTTTAATAGTAAGCGACGGGTGGCCAAGTGTTTAATAGAACAGATCCAGTATACAGACTGGCAGATTAGTAACTATCAAGAGATGAGAGGAAAAGATATCAGAATCCCAAAACACTAATGAATTCAGGCAAAAGGCAATATACCCTAAGCCATCTAGTGGCATCCTATGAAACTAATTCCCCTGCTGGCAGTTCACTTGAATATCAAATGCACATGTAGTACCAATAAACATGTTAATATCTTTTTCATTAAGAAGGACATATTTTTTATATTCATCAATAATATCAAAACCTGACCCTGCATTATCCAATGTAATCATAGCCATATAAAAAGAGCAGAAAAGATAGAATGAAAACATCTCATTTTTGACATCTGTTTGATGTTAGTCAATGAAATTATGCACTGCACAAATTATGTACAGAGTAATAAAATTTTAATAACACCACTGTAACACCTGATGTAAGAAATCCCCTATCAATCAAAAAGTCTGGCGCAACAATAAATGAACATGCCCATTTTGGGGAAACCCCTTTTTTTGACACATAAAAGTACATATGCCAGTTTGCATATGTGAAGAGTGCAGGGTCTGGGTTTGCCAAAACAAAAGCTAAACTCCTAAAAAAAAACATTTGTCACATTTGCATAGATTTAGTGCAATTATCTTAATAGTAAACTTTATCAAGAAAGTCAAAACACGGGTGCATCACATCAATCTCTACAGGACCACATTTATTCAAGATAATAAAAGTTACGACATTTATCATTTCTGTGACACTTCCGTATCTTCTTTCTTCGAGTCTTGGTTTTGTGTTGATTTGGGACTCTGGCCTGTTCAAAGGTAAATCGCAGTATTCTCTGCCGTGTCTGACTGGTATTAATTTGTTCATAACAGCATCATAACAGCTGCTGCCAGCAGAAGAGCCAGCCATGAGAGTAGTTTTGTTCCTGCTCCATTGATCACCTGGTTAGGATCTGAAAAAAAAGATCAAATACATCATCAAAATTCAGATATGACCAATAACATAATATTGTATACAATTTTGGTCAGTGCATGAAACTGAATACGTATATTATTGAACTTGGCTGATGATTTATCTACATTACCACAGGCTTCATAACAGATATATTTTGGCAAATAAGAAATCTATATTAATAATAACAATGTAAGAACTAAACTATTTTAACACATCAAAATGGCCTTCTGGGCTTTGAAAATGTTGAAAACGATCCTTAGTGTGTCCCAAGGGGAGGATCATTTTCATTATTTTCTCGTTAACCCTGAGGAACTGACATTTATAGCCCACCACAGCACTATCTAATAGTATCAATCAGAAATTCAAATTTCAGTATATAACAAATTCTATCTATGCCTACAGCCTTACATCAAGCAGGACAAAATTTATTAAATATTATCTTGAAGCTTGAAGCAGCAGTCCCTATATACCAAAACTACATTCTAGACTGGAGTGAAATAAATATGCAGGCAGTCTTATTCAGTGGTCTACAGCATCAATGAAATGAAAGTACATAATTAAACCTAATAGTCTTATTAACAAGTGGCTAACTAATAGCCTATTTACAACATTCAAGGGGTTGGGATAAGACTGAGTTCTTTATGGACTGTTTACCTATGACAACTTCATATTAATGTGAACTTACTTTGTGGGAATTTGATGTGGAATCTTCGCTCAAGAGGTTCAGCACCAGCTGGAGACTTGCATACAAGAAATTTGTTGTTATATTTTGGAACCATTAGAAAATTCATTGCTTCTAATGTCACGGTGAAAGTTGATGCTTCAAAGCCTTGTGTAGTTCCTGGTTTCATCACTTCTTTGACAGTGAGCTCGAACTGGCTTGTGACATCCTCCTCACCTATCATGACACTGACGGAGGGCTGAGGGCTGCCACCCTTCACCATGCATGTGAAGTGAGCAGTATCGTCTGGCATGAAGTGCAAGGTCTGCACGGCAGTTTCAGCTTCGATGACTTCCGAGTCATTCGTAAACTTCATGCTGATGGATGTTGGAGGCACTGCAGAAAACAAAATCATTTAGACAGGTACTCAGTACTACATGTACTTCCATCTAAGCTAAGCAAAAAATCCTGCTCTATTAAGCATATAATCTAAGATCTGATAGTCTTACGTGGCCCTCGTCCGACTCCTCTATTAAAACTGAACTGAATGTTGATGTTTAATCTAGTCAGACCCTTCCATAATCATATTAATGCTTATATAATTCAGTGATAATCTTATCAATCTAGATACATCAACTGCAGAACTGTATAGTCTGTTTCACAGAAGAGTGTCAATTGAAAATTGGTGATTATTCTCTGAAACTTAAATAGTCTCATATAAGGCCATATATAAGATATAAAACTTTATAAAAAAAACAACATATATATTTTGCAACCTTTTTGTTTCTCCCTAATCTTTTAGTCAGGTGACATGACATCTGTCATGGTTTGGCAGCCTCACTTTGACAGTTATTGTTTTTTTAGAATATTCATGACACTCAACTACCAATCAGCAGCTTTTAATTGTGGTTGTTTGAGTTTGATACCAGTGAGCTTGGCCTTCATCAGATTGGTTGAGATGTTGTAAGAAATAGACCGTTTTCTCATATATTGATTTAAATGATTAACTGAAATACTTTCCAAGGTATGGTTTTGGTATCATTCTAGTTAATTAAGCCTATGCCTCATTCCTACACTGCAGCTTACTTTCTCGATCTGATCTATGATTTTAAGAAAAGATCAACACATTTCAATGGGCGCCCCACTGTGAAATGGGACTATAGTATTCAATAATATTATATATCTATAAAATTGAAGGAATTAATGAAACCAAATTAGTGCTTTACATATAAATAAGGATAACATTTTTAATGTAGGTATACTGAGTTAGATCAGTTTCACCTTATACATCAAATACATTGTCCACACTACACTGCTTACACAGTGATAAACACTGCGTTTGTTCAGTAACTTCTTCTACATAACCACTGTTTGCTGAAGCATGGTTTTCTTGTTTTGACACAGGTCAAAAACATGAGAGTCATAAAGCCAAAAAAAATAAAAGGTATGGTTCTCAGGCACCGTCTGCATAAATTATAACCCACTGCATCAAAAATTTATATTTTGATTTTCATTTTTCAAGAAGATAAAATACTACAATTTTGATCAGATTTCCTTTGTAATGTAATGCTTTTTACCTGATTAGCAAACAAATTCTGATATTTTCATGTTTCTTCCAGATTGTATGAAATTTTTATTGCAATATACAACAAAAGGTAAACAAGTGACCCATGGGTCATGACACTCAGCTGACTGGGAAGTTATTCGCAAACAGATATTTTATCATCTGAATGGTAGTATATACCCATTCAACTGAAGCATCAAACAGATTAACCAACAGGCCAAGATTGTGTCTGCATTTATATAAATTTCAAAAATAGAGAAAAAATGTGTAAACTTAAAAAAAATACAGGTGGCTCCACCAGTCTGCAGAAACTAATAAAAACACTTAATGGTCAATAAAGATGCAAATTATCATGGTGATCTCTGCATTAGTTGTTCAGATACTTCAGCTTTTGTATCAAATTTTCCATTATTCTGAGGGATACTTCGGAGTCCTATAGCTTGAAGGATATGGGAAACGGAGACCTAATTTCAGGTTTCCACGGACACTTTTCATGGGCCTCCTTGCATGACAAGAATGAAGATTCTAGGTCCAGTTGTTACTATTTGTACCCTGTTGACAGATAACCCCATCTTAAAAGGTCTCAAAAATAGAGAAAAAAATTCGTAAAAATTTGAAAAAAATTAGAGGTGGCGCGACCATTCTGCAGAAACTGATGGAACACCTCATGATCAATATGAATGCGAAAAATCATGACCATCAGTGTTGTAGTTATTAAGATACTGCAGTTTTTGTATCAAATATTTTCATTATTCTGGGGGGTATTTTGGAGCCATACAGCTTAAAGGATATGGGTAACAGAGACCTAATTTCAGGTTTCCATGGAGACTTTTCATGGGTCTCCCTGTGTGTCAAGTATGAAGATTCTAGGTCCAGTCTTTACGATTTGTGCCTTGTTAACAGATGTTCACATTTTTTAAGGTCTCAAAAATAGAGAAAAAAATTCGTAAAAAATCGAAAAATACAGGTGGCACCACCAGTCTTCAGAAACTGATGGAACATCTCATGATTAATATGTATGCCGAAAATCATGACCATCAGTGATGCAGTTAATGAGATATTGAAGTTTTTGTATGAAATTTTTTACTATTCTGGGGGGTACCTTGGGGCCCATAGCTCAAAGGATATGGGTAACAGAGACCTCATTTCTGGTTTCCAAGGGGATTTTTCATGGACCTCTCAGAATGTCAAGTTACAAGTTTCTAGGTCCAGCGGTTACGATTTGTGCCAGGTTAATGGACGGATGGACAGACGGACAGACAGAAAGACGGACAAAAGGTGACTGCTATAGCTCAGATGACTTACAGTCAGCTGAGCAAAAAATAAAATATCGCACAGCTGCACTGGTTTCTGAAAAAGTGCCTGGGAACCATACCTTTGTTTTTTTGGCCTAAGTGTTCACACCATTGAGAACAGTGGATTGCATTGCTGATCTAAATTTGAAACCTGTGGTAGAATGAATGCAGGGTATAACTGTGTATAACAAATGTATATTTACACTAATACCTAACTTCAGACAACAAATCTTACCTTTTACAACAATGGTTGTGGTATCCCTTGCCAGCACATCATTGCCATTCATCTCGCATATAAAGGTGCCAGCGTCCTCTGGTTCTATGTCTGAAAATCAAAGAAACACGCATTAATGCACACATTTATAGATTTAAACAATTTTCTAATTTTCAGAAATGATATCTTGTTATAATGAAGGCTTCAGGTTTTTTATATGCTTGGGGTTACAAATAATTCTTTAGTCACAACCTGTCACAATAAAAAATAGGGAATATTTGAGGTTCTATCAAAATTAGTGGTAGGAATTGGTTAAAAAATCATATTCAATGATTGAAAAATAGACAACAACTGATGATCTATCATTTATCAATTATTACTACATTACCATAAAATAAGCTGTATGGAATTATAACTAAACTACTGACTAAGTAAATTCAGTCTAGCTAGCTTCTACTTGAAAGATTATAGTAATGACTGGGTTGTTGACACTTACACATTGCACTTGGTTAAGTTTTAATGTTGTTCCTTTTTTGTGCCTCTCATGATAGGGTAATCATGTATATCAGCATTGCCATAAGTGATAGTCTCAGGTCTAAGCAGCCCGCAAGTAACCTTTGACCTTGAGTCATGTACAACATGTGGCTGGTGTAAACTGTGTCCTCTTGGTAAAACCCACTGAGTTAGTCACGTATTGGACATATGAGACCACCACATAGTGGAGGCATAGTCCTGCATATTTCAGAGACTTATTACCATGTCAAAGTTCTACATAGGGCTACAAAATTAAAATGTAGTTAAGGGGCATTAAAAATGGAATATTTATTTTGTAAAATACTCTTACCTGTGATTTTGATGTGGAAGTCGAAGTTGAGTATATTTTCTACAGAGCTGAGCTCCTTGTAAGATCCTGTATAGCGATGTGTCCCCTCGTAAGATCCACCTTTAAATCCATCATCCAGTTGGCCATTTATCATTAACGAAAGGGGGTCACCTTCCTTGGACTGTTTCTTTATATACACCAGGTATCCACTCTTGAACTCTCTAGCCTTGCACGTTATGGTGGTGACATTCTGCAACCTCGGTACCTGTGTGCCTCCTGGCACAACAAGCTCAACAGATGGCACTGCCACAGCTGAAAAAAAGAAGAAAATAAACTCTGAAATCCACTGTATATTGCTAATCAATGTAGTAAACCCATATTAAGTTTTGCTTATTTGTTTTCATAATTTGGCAAGATAAGCAATCGCAATACAACATTTCCGTGGCCTAACTTAAACCCTTAACTGCAAGGGATCACCTCATGGACCAGTTGTCAAAAATCTGGGTGAAAGTAACCCAGTTTCATCAAACTGGAGCCAGAATTAATTCATTTCAATACAGATTGAAAAAAGATCATACCAATATTAGTCAATATCTAAAATTATAAGTAATGGTACCCTTGGTTATTTCAACACATATGCTATTTTTATCAATAGAGCATTTATATTATCATCACCAAGGAGGATACATTTTCACCCATGTAGACCTGTTTGCATGTTTGTGTATGGTTGTTATTAGCCAAAACTATACTTCAGTGATTTATACAAAACTTTGTGCAGGGGTAAGACATGAGCTAGGGAAGACAATATAATTCTGACACAGGTATGAATAATACAGAGAATGCCAGGGCTGCTGAACATTTCTTTAATCATCAGGTTGACTGACAATATATCTCACCCGTTAGTCACTGAATATCTTGCATATTCTTCATTCAGAATCAACCCGAGTTTCAAATTTCTCTCAGCGTCAATTATTGAATTATCAAATAATATGAACTCTTTCCATGATTTTAAGAAACACTGATCACAAATGATTTAGTCAATTTTTAAACTGTCATGAATTATAAATTTTAAAATTCTATATGTATGTTTATTCTGTATGTTAGAGCCTGCCAACATGTCTATCAGCTATAATTTACTATTAATCATTGCTGTGTTTAAATGTTAATACTAATACTAGTAATAGCTTTTGTGGTCAGGTGGTCACAAATCTGAAACCATTTGCCTAGAAATACTATCACTGTATGAGACTGCTAAAGTTAAGTTTAAATTTTAGATATCGTTAATATTATAAATTAAACTGAAGATGCACATTAAATTTACTTTTATGCTTTTATTCAAAATATTGCGCAACGTTCCTTTAAATCCTTTTTTATGAAGGTTTTGCTTATACTTTTACGTATTGCCAACTGATTTTCTCCAAATCAGTGATAGCAATCAAACTACATATAATCATATATAATCATAATAACCACGGTGATAATGAGCTAAAGCTAATTTATGTAGAGCCATGGTGTTGCGGGCGCTAATTACTCAAATAGTCACACCTGTAGTGACTGACAATCTTATCGCTATCAGGGGTATCAGGTTTCAGACGGCGGGCTTTACGAAGCGTCTGTGCAAGCCATCAAAGATGGCGGCCTGCTGAGCAAACCTTCGCCGGTTAATCGACATGACAAACACATTTCGGCCGCGTCCGTCAAAACAATCGACATTCAAACATCACTTTGGGAAGAGGAGAGTCAAAATACAAATTTCTACTCACCATAGTTAATCCAGAAGGTTGTTATAACCGCTAGTATTAGCTTCATTTTGCTGATTATTTCGAGTGGTGGCTCACGATGGCAAAACGATGCACCGAGTGAAGTCATATAGAGGCCAATGTATTCAACCGCCACATTATCAAACCCCTACTAAGGGTAAACTGTAAACAATTCTTTATTTATTCTAAACCAATTTTTGGTTATATTTATTCAAGTACAATGTTTTTCCAGTGTTTATATTTATAATATTATATATGGTATGATATAAAGATTACTACACAGGACTGTTATATTATCTGGGTCGTTGTTATAGCGACCTCATTTCTCTCGGCTCAAGCCAGCACACCGGGTGCCCCGAGGGCCCAGACAGAAATAGACACAGTGTAACAAAGCCGTCTGGCCCGCGCCAAAAGCCAGACAGTCGGCGCATATTTTTGACCGTTTGGAAACACCTGGAAATTATGATCATATTTATTTTAATTGAAATGAAAATAAAAAAATTTATAAAGCAAAAAAAGACATGATCGTTTATTTTGTCTTATGGATGGAGATCGGGATATGCTTAAATCTTAAAGTATGCCTCGGGTACCTAATATATATGTGAAAAAATGTCTAATTTTCAGAAAAATTAGTGTGCCCAAGGATTAACACTTCTTACTTCTTTTAAAACCACATTATATATCATTGATGTAAAAAAGTCTTCAAAATGAGGAAGCCCCGTCCTTAAGTGTTATAATTTATCGTTAAGCCTTGTCGTTAAGTGTTAACCGTTAAGTGGTTTAAGGGCTGATTTCTTAAATGTGCCATTTGTTTGTACAGTGTTTTTCATTTTTTGTATCATTTCATCACGTTTTACCGACAGGTCGCTGTTGAAAGTATAGGTGTACGCGAAAGTTTATTTTCTGATGAAATTTAAATTTAAAGTAAAATTTCATATATACGCACACAGAGAAAAGGTCTGACAGGTGTTGCACGCGGACAGACAAGACCAAAACGGTTTATTTTACATATATATATATATATATACATACTAATAAATGTCACCGATATATTTAAATATATAACATATATAAATATATATAGAGGTACAACGACAGCATCCAGTTCCCACTAAAGGCATTATTACTCCACCAGGTGGCGCTTAGTGTCTTAAAATACCTCTTTTAATTTTTCAATTTCTGTTTTCTAACACACTTAACACAAGACACTAGCCTAAGTGTTAAGGTCAATGTTAATGAATAACACATAAACGTGCTTAAGTCTTATTTTTAACACTTTACATAACACTTAAGCTTAAATAAAACTTAAGCTTAAGTGTTATGTAACCGCAACACGTTAGCTCCTGTAACACTTAGTCTTACGTGTTGTTGTCACTTAACACTTAAGGATAACACATAAACTTACGTGTTATCGTTAAGTGTTATGTTAAGTGTAAAAAGCAACACTTTACGCCTAAGTGATCTTACGTGTTACTGATTCTTTACCATTTAAGCTTACGTGTTATTTTTCTTAAGTTTTAAACAATAACACTTAGGACACCACTTACTATTAAGTGTTAGAAAAATAACACGTAAGGTTACTTAATCGTCTTAAAGTGTTATTTTTTAACACTTAACACAATACTTAAACTTAATTCTAAAGAAATAACACTTACGTTTACGTGTAAAAAAACAACACTTAACAGAACACGTTAGACTAAGTGGTCTTACGTGTTACTTAAGCTTACGTGTTATTCTTAAGTGTAAAAAATAACACTTAACATAACACTCCAGGACAACACCTAAGCTTACGTGTTATTTTTGCAGTTTTGGTTTGCTTTTTTTTTTCATTTTTTGTATCATTTTATCACGCTTATAAGTGTACACTAAAGCTCAATTTTTTTATGAAATTAAATTAAAATTGAAGTTTAAACGACCAAGTGTTAAATGGAAAAGGTCAAGTGTTAAACTGCACAGACCAGGGGCGGTCATTTGAGGGATATTGAAATTTGTAGCCCAATTCAAGTTCAGCAAATGGAGACCAGCCGTCAGATTTTCCTCAACATTTCAGAGGCTAAAGAGGAGTTCAAATAAAAAAACTATATACTTACTTAGATATTGTGATTTAAAAAATAGCAAAATTATTTAACTTTTGAGTTCTAATAGTGTATACAATACCATGGTATTTACCTCTGTTTTACCATGGCAAGTAACTGTTTATTTGCATCGATGAAATTAAACTGTAGGCATTTCACTGTAAATTTTACCATGTTATTCCAAAAGTAATTCCCACGGTAATAGACTTAATTATGCGGTCATTTGATTCAAGTTCACCAAATGGAGACCAGCCGTTTCAGAGGCTAAAGACTTAGATATTGAGATTTGAAAAATAGCAAAATTTCAGCAGATTACAGGCACTTAATATAATCCCGATTTGAGTTCACAGAATGAGAACCCGCCGTCAGATTTCTTTTAAGTTTTGTTGAAGAGACCTTAATAATTTCAGATCAATTAACGAAATACTTTCAATCCCGTACCATTTTGCAAATCCCCATAGAATAAACAATTATCTCTCAAAATTTGAATAATTAAACACCTAATGAGGTATTTCATAATAACGGTGTATTTCACAATTACGAGGTATTTCATAATAACGAAGATGAAGCTCCCAAAGCACGTCTTGCCGGTCACCCATTACATTGAAAACCATACATTATTATCTAGATGATTTCGGCAAGACATATATACATACCTACACCTATAAAGGGCTTAAGTGTTAGCGTATGTGTTATATCTAACAGCAGCCTTGAATTTTTTCAAAATGCCCCTCCAACAATTTCGTAAGTGTTATTCTATAACACTTATGCTAACACTTAAGAACACCACTTAATGTAAAGCGTTCTTAAGTGTTATTTTTAACACGTAACACAACACTTAAACTTAAGTCTCCAGAAACAACACTATGTTTAAGTGTAAAAAGCAACACTTAACAATTGTTTTTTCACATATTCCATCTTTCAAGACTTGGTGCTGTTGAGTGTCGGCATGTGTTGTCGTTAAGAGTCGTTATTAAGTCTTATTAAGTGTTATCAAGATAAAGCTTAGCCGTATACTTGGATTCATGCAAGTTTCTTAAGCATTACTAAGTGTTATTGAGTATTGAGTGGTTATATGCTAAGTTTCATTAAGTGTTAGGGATTTTGGATTTTTTTTTATATATTCCATCCTTCCATATATCCTAAGTGTTATTAAGTCTTCTCGAGAATTAAGTGGTTATATGGTAGGTTTTATTAAGTGTTAGGGACTTTGAAATTTTTGTCGTCCTGTTTTAAGTCTTGTCCTTAAGTGTAACCTTTAAGTGGTTTATTGAGCTTGTTTCTTAAATATGCCATTTTTAAGTTTTTTTTTTCATTTTGACAGTAAAATTCCGACCGGTGGCGCCTGCGCTCAGGCAGAGGAGGAGATCCGACAGGTGTCGCCTGTGCCTAAGTGTTGACGTAAACAGCTAAGTGGTTATATTTTATAAACTAGGGTTATGTTTTTAAATTGAAAACAAATAAAGTCTGAAGTGTCGAGACGTGTTTAAACAATGAAGAAAAAATCAAGGAATTCAAATTTTTGGGGGGCTGACGCGTAAACCGAGTGATTCCCTGTAATAGGAGACGCAGAAGTTACCCTAACTTACCCTAGGGTTGCGGTTAGGGGCATTCACATGATTTTAATTGTTTAAAAGCTTTTAAAACAACGAGGGAAATGATATTTTCAAACGTCCAAGGGTGGAAAACATTTGACATGGACCAGTTTGATCGAACCGTCACAAAACAAATCGTTGCGATGCGGGCGGCGAGCCAACAGGGCCAACAAAATATGTAGAAAATGCAAAAAAATGAAATATGCAAATTACTTTAATTTAAAATAATTTAAAACGAACACAAGCATACCAGGAACAGGGCAACCAGGTAGATGGACAACGTTACAGAAAAGAAATATACAAAAGAGCAGTTTTATGCAAAATACGAGATATTTGAATATGAAAATTTAAAAAATTAAACTTTTTAAATATTAAATTTTTTAAATTTAAATTCCTGTAAATGGGTTCAGAACGATTCACTTAGTGGACAGGTGAAAGAAAAAGTCCAAATATGGGCGTTTTTTGGGTATTTTAAGGCGATTTTAGAAATCCAGGTTGAGGGTTAAGTGGTAACAGCTCGCTTAAGTGTTAAGCAATTAAACTCAATTAAAATTAAAACTTTTCAAGTTAAAATTTTTTTCTCTTTTCTTAACATTCAATGTTAATGAGTTTCATCAATTTTCATTGGTTTGGATCTGAAAAGTGGAAAAATAAAGAAATTAGGAGAGCTTATTGAAAAAGCTAGGTATCAAGCCATTTGGTCAAACCCTGGCGGTCAAGGTGGGGTCAGCAGCGTCAGGCGGCACCCCGTCTTGACCAGAAATTCAGAAAAAAATTCCGCCCACTTTTAAACTATGCAGAGGAGTAGAAATTTTATTTTTTTCAATTTTAGGCATTATAACACTGATCTGACCAGTGGTCAGTTTGGGGCAGACCCTCTATTATTTCTTTATAAATAGTTACCTTTAAAAAAATGGCTCATCAAAATTGTCTGAATTTAGAAAAATAAAGAAGAAAAAAGACTGTTTCTGTCCTCAAAAGAAGGATAGGGTGAAAAGCTCAAACATTATCACAATTGCCAATCGATCGAGAAAAATTGTTTTGTTAACTTTTTCAATGATTACTTAGCGGTTAGCGGACGGACCTACTTAGGGTTAGGGTTAGGGTTAGGGTTAGGGTTAGGGTTAGGGTTAGGGTTAGGGTTAGGGTTAGGGTTAGATACCGGACGTTAGTCACCACTTAGACACAACTTAACAAGACTTAGGGGAGCCTTAAGTGGGTTTTGGTCTTAAGTGACTTGCTTAAGTATGCGACAGTTAGACTAACGTGTTAAAACGCTAACCACGAAACACCCCTATACTAACCCTGGGTTATCACACTGCTTAAGCAAAATTTTCAACACTTACACAGGATATAACTCAAATGACTTACTGCTTAAGCAGCCGATTAAGTTGACTTACTTAAATTTACTTAACAAATTTTAAATTTTTCGGGGCAAAATGATACCGGAAGGTGGCGCCCCCATTGACCACTGCGGCCATCGCTGGCACTAAATTCCAGGGTTAGGACACTTCTGCTTAGGTGTTGGCTAAGTCAAAAACATATATTGGTCAATCACAATGACCAGAGGTCATTAGCGAGGCTACAGTGTACAGGGTTAGGTGCAGTGGACAATTCTTGACCCCAAAAAAATAAAAGCGCACATTTTTATGGAAAATTTGAATTTTAACAGAATTTATAAAAGTTTGACCCCATCTGACCGGTCAAGGCCGATTGAAATAAAGGCTTTACGGTAGAGATGGCCGCCCCCATACGGTCAGCCGGCGGCCATTGTGGGCGGAGAGGGAGAGGGAGAGTGGGCAAACCCCCTGGTTTACTTAGGCTCCAAAACGTAGGGGAGACAGAGGGTTCGCCCACACGCGGCTGACCGGTTCCACTGACCACAGGTTAAGGCGTTACCCAACACTTAACGGCAGGGGGCGCGACTGACAGTATAGTTGAATTAAAAATTTAAAATACTAAACAGATATACTGTAAACTTTTTGTACACTTGGACAGATTTTGAAAATTAAATTAAAAAAAATTAATTTTTAAAAACTCCGCAAAATCCTGGCTTTTTGGGCAACCTTGACCAACAAACGTCATAATTTGACGAGAAGCAGTAAACTGGACCGTGGGACACAAGTTTTGAAAAATTAAATTGAAAACTTTTGAAAATAAACGATTTTTTCTAAATTTCCCTGTTAACCTACCTAAGGGTTAGAATACCACTTATTGACCAGCGTATCGACTTTCGATTACCATCTGTCCGCCAGGGGTCGCTGCGTTTCAACGTGAATTTGTTCTTACATGAGTAGTTGTGTGGGTGTGAATATATATATATATATATATTTATGTATATATATATATATATATTTATATATATAACGGCATAATATGACGAGAAGCAGTAAACTGGGCCGTGGGACACAAGTTTTGAAAATTTAATTTGAAAACTTTTGGAAATAACCGGCTTTTTCTACAGTTCACTGTTAACCTACCTAAGGGTTAGTAGATAACACTTAACACAAACTCTTTAAAAAATCAATCACGCTATTCAAAAAAGGTCTTTTTTCAACAGGATGTGTGTTTCCAAAAGACATAAATAATTAATAATTAATTAAAAAAACAATAAATGTTACAATGCTGTTTGTATACTTGGATCCTGGCTTTTTGGGCCACCTTGACCAAATTTTAATTAAAATTTAATGTAAAACTACGCAGGAGTATATAACTATACATATGTATATATATATATATATGGAGAGAGATACTAGTCCGACAAACACAAGGGTTATCTGTTAAAATCCCGTTCATTTGGACACAAGCTGATAAGCCTAGGTCGCCCTCTGGTGGCAGGAACATTAACTATTTTGCCTGACTGGCCTCAATATTCTTTTATAGTACATATATATTATATACATATATATATATATATATTTGCCTACGAGTTTGCGTACGTTGGTTCAAGCATGGCAAAACTTGAACAGTATAACGAGGTTGTACATTATAACGAGGTTGGACATTAAAACGAGGTTGTTCATTCTAACCATGTTGTTCATTTTAACCACATTGTTCATTTTAACCAGGTTGATCATTTTAACGAGGTTGGACATTATAACCAGGTCGATCGTTTTAACGGGGTTGGACCCAGGGTTGTTGATCTGTTAAAATCCCTTTCATTTGGACCCGTTATTTTCACCAAATGGGCCATAAGCCTGGGTCGCCCCCTGGTGGCAGGAACAGTAACTGTTTCTTAGCTCGCACACTTTTCATCTAATTGGCCTCATTAATTGATTTACCATTCATAAATTACCAAGAAACCGCCAGGAATTATGAAATAATATACATAACGTAAACGCAGTATTTTAAATATAAAAAGGTGGAAAAAAAGGAAAAAAAGTAAACCATTCCCCGCCGCGGATTCGAACCCCCAACCTTCTATATAACTCTTAATGTTGACAATTTTTCACCAGCCCCGACCTGCCGTGGTGTGATCTTTATTCCCTGTGTCGAATGCCAATGAGATTCAGTGAATGAAAACAAACACAAGTCTGAAATTTTTTAGAAGGGTAGGCCTAAGCCAAGGATGCCCCCCGGCGGCATGGACAATAACCATTTCTGAGTTTGCGCACCACATTCATATGATTGTCAATTACTATTGTTTCATGTAGATTAACAAAAAGGGAAGGATAATTTACGTCTGAGACCATTTTTTAATACAATAATACATGTCAAAGTTAGGTAATGCGACATCCCGCCAAGCCACCTTTTAACATTTTGAAATTACAAACCCCTACTAAGGGTAAACTGTAAACAATTCTTTATTTATTCTAAACCAATTTTTGGTTATATTTATTCAAGTACAATGTTTTTCCAGTGTTTATATTTATAATATATACGGTATGATGAAGGAAGTTATAAAGATTACTACACAGGACTGTTATATTATCTAGGTCGTTGCTATAGCGACCTCATTTCTCTCGGCTCAAGCCAGCACACCGGGTGCCCCGAGGGCCCAGACAGAAATAGACACAGTGTAACAAAGCCGTCTGGCCCGCGCCAAAAGCCAGACAGTCGGCGCATATTTTTGACCGTTTGGAAACACCTGGAAATTATGATCATATTTATTTTAATTGAAATGAAAATAAAAAAATTTATAAAGCAAAAAAAGACATGTGTGTTTCCAAAAGACATAAATAATTAATAATTAATTAAAAAAACAATAAATGTTACAATGCTGTTTGTATACTTGGATCCTGGCTTTTTGGGCCACCTTGACCAAATTTTAATTAAAATTTAATGTAAAACTACACAGGAGTATATAACTATACATATGTATATATATATATATGGAGAGAGATACTAGTCCGACAAACACAAGGGTTATCTGTTAAAATCCCTTTCATTTGGACACAAGCTGATAAGCCTAGGTCGCCCTCTGGTGGCAGGAACATTAACTATTTTGCCTGACTGGCCTCAATATTCTTTTATAGTACATATATATTATATACATATATATATATATATATATATGTTTGCCTACGAGTTTGCGTACGTTGGTTCAAGCATGGCAAAACTTGAACAGTATAACGAGGTTGTACATTATAACGAGGTTGGACATTAAAACGAGGTTGTTCATTCTAACCATGTTGTTCATTTTAACCACATTGTTCATTTTAACCAGGTTGATCATTTTAACGAGGTTGGACATTATAACCAGGTCGATCGTTTTAACGGGGTTGGACCCAGGGTTGTTGATCTGTTAAAATCCCTTTCATTTGGACCCGTTATTTTCACCAAATGGCCCATAAGCCTGGGTCGCCCCCTGGTGGCAGGAACAGTAACTGTTTCTTAGCTCGCACACCTTTCATCTAATTGGCCTCATTAATTGATTTACCATTCATAAATTACCAAGAAACCGCCAGGAATTATGAAATAATATACATAACGTGGAAAAAAAGGAAAAAAAGTAAACCATTCCCCGCCGCGGATTCGAACCCCCAACCTCCTATATAACTCTTAAGATTGACCTCTGTGCGCGCATTAATTATAAAAATAAATATCCGTACTTCGCACGTGAATTTTATATAGATATGGCACGAACAACTTCTCCTTTGTCTCTTTTTCATCCCGAATAATTATCTTCAGCGGTGGACGTTTGCCGAATATTTTCTGTAGGCACTTCGCTTTTAATTTCTTGGTGCCGGCGGTCGGGATGCGATCTGGTTTTATTGTAAAGATTGGCCTCTGTGCGCGCTTTAATTATTAAAAAAAACATCCATACTTCCTACGCGAATTTTATATAGATATGTCAAGAATAATCTCTCCTTTTTCTTCCTTTTAATCCCGAATAAATATCTTGAGCGGTGGACGTATTCCGAATATTTTTTGTAGGCATTTCGCTTTTAATTTCTATGTGCCGGCGGTCGGGATGCGATCTGGTTTTATTGTAGAGATTGGCCTACTTTGTACCAGGCTTTCATATAGGACTGACAGGACTATTCTGTCCCATTTTTTCCTTTTGATCCCGAATAAATATCTTGAGCGGTGGACGTTTGCCGAATATTTTCTGTATGCACGTCGTTTTTAATATCTAGGTGCCGGCGGTCGGGATGAGACCTGGTTTTATTGTAAAGATTGCCCTCTGTGCGCGCTTTAAATATTAAAATAATATCCATACTTCCTACGCGGCTTTTATATAGAACTGACAGGAATATTCTGTCCTATTTGTTCCTTTTCATCCCGTATAAATATCTTGAGCGGTGGACGTTTGCCGAATATTTTCTGTATGCACGTTGCTTTTAATTTCTTGGTGCCGGCGGTCGGGATGCGATCTGGTTTTATTATAAAGATTGGCCTCTGTGCGCGCTTTAATTATAAAAAATATCCATACTTGGTACGCGAATTTTATATGGATTTGTCAAGAATAATCTTTCCTTTTTCTTCCCTTTAATCCCGAATAAATATCTTGAGCGGTAGACGTTTGCCGAATATTTTCTGTAGGCACTTCACTTTTAATTTCTTGGTGCCGGCGGTCGGGATGTGGTCTGGTTTTATTGTAAAGATTGGCTTCCGTGCGCCTTTTATTACTTTAAAAAGAATCCATGCTTTGTACTCGGCTTTTATATAGAACTGTTAATAATCTCTGCTCTCTGTTCCTTTTTAAACGGAATAAATATCTTGAACCGTCTACTTTAGCCGAACATGTTCTGTAGGCGTGTCGCTTTTAATTTCTTGGTGCCGGCGGTCCGTTTGGGATAGAGTTTTATTGTAAAAACTCGTCTCTGTACTGGCTTAAAGAATTAAAAAAATACCCATACTTTCTTCACATCTTTATATAAAACTGTTAAGAATAACCTTTGCGATTTATTTTGCCAAATATTTCCTAGGGCCAGGCACATGAAAAGTGTCGTTTTTCTGCCATCCAGGAGATATCCCAAGCGTGTCAGTTATGTCAGCAGCAGCCCAGGTTACTCACAGTCCATAGGGCGCATCTCCACACGTTACTGGGTTTGTATGCCATGTCCATGAACTGTATGGAAGCAGCAGAGGCACAATTCAACACGGTTTAATGAACAAGGGGGATCTGGAGTTGAGTAGTTTTGTATATTTACACCTAGCAATAGTGTACATACGCACGGGGAGGCAGGGAGAGATGGCAGCATTACTACAGCGATTGGATCCTGACTGGTTACAGTCAGGGTCACACAGTTAGAAGACATCTACATACTTTGTTCGGGGTCTCTAATCATTTTGTGGAACACGCTACAGTGAAGCCAAAAAATACCTCAGGGAAACACTGAAGATGGCCAACGCAGAAGATTTGAACCGACTAACATCGTGTTCATTAGTCTTGCTGGGCCACGTCTTCTTGTCATAAGGAAACAGCCAGGAAGCTGTTAAATATGGTCACACCTGCCATGCAACTGGCCAACAAAATCCCAGATGTCCACGTTCAGTTATGGGCATCCTCACTGCTGAAAGATTTATACCGTGTCTGTGGGAACCACCAACGAGAATCTGAGAGCACGCAGATGCATGAAAACTTTACCCAGGCTCTGTTACATGACCATTTCCAGGCATCACAACTCACAGAGCACCAGCTTATACATTGGACCCAGGGGGAGTAACCGGCTGGCATATCAGGTGCCTCCAGCAGCCAACACTTGGGGGCAGCACCAGTCATGGGCAGCAGCAGTAGCAGTACGGGGACCAGCGGCAGCACTGACGGAGCCAGCAATACATTATAGCAACACTGGACAGCAATAAATGCGACCATTGCTGGCGAGCCGCAACCGCTAAGAGACCACAGTGCACTGTTACACAGCGAGCAATTGCACGCGTACACCTTGGCAATGTTACGCAACACCCTTCGCTTCATTGCACACGGGAGCCTGTTGCGTGTTTTAGCCCTCCAACATTATATCATTAATATTTATATTAATATTGACACATGTATGTTACCTGTATAATTAATTATATATATATGCCTAGTTTTATTAAGAGTAATCCTGATTTCGTTTACATAAATATATATACACATATAATTAAATATATACATAAATGTTACCTGTATAATTAATTATATATATACATATATATATATATATATATATATATATATATATATATATATATATATATATATATCCACGCTTTAAGTGTTATCATTTCACGTTAAGCCTTGTCGTTAGGTGTTATTCTCTAAGTGGTTTAAGCGCTGATTTCTTAAATACGCCATTTGTTTGTACAGTTTTCTAGTTTTGGTTTGCCTTTTTTCATTTTTTGTATCATTTCATCACGATTTAACGACAGGCCGCTGTTGAAAGTATAAGTGTAGATGAAATTTCATCCTCCTCAATTCATTAAAAGGGGTAATGGGTGGGGGGGGGCGCACGTGATTACTGTGACTGGCAGACAATTGGATTCAGTGTTGCAGCCGTCATTTTTGGAAACAGACTTGACCCAGTGTGCAACATGATGTCGGACAAGATGTTCGGGGTGTCGAAAAAAGGAAATGACATCGCCGATTATGGCAGGAAGAGATGGAAGTAACAATGGCATGGAAAAAAAATGATCCAGTATGCAACAAGATGTCGGACAAGATGTCCGAGATATCAGAAAACGGAACTGACATCCCTGCTTATGGCAGGAGGAGATGGAAGTAACAGCAACAACAACAACAACACTGTCAGAGATTCTGTTTCATGGGTTATAAGTGGACGTGTTTAGGGTTTTCAAAGCATGTCACGGTGAACATCGTCACACCTGAAGAAAATGTTCAGAGAGGGAATGAATTAGCAAAAAAGGAACGGCAACACTGGGCCGGCGAAGCGCTGGCCTAAGAGTTGTGCAATTAGAAACCACAGGCGCCTCCTGCAAAATCGTAAGGCTGCAGAAAAATGTAGACGGAGGAGGAAGCACAGAAGAGGACACGTAGCAGCAATTCGTGCCGGCAGAACTTTATGAACAGACTTCTAGCGGCTGTTCGAACCACTGATCGAAAACCTTGTTCATGACGAGTTCTTGATTAGCCGAATGGAGAGCATGAGTTAGGTAAGATAAAGATAGTTATAAAAATCAGTAAATGGCACATACATGTGGATGATTATATATAGACATATATATTTGTGGTCTGCGATGCGCCCCCAGGTGAAAAACTGCCGATGTCGCAAAATGCTTTTGATTTCGTATCGAAAGTGTAGCAAAGAGAAGAATATGCCGTGTTTTGGGGAAATTAAAAATTAAAAAAAATGATCCAGTGTCCAGTCTCCAGTGTTCAAGACACATGCGGAGGAGTGTTCATGCACCACCACCAGTACAAAACTGCACTTCCCTGATCACAAAGGGACGGATTGATAACTTTGAAACCATCTCCATCAAAAGCAAAGTGTTTAGCGGTGACCATTGCATTAGTAGCGAAAGTTGCTCAGATACCGGGCAGATTTCTAAGAGAGACCAATGTACAGGCTGTGAGAGACCTCGAGGAGAACTTTAATGTCAAAGGACTCTATGTGTCAAGAGAAATGTGACGTAAGTGAAGAAAGAGAGAGAAGCGACCCTGAGTTCGACCACGGCAGCTCGGTCGATCGGGATAAAAGACCTGCAGACAGTCAGTCTGACAGAAACGAGGAAGGTATAACAGCTCGAAATGGTTATCGTTTAGCGTTTGAGATTGCTATAGTCATTGATATCCTGGCCTCGTCGCGGGCATTCAAAGGTATTTGCATTGTAACTCGTTTGTGGATATTGTAACACGTGGGGAGTAACACGCCAAGTAATATATGTATATGAAAGTGGGCCTGTAGCCTGAGTGTCGTATGCGCCGCCATCTCCGGCCGTCATTTCTGGAAAATGACATAGAGAAAATTGATCCAGTGTGCAACAAGATATCGTACAAGATATCAGACAAGGGAACTGACATCCGCGCTGACGGGAGAAAGAAGTGGAAAAAGCAGAAGCTGCAACAACGACAACGACTCTGTCAGCGGTTCTCTTACATGGAATATAAGTGAACGTGATGGTAGTTTTCCTACTGAGAAGCGATCTTCCACATGGCGTCACAATCCAAGGCAAGACAGAAAGGCAGTCCGGCTTGTCCCTGTAAACAATCTACATTGACGGTGAGACCAAGAGAATGCACAGTGTGAAATATATAACAGCGCACCCTGACAAACAGCCATATTGAGCAGCACACAACAATCCAAAGAGCTGGGCACGCCGGACACAGACACCCCGACGCGTCGCACGTCGGGGCCACCCCAGGCAGCACACCCCGGCATACCCGCACCGTCAGCGTCGCACTCCAGGCCGAAAACAATACGCTTGTTAAACGTTGGTGCAGGAAAATGGTTTGTTACAATGAAAGGAATAACACCGCCTTGAAGGAAAAGAACATTGGACATGGTGAGTGAGATGAAAGGAAGACACAGGCATGAAGGAACGCTGCCTTAAATGATGTAAGTAAGATGTACGGCACACAACATGCATATGGGATCAGATACGTGGAAGGTCTCTAAGGTACGGATTTTTATATTATATCGCATGTTGGTCCCTCCATTTAATACACAGAGCACAACTGGCATTGGCCTGTACCTGTGTCTTGTATGTAGTTAACAGTTATTGAGGATCGAATTAAATACATGCCATTTGTCCGACCGACCGCGTCGGTGTTTCGGACCTGTTGGGCACAGAAATTACATGAGGTATTGCTTTTGGTAAAAGAATTTTTTTCGTTGCACGTAAGAGGATCGTGACCTGACCCCTGCGTCTTTGTAGAGCACCGCAGTGCGCCGCAGTGCTAAACACAATCACCGCGGCACTGCAGTGCTCAACAGAGGGACAGGTTCGGCTGCTTCAAAAACATTCCATGTTCATTTTTCCCCGAGTATGACAGGGAAATTTATGGACTTTCGATATTGGCAAAATTCAATTTTAAGAGCTCAGTTAGGCTTTTATAGGAAAGCGGTACATCAGCGTTTGTGAGCCTGTCGTAGTCGGCGTCATGAAGGGAAGCGTGTGAAAGAATGCTTCTATTCACGCCGTCGACGATTGCAGGCTTCCAGGTACGCCGGCCGTGATCGCCCGACGACTGAAGCTTGTAAATGTAGATGGACGTTAAATACGAACGTGCGGCGGGCGTACTCGCCGGACAGGTACCGTCGCCAGTCATCGGGCTTCGGTACGAGCTATGCAAAGTAAAAGCAGCAAAGCGTTAGTACAGGGCCGGGAGGCGGCGTCAACGCGCTTACCAGTCGGTTCGGCGAAGTGGTTTTAAGATTACGAAGAAGTCGAGTGTCAGGTATAATAATGTCACAGCCAACCAAGCAGGACCCTAACACCACAACGTACATGACACGATCGATTAAACATGTCTGGCATAGGGATAAGGTAATGGAAAATCATCCCAGATTGAAACCTGCACAACCAGGACGCTGACAAAAAAAAAGTGTGAATACATTTGTAACAAACAAAAACATCTCATGGAGGTGTACGTATGACAGTATTTTAACCATTAACATGTCTGCTCCTTCGTTAAAATTACAATCGGAAACGCACAAGAAGTTCTACTCCGAAGCTCTCAATGTACGACTCGTGTAGATATATACCTCAAACTATTTCCGTACATAAAAAACCCAAGCGTACAGTTAAATCGAACAGAATTGGATATGGAGGAGTTTCGGGGGGCACAAAAAAATCTTTTGCCAGTCGTTAAAAGGTATGGACTAATACGCAAAGCCGGAGCAGGCCGTCACAACCATCAAAGGGACACCGTGTGCCATTTTCGACAGGAAACGTATTGAGAAATCGTGGAAACCAACGGAAAAGGTAGAAAGACAAGACGAGATAAATAAAGCCGTCCCTGAAAACAATCTACATTGAGAGTGACACCAAGAGAATACACAGTCTGAAACATAAAACAGAAAACCATACGCCTGTTAATCCTGGAAATGGAAAAACGAATGCACCTCTGCCAGTCACAATGCATAACTGCTCCAAACCTATAGTGAAAAAGACTACAAACGTAACTGGCCCAACCGATCGTGTCCAGATTGATTAAAAGAACAACCAGGACAACACATGGAATCACGGAAAATAACCTGGGAATAGTCGGAGTGGAGCGAACGCCGACTGTCGTACAGTGACCGGTTTGTGTAGGAAGAAAAAAAGACCTGTAAATCACTTTAAACGCCTTTGGTGTTTTAAGGGGTTTTCGGTTGGCAGAACTCTTACACTCACCAAAGACGCACCCCGGAAAAGCTGAACAAGGGAGAGTTTCACGACCGACAAGATTTTGTCCGAGAGCATACAAGGTGACACGCTCCGGAAAAAATTAACCATAGGTGTTATCTGCCTGTCGAAGGACCAGTTAATCTGAGCAGAATAATGTTCCGTTCAGTAACGTCAGCGCGGAATTCGACCTGAAAGTCTAATCATATCTCAGGCTGGAAGTATCGTTATTGAAACAGAACAACAAACTGTGCAAAAAATGCAACAACAAAGGAAGAGGAAAACCCAACTGGTCGTCAATACACATCTTCGAAGAAACCAAGAACTGCAAGTGGATGAGAAGCAGGCAGCGAAAGGCACCGGGAAAACAGGACGAAAACGTGTTTCACAACACCAGACAGTCAGCCAAGCATCTTTATTGTAGTACCCTGCCGGACATTGGCGTTCACCTCCGCAGACCCACATACACAGAAGGTGATATGTTTAGTGTACTTCCTTGTGTTCTAAATGTATGAGAGTAAACAGAATTATGAGGTTACACAAGATGGAAAAGTGTTATGGATGGCATGGTTACCATGGGTCACAAGAGTGCATCTTACTAACTCTACATTATTAGTTTGACTTGGGGCAGCTTTGCACATACAGGTGGTGCATCTTGTTGTTTTCATCCCAGTATGTTTGACCATGCCAGGACCACAAAGACAGCAGAATCACAAATTTACATATTTCATATGGGATTCCTTTATAAATGATGACTTAGTAACTGACAGTAGGAGTGTTATTATACATTATCAGTACTGGTATAACTGAAGTGCTGCAAATATTTAGAGTGACACTAAATGATTTTATTTAGTTCTGTTGACGAAAGACACCTAATGCATTCACTAGCATATATCATTGTTATGTCTGATGTTTCACCATCACTTGTAGTCTGATCACCAAAAATGTTCATATTTATCTCTTATGATTGTGTTCTAGTTACTTTGTCAAATAATTTGATTTAATCCTGTTTGTGATAACTTCAATGAAAACACACACACGCAACTGTAATGGTGTGGCAGCTGCTGCTGCCTTTACCCTTGCATACCATACCAGGAAAGATGTATTGAACCTCTGTAATGATGGTTTAACTTTCCAGCTTGACAGCACTCACTGCTAAGCCCACCAAATATATCTAACAATTATGTTCGAACCTCTGTAATGATGGTTTAACTTTCCAGTTTGACAACACTCACTGCTAAGCCCATGAAATACATCTAACAATTATGTTCAATTTTGGTTAAAGAAATATCTCCCTCATATGCAAAACTATTCAGGACAGGGTTATGACTCGTGGGTTACTAAATACTTACCATTCTATATCCCTTATACTAGTAATTAGTAAATCTTTTTGATTTAGTGACATTTTTATTTTCCAGACACTCCTGCAGAGAAGAGACCAAGACTGGCTTGACTACAGTTTAAGTTTACAGAATGTATTAATTAAGGGATAGAGATTATAGAGTAGGCTATGAGATTAATGGGATTGTTTTTAAGATTATTTTAATTAAGATCCTCTCTTTAAGGTGACCTCTATAATTAAGGTTTAAATTATTGCCGACAGAATATTACGAACTGACTTCATGGGAGGGTTTCTAGCGGCTGTTTGAAGCACTGATCGAAAACCTTGTTTTGGATGAAGTCTTGATAAGTCGAATGGAGAGCATGAGAACCAGCTCCGAGGACTGTACGTTAACTTGTCGCATTAACTGAACGGGGAAGCTCAAAGAGTTCTCCGTAAAATAAACGGGACACTGTGTGCCCATGGAAGACGGGCTGGAGTGAAAAGACTTACAAGATACTGAAACAAATCTTGTTGCAAACACGGGGAAGAAAAACAGAAGGTAACAGAAGAGACAAAATCCTACATGGCACTAACGATGAAAAGGTATTATGGGGGGGGGGGGGGGAGGGTTGACAGGCTGATGCAAGAACACAGGAAGAGAAAACTGACTTGGCGAGAGGGAAAAGGGAACTTGCCAACATTCGGTGGATAACACACGTCCTTTAAGACATGGAAAAGTGCAAGTGGATCAGAACAAGCACACGGGGCCAGCATGCCGAGAATGGAACCAGGAAACCAGAACAGAAACTAACAAAACATTAACGGCATGTGATAAACGTCGTCAGGAAGAGATGAGAATTCTGCAAAAATAGCAGCCAATACAAGGATGTGGGGATCACTTACCCTCGGAAAAAATATATATGCCTTATAATTTGCGTCGGACAATAATATGACCAAACAATAGTGCAAAATCCTGTCTGACCAAAGACCAAGATGCTGTAAGTAATAATGCCATGACGCATGCGGATGATCTATATATATATGTATGTAAGTATATGTATATATTAATAAGTTTATATATATCTTGTGTGCCCTCAGGTGAAAAACTGGCGATGTCGCAAAACGCCTTTGGTTTCGTGTGGAAAGTACAGAAAGAGAAGAATTTGCCGTCCTTTTTGGAAACCACTGATTTAGAAAAAGCTGATCCAGTGTCCAGTGTCAAGTGATGCAGGGACAAACGGAGAGGTGTTTTCCATCATCAGCAATACAGAGCTGCACTGCACTGCTCACAAAGAGCCGGATACGAACAGAGAAGACAGACTGAACCAATATGGAAGGTGGCTCGAAGATGAAGAATGTACAGGCTGTGAGAGAATTTGGTGTCAGTACAAGAAGTCGAGATTCTACCACTGGACAGGACTGGTCATGCATCCAAAGCAGCAGAACAGGAAGAAAGGGGATGCGGTAGCCAAATCAGTGACAAACACCAAGGCAGGCACAAGTGACTGGCAAAAAAGGAGCAACACGAAGAAATTAAACGAATACGTATGATGATGTCACGGCCAAACATGCAGCACACTAACATCGAAACGTATCTGGTACGTACGATTACACAACTAGGGAATAAGAAAAAAGACGAGAAACATCATTTCTGCATCCAGCCTGGAAAACGAAGAAATGGTTGGTACAATTAAAACGATGCAAAGATAGGTATAAAAATTAGCATATGGAACATACGAATCAATCATTATACATAGACACACGCGCACACACACATATATATATGTTTTTCTACATGGTAATATATATATATATATATATATATATATATGGTGTGGGTCGATGCGCCCTCAGCTAAAAAACTGCTAATGTTACAGGACGCTTTTGATTTTCTGTGGAAAGTGCAGCAAGGGATGAATCTGCCATCCTTTTTGGAAACCTCAGAAAACAAGAAAAGGCGGAGCCAGTGTCCAGTGTCCAGCGACGCATGGACAAACGGAGAGGTGACTTCCGTTATCAACAGTACAGAGCTCTTGTGCAGAGAAGTTGGCTCAATCAGCAAAAGAGAAAGATTGTGATATATATATATATATATATATGTATACATATATATATATATATAAATAGATATATTCCTGGGCCCTGCGTTTGGGGCCAAGAAAGTGGTCGTAATTTTGAGGTGTCGATATTGTGTTGTGGTCACAAGGTGGGGTTAGACTGTATTTATCTAGTAATTTATCTATCTGTCCATATATATATATATATATATATATAGAGAGAGAGAGAGAGAGAGAGAGAGAATATATAAGAATACCGAACAGGAACAGTAAAATCATCTCAGAATCAAACCTTCAGAACCATCAGAGAAACGTACTATCAAACAAATCAGTAAAAACGACCCCGTATGTCAGATCGTTTCACAGCCGAACATGCAGGACGCTGACAAAAAAATGAATACGTTTTTAACTGACAGAACGACTCGTCGAGGTGTGTACCTTCGTTAAAATGACCATGTCGGACACATAAGAAGTTCTGAACTTGTCGTTAGCTCTGAATGTATGATTGCTGTGGATGGTATATACCGCATACCGTTTACGTACATAAAAAGCCCAAGCATGCAGTGAAATGTTAATGTGTGTGTGTGTGTGCAGACGTGATTATTGTGACTGGCAGACCACAGAGTTGGAAAAAACTTGATGACACAATGTGCTACGAAAACGGAACTGACATCTCCGCTTATGGCGGGAAGAGATGGAAGTAATGCCGACATGCAGGAAAAATTGACCCAGTGTGCAACAAGATGTCGGACAAAATGTGCGAGATATCATCCATGCTATTGCCAGTTTACTGAACCCGTTCAGTGAAGATATTGCTGTATATTTTTGACCACATTTTTTTTCTGCAGCGTCACGAAGATTTTGAGGATGACAAACAGCAGGCGGTGTCACGAGCGATGAAAAAATGCCGCAGGAACTCCAGCGTGTTCAGCGGCAGGCAGAGGAGCAGTGCAAACAACAATACACGGGCGAGATTAAGACACTGGTTAACCCTGACCCTAACACAAGGATCATATCTCGGCCGTCAAGAAGTCAACATGGTGTAAGCGAGACTTCCATCAAATAACCTCCGAGGGGGTGATGAGAGTGGTGATCATCGGAAAACGGAAGTGACATCCTCGCATATTGCAGGGAGAGATGGAAATAACACCGACTTGCAAAAAAAACACGGGAGGAGCAATGCGAGTGCAAAAATCTTTTCCACGTATCCACGCAGACCCAGCTTCGTCCAGGCGCCTGGCATTTCGCACTGACCTGGAAAAAAACAAAGGAAACTGCTATAGGGACGAAACAGCGCCATAAAGCCTTACCTTGTTCCTCCGTACCCAGAGTGCAGAGAGATGTCGAACAAGATGTGCCAGATATCAGACAACGTAACTGACATACCTGCTTATGGCAGGAAAAGATGGAAAAACAGCAAGAACAACACAAACGTCAGCGACTCTGTTACATGGGTTACGAGTAAACGTGCTTGGTGAACATCGCCACACTTTAAAAAATGTGCAGAGAGGGAATGTATAAGCAAAATTTGAACGGTAACACTGGGCCCGCGAAGCGCTGACGAAGAGTATCGCAACTGGAAAGCACCAGCGCCTCCTGCAAATCGTAAGGCTGCGTAAAAATGAAGAAGGAAGAGGAAGCACATCGAAAACTCTGTCCTTGACGAATTTCTTATCAGCCGCCTGGAGAGCATGAGTGAGGTAAGAGTGAAACGTGCCATAATTGAAGAACTGAGTTCGACCATGGCGGCTGGAGTCATTGTTGCCAAAGGATATGCGGGCACTCAGTGTGACATTAACAAGTAACATGTAACAGCTCGGAATGGTTGTCGTTCACCGTTGAAAAAACTGAGCATGTCCGGCCGTCATTACTGGAAACAGACATTGAATAAATCGAACCTGTTTGCAACAATGTGATGCAGTGGAGAGAACAAGATGTGTTCACTCGACCATCATGGGCTGGACCTACACTTGACGCTTTAAGGTTAAATGGTACACAGTTTGCCAATGGAAGACGAGACGGAATGGAAAAGACTTACTAATCTTGTTAGTATTTAAGAAAAGCTGATGGAGTGTCAACTGTCCTGTGACACGGGGCCAAGTGGAGAGCTTTGTTCCATCACCGCAGATTGAAAACGGTACTTGTTAAGTGTAGACATTAAACAACCAACAGGTTTTATATAGTTCAGTCCAGTGATTGACAATCACTGTCGGTTGAGAAGGGCTGTTTGACGAAAGAGGCCAAAGGCAGCAGAGAGGTCACAGTCAAACCGACGGGACCAAGAAATTAAAAGCGGCACGCCTACAGAAAATGTTCGGTAAAACTCCATGGCTCAAGGTGTGTTCGAAATAAAAAGAAACGCACAGGAAAGAATAGTCCTAACAGGTCTATGTATACACACAATTCAGTGGTGACATTTTTCTCGATTTAATACACTATCATGAGTTAAAATCTCTATAAATGAAAACTCTGATAATTGGCATTCAATGGAGTAGGTAACTAAAACAAATCAGGAAGAAAGGGGATTGGGATGGTCAAACTTAGAGAATTCACCCAGCAATGGGAAGGGTGTGATGTCACGTTTATAGTCGAAGACAAAAAACTCTATGCAAACAGATTAATTTTAGGCTTGTGGTCACCGGTTTTCAAAGTTCTATAAATGTAAAGTACCACAGTCATGTAACATAGATTTATTACAATCGCTGAATAAAAATTGGATTATCATGAATACTTTTCATTAATCTTACCGTGGTTAGGTTATTTTAACCAATTATCACGTAGTAAGTGGTGTACAGGACAACTTCACAATACCAAGTTATTTCAAAGACACTTGTAATTGATATATTTGTCAGCCTTAACAAAGAAGATAAATACTTAAGTACAACTCTCTGCTCCTTTAATACCCATGCCTTGTTAACAGTGGTCATTTATAATTTAATTTAAATCAAGTATTGAATTTATGGACAAAATCAAGATATGTATATATATATATATATATATATTTATGTATGATACCTGTTAGCATTCAAAGAGGGATATAACTAAGAGTTTGAACGAGATAACACTGTGCATGCCACTGAGGCACCAGCGGGGTTCGAACCAGGGACCTTCAGCTCCGATGTCCAACGCCTAGCATCGGAACTGGAACCTCTTCACGTGCTGCTGAGCAAAAATCAGAAATGGTTCTGGGGAGCAGACCAGGATCGAGTGTTCCAATGGTCAAAGGAAATGTTGTCGTCAGCCGATGTGTTACTTGACTTCGATGAATCGAAAGAAATATTGGTGCAGTGTGACGCTTCTCCGTATGGAGTAGGAGCAGTTTTGAGTCACGTGATGGACGATGGTACTGATAGACCAATCACATGTGCATCAAGAAGCCTGAACATGGTAGAGAGAAACTACGCTCAAGTGGACCGGGAAGCTTTAGCGGTTATGTTCGCACGTAGTTGAAGACAAAAAACTCCATGCAAGCAGACTGACTTTAGGCTCGTGGTCACCTGTTTTCAAAGCCATGTTTACCAGCGACTTCAAGGAGAAGAACATCAAGGCCATTCCGCTTCCTGGAAAGCAATTTTAGGAACCTAAATTTAGAAAAGATTGACCCAGTGTGGGACAATCAGATAAGAGGTATCACGGCTCGCGGAAGCAAGAATTGGAAGAAACAGCAGCCACAACGACAACCACACTGTCAGCGCTTGTCTTGCATGGAATATACGTGAGCAAAAGCATATCATGGGGAATCTCGCCGCATTGGAAGAAAATATCCACAGAGATAATGAATTGCAAATGGAACGGTAACACAGAAGTTGGCGAAGCGCTAGCCGAAGAGACAGTATAGCAATTAGAAAGCACAGCCGCCTCGTGAGAAATCGTAAAGCTACCGAATATGTATAGGTAAGTATATGTAGATAGGTGAAAAAATCAGTAAATCGATGTAGCGAAAAGCTTTTGATTTCCTGCGGAAAGTGCAGCGAGAAAAGAATTTGCCATCCTTGCTAGATTTAAAGATTTAGAAAAAAAGATCCTTAGGTAAAAGTGCTAATGCGACTGTGCATTCTCAGTGGAACATTTTTTCTGGGGGTAAACTTGGATAAAGCTGAGCCAGCGTCCCAGGGACGAAGGGAGAGGTATGTTCCATCATCAGCAGTACCGAGCTGCACTGCCCCTTCCCAGAGGGCCCGATACGAAATGGTTAGGGCTAAGAATACTTGTTGTAATTGCTATTGCGGATTAGACACAAGACGGAATGTCAATTTGTAACGTCGGACAAGGAGATGGAGAAACAAGACGTGATATGAAGAAACCAGAGATACATGTCATACCTACACGTATGTAAAGACTTCCTTATAAACACCTTTATGCAAGTGACCAGCAAAGAAAATCGACAAGACACTAGGACTATGAAGAAATAACTCGGTAAGTATAACATATATCATTGCCAACAACTACGAACTCTAGCATGGAAACATGTCTGACATTGTAATAAGTAAAGGATAACGATAAGATAAATAAGGTAATCTCAGTCTCAAACCTGCATAACCCTATAAATCGTAAGTACAACTCAAAACCGATCAGATAAGAACTCATTTGTGAAGAAAAGGCAAGTCAGACCATCTCAAAATCCAACCTGCAGTGCCAAGAGATATATTATGGTAAGTACAATCAAATATATCAGTAGAAGATAACCCTTTAGGTCAGACTGTAGCAGAACCAAACAAAACCTTGTCTTTCTATTATCATTATGGAAGACACGGTTGCAAGGTGACAGATACATGCAAACCATACAAAAATAACACATGTAGTGCCCACACCCTAAAATGTACCGTTTATAGTATCCATTACAATTTCTTTTCCAACACCTAGGCATGTTGAAAAAATCAACTTTTAATAGGATGCTGTAGTGCTCCTTGAAGGAAGTACACCAAACCACGAAATGCGCCGACTGTTTGGTTTCATGTATGCAGATGCATGGCACTGCACTTCATGATTTTAAGCTTTTTCCTCGCCCCGCCAAGAATAACAGCTATATATTTATATTTTCCGTTCCCTTAAACATATGTTTGTATTTTGTAATATATATATAATATACATATTATTGATACTTGATACACCGGTATGTTTACATTATTCGGTTGTGACTGGCAGACAATGGGATTCAGTGGTGCAGCCAGAGATAAACAGAGGGATGGATGTGTTCCAGCGAAAGGCATACAGAGCTGCACCGCCTTGCTCCTAAAGGGAACAAGAAATTGGCGAAACAACTACAAGTGCTCGGCACATTTCAAGAAAAAATCATGTAAAAAATTCGTTACCCTGTCTGTTCTGGTGCTGTGAGGATGGCATATGACATAATGCCATCCCATTGTGCCAGGAGCTACAGGCTGACGACAAAAAGCTGCCATGTTGCAAGATACCAGCTGCATCGCACTGTGGCGGGATGTGAGAAATAACACCTCAAACAGGTGGATATTTCAAGGGTAAAAACGTTACGCTTTGAAAAGAAAAAACACGAAGTTAGCGTGCAAAAACTCTAGCGATAATTGCAAGGACAGCTACACTTGGGAGAGTGTAAAATAACAGCCTTTTGTAATTGGTGATATCGTATTTCTAGGATACTAATTCGTTTGCCTGTTTATCCTGTCACGCTGTGATGGCGTATGGCATAATGTCATCCCAGTGTGCCAGGAGCTACAGGCTGACGATGAAACTGCCATGTGGGAAGGTACATGCTGCATCCGACTGTGGTGGGATGTGAGATTACACCGTGACCCAGTAAAGACACTGGAACACCTCAAAGAGACGGATATTTCCAGGGTAAAAAAGTAAGCCTTGGAGAATGAAAACACGAAGTCCGCTTGCAAAAATACAAGGGATAATTGCAGGGACAGCCAAATTCGGGAGAGTCTAAAATAACAGCCGATTGTAAACCTATGAGCCCCGTTTCATTCCTTTTGGCTTGTTCATATTTTCGCTTTCTGTTGTCAGTGTTCAACAATTGAAGACTTTTTGAATTTTATCAATTTTTTGTTTGATCCTAGAAAGGCTTCGACCGTGCAGATCAAGAAATTAGATTTCTAAACCTGTCATGCTAAGTTTTATTTCGAGAAACATCTTCAAAGACTTTGTACTTCAATGCGTGTATAGAACTATATATGCCAGTCAAGGATATATATTTATAAAAGGACGTATTTTTCTGTTGAGTGTTCATGGGGCTCTTGAATTTGTAAAGACAAAGGAGGTTGTGAGACAATGTCCGCTATTGAAATGAACCAACGTCTCATGTAAAAGGGCTTTCTGACCTTTGTTAATCCTTGAAGAAAGTATGGATTTTTTTTTTAATTTCAAAGACTGTACAGAGACCGCCGGCACCAAGAAATTAAAAGCGACACGCCTACAGAAAATGTTCGGCAACATGAGGTCAAAGGTCAAAAACTAAAGAAGTTAGTGGTTTTTCTTTTTAAAAAGTTAGTTGTCAGCCTTATTTATCATTTAAATGTGGTGTCATGTGTATGTCTTTTGAATTTCGACGCCATTTCATCTCTGATGCAAACATAAGCCTGTTGTGTTTTACATGTGACATTGTGAGATTATTGATATTGGTTTTGTTTGATCTGCGAAAGGCCTCGACCATGTAAATCATATATTGACATATAAAATATAAGATGAATTTGATTTCCTTGCCTCCTTGAGCTTCAAGAACGTCCCGTTTGAATGTTACTATGAGCAGAACACGGTTTATAGTATCGGCATTTGAAGATGGACGTGAAGGGATACAAACCGTTGGCCGGTAGTTCGGGGCAATGTGGGAGTGGCATATAAATCACAGCTACTGTCATATTGCCCCGATTTACATGCCGCGGGCTGCAGCTCTGAATGTTCCTCCGTGCTGGAGGTTAGATTTTGTAGACATTTTGTGTTGGAAGGTTCAGTGGAATAAAAACTGTCGGAGCTACGACAGAAGAATTACTGATACGAGACGCTTTTGCAACGGGCCAGACTGCAGAAGAAAGCTGTACAACAAATACATTAAAGTTAAATAAAAACGTATAACCTGAAATTTCTTTTTTTTTTCTTTGATCTCCTTTCAAATCCATTACGTTCCATCGTATTTCATATATTCTTAGGTCAAAGGTCAAAATCTAAAGAAGTCAGTGGTGTTTTCTTTTAAATAAAAGTTAGTTGTCAGCCTTATTTATCGTATAAATGGGGTCGTTATGTTTTGTCTTTTGAATTTCGACGCCATTCCATCTTTGATCTTAACATAAACCTGTTGCCTTGCACATTTGATTTTGTGTAAGTTTAGTTCTATTGGTTTTGTTTGATCTATGAAAGGCGTCGACCGTGTAGATCATACATTAACATATAGAATATAAGGTGAATTTGATTTCTCTGCCTTCCGCGGTAAGTTTATTTCGCCATGCATGCACAAGCGTGGTCTCTCATTTAAATGCAGCTTTAATCATCGGTAATTGAGCATATATATTACATGTAGTGACACTGAATATGTAATTGCCTTCGGACATCATGTTCTGGTAATGTGTATGGATTCTTGCGAAAAGACGGAACAATGTGTAAGGTTTGTGGTACTCGGCGCGAGACACTTCATTTAGTCGATCTGTCTAATAAAAGTCCGAGTGTAGACGTTTGAGGGCATTTCTTCTAACCTATTTCTGAAAACGTGGTTAGTCTTAAGTGTTATAGGAAAGGGTTAAGTTGGTTATCGGCCAATTTAAATAAATTAAAGTTAGATAAAAACATATAAACTGAATTTCTTTTTCTTTGTTCACCTTTCGGTTCCATCATGTTGCATCTTCAAGATATTTATTCGGGGTTAAAAGGAACAGAGAGCTTGTTCATAATAACGAGGTGTTTCATAATAACGAGGTTTTTCATTATAACGAGGTTTTTCATAATAACGAGGTATTTCATGATAGTGAGGTTTTTCAAAATAACGAGGTTGTTCATAATAACGGGGTATTTCATAATAAAGAGATTGTTCATAATAAAGAGATTGTTCATAATAAAGAGATTGTTCATAATAACGAGGTATTTCATAATAAAGAGATAGTTCATTATAACGAGGTTTTTCATAATAACGAGGTATTTTATTATAACAGGTTTTTCATAATAACTAGGTTTTTCATAATAAAGAGATTGTTCATAATAACGAGGTGTTTCATAATAACGAGGTTTTTCATAATAACGAGGTGTTTCATATTAACGAGGTTTTTCATAATAACGAGGTTTTTCATAAAAACGACGTATTTTATAATAAAGAGATTGTTCATAATAAAGAGATTGTTCATAATAACGAGGTTGTTCATAAAAACGAGGTGTTTCATAATAACGAGGTTTTTCATAATAACGAGGTTTTTCATAATAACGAGGTATTTCATAATAACGAGGTGTTTCATTATAACGAGGTATTTAATAATAAAGAGGTATTTCATAATAACCAGATAGTTCATAATAACGAGGTTGTTCAAAAAAAGAGGTATTTCATAATAGCGAGGTTTTTCATAATAACGAGGTATTTCATAAAAAGAGGTATTCCATAATAACGAGGTATTTCATAATAAAGAGGTATTTCATAATAACGAGGTATTTCATAATAACGAGGTATTTCATAATAACGAGGTTTTTCATAATAACTAGGTTTTTCACAATAAAGAGTTTGTTCATAATAACGAGGTGCTTCAGAATAACGAGGTTTTTCATTATAACGAGGTTTTTCATAATAACGAGGTATTTCATGATAGTGAGGTTTTTCAAAATAACGAGGTTGTTCATAATAACGGGGTATTTCATAATAACAAGGTTGTTCATAATAACGAGGTTGTTAATAAAAACGAGGTATTTCATAATAACGAGGTTTTTCATAAAAAAACGAGGTATTTCATTATAGCGAGTTATTTCATAATAACGAGGTATTTCCTAATAAAGAGGTATTTCATAATAACGAGGTTGTTCATAATAACGAGGTTGTTCATAAAAACCGAGGTATTTCATAATAACAAGGTTTTTCATAATAACGAGGTTGTTCATTCAAACGAGGTTATTCATGATAACGAGGTATTTCATAATAACGGGGTATTTCATAAAAACGAGGTATTTCCTTATAACGAGGTATTTCATATTGAACCATGTATTTACCAGGAATATTTCCTAAGGACATGTAGCTTGTAATTTCACCGGGCCGGCCGTCCGATTCGCCTATGGTTTTTTTTTTAAAGATTGGCTTGCACGCGCCTTTTCATATTAGGAAGAGCCAGAAACCAATACCAGTTTTGGCCCAATCAGTTGCGAGGCACCCCATGTTCAATTTCTGAAATGATAACCTGCTTGCATTCCTCAAACAGGCCGTTGAGTTGTTGATCCCATTTTAAGGGGTCCCTGGTTTGAGGAGTTGGCGGAATGGGAGCATCCGTTCACCCATGCTGACTGCTTTACAAACGGCGCGTAGCTGGACTGGAGTTCACAGTTACCATATTCGAACAGATACCCCTCAATTAATCTTCCGAAACATACAGAGTGCAATCATAGATAAGTATTCACTTTTTATTCACACGGCTCATCATTTGTCACAATGATTGGACTCTGAAAAGAGCGAAACAATAATTACAATGATTATTACTTTTATTGCGTGTCATCTCGGCTTACCATGAGAAAGCATGCTACACTATAAAAGTCTAGACAGTATAAGACGCAGACACTGTGAACATGGGTCTTCTAACACGCTGTTGTCCCCTTCTCTTTTCCTACTCACCACTCTCATTGCAGGCGCCGTGACGTTTTGTTATACTTACCGATCATGATTTTCTCAGGTGACTCCTTTCTCAGAACGCCAGTCCTGTTGTACGACGTTTTGCACACGGGTCATCATTTTTTTCCCATCTCTGTTTTCTGCAACACTAAACACAGTCACAATAATCACGTTGGCCTCGGCAAACACACACACACACAAACGCACACAAACATGCACCCCTTTTAGCCGATTGAAGTATGTTTTCATAACAGCATGATCGTCAGTGAAACTAAAGTCTTGACCAACTGTTCCTTATTTAAAGGGAAACCTTTAAAAACAATTTGTCCAGATTTATCCTTAAAACTGCTGAAATTGTAGGGGCTCTCAACATGTGTCTTCCATCAAATGCTATAGCAGTTTTGCTCGGTGCACAATGATTTCTGCTCAGAGCCGTGTGTTGCCTTTGACCCTACGCGCTCTTTCCTCCTTTGTGTGCAGTCTGTGACCTCTGTTCTGAATCTGAAATTTCTTCCCATGTCTCATCTGTGCTATTATAGTTAACCACGGACAACGTGCGCTTGTAGACAGTGTTCAGTTACTGCCAAATTTGCGCCCTCAACCACGGTAGTGTGGTTCTAAAATAATAACGTCATGGTGCTTCTTTTGTCAATTTTTTTCAGCCTTTCTTTCAGTTCTTTTCTCTGAAAACTGGTCATGTGTGTGCCTTCTCACCACTTGCATGTCTCGCTCTTTCAAAAACGAAACATTTGCATCACTGATATCTCTTTCACTTGTTTCAGTATGACGGGGCAGGGCTGTTTCATTTTTGCTGGAGGCCCAGCCATTACCTGCGAACGGTTCTGGAAATTATGTGTTTCTTCTTCTTTAAACAGCAAACTCCCTGATGTGGCTGAATTTCCTCTGTCACTTCTATCTCCATTTGGTAATGCTGGTTCAGCATCCCCGCCTTGTTCAACAGGTGGTTCCATGATCTGACAGCTGTCGATTTGTGAATCAATATTTTCTACCTGTGAAGCTCGGTCCTCAACCTTGATCTGTAGGTGTACAAGTTTGTCGTCGTATCTTGCGATTCTTCCCGGGAGTCTTGTACCATAAACGATCGGAACATTTCAACTTGGACTGTGCTTCATAAAGACCCGCAAGCTATAGGACTGCTGCTCTCAAAGAGTTGTAAAGCCAACCATCAATCGTGGTAAATCCAGAATCCTGAGGAACAGCCAGATAGGCTGGTCCGACATCCTTACTGTCTGATAGCAAAGACTACATTGGATACTGCGATGAAAATAAACTTGTGTGCAATTATTCATCTCGTCCTGTTTTTCTATCTTTTCCATCAGCTTCCAGCTTTTTTCTATACTTTCCTGTCGGAAATGGTAAAAGGTGTCCCTTTGATGGTTGTGATAGATTTCTGCAGCTTTGCGGCTTAGTGCATACCTTTTAACGACTAGTGAAATGATTTTTTTGCAATCCAACACTACTTCTTCATTTCTTTTTCATGCAGCTTTACATTTCACTGTATGCTTGGGCTTTGTATGTACGCAAACGGTATGAGGTATAATGCAACACCACAGTGTGTCCC
Source organism: Sipunculus nudus (assembly GCA_026874595.1). Taxonomy (NCBI): domain Eukaryota; kingdom Metazoa; phylum Annelida; class Sipuncula; order Golfingiida; family Sipunculidae; genus Sipunculus; species Sipunculus nudus. The sequence goes on along the minus strand of CM049320.1, from coordinate 97,088 downwards.
ACTCACTGTCTGCAGATCCTTCATTCACACAGCTGATGCCGTCTTTTCTGCCCTCTCTTGGTTAGCAAGATTTAACAATATATATATATATATATATATATATATATATATATATAGCAGACCCTGCTTCCTTGGCATGGGCTGGTGCAGACTGTCTTTGTGAAGTATCTGTTCAGCTGATGCAGTAACGTCTTCGTCTTCAGTAACGATTTCAATTTACCTCTGTCCATCTTTGTGCTTTGGCCCCTGGATTACCTCTGTAGTTATTCGTGTAGTTATTCCACGTCACAGGTCTTTATCATAATGTGTGATAGCTTGTTTCTGCTTTTTCCTCTTTAAAAATGCTCGTTAACATCGCCTTAAACACTTGCGACCACATTCCTAGTACACGTCTACTTGCGTGTAGTTTCTGTTCTCCAACAACAAACTTAACGTCAGATCCGTCTCACTCCTGTTCGAAGTTTTGGGCGTCTTCATCACACAGCTCATGCCGTCTTTTCTGCCCTCTCTTTGGTAGCAAGATTTCCCACTCACTGTCTACACTTCTTTCATTCACAATGATCATGCTACCATCGGTAGGGCTTTCCTATCTTTAATGAATCGTATCACATTTTCCTCAACATAGAGTCTTCTATACTTTTCCTGTCGGAAATGGTAAAAGGTGTCCCTTTCATGGTTGTGATAGATTTCTGCAGTTTTGCGGCTTAGTGCATACCTTTAACGACTAGTGAAATGATTTTTTTTTTGCAATCCAACACTCCTTCTTCAATTCTTTTTCATGCAGCTTTACATTTCACTGTATGCTTGGGCTTTGTATGTACGCGAACGGTATGAGGTATAATACAACACCACAGTATCCCACTCACTGTCTGCAGATCCTTCATTCACACAGCTGGCGCCGTCTTTTCTGCCCTCTCTTGGTTAGCAAGATTTAACAATATATATATATATATATATAGCAGACCCTGCTTCCTTGGCATGGGCTGGTGCAGACTGTCTTTGTGAAGTATCTGTTCAGCTGATGCAGTAACGTCTTCGTCTTCAGTAACGATTTCAATTTACCTCTGTCCATCTTTGTGCTTTGGCCCCTGGATTACCTCTGTAGTTATTCGTGTAGTTATTCCACGTCACAGGTCTTTATCATAATGTGTGATAGCTTGTTTCTGCTTTTTCCTCTTTAAAAATGCTCGTTAACATCGCCTTAAACACTTGCGACCACATTCCTGGTACACGTCTACTTGCGTGTAGTTTCTGTTCTCCAACAACAAACTTAACGTCAGATCCGTCTCACTCCTGTTCGAAGTTTTTGGCGTCTTCATCACACAGCTGATGGCGTCTTTTCTGCCCTCTCTTGGGTAGCAAGATTTAACTGGCGAACATGGCGTGTTTCAAAATCTACAAAAGAGTTACATTGCAAAAAACTTTGAATGCCCAATTTAAAAAGAATCATTTAAAAACATTCTCTCTTTTTTGTATTTTTTTTAATGTAAAAAAAAATATTGTGTTAAAGATAAACCAACACTAGAAATCTGGACCTATAATCATGCACAGGCAGTGAACACGTAATAAAATGTTATAGAAAGGATGGCAGCAGTTAGCCACCCATCTGTATTGCATATTTTAATTTATAAGATTTAGGCAGTAATATGTATAATAACGACATTTATCCCTGAGCCATGGGGAGAGTGTAATGTAGCAGTTTCCTTTGTTTGTTTCCAGTTCAGTGCGAAATGCCAGGCGCCTGGACGAAGTTACGCCTGCTTGGATACGTGGAAAAGATTTTTCGGGCTCGCATTGCTGCTCAGGTGTTTTTCTTCTTTTTTTGCAAGTCGCGGTTATTTCCATATCTCCCTGCCATATGTGAGAATATCATTTGCGTTTTCGGATAATCACGATGGTCATCACCGGGGGTGTGTTCACTGAAACAACAGGATCGTCAGTGAAACTCAAGTCTTGATCTAGTGTTCGATCGAGCTGCCGATTCTCCTTCCAAGCTGTTTCTTTAAATGGGCTGTGTATTCTCTCTTTCTTTTTCCTAAACTAGAATAATAACTTCAGTCAAAAGCAAGAATTGACTTCATTCCAGTCTTGCCTGGGATTGTGACGCCGTGCGAAACATCACTTGTCAATTGAACCGTACAGCGGTGTTCAATTACTGCCCGCTTTCCCGCGGTAGTGCATGGTGCTTCTTTGGTCTATTTCTTCACCCTTTCTTCCAGTTCTTTTCTCTGAATACTGGTCACGTGTGTTGTTTATATCAGGCCCTCTCCCTTCGCCCTTTGTTACGGAAACGGGTGAAACCTTCATATTCTTCTCCTCGAAGTCGCTGTTGAACATTGCTTTGTATACCGGTGACCACAAGCCTAAAAGAAGTCAGTTTCCATAGTTTTTTGTCTTCTACCAAGAATAGGCCCTGGCATCTTCTTTTGTAAATTAGCTAACTTCTGTTTTAAAAAAGCAGCCAAAGATTGTCCAAATATTTCCTAACTTTTTGTTGACTATTTCGTGTCCTCGCACTGATCTTGAACGGCTAATTGGGGAATGTGCTCTGGTAGAGAATAGAAGCCCCGTTACTGCTTTTTCAGCAGTGACCTTGACATACGTCTACATGATGTTTCCTCTCTCCTCTCTTCAAAAATGGACACTCCTGTATTTGGCGTAGCAATGTGCAACTGATGGGATGAGTTGCCAGGATGTAGCGTTTTTTTCCATCTCGTCTGGAGCAGTAGAAGCCATCGTCTAGATTTGTGTAGATATTACTTCTTGTCACCACCATGTCCCACGACATACCTCTGTCTATGCTGGGCACCAGGGGATTTGTAGTGTTATCAGCAGAGGAGTCTTTCATATCATAATCTATAGATATCTCAGAACTGTCATCATCTGTCCATTTTTGTAATATGTTTTTATACTAGCTTGCCTTCATGTTTGAATCTTAGTTTTCCTTCAATGATTTTGCAGAGGGTGGAGACTCCAGACCTTTGATACAAGTTATCCTTGCGTGACTGTTTCCTTGAACACCATTTCTACTAGAGCATATTATTATGGACATATTTCTGGCGGCTGTTTGACGCACTGATAGAAAACCTCGTCCTAGACGAATTCTTAATCAGCCAAATGGAGAGCACGAGTTAGATCACATAGAGCTTGTTATAATACGTTAACATTTCTTATGTGCTGATGCGCCCGGAGCTGAAAAAAAACTGCAATTGACTTTGTGTGGAGAGTGCAGCAAGTAAAATACCTCTTTTAATTTTTCAATTTCTGTTTTCTAACACACTTAACACAAGACACTAGCCTAAGTGTTAAGGTCAATGTTAATGAATAACACATAAACGTGCTTAAGTCTTATTTTTAACACTTTACATAACACTTAAGCTTAAATAAAACTTAAGCTTAAGTGTTATGTAACCGCAACACGTTAGCTCCTGTAACACTTAGTCTTACGTGTTGTTGTTACTTAACACTTAAGGATAACACATAAACTTACGTGTTATCGTTAAGTGTTATGTCAAGTGTAAAAAGCAACACTTTACGCCTAAGTGATCTTACGTGTTACTGATTCTTTACCATTTAAGCTTACGTGTTATTTTTCTTAAGTTTTAAACAATAACACTTAGGACACCACTTACTATTAAGTGTTAGAAAAATAACACGTAAGGTTACTTAACCGTCTTAAAGTGTTATTTTTTAACACTTAACACAACACTTAAACTTAATTCTAAAGAAATAACACTTACGTTTAGGTGTAAAAAAACAACACTTAACAGAACACGTTAGACTAAGTGGTCTTACGTGTTACTTAAGCTTACGTGTTATTCTTAAGTGTAAAAAATAACACTTAACATAACACTCCAGGACAACACCTAAGCTTACGTGTTATTTTTGCAGTTTTGGTTTGCTTTTTTTTTCATTTTTTGTATCATTTTATCACGCTTATAAGTGTACACTAAAGCTCAATTTTTTTATGAAATTTAATTAAAATTGAAGTTTAAACGACCAAGTGTTAAATGGAAAAGGTCAAGTGTTAAACTGCACAGACCAGGGGCGGTCATTTGAGGGATATTGAAATTTGTAGCCCAATTCAAGTTCAGCAAATGGAGACCAGCCGTCAGATTTTCCTCAACATTTCAGAGGCTAAAGAGGAGTTCAAATAAAAAAACTATATACTTACTTAGATATTGTGATTTAAAAAATAGCAAAATTATTTAACTTTTGAGTTCTAATAGTGTATACAATACCATGGTATTTACCTCTGTTTTACCATGGCAAGTAACTGTTTATTTGCATCGATGAAATTAAACTGTAGGCATTTCACTGTAAATTTTACCATGTTATTCCAAAAGTAATTCCCACGGTAATAGACTTAATTATGCGGTCATTTGATTCAAGTTCACCAAATGGAGACCAGCCGTTTCAGAGGCTAAAGACTTAGATATTGAGATTTGAAAAATAGCAAAATTTCAGCAGATTACAGGCACTTAATATAATCCCGATTTGAGTTCACAGAATGAGAACCCGCCGTCAGATTTCTTTTAAGTTTTGTTGAAGAGACCTTAATAATTTCAGATCAATTAACGAAATACTTTCAATCCCGTACCATTTTGCAAATCCCCATAGAATAAACAATTATCTCTCAAAATTTGAATAATTAAACACCTAATGAGGTATTTCATAATAACGGTGTATTTCACAATTACGAGGTATTTCATAATAACGAAGATGAAGGTCCCAAAGCACGTCTTGCCGGTCACCCATTACATTGAAAACCATACATTATTATCTAGATGATTTCGGCAAGACATATATACATACCTACACCTATAAAGGGCTTAAGTGTTAGCGTATGTGTTATATCTAACAGCAGCCTTGAATTTTTTCAAAATGCCCCTCCAACAATTTCGTAAGTGTTATTCTATAACACTTATGCTAACACTTAAGAACACCACTTAATGTAAAGCGTTCTTAAGTGTTATTTTTAACACGTAACACAACACTTAAACTTAAGTCTCCAGAAACAACACTATGTTTAAGTGTAAAAAGCAACACTTAACAATTGTTTTTTCACATATTCCATCTTTCAAGACTTGGTGCTGTTGAGTGTCGGCATGTGTTGTCGTTAAGAGTCGTTATTAAGTCTTATTAAGTGTTATCAAGATAAAGCTTAGCCATATACTTGGATTCATGCAAGTTTCTTAAGCATTACTAAGTATTATTGAGTATTGAGTGGTTATATGCTATGTTTCATTAAGTGTTAGGGATTTTGGATTTTTTTTTATATATTCCATCCTTCCATATATCCTAAGTGTTATTAAGTCTTCTCGAGAATTAAGTGGTTATATGGTAGGTTTTATTAAGTGTTAGGGACTTTGAAATTTTTGTCGTCCTGTTTTAAGTCTTGTCCTTAAGTGTAACCTTTAAGTGGTTTATTGAGCTTGTTTCTTAAATATGCCATTTTTAAGTTTTTTTTTCATTTTGACAGTAAAATTCCGACCGGTGGCGCCTGCGCTCAGGCAGAGGAGGAGATCCGACAGGTGTCGCCTGTGCCTAAGTGTTGACGTAAACAGCTAAGTGGTTATATTTTATAAACTAGGGTTATGTTTTTAAATTGAAAACAAATAAAGTCTGAAGTGTCGAGACGTGTTTAAACAATGAAGAAAAAATCAAGGAATTCAAATTTTTGGGGGGCTGACGCGTAAACCGAGTGATTCCCTGTAATAGGAGACGCAGAAGTTACCCTAACTTACCCTAGGGTTGCGGTTAGGGGCATTCACATGATTTTAATTGTTTAAAAGCTTTTAAAAAAACGAGGCAAATGATATTTTCAAACGTCCAAGGGTGGAAAACATTTGACACGGACCAGTTTGATCGAACCGTCACAAAACAAATCGTTGCGATGCGGGCGGCGAGCCAACAGGGCCAACAAAATATGTAGAAAATGCAAAAAAATGAAATATGCAAATTACTTTAATTTAAAATAATTTAAAACGAACACAAGCATACCAGGAACAGGGCAACCAGGTAGATGGACAACGTTACAGAAAAGAAATATACAAAAGAGCAGTTTTATGCAAAATACGAGATATTTGAATATAAAAATTTAAAAAATTAAACTTTTTAAATATTAAATTTTTAAAATTTAAATTCCTGTAAATGGGTTCAGAACGATTCACTTAGTGGACAGGTGAAAGAAAAAGTCCAAATATGGGCGTTTTTTGGGTATTTTAAGGCGATTTTAGAAATCCAGGTTGAGGGTTAAGTGGTAACAGCTCGCTTAAGTGTTAAGCAATTAAACTCAATTAAAATTAAAACTTTTCAAGTTAAAATTTTTTTCTCTTTTCTTAACATTCAATGTTAATGAGTTTCATCAATTTTCATTGGTTTGGATCTGAAAAGTGGAAAAATAAAGAAATTAGGAGAGCTTATTGAAAAAGCTAGGTATCAAGCCATTTGGTCAAACCCTGGCGGTCAAGGTGGGGTCAGCAGCGTCAGGCGGCACCCCGTCTTGACCAGAAATTCAGAAAAAAATTCCGCCCACTTTTAAACTATGCAGAGGAGTAGAAATTTTATTTTTTTCAATTTTAGGCATTATAACACTGATCTGACCAGTGGTCAGTTTGGGGCAGACCCTCTATTATTTCTTTATAAATAGTTACCTTTAAAAAAATGGCTCATCAAAATTGTCTGAATTTTGAAAAATAAAGAAGAAAAAAGACTGTCTCTGTCCTCAAAAGAAGGATAGGGTGAAAAGCTCAAACATTATCACAATTGCCAATCGATCGAGAAAAATTGTTTTGTTAACTTTTTCAATGATTACTTAGCGGTTAGCGGACGGACCTACTTAGGGTTAGGGTTAGGGTTAGGGTTAGGGTTAGGGTTAGGGTTAGGGTTAGGGTTAGGTTAGGGTTAGGGTTAGGGTTAGGTTTTAGGGTTAGGGTTAGGGTTAGTTAGGTTTAGGGTTAGGGTTAGGGTTAGGGTTAGGGTTAGGGTTAGGGTTAGGGTTAGGGTTAGGGTTAGGGTTAGGGTTAGGGTTAGGGTTAGGGTTAGGGTTAGGGTTAGGTTAGGGTTAGGGTTAGGTTAGGGTTAGGGCTAGGGTCTTAGACTTAACATAAGTTGAAAACGTGTATTATCAGTCCTAAATACAACTTAATTTGTGTATTTTTCAACTTTACAGAGAAAAATCTTAAGTTGAAAATTACGTTCAACTTAATCTTGTATTGGTCCTTTCATTTCAACTTAAGGTGTCCTTAAGTTTATCAACTTAAGCTTATGTTGACTCCAAACACTTGTTTTTTCGTGTCCATGTTGGCTTAGTGGACTCTAGGAGGTAGCGCCACCTCGGAGCTTAGCGTGTACTTGCCAATTTTTGGTATCTTTACATATGTTACGGTCTTAAACTTAGAATGTTATGGTCGGAAACTTAAATTTGAAAAACAGTTAAATGTCAAGAAAAAGACAGTTTTTCAAACTTACAAGTTGTCAAAATAGTGGGCCCTTTCCTTCTGAGTAAGAGAAAAATAAAAGCGCATATTTAATATGCCGAAAAAACTGAACATGTACTTGCCACTTTTCGGTATCTTTTCATGTGATATGGTCTTAAACTTTGAATGTAATGGTCGGATATGGTCTTAAACTTAGAATGTTATGGTCGGAAACTTAAAGTTGAAAAACTGTTTGTGTCAAGAAAATGGGAGTTTTTCAAGCTTACGAAGGGTCTAAATAGTGTGCTCTTTCCTTACAAGTAGGAGAAAAATAAAAGCGCATATATAATATGTTGAAAAAAAACTGAACTTGTACTTGCCCTAACTTACATTGTTATGTTCATAATCTTAATCCTAATCAGAATACAGTGGACACTTTTAAATATGTATGTTTGTATGTATGTATGTAACCCTAGTCAACTTATGTTTAGGACCATAACATTAAGTTTAGGACCATAATCAATAAAATTACCATTTCAGACCTGAGCAATGACCTTTGGAGTCCGGTTGGTCAGTCAGACTCCATCGGGTCAAGAAAAAATGAGTTCTCCTTGAGTTGAATCTAAATGTCAACTTGACCTTATGTTGAAATCTTAAATTTGTCAACTTTGGCTATGTTGATCAACTTAAGCTTATGTTGAAATCTTAATTTTGTCAACTTCTTATGTCGAATGTCAACTTAAGCTTATGTTGAATCTTATGTTTATCAACTTAATATGTTGAATGTCAACTTAAGCTTATGTTGAATCTTATGTTTATCAACTTAGGTTAAGTTGATAAACTTAAGGTTATGTTGAATCTTAAGTTTGTCAACTAAAGCTTATGTTGAATCTTAAGTTGATTAACTTAGGTTAAGTTGATAAACTTAAGCTTATGTTGAATCCTAAGTTGATCAACTTAGGCTACGTTGATTACTTAAGTTGAATCTGAATGTTATGTTGAATATTTAAGTTGAATATGAATAATAAAGACTTTATACTTAAAATTGTGTTCCGTTCATACATACATACATACATACATACATACGTACAGACATACACATATACAACTTTACATGTGGAAATGCTGAAAAATGATAGTACTTTTGGTCCTGCTCCAGACAATGAGGGATTTTCTCAGTATTTGAACATTGTCGCTTATGCCGATAAGTCATCCGGCTTTTTTGAAAATGTCGGTAGTGTCCATAAGTTAATTTAGTCTGAAATGTGAACCGTTAAACATATAAGTGGAGATGCTGAAAAATATAGTACTTTTAGTCCTAGTGCAGGCAATAAGGGATTTTCTCAGTATTTGAACATTGTCGGTGTTGCTGATAAGTTATTCGGCTATTTTGAAAATGTCGGTAGTGTCGATAAGTTAATTTAGTCTGAATTGTGAACCGTTAAATATATAAATGGAAATGCTGAAAAATTATAGTACTTTTGGTCCTACTCCAGGCAATAAGGGATTTTCTCAGTATTTGAACATTGTCGCTTTTGCCGATAAGTCATCGGGCTATTTGGAAAATGTCGGTAGTGTCGATAAGTTATTTTAGTCTGAAATGTGATCCATTAAATACACATATTGAAATGCTAAAAATTAAAGTACTTTTGGTCCTACTCCAGGCAATAAGGGATTTTCTCAGTATTTGAACATTTTCGCTTATACAATGACCACACTAGTTTCAATGAGTACCCTAGTTTTAATGGCATTGCATGGATTTTCCTGAATCCAGGTTTGCTTTCAGATTTTACAAATTTACCTCGTTATTATGAAGAACCTCGTTATTATGAAAAACCTCGTTATAACGAAAAAATGGTTATAATGAACAAAACCGTTATATCTGAGGTCTGAAATGATAATCTATTGACTATGGTTCTAAACTTAGTGTTATGGTCCTAAACATAAGTTACCCTATAGGGTTATAGCAAACTAGGGTTATCGCGGCTATACTTAAAAAGGAGCATCAATTCTTTAAAGTCGGTAAAAAAATAGGGAAACGATAATAAAAGTATAAAAACACTCAAAATACCTGCAATAGAGTTTGTTTTACCGAACTGTAGCAAGTAGAAACGTTAATACTTTCATATCATGTCAAGATTAGAACTTAAAGTCACTAAAAATAAAAATTTCTTAAAATTTCAAATTATGCTAACAACTTTTCGAATAAACTTGGAAAAATCTATTTTTTCCCAAGGGTTAGTTCTGTAATCGACAACCTATTGTATTTGGAAAAGAAAACAAACGAAATATGCCTTTCGCATAATTTATGAGCAAATTTCAAAGTTAAAAATTAAAAATTCAAAATGTTTATTTTTTTTATTTGAATATTGAATTTCTATTTTTGCGTTCCAGACGGTGACAAAAACGGATAACAGACGACAGTTAACCAAATAAATTATGTTTTCTGTGTTTTTACTGTGTCTTTTAACGCTTCAAATCAGTCACGGTTAGCCTTAAGTTGAATTTTGTAATTTCGGTCCTAAATTTTTAAACTCAATTTTCTCCCAAAAAAAAGTTGAGGTTGATTTTTTTCTTTTACAAAAAAAGAAGTTTTACTGACTTTTACAAATATCCTAAGTTTAAAGGTTGAAACTTAAAAAATGACAAAGTTTTCTGAACATGGACAAAACGTGGCACCTCGGCTGAATTTGCCAGGATCTCAGAGTTCCCCTGGTCTCTGAGCTTAATAAATAACATGATCTAACCCTAACCATTCTGTACGTGTCTATATATGCTCTACTCTAGGACGTGGCGCCCCCTAGTCAATAGTATGGTCCTAAACATAGTGTTATGGTTTGATAACTTTGATGGTTGAGAAATCAGTTCTGTTGGGAGCAGGGTAAAACGGATGCACCTGCTGTATATTGGGTGTAAACCCAACCTTTTGGCGCCAGAATGGGGTCGCTGTGACGAATAGTTTGGAAATGGTTTGAAAAAAGCAGTGTGCAGGAGTATGACATTTCAGCAGAAGGGGTGAAATTTTGAATTTCTTTGCAGGCTGGATTCTAAAGTAATAGTAGTAGAGCCAAATGCTTTTAGCTGCAGGTTTGTCTCGTCGAGAGCTTCCTAAAATACCAATTACAAGGGCCTATGTGTGATATGGGGTGTCTGAATCAGGCTGGGAGGTCATTTTCGGTGTCCATATGACAAACTGTTTTGTTTTGCAACCTTTGATGGTTGAGAAATCTGTTCTCTTGGGAGCAGGGTAAAATGGCTGTACCTGGTGTATATGTGGTGTAAACCTGAACTTTTGGCACCAGAATGGGGTCGCTGTGACAAATAGTTTGGAAATAGTTTGAAAAAAGCAATGTGCAGGAGAATGAGATTTCAGCAGTAGGGGGGAAATTTTGAATTTCATTGCAGGCTGGATTCTAAAGCTGTAGGAGTAGAGCCAAATGCTATTGGCTACGGGTTTGTCTAGTCGAGATCTTTCTATAAATTCCAAACACAAGGGCCTCTGTGTCATATCGGGGGTCTTAATCAGACTAGAAGGTCATTTGCAGTGTATTAAATGATTAAATTATCTTAAAAACTAAGGTCGGCTGGAATCACACAATTTCCCCTCGAAGCTCAGAAAGAGGATTGAGCCGCGGCAAAAGACCCATTTCGCATACACCAGTAGTGTCGAAACCGCACCCTGGCCCTTCTTTGTCCCGCGGAAAACCCCGAAACAATTCTCTTCTTTATCAAATTTACGCCACTAGTATGGTCCTAAACATAGTGTTATGGTCCTAAACTTAAAGTTATTATGTATGGAATAAAATGGGCCAATCAATGAAATCACTTAACTTTTCTCAGTATTTGAACATTCGGCTATTTAAAAAGTTCGTTATTATGAAGAACCCCGTTATTAAGGCCAACCTCGTTACTATGGGCAACCTCGTTATTATGAACAACTTCGTTAGTATGACCAACCTTGTGATTATGAGCAACCTGGATAAAATGTCCAACTTCGTCATAATGAACAATGTCGTTATTATGAACAACGCCGTTATTATGGACAACCTCGTTATTATGAACAACCTTGTTTTTTATGAACAACTTGGATATTATGTCCCACCTCCTTACTATGAACAACCTCGTTATTATGGCCAACCTTGATATTATGAACAGCGTCGTTATTATGAACCACCTCGTTAGTAGGTACAACCTCTATTTTATGAACAACCTCGTTACTATGGACGACCTCGTTATTATGAACAATCTTGTTTTCATAAACAACCTCGTTACTATGGGCAACCTCGTTATTAGGAACAACCTCTATATTATGAACAACCTCGTTACTATGGACAACCTCGTTATTATGAACAACCTTGTTTTCATAAACATCCTCGTTACTATGGGCAACCTCGTTATTATGAGCAACCTTGTTTTATGAACAACTTGTATATTATGTCCCACCTCCTTACTATGAACAACCTCGTGATTATGGCCAACATTGGTATTATGAACAGCGTCGTAATTATGAACCACCTCGTTAGTAGGAACAACCTGTATATTATGAACAACCTCGTTACTATGGACAACCTTGTTATTATGAACAACGTCGTTATTAGGAGCAACCTCTATATTATGAACAACCTCGTTACTATGGACAACCTCGTTATTATGAACAACCTTGTTTTCATAAACAACCTCGTTACTATGGGCAACTTCGTTATTATGAACAACCTCATTATTATGGCCAACCTTGCTATTATGAACAACGTCGTTATTATGAACCACCTCGTTAGTAGGAACAACCTCTATATTATGAAGAACCTCGTTATTATGGACAACCTCGTTAGTAGGAACAACCTCTATATTGTGAAGAACCTCGTTATTATGAACAACCCCGTTATTATTTTGTTCAACCTCGTTTGAATAACCCTAACCTGTTTATTATGTCCCACCTCGTTATTATGAACAACCTCGTTTTTATTAACATCCTCGTTATTATGTCCCACTTCGTTAATATCAACAACCTCGTTTATATGTCCAACCTTGTTATTGTGAACAGCGTAGTTATTATGAACAACCTCGTTATCATGAACAACCTTGTCATTATGAACAAACTTGATATTATAAACAACCTTGTTGCTGTGTCTAACCTTGTTATTGTGAACAACCTGGTAATTATGTCCCACCTCGTTACTATGAACAACCTCGTTTATATGTCCAACCTTGCTATTATGAACAACCTCGTTTTTATGTCCCACATTTTTATTTTGTCCAACCTCGTTATTATGTCTCTCTTCGTTCCTTTGAACAACCTCGTTATTAGGTCCAACCTTGTTATTATGAACAACCTCGTTACTATGAACAACCCCGTTATTATGAACAACCTTGTCATTTTGAACAAACTTGTTATTTTAAACAACTTTGTTGCTATGTCGAACCTTGTTATTGTGAACAGCCTCGTTATTATGTCAAACCTCGTTACTATGAACAACCCTAACCTTAAAAAAGAAGAAAAGTGAGAACAAAGTGAGAAAAGTGATAAAACTGAGAAGAAAGTGAGAAGAAAGTGAGAAGAAAGAAGAAATGTTGGTAGTGTCGATAAGTTATTTTAACAGGATCAGCTTAAGCTTAAGTTTATCAACATAGCTTATATTGAAGTCTTAAGTTTATCAACTTAAACTTATGTTGTTCAACATAGCTGATGTTATAAGTGGAAATGCTGAAAAATTATAGAACTTTTGGTCCTAGTCCAGGCAATAACGTAGTTTCTCAGTATTTGAACATTGTCGCTTTTGCCGATAAGTCATCTGGCTATTTTGAAAATATTGGTAGTTATTCGGCTATTTTGAAAATGTTGGCAGTGTTGATAAGTCATTTTAGTCTGAAATGTGAACCGTTATGTATATATGTGGACATGCTGAAAAACTAAAGTACATTCTTGTCCTACTCCAGGCAATAAGGGATTTTATGAGTATTTGAACATTGTCGTTGTTGCCGATAAGTTATTCGGCTGTTTTGAAAATGTTGGTAGTGTCGATAAGTTATTTTAGTCTGATATGTGATCCATTAAATATACATATGGAAATGCTGAGATATATCATAGTACTTTTCGTCCTAGTCCAGGCAATAAGGGATTTTCTCAGTATTTGAACATTGTCGCTTTTGCCGATAAGTTATTCTGCTATTTTGAAAATGTCGGAAGTGTCGATAAGTTAATTTAGTCTGAATTGTGAACCATTAAATATATAAGTGGAAATGCTGAGAAATTATAGTACTTTTGGTCCTACTCCAGGGAAAAAGGGATTTTCTCAGTATTTGAAGATTGTCGCTTATGCCAATAAGTCATCCGGCTTTTTTAAAAATGTCGGTAGTGTCAATAAGTTAGTTTAGTCTGAATTGTGGACCGTTAAATATATAAGGGGAAATGCTGAAAAATTATAGTACTTTTGGTCCTACTCCAGGCAATTAGGGATTTTCTCAGTATTTGAACATTGTCCCTTATGCCAATAAGTCATCCGGCTATTTTAAAAATGTCGGAAATGTCGATTAGTTAATTTAGTCTGAATTGTGAACCATTAAATATATAAGTAGAAATGCTGAAAATTTAAAGTACTTTAGGTTAGGGTTAGGGTTAGTTAAGTTGATAAACTTAAGCCTATATTGAAATCTTCAGTTTGTCAACTTATTATGTTGAATGTCAACTTAAGCTTATGTTGGATCTTAAGTTGAACAACTTAGGGTAGGTTGATAAACTTAAGCTTATGTTGAATCCTAATTTGATCAACTTAGGCTATTTGAATCTGACTAAGGTGAACCGTTCAATATATCGGTGGAAATGCTGAAAAATGATAGTACTTTTAGTCCTACTCCAGGCAATAAGGGATTTTCTCAGTATTTGAACATTTTCGCTCATGCCGATAAGTCATCCGGCTATTTTGAAAATGTCGGTAGTGTCGATAAGTAATTTTAGTCTGAAATATGAACCGTTTAATATATATCGAGATGCTGAAAAATTTTAGTACTTTTGGTCTAGTGCAGGCAATAAGGGATTTTCTCAGTATTTGAACATTGTCGGTGTTGCCGATAAGTTATTCGGATTTTTTGAAAATGTCGGTAGTGTCGATAACTTAATTTAGTCTTAATAGTAAAACATTAAACATATAAGTGGAAATGTTGAAAACATAGTACTTTTGGTCCTGCTCCAGGCAATAAGGGATTTTATCAGTATTTGAACATTGTCGCTTTTGCTGATAAGTCATCGGGCTATTTTGAAAATGTCAGTAGTGTCAATAAGTTATTTTAGTCTGAAATGTGAACCGTTAAATATATAAGTGGAAATGCTGAAAAATATAGTACTTTTAGTCCTAGTGCAGGCAATAAGGGATTTTCTCAGTATTTGAACATTGTCGGTGTTGCCGATAAGTTATTTGGATTTTTTGAAAATGTCGGTAGTGTCGATAAGTTATTTTAGTCTGAAATGTGAACCGTTAAATATATAAGTGGAAATGCTGAAAAATATAGTACTTTTAGTCCTAGTGCAGGCAATAAGGGATTTTCTCAGTATTTGAACATTGTCGGTGTTGCCGATAAGTTATTTGGATTTTTTGAAAATGTCGGTAGTGTAGATAATTTAACTTAGTCTTAATGGTGAACCGTTAAACATATAAGTGGAAATGCTGAAAACTTATAGTACTTTTGATCCTACTCCAGACAATGAGGGAATTTCTCAGTATTTGAACATTGTCGCTTATGTCAATAAGTCATCCGGCTTTTTTAAAAATGTCGGTAGTGTCAATAAGTTAGTTTAGTCTGAATTGTGGACCGTTAAATATATAAGTAGAAATGCTGAAAATTTAAAGTACTTTAGGTTAGGGTTAGGGTTAGTTAAGTTGATAAACTTAAGCTTATATTGAAATCTTCAGTTTGTCAACTTATTATGTTGAATGTCAACTTAAGCTTATGTTGGACCTTAAGTTGAACAACTTAGGGTAGGTTGATAAACTTAAGCTTATGTTGAATCCTAATTTGATCAACTTAGGCTATTTGAATCTGACTAAGGTGCATGAACCGTTCAATATATCGGTGGAAATGCTGAAAAATACTAGTACTTTTGGTCCTACTCCAGGCAATAAGGGATTTTCTCAGTATTTGGACATTTTCGCTTATGCCCTAGGTCATAATTCTTATTAATATATTAATTTCAGTATTATATGTAATAGTTATGTGTTCTATTGTCGATTATCGCGCAGGCTAACTGGAGCCGCCACCCCTGTCTTGCAATGGACTATCCTGCATGGCTGCTACAGTGCACCGCTGCCTGCTTTTCGTTATCTCATTGGGCATGTTTTATAAGTTCTGGTTCATCATACACCCGAGATAAATAAAGCTGTTAACATTATAATTCATATTGATTGTGTGTCGCATTTCAGAATACTCAGTACATTAAGATTAATAGCTTTATATGTTATGTAAACGGGGACTATTTGCCGACACATGATTGACAGGAAAAGTAGCGGGCTGGTCGCGCATTGATACAGAGAGTGAGTTTGAGAGTTTTAACTCAAGATACATGTAAACTGGACCGCATTACCTTGCGCGGTGTGATATTACAGCCTGTAGACCTGTGTTCAGAACTGGCACAGGTGCGCGGAATCTGGACAGGACAGCAGGTGTTTCAGCTTAGAGAAGTTATATAAGAACAAGACGAAGTTAAAAGTTAACGCGGTAAGAACACTTTGCTGCACTCTCACTGGCTCTCCCTGGCGGAGAAGGCTGCTTGACAGCGCACTTATATTAAGCTTTAGAGGATAAATATTTTGTAATCTCGTTTGTTAATGAACCATGTCATAGCTAAGGCAGGGCTGCTTAATAATCACGCAGGTGTTCTGCTAATCGCTTTTGCCGACAAGAAGTTTAGAATCCTTGGAAATATAGTAATGTGATCTTTATGATGTTTCATTTCGTGCCAAGACAACGTGCTGATTTCCCGCCTGTTGTCACACGTCAAAACTCATGCCTGAGCGTGGGACAAAGGTTATGGTCCTAAACTTACATGATTATCCTCTTGTATTTACGTTATAGTGCTAATTACTGTTATAGTGCTAAATTAAGTTATGGTCCTAAACATAGAATGTTATAATCCTAACATACAGTGTTATCTTCCTAAACTTACTTTATGGTACAAGTTAATGTACTTATTGTACAAATGCTTAAAAGAGTTGCATTCAGTATCAGATTCTCATGTCCGGAAGATGTTTCTCAGTATTTGAACATTGTCGCTATGCCGATAAGTCATCAGGCTTTTTTAAAAATGTCGGTAGTGTCCATAATTTAATTTAGTGTGAATTGTGAACCGTTAAATATATAAGTGGAAATGCTGAAAAATATAGTACTTTTAGTCCTAGTGCAGGCAATAAGGGATTTTCTCAGTATTTGAATATTGTCGCTTTTGCCGATAAGTCATCCGGCTATTTTGAAAATGTCGGTAGTGTCGATAAGTAATTTTAGTCTGAAATGTGAACCGTTAAATATATACGTGGAAATGCTGAAAAATGATAGTACTTTTGGTCCTACTCCAGACAATGAGGGATCTCCTCACTATTTGAACATTGTCGCTTATGCTGATAATAAGTCATCCGGCTTTTTTGAAAATGTCGGTAGTGTCGATAAGTAATTTTAGTCTGAAATATGAACCGTTAAATATATGTGGAAATGCTGAAAAATTATAGTACTTTTGGTCCTAATCCAGGCAAAAAGGGATTTTCTCAGTATTTGAACATTGTCGCTTATGCTGATAAGTTATTCGGCTATTTTGAAAATGTCGGTAGTGCCGATAAGTTAATTTTAGTGTGAATTGTGAACCGTTAAATATATAAGTGGAAATGCTGAAAAATTACAGTACTTTTGGTCCTGCTCCAGGCAATAAGGGATTTTATCAGTATTTGAACATTGTCGCTTTTGCTGATAAGTCATCCGGCTATTTTGAAAATGTCGGTAGTGTCGATAAGTTATTTTAGTCTGAAATGTGAACCGTTAAATATATAAGTGGAAATGCTGAAAAATTATAGTACTTTTGGTCCTACTCCAGGCAATAAGGGATTTTCTCAGTATTTGAACATTTTCGCTTTTGCCGATAAGTCATCCGGCTTTTTTGAAAATGTCGGTAGTGTCGATAAGTAATTTTGGTCTGAAATGTGAACCGTTAAATATATGTGGAAATGATGAAAAATTTTAGTACTTTTGGTCCTACTCCAGGCAATAAGGGATTTTCTCAGTATTTGAACATTGTCCGTGTTGCCGATAAGTTTTTCGGCTTTTTTGAAAATATCGGTAGTAACGATAAGTTAATTTAGCCTTAAAAGTAAACCGTTAAACATATAAGTGGAAATGCTGAAAAATGATAGTACTTTTGGTCCTGCTCCAGACAATGAGGGATTTTCTCAGTATTTGAACATTGTCGCTTATGCCGATAAGTCATCCGGCTTTTTTGAAAATGTCGGTAGTGTCCATAAGTTAATTTAGTCTGAAATGTGAACCGTTAAACATATAAGTGGAGATGCTGAAAAATATAGTACTTTTAGTCCTAGTGCAGGCAATAAGGGATTTTCTCAGTATTTGAACATTGTCGGTGTTGCTGATAAGTTATTCGGCTATTTTGAAAATGTCGGTAGTGTCGATAAGTTAATTTAGTCTGAATTGTGAACCGTTAAATATATAAATGGAAATGCTGAAAAATTATAGTACTTTTGGTCCTACTCCAGGCAATAAGGGATTTTCTCAGTATTTGAACATTGTCGCTTTTGCCGATAAGTCATCGGGCTATTTGGAAAATGTCGGTAGTGTCGATAAGTTATTTTAGTCTGAAATGTGATCCATTAAATACACATATTGAAATGCTAAAAATTAAAGTACTTTTGGTCCTACTCCAGGCAATAAGGGATTTTCTCAGTATTTGAACATTTTCGCTTATGCCAATAAGTCATCCGGCATTTTTGAAAATGTCGGTAGTGTCGAAAAGTAATTTTAGTCTGAAATGTGAACAGTTAAATATATGTGGAAATGATGAAAAATTTTAGTACTTTTGGTCCTAGTGCAGGCAATAAGGGATTTTCTCAGTATTTGAACATTGTTAGTGTTGACGATAAGTTTTTCGGCTTTTTTGAAAATGTCGGTAGTGTTGATAAGTTAATTTAGCCTGAATAGTAAACCGTTAAACAAATAAGTGGAAATGCTGAAAAACATAGTACTTTTGGTCCTGCTCCAGGCAATAAGGAATTTTATCAGTATTTGAACATTGTCGCTTTTGCCGATAAGTTTTTCGGCTTTTTTGAAAATGTCGGTTGTGTCGATAAGTTAATTTAGCCTTAATAGTAAACCGTTAAACATATAAGTGGAAATGCTGAAAAATGATAGTATTTTTGGTCCTGCTCAAGGCAATATGGGATTTTATCAGTATTGGAACATTGTCGCTTTTGCCGATAAGTCATCCGGCTATTTTGAAAATGTCGGTAGTGTCGATAAGTAATTTTAGTCTGAAATATGAACCGTTAAATATATGTGGAGATGCTGAAAAATTTTAGTACTTTTGGTCCTACTGCAGGGAATAAGGGATTTTCTCAGTATTTGAACATTGTCGGTGTTTCCGATAAGTTATTCGGATTTTTTGAAAATGTCGGTAGTGTCGATAACTTAATTTAGTCTTAATGGTGAACCCTTAAACATATAAGTGGAAATGCTGAAAACTTATAGTACTTTTGATCCTACTCCAGACAATGAGGGAATTTCTCAGTATTTGAACATTGTCGCTTATGCCAGTAAGTCATCCGGCTTTTTTAAAAATGTCGGTAGTGTCAGTAAGTTATTTTAGTCTGAATTGTGGACCGTTAAATATATAAGTGGAAATGCTGAAAAATTATAGTACTTTTGGTCCTACTCCAGGCAATTAGGGATTTTCTAAATAATTGAACATTGTCGCTTATGCCGATAAGTCATCCGGCTATTTTGAAAATGTCGGAAATGTTGATTAGTTAATTTAGTCTGAATTGTGAACAATTAATGATATAAGTAGAAATGCTGAAAATTTAAAGTACTTTAGGTTAGGGTTAGGGTTAGTTAAGTTGATAAACTTAAGCTTATATTGAAATCTTCAGTTTGTCAACTTATTATGTTGAATGTCAACTTAAGCTTATGTTGGATCTTAAGTTGAACAACTTAGGGTGGGTTGATAAACTTAAGCTTATGTTGAATCCTAATTTGATCAACTTAGGCTATTTGAATCTGACTAAGGTGAACCGTTCAATATATCGGTGGAAATGCTGAAAAATGATAGTACTTTTGGTCCTACTCCAGGCAATAAGGGATTTTCTCAGTATTTGAACATTTTCGCTTATGCGGATAAGTCATCGGGCTATTTTGAAAATGTCAGTAGTGTCGATAAGTAATTTTAGTCTGAAATATGAACCGTTAAATATATGTGGAGATGCTGAAAAATTTTAGTACTTTTGGTCCTAGTGCAGGCAATAAGGGATTTTCTCAGTATTTGAACATTGTCGGTGTTGCCGATAAGTTATTCGGATTTTTTGAAAAAGTTGGTAGTGTCGATAAGTTAATTTAGCCTTAATAGTAAACCGCTAAACATATAATTGAAAATGCTGAAAAATGATAGTACTTTTGGTCCTGCTCCAGGCAATAAGGGATTTTATCAGTATTGGAACATTGTCGCTTTTGCCGATAAGTCATCAGGCTATTTTGAAAATGTCGGTAGTGTCGATAAGTAATTTTAGTCTGAAATATGAACCGTTAAATATATGTGTAGATATTGAAAAATTTTAGTACTTTTGGTCCTAGTGCAGGGAATAAGGGATTTTCTCAGTATTTGAACATTGTCGGTGTTGCCGATAAGTTATTCGGATTTTTTGAAAATGTCGGTAGTGTCGATAACTTAATTTAGTCTTAATGGTGAACCCTTAAACATATAAGTGGAAATGCTGAAAACTTATAGTACTTTTGATCCTACTCCAGACAATGAGGGAATTTCTCAGTATTTGAACATTGTCGCTTATGCCAATAAGTCATCCGGCTTTTTTAAAAATGTCGGTAGTGTCAATAAGTTATTTTAGTCTGAATTGTGGACCGTTAAATATATAGGTGGAAATGCTGAAAAATTATAGTACTTTTGGTCCTACTCCAGGCAATTAGGGATTTTCTAAGTAATTGAACATTGTCGCTTATGCCGATAAGTCATCCGGCTATTTTGAAAATGTCGGAAATGTTGATTAGTTAATTTAGTCTGAATTGTGAACCATTAAATATATAAGTAGAAATGCTGAAAATTTAAAGTACTTTAGGTTAGGGTTAGGGTTAGTTAAGTTGATAAACTTAAGCCTATATTGAAATCTTCAGTTTGTCAACTTATTATGTTGAATGTCAACTTAAGCTTATGTTGGATCTTAAGTTGAACAACTTAGGGTAGGTTGATAAACTTAAGCTTATGTTGAATCCTAATTTGATCAACTTAGGCTATTTGAATCTGACTAAGGTGAACCGTTCAATATATCGGTGGAAATGCTGAAAAATGATAGTACTTTTGGTCCTTTTCCAGGCAATAAGGGATTTTCTCAGTATTTGAACATTGTCCCTTATGCCGATAAGTTATTCGGCTATTTTGAAAATGTCGGTAGTGTCGATAAGTTAATTTAGTCTGAATTGTGAACCGTTAAATATATAAGTGGAAATGCTGAAAAATTATAGTACTTTTTGTCCTACCCCAGGCAATAAGGGATTTTCTCAGTATTTGAACATTGTCGCTTTTGCCGATAAGTCATCGGGCTATTTGGAAAATGTCGGTAGTGTCGATAAGTTATTTTAGTCTGAAATGTGATCCATTAAATACACATATTGAAATGCTAAAAATTAAAGTACTTTTGGTCCTACTCCAGGCAATAAGGGATTTTCTCAGTATTTGAACATTGTTGCTTATGCCGATAAGTCATCCGGCTATTTTGAAAATGTCGGTAGTGTCGATAAGTAATTTTAGTCTGAAATATGAACTGTTAAATATATAGGGAGATGGTGAAAAATTTTAGTACTTTTGGTCCTAGTGCAGGCAATAAGGGATTTTCTCAGTATTTGAACATTTTCGCTTATGCCGATAAGTCATCCAGCATTTTTGAAAATGTCGGTAGTGTCGATAAGTAATTTTAGTCTGAAATGTGAACCGTTAAATATATGTGGAAATGATGAAAAATTTTAGTACTTTTAGTCCTACTCCAGGCAATAAGGGATTTTCTCAGTATTTGAACATTGTCGCTTATGCCGATAAGTTATTCGGATTTTTTGAAAATGTCAGTAGTGTCGATAACTTAATTTAGTCTTAATAGTAAACCGTTAAACATATAAGTGGAAATGCTGAAAACTTATAGTACTTTTGGTCCTACTCCAGGCAATAAGGGATTTTCTCAGTATTTGAACATTTTCGCTTATGCCGATAAGTCATCCAGCATTTTTGAAAATGTCGGTAGTGTCGATAAGTATTTTAGTCTGAAATGTGAACCGTTAAATATATGTGGAAATGATGAAAAATTTTAGTACTTTTAGTCCTACTCCAGGCAATAAGGGATTTTCTCAGTATTTGAACATTGTCAGTGTTGACGATAAGTTTTTCGGCTTTTCTGAAAATGTCAGTAGTGTCGATAACTTAATTTAGTCTTAATAGTAATCCGTTAAACATATAAGTGGAAATGCTGAAAACTTATAGTACTTTTGGTCCTACTCCAGGCAATAAGGGATTTTCTCAGTATTTGAACATTTTTGCTTATGCCGATAAGTCATCCGGCATTTTTGAAAATGTCGGTAGTGTCGATAAGTATTTTAGTCTGAAATGTGAACCGTTAAATATATGTGGAAATGATGAAAAATTTTAGTACTGTTAGTCCTACTCCAAGCAATAAGGGATTTTCTCAGTATTTGAACATTGTCGGTGTTGAAGATAAGTTTTTCGGCTATTTTGAAAATGTCGGTAGTGTCGATAAGTTAATTTAGTCTGAATTGTGAACCGTTAAATATATAAGTGGAAATGCTGAAAAATTATAGTACTTTTGGTCCTGCTCCAGACAATGAGGGATTTTCTCAGTATTTGAACATTGTCACTTATGCCGATAAGTCATCCGGCTTTTTTGAAAATGTCGGTAGTGTCCATAAGTTAATTTAGTCTGAAATGTGAACCGTTAAACATATAAGTGGAAATGCTGAAAAATATAGTACTTTTAGTCCTAGTGCAGCCAATAAGGGATTTTCTCAGTATTTGAACATTGTCGGTGTTGCCGATAAGTTATTCGGATTTTTTGAAAATGTCGGTAGTGTCGATAACTTAATTTAGTCTTAATAGTAAACCGTTAAACATATAAGTGGAAATGCTGAAAACTTATAGTACTTTTGGTCCTACTCCAGGCAATAAGGGATTTTCTCAGTATTTGAACATTTTCGCTTATGGCGATAAGTCATCCGGCATTTTTGAAAATGTCGGTAGTGTCAATAAGTATTTTAGTCTGAAATGTGAACCGTTAAATATATGTGGAAATGATGAAAAATTTTAGTACTGTTAGTCCTACTCCAAGCAATAAGGGATTTTCTCAGTATTTGAACATTGTCGGTGTTGCCGATAAGTTTTTCGGCTATTTTGAAAATGTCGGTAGTGTCGATAAGTTAATTTAGTCTGAATTGTGAACCGTTAAATATATAAGTGGAAATGCTGAAAAATTATAGTACTTTTGGTCCTGCTCCAGACAATGAGGGATTTTCTCAGTATTTGAACATTGTCACTTATGCCGATAAGTCATCCGGCTTTTTTGAAAATGTCGGTAGTGTCAATAAGTTATTTTATTCTGAATTGTGGACCGTTAAATATATAGGTGGAAATGCTGAAAAATTATAGTACTTTTGGTCCTACTCCAGGCAATTAGGGATTTTCTAAGTAATTGAACATTGTCGCTTATGCCGATAAGTCATCCGGCTATTTTGAAAATGTCGGAAATGTTGATTAGTTAATTTAGTCTGAATTGTGAACCATTAAATATATAAGTAGAAATGCTGAAAATTTAAAGTACTTTAGGTTAGGGTTAGGGTTAGTTAAGTTGATAAACTTAAGCCTATATTGAAATCTTCAGTTTGTCAACTTATTATGTTGAATGTCAACTTAAGCTTATGTTGGATCTTAAGTTGAACAACTTAGGGTAGGTTGATAAACTTAAGCTTATGTTGAATCCTAATTTGATCAACTTAGGCTATTTGAATCTGACTAAGGTGAACCGTTCAATATATCGGTGGAAATGCTGAAAAATGATAGTACTTTTGGTCCTACTCCAGGCAATAAGGGATTTTCTCAGTATTTGAACATTGTCCCTTATGCCGATAAGTTATTCGGCTATTTTGAAAATGTCGGTAGTGTCGATAAGTTAATTTAGTCTGAATTGTGAACCGTTAAATATATAAGTGGAAATGCTGAAAAATTATAGTACTTTTTGTCCTACCCCAGGCAATAAGGGATTTTCTCAGTATTTGAACATTGTCGCTTTTGCCGATAAGTCATCGGGCTATTTGGAAAATGTCGGTAGTGTCGATAAGTTATTTTAGTCTGAAATATGAACTGTTAAATATATAGGGAGATGGTGAAAAATTTTAGTACTTTTGGTCCTAGTGCAGGCAATAAGGGATTTTCTCAGTATTTGAACATTTTCGCTTATGCCGATAAGTCATCCAGCATTTTTGAAAATGTCGGTAGTGTCGATAAGTAATTTTAGTCTGAAATGTGAACCGTTAAATATATGTGGAAATGATGAAAAATTTTAGTACTTTTAGTCCTACTCCAGGCAATAAGGGATTTTCTCAGTATTTGAACATTGTCGCTTATGCCGATAAGTTATTCGGATTTTTTGAAAATGTCAGTAGTGTCGATAACTTAATTTAGTCTTAATAGTAAACCGTTAAACATATAAGTGGAAATGCTGAAAACTTATAGTACTTTTGGTCCTACTCCAGGCAATAAGGGATTTTCTCAGTATTTGAACATTTTTGCTTATGCCGATAAGTCATCCGGCATTTTTGAAAATGTCGGTAGTGTCGATAAGTATTTTAGTCTGAAATGTGAACCGTTAAATATATGTGGAAATGATGAAAAATTTTAGTACTGTTAGTCCTACTCCAAGCAATAAGGGATTTTCTCAGTATTTGAACATTGTCGGTGTTGAAGATAAGTTTTTCGGCTATTTTGAAAATGTCGGTAGTGTCGATAAGTTAATTTAGTCTGAATTGTGAACCGTTAAATATATAAGTGGAAATGCTGAAAAATTATAGTACTTTTGGTCCTGTTCCAGACAATGAGGGATTTTCTCAGTATTTGAACATTGTCACTTATGCCGATAAGTCATCCGGCTTTTTTGAAAATGTCGGTAGTGTCGATAAGTTAATTTAGTCTGAAATGTGAACCGTTAAACATATAAGTGGAAATGCTGAAAAATATAGTACTTTTAGTCCTAGTGCAGCCAATAAGGGATTTTCTCAGTATTTGAACATTGTCGGTGTTGCCGATAAGTTATTTGGATTTTTTGAAAATGTCGGTAGTGTCGATAACTTAATTTAGTCTTAATAGTAAACCGTTAAACATATAAGTGGAAATGCTGAAAACTTATAGTACTTTTGGTCCTACTCCAGGCAATAAGGGATTTTCTCAGTATTTGAACATTTTCGCTTATGGCGATAAGTCATCCGGCATTTTTGAAAATGTCGGTAGTGTCAATAAGTATTTTAGTCTGAAATGTGAACCGTTAAATATATGTGGAAATGATGAAAAATTTTAGTACTGTTAGTCCTACTCCAAGCAATAAGGGATTTTCTCAGTATTTGAACATTGTCGGTGTTGAAGATAAGTTTTTCGGCTTTTTTGAAAATGTCGGTAGTGTCGATAAGTTAATTTAGCCTTAATAGTAAACCGTTAAACATATAAGTGGAAATGCTGAAAAATGATAGTACTTTTGGTCCTGCTCAAGGCAATAAGGGATTTTATCAGTATTGTAACATTGTTGCTTTTGCCGATAAGTCATCGGGCTATTTTGAAAATGTCGGTAGTGTCGATAAGTAATTTTAGTCTGAAATATGAACCGTTAAATATATAGGGAGATGCTGAAAAATTTTAGTACTTTTGGTCCTAGTGCAGGCAATAAGGGATTTTCTCAGTATTTGAACATTGTCGGTGTTGCCGATAAGTTATTCAGATTTTTTGAAAATGTCAGTAGTGTCCATAACTTAATTTAGTCTCAATAGTAAACTGTTAAACATATAAGTGGAAATGCTGAAAACTTATGGTACTTTCGGACCTACTCCAGGCAATAAGGGATTTTCTCAGTATTTGAACATTTTCGCTTATGCCGATAAGTCATCCGGCATTTTTGAAAATGTTGGTAGTGTCGATAAGTAATTTTAGTCTGAAATGTGAACCGTTAAATATATGTGGAAATGATGAAAAATTTTAGTACTTTTAGTCCTACTCCAGGCAATAAGGGATTTTCTCAGTATTTGAACATTGTCGCTTATGCCGATAAGTTATTCAGCTATTTTGAAAATGTCGGTAGTGTCGATAAGTTAATTTAGTCTGAATTGTGAACCGTTAAATATATAAGTGGAAATGCTGAAAAATTATAGTACTTTTGGTCCTACTCCTGGCAATAAGGGATTTTCTCAGTATTTGAACATTGTCGCTTTTGCCGATAAGTCATCGGGCTATTTGGAAAATGTCGGTAGTGTCGATAAGTTATTTTAGTCTGAAATGTGATCCATTAAATACACATATTGAAATGCTAAAAATTAAAGTACTTTTGGTCCTAGTGCAGGCAATAAGGGATTTTCTCAGTATTTGAACATTGTCGCTTATGCCGATAAGTCATCCGGCTATTTTGAAAATGTCGGTAGTGACGATAAGTTATTTTAGTCTGAAATGTGAACCGCTAAATATATAAGTGGAAATGCTGAAAAATTATAGTACTTTTGGTCCTTCTCCAGGGAATAAATAATTAAGGGATTTTCTCAGTATTTGAACATTGTCGGTTGTTCCCGATAAGTTTTTCGGCTATTTTGAAAATATCAGTAGTTTCGATAATTTTCTTAAGTCTGAAATAAGAACTGATAAATATTAGGCCTTAAGTTGATCAGCTTAAGCTTAAGTTGATCAACATAGCTTATGTTGAAGTCTTAAGTCTATCAACTTAAACTTATGTTGTTCAACATAGCTTTTGTTATAATTGGAAATGTTAAAAAATGATAGTAGTTTTGGTCCTACTCCAGGCAATTAGGGATTTTCTCAGTATTTGAACCTTGTCTCTTATGCCGATAAGTCATCCGGCTATTTTGAAAATGTCGGTAGTGTCGATAAGTTATTTTATTCTGAAATGTGAACCGTTAAATATATAAGTGGAAATGCTTAAAAATTATAGTACTTTTGGTCCTAGTCCAGGCACTAAGGGATTTTCTCAGTATTTGAACATTGTCGCTTATGCCGATAAGTTATTCGGCTCGAATATATGTCATTATGATACATTAATAAATATAATAAGATTGAATATGTATATTGCGTATATATATTTCGTACTAGGTCAAATGCTATATGTTAGTGCTTCTTTAAGTATCCCTTGCAATCTTTGTAATAAAATTCTAAATGTATCTAGATTATATATTTAGTGTTTGTACATATGTTTATATGTAAGTGATAGGAAAAGTTTCACTTCCAGTGCTTCAACTTGTTATCATTTTTGATCATTTTACCTAAATATAATTTTGACAGATATTAGAGTTAAAAACTGAAATTATTTCATGTTTTATTTTTTCTCATATTCTGTGATAAGATTAAGTTGAACATATTGCACAACTTTCACATATTTAGTTTTTTCTTTAACTTCTTTTCTCTTTGTACAGATTGCTAAGTAAGCTGAAGAGTGTTAAAGTTGGAGAGCCATCAGGCACCCGGTCACAAGATTCGATGGTAATTCGATGGTCATTCCTACTTTTATTATTTGCCGCTTTCCAAGTGTAACTTATTACAAACAAAAATTTATGGCTTACAGTCACAAGGGTTTCAATATTCTTAGTCCGATGCCCAGGTTATACATTTTCATTAAGTTCTTGAAATGTATAAAAAAAGAGTTTTGTTTCAAAACATACATGTTTGTGGTTTTAATTTAAACGTGTTAACAATTCTAATAATGTTTCCAGGGATATCTTTTTATAACCGTTTGAACTCAACTTGAGGGTTATGGTCCTAAAGATACATAGGGGTCAAGTGAATGCTAATGCATTGGAAAGCACACAGGTCCTGTTGTTCATTATAACCAAATTGTTCATTATAACAAGTTGTTCATTATAACAAGTTGTTCATTATAACTAAATTGTTCATTCTCTATATATGTATATATGTGTATATATGTCGGTATATAATCCAAAACATGCATTTTTATGGTCCTAAACTTACGTTTTGGTCCTAAACTTACGTCATGGTCCTAAACTTACATTGTTGCACATTGTCACAATGACAGTATAGATTGGTGTGTGACCGTGTCAGACTCTTATCCCGAACCGACCACTACACTCCAACCCCTCGCGCTTTTTACATGGTTCTGGAAAAGTATTTGGTGCAAAAATTACTTAGTTAAAATAAAAGCTAGTAAAATATTGTCACGTGATCGAGATTAAATCTTTTTGATTTTGATTTTTCTATGACTCTACAAAATATATCAGCATCTTGTCTTTTACAGTGTATGCTGTGTCAAAATGCAAGAATTTGTGTATAAATACGCACTTTCCATACCGAACAATACTGATGTTGATTAACTCATACCAACGCTCATGTACCATATCTTCAATTCGCTATCTGCTTATATTACCATCTAGTTGACGAATGACATTTGTGAAATGACACCCTTACTTTGCCGTGCATGCCAATGACACTAAGTTCGTCACATTTTATTTAAGGCCAGAACCTCATGAAATGGCAGAAAAGGATTCACCAGAGCTGGATGAAGAGTTTTGGAAAGGTCAGATTCTTTATTGAACTTAATTTTGCGAAAAAGATACCTTTATATTTTATAAAAGTTATCCTGAAAAAAACTTTTTAAGGTATCACAATTGAAACTTTATTTAAAAATCTCCAACCCAGCTATTAACAAACGCAATACAAGCAAGTATCTATCCAGCTTTCACATTACTGTTTAAATGTATTGTGTTTTACATCTGTTGCAGCTTTCAGGCTTGAGATGTTCGGGCAAGAAACAATGCCAGGTACGTTATTCATGCAAGCATCATGTTGATTTATATTAAACCAACAACTTTTGTGAGCGAATCATTTTATTAGTACTGTTCATGTGTATAGAACTAACTACGTGGCTTGAGCCTCGTGCCAATGAGTCACCCGTGTCATATATAGCTTTCTGATGTATAACATAGTGGTATTTTAATTTGTGCTTCACAGGAAGATAGCTCCAAAGTAAATTTAAAGTTTTAATATTGTCATATTTTTCACGTCGTATTTTTTTTCATAAACTAACGTATTTGAGTTAAGAAAATTTATTCAATACATTTACAGAATTACCTGAAGAATTGGAGACACCTGAGGTAGTCCAGTTAGGTAGGTATTGCCTAATCATTTTGCAAAGCATACAGAATGAGATATTCTTCAATTTGTCATATTCCTAATCCTTGAGCTCAAATTGTTTAATACCTCATAAATAAACACGGTTAAACTTTGTTCATGTCCAAGTCAGCTCTCTAGTTAGGTGAACTTAAAAATTACTCTATCGGATAATCAACCTGTAAGGCCACAGGTCAGGCCACAGCTCATTTATAACGAGTTTGTTCATTATAACAGCTCAAATATTTTATTTATAAATTCCTCTTAGGTTTTTAATTTGATAAATTGAATACGATTAATAAAACTTTAACATTTTTATAATTATATGCATTACAGAGTACGGTACTGATACTGGTTCAAGCGACGACCAAGATGATTCGGGTGTGTAATAATTTCTTTAATGAAATAATCTTATCTAGTGTGTAATTATTCATTTACAGCAATAATCTTATAACATTTAACAGCAGTCTTATATTCTATTATCAGTTGTGTTTCGGTCATGATTCCGATACAATGAATGATTTATGCCTTTTGCCCTACGGTTTCTCAGGCCGTCTGTTTATTTCTGAAAAATCATCTTACCGTTCTGAGTTCAATCTGTGCACAAGATCACTTTTCCGGTGTATTAATATTTCTGTTTTAAATCTGTTCATTCACGTGAAGAAGACAGCCAGTTAAGCGAGGCGTCAGAAGACAAAGACAGAAACATGTCCAGTGAGTACTTTTTACTTTGATGGAATAATGTTGATTATTCATTGATTTTTGTCATATGTCGATATAGTACTTTTCCATGACGGTCTTTATGTCTATTAAATATATTTCCCCTTTTTTTTCTCTCTCTCTCTCTCTCTCTCTCTCTCTGTTTTTCTTTCTTTCATAAAATTCTAAAGTTAATTGTTATTAGTTCTTGTAGTAGCGACACGTATTTTTTACCTAGGACCGTTATAACGAATAACATGGACAGATTCTGTGCACCAAAACATTGTGGTCGATATGAAAACGAACTCTTTCCCCTATTTCCATTGATGCATGATACCTGTACATCATTACTAACACAGCTGTGAGACAGCATCTCTCCAGGACCGTTTGTTTCTGTACATATTCTTCTTTACAATAGTTGACGCCATTACACTAGCCTTTCTCTGTTAAACTGTTTGTTGCGCAGCCATACGTTATATAGATTGAATCCGGTTCAGAACATTGAATGCAACACTTATCCAACTTACACTGTCAAGTAACGTGATGCTTGTGTTTAATTCGACGTTAACAACACCGTCCAGTCCCAATGAAGCTCGCGAGACGAATATATTAGGGGAAAAAACTCAACTATCAATTTATTTGATAAAATTCATCTTACCGTTCTGAGTTCAATCTGTGCACAAGCCCACTGTACCATGTATTAATCTTTCTGTTTTAAATCTGTTCATTCAGGTGAAGAAGACAGCAAGTTAAGCGCTGCGTCAGAAGACAAAGACAGAAGCATGTCCAGTGAGTGATTTTCACTTTAATGGAATAATGCTGATTATTCATTTATTTTTTCATATGTCGCCCTAGTACTTGCCTTAACGGTTTTATGTCCATTCTATGGATTTCCCCTTTCTTTCTTTCTCTCTCTCTCTTTCTTTCTCTCGCTCTATCATAAATTCTTAAGTTAATTGTTATCAGTTCTTGTAGAAAGGACACGTATTTTTGACCCCGGACTCTGTCATCCGTTATAACGAATAACATGGAAAGATTGTGTGCACTCAAACATTGTGGTCGATATGAAAACGAACTCTTTCCCCTCTATCCATTGATACATAATGGCTGTACAACATTACTAACACAGCTGTGAGAGAGCATCTCTCCGGAACCGTTTGTTTCTGTACATATTCTTCTTTACAATAGTTGAAGCCACAACACTAGCTTTTCTCTGTTAAACTGTTTGTTGCGTAGCCATGCTTTAGATTGAATCCGGTTCAGAACAACGTACACTGTCAAGTAACGTGATGCGCGTGTTTAATTCAACGTTAACAACAGCGTCCAGTCCCAGTGAAGATCGCGAGACGAATATATATGAGAAAAAAAAAACAATTTCAATTTGTTTTAGAAAAATCATCTTACCGTTCGGAGTTCAATCTGTGCACAAGATCACTTTTCATATGTATTGACTGTTCTGTTTTCAATCTGTTCTTTCAGGTGAAGAAGACAGCCAGTTAAGCGAGGCGTCAGACGACAAAGACAGAAACATGTCCAGTGAGTGATTTTTACTTTAATGGAATAATGCTGATTATTCATTGATTTTTGTCATATGTCGGTTAAGTACTTTTCCATCAGGGTCTTTATGTCTATTCTATGAATTTCCGCTTTTCTCGCTCTCATTTTTTTCACTCGCTCTCATGAATTTTAACGCCAAAGACAGAAACATTTCCAGTGAGTGTTAAAGTAATTTTTATTTATTGGAATAATGTTGATTATTCATTGCTTTTTGGCATATGTCGATAAAGTACTTTCCATAACTGTCTTTATGTCTATTTTATGTATTTCTCTTTTCTCTCTCTCTCTTTCTTTCTTTCTCTCTCTATCTTATAAATTCTAAAGTTAATTGTTACCCGTTCTTATGGCAGCGACACGTACTTTTGACCTAGGACTCTGTCATCCGTTACAACGGATAACATGGAAAGATTGTGTGCCCCAAAACATTGTGATTGATCTGAAAGCAAACTCTTTCCCCAATTTCCATTGATACATTATGGCTGTACATCATTAATAACACAGCCGTGAGACAGCATCTCTTCAGGACCGTGTTTGTCTGTACATATTCTTTTTTACCACAGGTGAAGCTATAACACTAGCCTTTCATGTTAAACTGTTCGTTGCGCAGCCATGCGTTACATTGAATCCGGTTCAGAACATTGAATGCAACACTTATCCAACTTACACTCTCAAGTGACGTGATGCTTGTGTTTAATTCAACGTTACCAACAGCGTCCAGTCTCAGTGAAGCTCGCGAAACGAATATATTAGGAAAAAACTCAACTATCAATTTATTTTAGAAAATTCATCTTACCGTTCTGAGTTCAATCTGTGCACAAGCCCACTGTACGATGTATTAATCTTTCTGTTCATTCAGGTGAAGAAGACAGCCAGTTAAGCGAGGCGTCCGACGACAAAGACATAAACATGTCCAGTGAGTAATTTTAAATTAAATGCAATAAAGTTGATTATTCATTGATTTTTGTCATATGTCGCCATAGTACTTTTCCATGGCGGTCTGTATGTCCACTCTACATATTTCCTCTTTTCTCTCTCTCTTTGAATATATACATCTCTCTCATAAATCCCAAAGTTAATTGTTACCAGTTCTTTTAGCAGCGACACGTATTTTTTACCTGGGACTCTGTCATCCGTTATAACGAATAACATGGAAAGATTGTGTGCACCAAAACATTGTGGTCGATATGAAAACGAACTCTTACACCTATTTCCTTTATGTATATAATGGCTGTACATCATTACTAACACAGCGATGAGAGAGCATCTCTCCAGGTCCGTTTGTTTCTGTACATATTTTTCTTTACAGCAGTTGAGGCCATAACACTAGCCTTTCTCTGTTAAACTGTTTGCTGCGTAGCCATGCTTTAGATTGAATCCGGTTCAGAACATTGAATGCAACACTTATCCAACTTACACTGTCAAGTAACGTGATGCTTGTGTTTAATTCAACGTTAACAACAGCGTCCAGTTCCAGTGAAGCTCGCGAGACGAATATATAAGAGAACAAAAAAATCTCAATATATTTTAGAAAAATTATCTTACCGTTCTGAGTTCAATCTGTGCACAAGATCACTTTTCCTATGTATTAATTGTTCTGTTTTAAATCTGTTCATTTAGGTGAAGAAGACGGCCAGTTAAGCGCGGCGTCAGACGACAAAGACCTAAACATTGAATGCAGTGAGTATTTTTATTTTATTGGAATAATGTTTATTATTCATTGATTTTTGTCATATGTCGGTTTAGTACTTTTCATCACGGTCTTTATATCTATTAAATGTATTTCGCCTTTTCTCTCTCTCTCTCTCTTTCTTTCTTTCTCCCTCTCTCTCTCATAAAATTCTACAGTTAATTGTTATCAGTTCTTTTAGCAGCGACACGTATTTTTGACCTAGGACCCTGTCGTCCGTTACAACGGATAACATGGAAAGATTGTGTGCACCAGAACATTGTGGTCGATATGAAAAACGAACTCTTACCCCTATTTCCTTTGTGTACATAATGGCTGTACATCATTACTAACACAGCGATGAGACAGCATCTCTCCAGGACCGTGTTTGTCTGTACATATTCGTTTTAATCGCAAGTGAAGCTATACCACTAGCCTTTCTCGGTTAAACTGTTCTTTGCGCAGCCATGCGTTAGATTGAATCCGGTTCACAACATTGAATGCAACCCTTATCCAACTTACACTCTCAAGTAACGTGATGCTTGTGTTTAATTCAACGTTAACATCAGCTTCCAGTCACAGTGAAGCTCGCGAGACTAACATATAAGGTGAAAACAATTTCAATTTCTTTTAGAAAGGTTATCTTCCCGTTCTGAGTTCAATCTGGGCCCAAGATCACTTTTGCGATGTATTAATCCTTCTGATTTTAATCTATTTATTAATCCTTCTTATTTAAATCTATTCATTCAGGTGAAGAAGACAGCCAGTTAAGCGAGGCGTCAGACGACAAAGACATGGTCATGTCCAGTGAGTAATTTTTATTTTAATGGAATAATGTTTAATATTCATTGATTTTTGGCATATGTCCGTTAAGTACTTTTCCATCACGGTCTTTATATCTATTAAATGTATTTCGCCTTTTCTCTCTCTCTCTTTTTCTTTCTTTCTCCCTCTCTCTCTCATAAAATTCTACAGTTAATTGTTATCAGTTCTTTTAGCAGCGACACGTATTTTTTACCTAGGACCCTGTCGTCCGTTATAACGGATAACATGGAAAGATTGTGTGCACCAGAACATTGTGGTCGATATGAAAAACGAACTCTTACCCCTATTTCCTTTGTGTACATAATGGCTGTACATCATTACTAACACAGCGATGAGACAGCATCTCTCCAGGACCGTGTTTGTCTGTACATATTCTTTTTATCCGCAGGTGAAGCTATACCACTAGCCTTTCTCTGTTAAACTGTTCTTTGCGCAGCCATGCGTTAGATTGAATCCGGTTCAGAACATTGAATGCAACACTTATCCAACTTACACTCTCAAGTAACGTGATGCTTGTGTTTAATTCAACGTTAACATCAGCTTCCAGTCACAGTGAAGCTGGCGAGACTAATATATAAGGTATAAAAACAATTTCAATTTATTTTAGAAAATTTATTGTACCGTTCTGAGTTCAATCTGTGCACAAGATCACTTTTTCGATGTATTAATCCTTCTGATTTAAATCTATTCATTCAGGTGAAGAAGACAGCCAGTTAAGCGAGGCGTCAGACGACACAGACAAAAACATGTCCAGTGAGTAATTTTTATTTTAATGGAATAATGTTGATTAATCATTGATTTTTGTCATATGTCAGTATAGTACTTTTCCATCACGGTCTTTATGTCTACTCCATGTATTTCCCCTTTTTTCTCTCTATCTCTCTCTATATATATCTCTCTCATTAATCTCTCTCTAAAGTTAATTGTTATCAGTTCTTTTAGCAGCGACACTTGTTTTTGACCTAGGACTCTGTCGCCCGTTATAACGAATAACATGGAAAGATTGTGTGCCCAAAAACATTGTGGTCAATATGAAAAACGAACTCTTTCCCTTATTTCCGTTGTAGACATAATGTCTGTACATCATTACTAACACAGCGATGAGGGAGCATCTCTCCAGGACCGTGTGTCCTTGTAGCAGCAATAAGTATTGTTTACCTAGGACTCTCTCATCCGTTATAACGAATAACATGGAAAGTTCGTGTGCCCCAAAACATTGTGATCAATATGAAAACGAACTCTTTCACTTATTTCCATTGTGGACGTAATGGCTGTGCATCATTACTAACCTTTCTCGGTTCATCTTTGTATTTAAGTCAACGTTAACAACAGCGTCCATAACCATGGACACTGTTAGACATCTTAATTGGGATTTCAGACAAGTATCAGTGACCGTGCAGACTGATAGACATGTTAACTGGGCTTTTAGAGAAGTATCAGTGACCGTGCAGACTGTTAGACCTGTTGACATGACTTTTAGACAAGTATCAGGGATCGTGCATACTGTTTGACATGTGAACAGTGCTTTACCACAAGTGATTCTAATTTCAACTTAAGACAGTGTTAAGGTCCTCAACTCAACATGTTATGGTCATAAACGTACACTCGACGGGTTATGCTCCTAACACTGACAAGTGACTGTAATTTCAACTGCAGACAGTGTTAAGGTCCTCAACTCAACATGTTATGGTCCTAAAGGTACAGTGTTATGGTCGTAGACGTACACTATGTCCATAACCTTACATTGTTAGGTTCCTAAACATACAGTGATATGGTCCTAAATTTACGTTATGTTCCTAAACTTGAAGTGCTATGGTCTTAAACTTAGCGTTATGGTCCTACACTTATGTTAGGATCCTAAAATTACATTGATATGGTGCTAAACTAACAGTGTTATGATCCTAAACTTACGATGGTATGGTCCTAAACTTATGGTTATGGTGCTAAACATATAGAATTATGCTCCCAAACTTAAGCTTAGAATACAGTTGACATTGTCATATATATATATATATATATATATATATATATATATATATATATATATATATATATGTACATGTTTACAGGTATTTATGAATGAATATCGGTATGTATGAATGACTGTTAGGCATGTTAACAGGGCTTTTAGACAAGTATCAGTAACCGTACAGACTGTTAGACATGTCAACTGGGCTTTTAGACAAGTATCAGTGACCGTGGAGACTGTAAGACATGTTAACAGGGCTTTTAGACAAGTATCAGTGACCGTGCAGACTGTTAGACATGTTAACAGGGCTTTTAGACAAGTATCAGTGACCGTGCAGACTGTTAGACATGTTAAGTGGGCTATAGACAAGCTTCAGTGATCGTGCAGACTGTAAGACATGTTAACAGTGCTTTTAGACAAGTATCAGTGACGGTGCAGACTGTTAGACATGTTAACAGGGCTTTTAGACAACTATCATTGACATTGCATAGTGTTAGGCATGTTAACTGAAATATTTGATCATCAGACTCTTCTATATCTTTCATATAAACCATAACTGTGCACAGAATTAGTTAATAAAACATATAATTAATGTTTAATTATCAGAAGCAGGGCTATTTCCTCTTAGCTT
Source organism: Sipunculus nudus (assembly GCA_026874595.1). Taxonomy (NCBI): domain Eukaryota; kingdom Metazoa; phylum Annelida; class Sipuncula; order Golfingiida; family Sipunculidae; genus Sipunculus; species Sipunculus nudus. The sequence continues at coordinate 60,671 of CM049320.1, read as the reverse complement.
TTCAAATGCTAATATATTTAACAAACGAAATAGGTACATTTTAATAAAATGTTATTTTATATATATATAAAAATCATGTATATTTATATTTGACAAAAATTTCCAAAAAATTCAGCTGAGCCACGAGACCCATGGGTCTCTTGTTTCAATCGTGAATCAAGATTTTTTCCCAGATAAGTATTGTTATAGCACATTTAAAAAAAAAATTATATTTCAGAAACCATCAGAACATCTGCGTAAATGATGTGATGTTGCCTGACCAGATTAACTAGAAATGTTGATGCAATTTAAAATATTTTAATCAACTTAAATATTCAAATATATACGACTGAAACTGTTTAGTGAAATTTGTATATTACAAATATACTTATTAAAAAAAATTAATACAAAACTTTGTTCATTATTTTCTTGCCTCAGTGATTGGGTTTGTTGTTCTCTCATTTTTCATATTTTCAATATTTATTTTTATGAAAAAGAATATTAATAAAACTATATTTTACTTCTCATATATCAGTTACATGATGACGTTTAAGTTCCAATTTTTTTCCAACTTCAGCTGAGCGACGTGACCCATGTGTCCCGTGTGAACCCATGTAACCCATGTAAACTTTTTTTAATTAGACTGTGTTTTGTTGCAGGCACAACCATCAGATTACCCTCGGGCCAGATCTTCATATATATATATATATATATATATATATATATATATATATATATATATATATATATATACGCATACTGTGACATATTCTCTGAGTTATCTGGCTCCGAATTACCACCCCCCCCCCCCCCCACAGCATAATACTAAATTTGATACAAAACCGTATGTATCTTATATATATAAAATCTTATATGCCTTGTCTGTACATATCCTTCTTTTACAACAGGCCAAGGGGAAGCGGTGGTCCAAAAGGAGGAAACGCAATTGGAGCCTTGCAATAAAGGTATTGATGCTGTTGCATAACTTAACTTGTTGTGTAATGTGACTGTTTCTTCACATACATATGAGAAAATTAGAATTTAATGCTATTATACAGTGAACATTTCATTAATATTTGCTCAGATTGTCATACAATGTGCTTCACAGGTTTATCCTGGACGTCTTTATATATTAAAAACGTTACAATTTGATAAAAGTTGTGCTGACACACCTTATACTCGATAGCATTCCTTGGCCTATTCCCTTTGGCTCTGTGTACAAAATGGCTGTATATCATTTCACCCACAGTGGTCAGAGACCATCTCTCCACAACTGCGTTTGCTTTTTCCCATCAGCCTCAATCGGAAGCAACTCTTCTGTGCAACAGCTATCTATACAGTCGAAAACCTTGTCTGTACGTGTCCTTCTTTTACAGCAGGCCTAGGCGAAGCGGCGGTGCAAGAGAAGGAAACGCAATTGGACCCGAGCAAAGAAGGTAGTGATGTTGTTGCATATTTTCATGCCCATATTTCCCCGATTAATCATTTATTCTTAGTTTCCATGCCAAACTTTAAAAAATGAAAGAACAGGATCGTGTAAAACTATTTAATGCAATGAATGGGATAACCAAAGAATCCTTGTTACTCCATAACTAACACTCAGACTCTCTGTGACTTATCTGTATTATTCGTATTAAATTAACTTGTTGTGTAATGTGACTGCTTCTTCACATACATATAAGAAAATTAGAATTTAATGCAATTGTACAGTGAACATTTCATTAATATTTGCCCAGTTTGTCATACAATGTGCTTCACATGTTTATCCTGGACGCCTTTATAAATTAAAAACGTTACAATTTTATAAAAGTTGTGCTGACACACCTTATACTCGGTAGCATTCCTTGGCCTATTCCCTTTGGCACTGTGTACAAAATGGCTGTTAATCATTTCACAAACAGTGGTCAGAGACCATCTCTCCACAACTGCGTTTGCTTTTCCCATCAGCCTCAATGGGAAGCAACTCTTCTGTGCAACAGCTATCTATACAGTCGAAAATCTTGTCAGTACATGTTCTTCTTTTACAGCAGGCCTATGCGAAGCGACGGTGCAAGAGGAGGAAACGCAATTGGAGCCTTGCAAAGAAGGTAGTGATGTTGTTGCATATTTTCATGCCCATATTTCCCAGATTAGTCATTTATTCTTAGTTTCCATGCAAAACTTTAAAAATATGAAAGAACAGGGTCGTGTAAAACTATTTAATGCAACGGATGGGATAACCAAAGAATCTATGTTACTCCACAAATAACATACGCACTCTCTGTGACTTATCTGAATTTTCGTATTAACTTAATTCGTTGTGTTATGTGACTGTTTCTTTACATACATATAAGAAAATTAGAATTTAATGCAATTATACAGTGAACATTTCATTAATATTTGCCCAGATTGTCATACAATGTGCTTCACAGGTTTATCCTGGACGTCTTTATATATTAAAAACGTTACAATTTGATAAAAGTGGTGCTGAAACACCTTATACTCGATAGCATTTCTTGGCCTATTCCCTTTGGCTCTATGTACAAAATGGCTGTATATCATTTCACCCACAGTGGTCAGAGACCATCTCTCCACAACTGCGTTTGCTTTTTCCCATCAGCCTCAATCGGAAGCAACTCTTCTGTGCAACAGCTATCTATACAGTCGAAAACCTTGTCTGTACGTGTCCTTCTTTTACAGCAGGCCTAGGCGAAGCGGCGGTGCAAGAGAAGGAAACGCAATTGGACCCGAGCAAAGAAGGTAGTGATGTTGTTGCATATTTTCATGCCCATATTTCCCCGATTAATCATTTATTCTTAGTTTCCATGCCAAACTTTAAAAAATGAAAGAACAGGATCGTGTAAAACTATTTAATGCAATGAATGGGATAACCAAAGAATCCTTGTTACTCCATAACTAACACTCAGACTCTCTGTGACTTATCTGTATTATTCGTATTAAATTAACTTGTTGTGTAATGTGACTGCTTCTTCACATACATATAAGAAAATTAGAATTTAATGCAATTGTACAGTGAACATTTCATTAATATTTGCCCAGTTTGTCATACAATGTGCTTCACATGTTTATCCTGGACGCCTTTATAAATTAAAAACGTTACAATTTTATAAAAGTTGTGCTGACACACCTTATACTCGGTAGCATTCCTTGGCCTATTCCCTTTGGCACTGTGTACAAAATGGCTGTTAATCATTTCACAAACAGTGGTCAGAGACCATCTCTCCACAACTGCGTTTGCTTTTCCCATCAGCCTCAATGGGAAGCAACTCTTCTGTGCAACAGCTATCTACACAGTCGAAATCCTTGTCAGTACATGTTCTTCTTTTACAGCAGGCCTATGCGAAGCGACGGTGCAAGAGGAGGAAACGCAATTGGAGCCGTGCAAAGAAGGTAGTCATGTTGTTGCATATTTTCATGCCCATATTTCCCAGATTAGTCATTTATTCTTAGTTTCCATGCAAAACTTTAAAAATATGAAAGAACAGGGTCGTGTAAAACTATTTAATGCAACGGATGGGATAACCAAAGAATCTATGTTACTCCACAAATAACATACGCACTCTCTGTGACTTATCTGAATTTTCGTATTAACTTAATTCGTTGTGTTATGTGACTGTTTCTTTACATACATATAAGAAAATTAGAATTTAATGCAATTATACAGTGAACATTTCATTAATATTTGCCCAGATTGTCATACAATGTGCTTCACAGGTTTATCCTGGACGTCTTTATATATTAAAAACGTTACAATTTGATAAAAGTGGTGCTGAAACACCTGATACTCGATAGCATTTCTTGGCCTATTCCCTTTGGCTCTGTGTACAAAATGGCTGTATATCATTTCACCCACAGTGGTCAGAGACCATCTCTCCACAACTGCGTTTGCTTTTTCCCATCAGCCTCAATCGGAAGCAACTCTTCTGTGCAACAGCTATCTATACAGTCGAAAACCTTGTCTGTACGTGTCCTTCTTTTACAGCAGGCCTAGGCGAAGCGGCGGTGCAAGAGGAGGAAACGCAATTGGACCCGAGCAAAGAAGGTAGTGATGTTGTTGCATATTTTCATGCCCATATTTCCCCGATTAATCATTTATTCTTAGTTTCCATGCCAAACTTTAAAAAATGAAAGAACAGGGTCGTGTAAAACTATTTAATGCAATGAATGGGAGAACCAAAGAATCCTTGTTACTCCATAACTAACACTCAGACTCTCTGTGACTTATCTGTATTTTTCGTATTAAATTAACTTGTTGTGTAATGTGACTGCTTCTTCACATACATATAAGAAAATTAGAATTTAATGCAATTGTACAGTGAACATTTCATTAATATTTGCCCAGTTTGTCATACAATGTGCTTCACATGTTTATCCTGGACGCCTTTATAAATTAAAAACGTTACAATTTTATAAAAGTTGTGCTGACACACCTTATACTCGGTAGCATTCCTTGGCCTATTCCCTTTGGCACTGTGTACAAAATGGCTGTTAATCATTTCACAAACAGTGGTCAGAGACCATCTCTCCACAACTGCGTTTGCTTTTTCCCATCAGCCTCAATGGGAAGCAACTCTTCTGTGCAACAGCTATCTATACAGTCGAAAACCTTGTCAGTACATGTTCTTCTTTTACAGCAGGCCTATGCGAAGCGACGGTGCAAGAGGAGGAAACGCAATTGGAGCCTTGCAAAGAAGGTAGTGATGTTGTTGCATATTTTCATGCCCATATTTCCCAGATTAGTCATTTATTCTTAGTTTCCATGCAAAACTTTAAAAATATGAAAGAACAGGGTCGTGTAAAACTATTTAATGCAACGGATGGGATAACCAAAGAATCTATGTTACTCCACAAATAACATACGCACTCTCTGTGACTTATCTGAATTTTCGTATTAACTTAATTCGTTGTGTTATGTGACTGTTTCTTTACATACATATAAGAAAATTAGAATTTAATGCAATTATACAGTGAACATTTCATTAATATTTGCCCAGATTGTCATACAATGTGCTTCACAGGTTTATCCTGGACGTCTTTATATATTAAAAACGTTACAATTTGATCAAAGTGGTGCTGAAACACCTTATACTCGATAGCATTCCTTGGCCATTTCCCTTTGGCTCTATGTACAAAATGGCTGTATATCATTTCACCCACAGTGGTCAGAGACCATCTCTCCACAACTGCGTTTTCTTTTTCCCATCAGCCTCAATGGGAAGCAACTCTTCTGTGCAACAGCTATCTGTACAGTCGAAAACCTTGTCTGTACGTGTCCTTCTTTTACAGCAGGCCTAGGCGAAGCGGCGGTGCAAGAGGAGGAAACGCAATTGGACCCGAGCAAAGAAGGTAGTGATGTTGTTGCATATTTTCATGCCCATATTTCCCCGATTAGTCATTTATTCTTAGTTTCCATGCCAAACTTTAAAAAATGAAAGAACAGGGTCGTGTAAAACTATTTAATGCAATGAATGGGATAACCAAAGAATCCTTGTTACTCCATAACTAACACTCAGACTCTCTGTGACTTATCTGTATTTTTCGTATTAAATTAACTTGTTGTGTAATGTGACTGTTTCTTCACATACATATAAGAAAATTAGAATTTAATGCAATTGTACAGTGAACATTTCATTAATATTTGCCCAGATTGTCATACAATGTGCTTCACATGTTTATCCTGGACGCCTTTATAAATTAAAAACGTTATAATTTTATAAAAGTTGTGCTGACACACCTTATTCTCGATAGCATTCCTTGGCCTATTCCCTTTGGCACTGTGTACAAAATGTCTGTTAATCATTTCACAAACAGTGGTCAGAGACCATCTCTCCACAACTGCGTTTGCTTTTTCCCATCAGCCTCAATGGGAAGCAACTCTTCTGTGCAACAGCTATCTATACAGTCGAAAACCTTGTCAGTACATGTTCTTCTTTTACAGCAGGCCTATGCGAAGCGACGGTGCAAGAGGAGGAAACGCAATTGGAGCCGTGCAAAGAAGGTAGTGATGTTGTTGCATATTTTCATGCCCATATTTCCCAGATTAGTCATTTATTCTTAGTTTCCATGCAAAACTTTAAAAATATGAAAGAACAGGGTCGTGTAAAACTATTTAATGCAACGGATGGGATAACCAAAGAATCTATGTTACTCCACAAATAACATACGCACTCTCTGTGACTTATCTGAATTTTCGTATTAACTTAATTCGTTGTGTTATGTGACTGTTTCTTTACATACATATAAGAAAATTAGAATTTAATGCAATTATGCAGTGAACATTTCATTAATATTTGCCCAGATTGTCATACAATGTGCTTCACAGGTTTATCCTGGACGTCTTTATATATTAAAAACGTTACAATTTGATCAAAGTGGTGCTGAAACACCTGATACTCGATAGCATTCCTTGGCCAATTCCCTTTGGCACTGTGTACAAAATGGCTGTATATCATTTCACCCACAGTGGTCAGAGACCATCTCTCCACAACTGCGTTTGCCTTTTCCCATCAGCCTAAATGGGAAGCAACTCTTCTGTGCAGCCGCTATCTCTACAGTAGCAAAACTTGTCTGTACATATCATTCTTTTACAGCAGACCAAGGGGAAGCGGCGGTCCAAGAGGAGGAAACGCAATTGGAGCCGTGCCAAGAAGGTAGTGATGTTGTTGCATATTCTCATTCCCATATTTCCCAGATTAGTCATTTATTCTTAGTTTCCATGCAAAACTTTAAAAATATGAAAGAACAGGGTCGTGTAAAACTATTTAAGTCATTGAATGGGATAACCAAAGAATCCTTGTTACTCCATAACTAACAGTCGGACTCTCTGTGACTTATCTTTTTATTTCGTATTAACTTAATCTGTTATGTCATGTGACTGTTTCATTATATACATATTAGAAAATTCACACTTATGCAAGTGTACAGGGAACTTTTCATTAATATTCACCCAGATTGTCATACAATGTGCTCCACATATTTATCCTTGATGTCTTTATATATTAGAAAAATTTACAATTTAATAAAAGTTGTGCAGACACACCTTATACTCCATAGCATTCCTTGTACTATTCCTGTCACCCGCAATGCTGTTTCATATTCTCAGGCATGCATTTCCCAGTTTAAAGCTTCAATAAATAACACTCGGGTATCTGTAACATTTATTTATTTATTCGGTTTTACTGTATCTGTAGTGTAATGTTACTGATTCTTTACGCACACATAATATAATTAAAATTCATGCAAGGGTGCATTCAACTTTTCAGAAAAACACCAGATTTTCCCTCAATGTGCTCTGTTTTTTCCTGGATGTCTTTATATATTAGAAGAACAATAAAACAGGTGAAACATGAACACCTTGATTATTAACAAAGGTGAAAATATGACTTCCTTTATCATCAACACAGATGAAAACATTATCTCCTTAATTATGATAAACACAGGTGAAAACGTGACTTATTTGATCATAAACATAAGTTACAACTTAACACTCCTTGATAATAAACAGTAGAAAACAATCTCCTTTACAATAAATAGAGGTGAAAATATAAACGAGCTTGATATTAAACACAGGTGAAAAAAACGCTCTTTGATGATAACAAATGAAGGAGTAAACATAACCCCTTTGATCATAAACATAGGCGACAGCTTACAGGGTTATGGTTCAAAGATAAAGTGTTATAGTCCTAAACTTACATTGTTATGGTCCTAAACTAACAGTCTCATGGTTCTAAACCTAAGCTTAGAATACTGTTGACAAATGTATGTAAATATGTGTGTATATTTAGGTATATATCTAAAAATATATGTATTTATATATGGTATATGAATGTATATATATATATATATATATATATATATATATATATAATATATATGGCTGTGTAATGTCACTGTTATGGTCCTAAACGTACGTGCTTATATATATATATATATATATATATATATATATATATATATATATATATATAATAAAGTGTGTATACAACATAACATGGGTATGTGTATGTATGTATGTATGTACGCATGTATGCATATATGTATGTATGTATCACTGTAGGACGATGCGGACCCTGGCTGTTTAACTTCACTCTTATGGTTCTAAACTTAGTGTTATGTTGCTAAAGTTACGTTACGGTCCTAAACCTTGAGTGTTATGGTCTAAAACCTACGATATTATGGTCGCAAATTTACGTTGTCATGGTCCAAATCTTACCTTGTTTTGGTCCTAAACTTCAGCAGAATCTGGCTTTAACACAGCTCTTATGTGTGAAGCGACTCTTGTTTGGGGCCGCTATCTATACAATGCACAGGCTTGTCTGTAGATATCCTTCTCCACAACTTTGTTAAGCAAGTTTGGTGTCGTAGTCCATGTTTCACTTATTATTTTTGTTGGCAGGTGACAGGGGGCGCCGACGCCACAGGATTGGGGCTCGCAGAGGTTCAGGGGCCATGTGCCCTATATGCAAACAGCGTAAGAGCAACCTGAAAAGGCACATGAGATCGGTACACCCAGAAGTGAAGGTAGAAACAACACAACTGAGTAGCTGCAGTGTCGCTGGCTGCCCCTTCGTCGGCCAGCGACTAGACTCCCACCTCGTCACCGTGCACGGATTTAAGCGGGGCACAGATCTGCACAAACGCTATTTTAAGGTGCCAGCCTCACCCAACCTGTTACTGGAAGAGTTCCAGACGCACCTTACATCGTTCAGCGGCGGGGCCCGCTCTGACAAGTCCGCATTACAACACTCCTCCCAAGTTGAGAAGATGTTGAAGGATGTCAAAGATGTGCATCACTTTACAACATCCGGGCTCCAGGACTCCATGCAGTCTGGACACATTAAACATATCATAGAAAATTCTCAGCCCGGGACCTTCAGGAGCTATATCCATTCCTTGCAGCTTTACACGAATTTCCTGACATTCCGTGTGCAAGAACAGGGTCCATTGTCCAACGTTACATCGGCATCTTTGAATGTTGTCCAAAATCTTCTAAAGAACTGGCTCAAGGCAACCTCGAAAAACTACTCTCAGAGGCAAGCTGAACTAAGGATTGAGGAACAGACTAAAATACCGACGGCCAAAGATATCGCCAACTACTTGACCAGCCCATACGCTAAACAGATGGAAGTGTATTTTAAAACTAAATCTGGACCCACTATCAAAATGCGAAACCATCTGCTTCTGCAGTTTCTGATCCACAACGCCACAAGGCCTAGCCCCATCATTAACATGACGGTTAAAGATTACCAAAATGCCAGTGTCCACGGCAACCGGAAAGTTATTCTGGTACGTAACACTCTTTTCTAACATTTAAAGTAGTCTCCATTTTAATCAACTTCGACGGAATAAAGAGTCTGGTTTACAATTCAAACTGCTTAATGTGGAACAAAGATGGTGAGTTGTACAATGTTTTGATGTGCCAGACAATTTTATCTATTTCTACCATATCGTGTCATAATAAATTAGTAGTTGGGCAATTAAAGTAATTTTTTGTCAATTTTTCCGAAAAGTTGAAGAATCAATTCGAATAATGCTGTTCATGTGACCGTTGTAGCACTGTTGTTACGTCTAGATAATAGTAGATATGGTATATATGTGGAAGACTTAGTCCCTACTCATCACGCCGACTTGTTCAAATTTATTTCGCCTGGGTTGTAGAAAGGTCAAACTTCACCATAATCAGGCCATAAAAAGTAAACCTTTAAACCCAATCACAAAATGTTACTAACAAACACTAATATGAACACTAAGCGCATAAAAAGGATGTTTGCCTTCATGTGACAGTTTCATAGAATCCGGATTCTATTTACAACAGTTACAAATTAATCAAGGTATAACATTTTGATGCCTGTATTTATAGGTTGCCAGGCACAAGACAACGGCTAGTTACGGCCCCTCCACGCTTGTTGTCGACACAAAACACTCAGACCAACTCGACGTCTGGGTCAAATATATCCGGAGAGACCTGGCCATCCAAACATGCCCGTGCATGTTTGTCGGGCGGTCGGGGGAAAAACTCACGAACTCAAACTTCAACAAAGCTGTGCAGTCGGCGTGGAAGGAGGCGATGGGGTCCAAACCCATTTCCGCCAGCCTCCTGCGGAAGGCCGCTGTTACTCATGTAAGTAATGTTTACGTATATTCTTTCAATGGTCATTGTTCTTCTTTATATCGCCGGGGAAACCTGCGGGAAGTCAATTGGATTTTCTGAAAGTTCCTATTCCTATTTACTAAAAACGTTTCTGCATAATGTGTACACATTAAATGAGGTGAGTGCTCACTGAACAAGGAGACGGCTCAAAGTATACAGAGAATTCAAATTAATGGGGTTATTATTGACACTTGCGGTGCTTTTGTTGTTTACATGTGCTACGTGATAGTTCAAAGTTGCGAATGGTGTAGCACATTGAACAAATTAAATTGCAATTTGTGTGAAAAGATGCCATCTTACTTTAAGGTTCGCGAGGTGGATCACACGCAACTGGACCGGAATCTACTGGCAAAGCATATGTGTCACAGAGTGTCCACAGCAGACAGGCACTATGACGTGACCTCCAGGGTGGAGGGGGCCCTCCAGGCCACCGATATGTTGGCCCGAAAACGTGTAAGTACCTTGTCAATATTTTTGTTATTTTTTTATATTTGTTTGTCACAAGGTCGTTGATTAGGTCATCTGAGCGTCGAGACCCCTGG